>CM028910.1:21240628-22440628 GCA_016801845.1 Polydactylus sextarius
TAGAAAGATCACTTAAGTAAATGTATGATTTTGATGGTAAAAAATATTTTTATTATGTTTTTTAATTAATACGTTACCATTCTGTTGATTATTTTAGAAATAACATGGCTGGTTCTGTTAAGTGATTATAATTCAGTAATCATTAATGTTGTGTAAATGTAAACAATTATTTAATACTTAAGGTTTTGTACTTTTAAATAAAGTACTTTTCATTGCTGCTATGTATGTTAATCATTAATAAAAATGTTGTAATTCTATCAATCCATCAAGTCATATTGATAAATATTAAAATTATGAAAAGACAATCACCAGCTTCTGCGCCACATTTGAATAAACAGAACAAATTCAGCAGGAGATGGGGTAGAAATTGATTTCCATAAACCAAATACTCTGTGAAGATATGCAACTCGCAGTCCCCCACAAGAACAACTGCCTCAAACGTCTATGAGAGCGCAGGTGTTATTGACCATTAGAGCTCTGTGGTGACTGTTTTACATGTGTCTATTTAACAGGCATCTACTCTGCTGAGAAGATGGCGGGAGTTTTCTCCTACGAGAGTTCAGAAATCGACTGGTGCGAAGACAATTACAGGCACTCTGAACATGTGGTGGAGTATTTCAACACTGTACGTTTTATATACTTTTTACATGTTCTTATCTTAAATCACATAATCACTCCCTGTAACTGCTAGTCACATTTTTCTTTTTTTTCCTGCAGATGAGCAGCTTTGTTTTCTTCATTGTAGCTCCAGTCATGCTTTATCTTCTGCACCCATATGCCAAAGAGAGGAGCCTGGCAATCCACATGGTTTGGATCATGATGATTTTTGTTGGTCAGTTCCTCTCATTGAACTCTACCTGTTGTAGCATTTTAGATACATAAACACTTTTTATTCTGAAATTTAAAACCGAAGAAAAGTCATGTTATCTTTGCATTAGCATGAGTCACTATGTCTGTTAGAGACATGAACCATTGTTTTGGATTGGTGTGTGAATAAACCAGTTTTTCTCAGTGTACATTAAGCTCAGAGACACACAGATGAAACATTGTTACATAGAGTATGTGCCAAGTAGGCAAGAGAAACTGTCCCAAAATAGATCCCCGGGGGAATCCACCAGCATTGTGGTGTAAAGTAGATAGATAATATTGTGCAGTGTAGAAACCAGATTTCTCTTCTACAATACAAGGCATCAGACATGATATTGGGTCATAGGGTTGAAGAGGTTGACATCTCAAGAAGAACAGAAAAGTACCTTGGAGTTGGGAAAGTTGAAACAAGAGCTTGTGTTTGGGAAAACTGAGATCACTCATATTCAAGCTAAACAACAATTGGAGTTGGATTGTTTTAAGTTAGAGCTCATTTGTGGGAGAAAGCTTCAATCTGAACCACAATGTCAATTTCGATCAAAAGGACCTTAACATTTTCTTTGTGTTGTTTGAGCATTTAACAGAGGCATGTAATCAGTCTGAAGCTGATCCCACTATTTTGCTTAAATGTGAGCTAACTGGCAAAACCCTGGAGGATTTTTCAGCCTTGAGTGTTGCTGACAGTTTTAACTAGCAGATGGTTAAAGCTGCTGTTCTACGACGGCACATAAACTGGTACCTGAGGCTTATCATTAATGGTTTAATCACTTAGAAAAGATTAGCAACCCAGATTGAATGTACTTGTGATTTAACTAAACTATTTTATGGTTCACAGCAGTTGTTCCCGCCCTGAAAGGAACATGCAATCATATTTAATTAATATATATATTTTTTTAAACATGTAAAGCATCTTTGAGTATTTAGAAAAGTGCTTTATAAATAAAATGTATTATTATTATCATTATAAGGAAAAAAAGATTTTTTTCCTTATAATGATAATAATAATAATTCTAGATTCTCAAATGTGATTATTTTTTATTATTGTTATTTTTTGCTTTTGTTTTCTTACACTTCTGTAGTGACAAACTTAGTATCTTTGGATTTTTGAGCAATGGATCAAACCAAACAACCTTTTATAGACTAAACCATAATCAGTAGATCATTTGACAGTGAAAATAATTGTGCATCTACCAGTTGTGAACAGTTTCACCAAAGAGGAATTTGCCAATTTCGGTTTCAAGAAAAAAATAAAGATCAGGGCAGATTCTGTTGTCATTGTCCTTTAGTCCTTGTGTGTTTGTGCCATAAAATCTTAATTGCTTCTTCTCCTTCTTCTTCTTACAGGACTGTTCTCAGCTTACTTCCACATGACTCTCAGTTTTGTCGGCCAGATGTTGGATGAGCTGTCAATCCTGTGGGTGTTGGCAGTGGGTTATGCTGTCTGGTTTCCTCGCAAGCTGTTTCCTTCTTTTATAAAAGACAGGTAACAATCAACTCCATGACACCGTGAAAGTTAGTCCAAGGTTTCTGTCTTTATGGTAACAAATACCTGCATGTGTTACTAAGGACTCAAAAACAATTAATTAATCCTATAATAAGGCCAAATTAAGTAAACAATGGCAGAGCATTTTCAGTGTACAACACTGTGAAACCTAACCTGCGATGGCCGAGGAGAGAGACTGACAGCTCCAGTGACAGTCATTGTGTTAAAGACACATTATGGTGCCGCAGTCTTCAGATGAATGTGACAAAAGGGGTTCGCACTATTGTGCAAAACTGCAGCTCCACCCAGACTGTGTAAATATTTAACCACCGTGGGGGGGCAGAAAAAAATTAATGAAATTTTGATAAGCACGGAACGAGGGCAGAGTCCCACACCCCTGACACAATAACTTTGCACTTGTTTTTCCAGTTTTTCAAGGTAATGTGTTTGGTCTTCATGAATCATGAATGCATTACTGAAAGGGCTGAGAGTTCAGGGGGTTCCTGACAGGCCAGTGTTTGGTATGATTGATAACATATCTTATTTGTCAACGTTGATATTTTTTAGAATAATAAAGCATCAAATAACGTTGTGTGTGATTTGTAGAGAAATGTAAATGTCTTTCTTCCTCGTTAGGAGGGACTGTGGCTAATCTTTTTTTTATTCCTCTGTGTGTGATACCACAGGTCCACATTTTCAAGGCTCGTCTTGGCGCTTACCGTCATCACCACAGTGTCATCGTTCGTCAAACCTACAGCCAATGCCTACGCTTTGAACTGCTTTGGCCTCCACCTGCTTTATATTCTGGCAGTTGAGATGAGATGGTATGAAAACCCACCTGACCTCTTTATATTTGCTTCATTTTGGATTTGTTTTAAGGATAAATTCTCTCTCTCAGCTGCACCGACCAGAAGGCTCTGCGACTCGCCAAGCTGTCGGTGGCCCTGTGGGTGCTCGCCATCTCCTGCTGGATTAGTGACCGTTTTGGCTGCAGTTTCTGGCAGCAGCTGAACTTCTGTTACCTGCACGGTATCTGGTAAGTCCCTCTTTAAATTGTGTCCTTTCAGTAACAACATGTTGTGTAAAGATAATTTTCAGGAAACAGGATTGTTTCTTATTTGTCATATATTTCCTCCTCATTAATATTAATCACTACTATTTTTACCCTCCAGGCACATTCTCATTGTGATGGCGGTGGCTTATGGCAGCACCTTGATAGCTTACCTGGACGCCAACAATGAGATACCGTACTCACTGCCCGGTCTGCAGTACTGGCCGAGTGACAAATGGCCGGTAGGATTACCTCACATTGTCCTGAAGAGCAGGACCAAAACACAGAAACGGTGCTAATGACACTCAAACCACAGGAATCTCACTGACATGTCTCTGAAACACAACAAACTACAAAGAAACACACTCAATTTCTGATGCTGCAAAAGGATTGTTTACACCATGGATGGATTACCAAATAGTCCTATCTTTTTATTTTACTTGCACAAAGGCTTTTTTAAAAAATTCTACAGATTAAACTTCAAATATTTATTCAAATATTCTGGTTATTTACAGTTACATTGATTGCAGTGATTTTTTTCCTCTGTAGATTCATATTTCTAACACTTTTTCTGTTTTCAGAAAACTTTTTTTTTTTTTTTTTTTTTTTTGAAAATCGTTAGAGAGACAGAGACTGAGGCCGTCAGTTGACTGAATTGACTTATCATGAATTTCTTCGGAGGCGTGTGAAATGACGTGTGGTTTAACTGACGGCTGTAAGATTTTAAGACATTGTGAGTTGTGTGTATACTGTATGTTTTCTCATGATGAAACTATTGTTTTTTTCCACTCAGAAACAGTAGTTTCAGTTGTTGTCATTCTTTTTGCAAACTGTGTTTTTAAATACCTCAACATGTGCTGGTTTCACAGTCACACACCCTGTCCTCAGGGTTCACTGGAACCATGAAACCTGAACTGAGTTTTGTCTAATTATAAACATTTATTGGCTGAGCTGAGCTAGAATTGTCTGTACGGAAACATGTTAGAATTAGTGTTGCAGTTGTTTTATTTTATCATTATTTGCAACATTTCAGCAACACCTTTGGGTCTATATCAGTTAATCAGCTTGTCTCTTTATCAAGAAAAGCACTTTAGTCTCACTCAGGACCTTTTGAAATATGACTCTAAAGTGAATTTGCATGATTGACTGTTCCATAAGAGTCACATTTCAGGTCTGTTTCTTTTGTATGACTCACAACTAATTCACCAAAGTTACCCCTTTTTTTTGTTGTTGTTGTTGTTCAGTTTGGCGATGTTTTGAGAATATTCAGCTACTCTGTGCTTTCATTCACCAACTCTTTCCGGAAGGAAACAATAGATACAACAACAGATCCATTACACAATGAAGTACACAAGTGCTTTTTCTGTACTTCGGTGTTCAACAGTGACCTCCTGTGGATCATGCTATCCTTTAAAAGCAACGATAACTAGTTAGTTGGCTAAAACTGCTGGTGTGTGTTTGGATAAATTATTACCAACCTGTGGGTCGGTACCTTTTAATTAAGATGTCACATGAAAAATGATTCATGGTCCAGTGTCTTTTGGTCCATGATGATAAATCTATATTTCTTCTTTCATATGGATATGTTAATACATTGTTTGTCATTGTTTGTTTGTGTTACAAATATTGTAATTTTTAAAAACTTTTATACTGTTGGCAAGTTGTTAAGAACCGAATCAGTTTTAATAATAATAATAATAATAATAGTAAAGCTTCAATGTATGTGTGAAAGTTTCATTTTGTATATCTGTGTCCAGTCCTTCATATTGAAGAGGAGGATTAAAGGCTTGATCTGTCAATACAAGTGGTCAGGTGGGATTTCTTTTTATTCAGATTTGACTAAAATGGAGACTGGAGGGAGGCACCAACACAGCGAGAGAGCGGTGACCTTCTGTCTCAGAGCTGAGGCACCAATAATCTCACATCAAAGTCTGAGCACTGCAAAGACTCTTTGACTGTAGAAAAGAGACGTCTTTAACTGGAGGATGTTCTGCTTCTTCTCCACAAGAAAGGTGAAACAGAACCAGCACACAAGGCCATTTCAGACAGAGGCTGTGATAAGCTCATTTTGACTACCTGTTGATAATAACACAATAACATACATATGTCCAAATATAACCAAGTTTACTAATCTTCACATTCCAATAAAGAGAAAAAAAATTAGCTTCAAGAAGTTTAATTTGTTGGTCAAAATTACAAAGAAAAGCAGCAAACTCTCACACTTAAGAAGCTTCTGCTACATACTTTTGTGCTCTCGTGTAAATATTATTTATCTAAAATAGTTTGAGGGAAATCACGTAATTTTATGATAAATTTCAGTTTGAGTTTGAGTTTAGTAACAGTAGTAATGGTTGAGTACATCATAACCCTCCAAAATGAAGCAGCTGGATTTTAAAGTTGAGGCAGATTCTAAAGTAAAGCTGTTCAAAGTTACATAAATGTGATATTTAAATGTGTGATGTTTAAGTAAATGTACTTAGATACTTTCCAACACTGTTGCAGACCAGCTGCTCCCTTAGACCACAGCTAATTCAGTATTTATCTCTTCTCTCTTTGCACACTTTTCTTACATAGTTTTCACAATTTTCCTGTTATATTTGATTATAACCAAGACTCATATTATCACATATGTTCTCTGGCTTTGTTTTTGTCCCTTTACAGTAAAGTAACTAAATACACATCAATTGTAGCTCTTTTTTAATTATTTAATGCTCATTTCTTGATCTTACTTTATATTTCACTTAATTTTGCATTAATTTCATACAAATAGTGTGTGTAGTGTCAGTGGTCTCCTCTTAGAGGTGCTGTTGAGCAGACTGGCTCATCATTCATTCATAAAAGAGTTGAAGAAGTTGAAGAAGACATTATCTTGAGACTCTTTATTTCTGCTTCTCTCTTTTTCAGTGTGACTGGATATTGTTTGTTTGGGGACCAGAGGGGATTTCACACTCAAGACTCTAAAATTAGCAAATGTTTATCACTTTTTTCCTCAACAAGTGTCTGAAATTGTTAATTTATGACAAATTATAACAGTTGCAGATTCAGTTTCTTCAGTTCACTAAAGGTTTAATAGACTAACCTTTGCAGCTGAAGCTGTTGAAGATGTTGAAGTAAAAACCAGCGGAAGTCAGATGACTCCAGGAAGCACTAGAATAAAGTGCTACCCCGTGTGGTTAAAGAAAACATTGTTCTGTGTCTTGTGAACTTACTTGACATAGTTGAAAGCATCAGTAATAATTTTAATTAATATTTTTATTTAAAGAGAGAAAAATGCTTTGCAGACACACAAAACCAAAACACTATCAGATAAAGGCGGAATAAAATATTCAGAAAATTAGTGCTAATGAGTATTAGAATAAAAAGTTCATGCAACTAAAGTTTTTAAATTTTGATTCTTGCATAACTGCATGAACTTTTACCTCCATTGCATTGAATAGCAAGACATATTACCACACTATTTACCACACTATTAGCAAAAGCTAAAATGTGAACGCTATAAAATCGAAACGATAATCAATTAGTATCGTGTGCATTTTACAATTGAAACAGAGCTGTGGCCATTGGGACAAGTCTGCTGTCACTCGAGAAAACCTCCACTAAACGCTTTAATTGTATTTGCAGCTCGGAGGAAGCCCCGCCCCCGCAGCGTTCTGATTGGCTGCTTTCAAGAGGGCTTGAATTTCCCGCTCTGTGATTGGCTGAGAGAGCTTTCTGTTTTGGTCGCCTGCCAGCGGAGCGTCTGGAAGGGGAGGGGAGCCCGTCTGCCTTCCGCTTCTGGGCTGGATTGACACACAATGAGGAGCCGAGGCTGGGGAGACGCTCCACAAACGCCGCTGTAAATAAATACAACAATCACACTGAGGCCGGAGAACATGGAGAACCAGGTAGAGTAGCTTTTGTGTCTCCTTACTGAATCTGAACTTTTTTTCAGGGTTAAAAATGGCAGCAGGTCTCTTGCTCTCTCTTCTTGCTCGCTGGCAGGGCAGGAATGAATCCTCTGTCCTGGTCGCCAGAAGAAAATCAGAAGTTGTGAACGGCTGCAGATGGGTCATAGGTCAAACATGGTAGACTTAAAAACTTAATGCTTCAAACATATATGGAAGCTATGAAACAGAACAGGGAGGTTCTCTGTCCAGGGCGCAGCCTTATGTGATTGGGTGAAATGGGTTTAAGGTTTTAAAATTATTGTGTTTTGTGAAAATTGTGTGTAAAGTTGTGGAGATGGTTTAACATCAGCAGTGTCTCAGTGACTCTGTGGTTGTGTCTTGGTGAAATAAAAAGCAAACAGCAGAAACTTCACATTTTGAACTGGGGCTCATTCTAGAAATAAGACATTTACAGAGCTCTGAGTCAAACTTCTGTCCCTGCTAACAACAGTGTGTCAGTTCACAAAGTCTGGCTGCCGTTTTATTCCTGACCCAGTGTTTTATATTATTACAAAGTTGTACTACATATGGACGTGTGTCTTCACAGAATTGGTCCATTGACGTCCTCTTCTTGCCCGGTGATTTGTGTGCTCGTCTGACTCTGTATTCTTCTCCCGTCACTGAGCGTTTCGTGTACGTCGTGTGACATGATGCTCTCATACCCAGTCTTCCCGTTTGCTACACTACGTCCCATCCTCACACTCCCTGAAGCTCCTAACTTCTAATCATATGTTGTCACGCACCAATACTTTTCCACTCTACACCCACCTATACTCTAACACTTACTGAATATAAAAGCAGATTAATAAATGACACAGACTGCCATGAGTTAAAAATGATATAACATATCTACAGAACACAAACATGCTGTGGAACTGTGTGGAAAATCTAACTGTATTTTATTTTATATTATGCATTGTTTAATCATTTAATAGAAAATGTAACCATGTCTTTTGCTACTATGCATTACTTAATCATAAAAAGAAAAAAAAACATGTTGTAGTAGTGAGATTTCAGCAAGGTAGGGAAGGAATGTGGTTTGATAAGAGAAAACTGTGAGCATGGAAACATCGCGCACTGAAACAACCAACCAGCGACCTTCCTCGGAAAAGATCAAACTGTTTCCTCCTACTCTGAAGGATCCTGTTCAGCCACATAAAACTGTGTTAGAAGCTCATTTCTTTAGATTTTTCACTTACTCATTACCAGAGCACTGTGTACTTGGTAACTGACTCCACTTGCAGCAAGTAAAACTTATCTATCTTTTTAACTCATCAACTGCCCTTCTCCTGATTGTGTGCTGTCTGCAAATTAATTTCTGGGAAGAATTTTCCTGACAGGAACATAAGCAGCATTTCAAAGACAATTTCAAAGGAGGGTAAAGATTTGGCTCCATTTGGTGGGCAACAAGTGAAGTATACTAAATAAATTAAATTGAAGCTATATAGTTCATGTTCCAGCATGTTCTAGCGACTGAAAGAGCAAGATTGTGGCTGAAATGAGTTTCCTCTGCAGGGTAGCCCGGGCTCAGCCTTAGAGATAGGCTGAGAAACTCAGACATCTGGGAGGGACTCGGAGTAGAGCCGCTGCTCCTCCATGTTGAGAGGGGCCAGTTGAGGTGGCTAGGGCAGCTAATGGGAATGCTCCCTGGACGCTTCCCGAGAGAGGTGTTCTTGCCCTTCCAGGAGGAGGCCCCAAGGGAGACCCAGGATGGTTGGTATGATTTTAGAGACCGAAAGCCAAAAGGAGGGTTACCTGGAGTTTACCGTCTCAGGCTCTTCCAGCATAGAGACATGCAAGGACTGGTAGACAAGTTACCACCACTGACAGGAGGAGTGGGCCCCTGGATAGCAGCCTTGGGAAGCCTCAGCTGGTGAGGTCCTGTGCACAGGGGACATGAGAGCATTACTGGCCAGAACTGAAGGTAGTTGAGAATCAGAAAAACTCTTGGAGGAAGCAGGAATGACAGACACAATTCCTAATGATACACCATTCAGTCATCATCGCAAAGCTTTATGGAAAGGGCTGAGAGGCAAACAACCAACACCCAGGGATCTACACTCAGTCAAGTTACTCCAAATGACAACAAGGACATCCAAGAGTATATCAACAGAGCAGAGAAAGTCTGAGAAGAACATACTGGGATCATATACGATTGAAGTGAAGCAGTGACAGTCCTTTGGAGAGACCAGTGTCAGAAAGGTATACCAGGTCCCGTCCAGGAAAGCCTGGAAGAGTAGGGTAGTAGGCTTGGGATCAAGGACCAGTAGAGAATGGAGAGATCATGTCACCCACTGGTGTTGGTGACACCAAGCAAAGAAAAACAGCAAAAAGGAGGAGGTGGAACATCTAAGGATCTCATGCCAAAGCATTGCTCAAACAACAGGTTGCACTTAGATGCAGAAGGACAAAGCCAAGGCTAGCAAATGGGAGCAGGCATCCAGATGGCCAAACCAGAAGATCTCAGACAACTGTCGCCAAGGCAGTAAAAGCCGCCATGACAGCCCAAGTGAGAGCCTCAATGACCCCATCTTACAGCCAACTACCCCCCTTCCCGACAACACCTATCCCCCACAACCAGCAGAGGACGGATGGGGGTTTAGTGTGTGTTTGACTTTTTGTTTCTGTTTTGTCTTTCTTTGTTTTGTTTCAGTGCAGGTGGAGCTGGAGTTGGGCCACAGAGCTCAGGTAAGGAATGAAGTGACATCAGAAGGTTTCACCCACGACTGGATGGTGTTTGTCCGAGGGCCAGAGACTGGCGACATCCAGCACTTTGTAGAGAAGATTGTCTTCCACCTGCATGAAAGTTTCCCCAAACTCAAGAGAGGTAAGACAACGAGCACCTGATGAAAGACATAAGGTAAGAAAAACATATTGAAGAGCAGATATACATATTTTAGAGAGAACAGTGTAAATCTTCATGTCCCAAACCCAAGTGGGTGTAATAAGTGTTACTTGCCTCTAAAGCTAATTACTTTTATTTAAAGGATTATTCTTAAGGTTAATAAAATCACTCAACTTTCCTTTTAACTGTATTTTATCTCTAAAATGTCAGATATTAGTGAAAGTTGTCCAGTAGCTTCCTGAAACCAAAATGTTATGTATTTATATCATTTATTTCATTCACAAGAGATTTCAAAATGCAAAAATATTCAGTTTGTAAACAAAAATGTGCAACAAATTATAAATCTAAGAAACTTAAACCAGCGAATATTTGGATGTTTATAAAAAAAAAAAAAGTTCGGAGCGATTCATTATTTGAATAAAGTCAATTAAAGTATCATCATGATGTCTTGTCATGCAGGATCAAGTTACAATGGTCATAATGTCTCCATTTGTGAGACAATTTATACTTGATATTTATTGATTTAGTTAATTAAATGATCAGAGCTTCAAGGTCAGCTGCTGGGGGAGTCGGTCGAAGAAGCTCTGTCTGCTGATTTAAGGTCATTGTGGATTGAATCGAGCTCCCTGATGCCCTGAAAGCATGGATTTTAAAGGAAGAGTCTTTAGATCATTAATTTGATATAGATACAATTTTGCAATCTTTTCTGTTTATTGAAAATGGTTTGTAATAAACAGATAATCTGTTTATAAAAATAATAAGAGTGTAGTAACAGTGATGATGTTTGTGTGTTTGCAGGAACCTCCGTACAAAGTGGAGGAGTCGGGCTACGCAGGATTCCTCGTGCCCATTGAAGTTTATTTCAAGAACAAGGTGAGATTGACTGGACGCAGGTGGTAAACTGTAGGATGTGACAGGTTTATTTTTAAACACAGTTTGGTGAAAGAAGGTAGAAAGTATCATATTAAAGTAACAAATCACAGATGTTTTAGTTTTTTTAAAGCTTGTCAATGTTATTGAATTTTTTTAATGCTAAAGGGATCCTAACATATTCGTTGTGCTTCTTTTTAAATGAACCCATTGTGCCGATCTGCGTTTAAATTGTTAGATATTTTCTACAATTTTGCACAATTTAGGGTTTTTTCCCCACAGAATTCTACTTGTTTTAACCAGGTTAGTCCTTTAATTTTATAAAGAAAACAAGGACGCACTGATGGAGCAATATTTTTAGTGAATGGTTTTACACTGGACAGAATCAAAGAGACACTCTCCTCTTAGGTTGTGCTCTTATATCCACTCAGCCCATCAGGATATTTAATTAGTAAAATATTTCTTTGATGTGGGGACATTTTTACACACACTCAAGACTCCTCCACCCAAGACAGCAGCTTACTTCCAACCCAGGTGGAGTAAATCAGTGGTAGTGAGCAGAGGAAGGTCAATACTTTTCCAGTGGAGAAGTGTGGCGTTGGACTTGAACTCCCACTGTAGCTGCTTCACATGCAGCTGCAAATCGTCCCATTGCAGCTCCTATGACTCCTTCAGTAACCCTGCAAGGCTAAAGGTTTATTGTTTTTTCAAGTACTCAGGTGTATGCTTGTCATTCATACCCTCTGGTCCCTTAAGTTGAGAACACTTCAGCATCTTAGTTTGATTCTCATCAGTGCCACCTTGGGGCTGAGTAGCTTTTCTGATGACCTCAGGTTCAAGATCAGGTTCAGGATTTCCTCAGGGTCTTTCAACTGCTCGATAAGATCCTCAGTGGGTGTTGGCAGCTCTTCTCTCCAGCTGGACACAATCTTGACTTCCTGAGTTATCTGATGGTTCATCGTCCTTCCTCAAGGGTTCATATTAAATTCCCTTTCCTTTCCTTTTTAAACATAGTCTCCACTGCTGTTTCATGAGACCACCACCATCACTGTCTCGTTTAAGGTCATGAAAGAATTAAACTCTTATAAATGGGGTAAGGAGCAAGGAGTGTAGTTCTTTATTTAAGCTGGTGGGAGGCCCCAGGGTAGAGTCAGAATATGCTGTGGATGCTCCAGGATGAACTGGAAAACAATGTGTTAACTTAGTTTTATCTACTGCCACTGGTGGTAGAAGAAAGATGCATCAACACATTATTATAAAGACACCTTTAGGTCTCTCTCAGCCAAGTGTTAACAGCCTCCTTTTCATTTTTTGTGATGTGAGCAGCAACAGACAAAGACAGAGAACGACTTCCTGTAACACAAGAACTAACTAAAATGACACCAATTATCATATTCAAACATCTTTATTTTGTTGTTGTCTCACAGGAAAAGCCAAAAAAAAAAAGGTGTTTAAAATACGACCTGTTCCTTAACTTGGAGGGAAACCAAGTCAACCAAGTCACCTTCAACAACCCCACCAAAGAAGACAGGAGAAAACTGATCAAAGCTGGAGGGGTGAGGCTACATGACACTGTCTGCTTGACTCAACTGATGAATTACATTGATATTAACAACATTTACTGTCCCACTTATCCTCAAACACCCACACAGAAGAAAACAGCACTGGTGTCTCTCTAGTTCAGGTAAAGGTGTTTCCAGAAGCGGCTCAGTCTGTTTTTTAAGTTGCAGTTCAGGCTGCACGATGCTTCGACCAAATTTGTCATATCTTGTAATAATCTTGTAATAATCTTGTAATAATAATGTTTATTATAGAGAATGAGTCAGGACCATACAACCTGTAGCAAACTGCATTTGTCACTACTTAAAGGAGCAGCAGGAAGATCAGTGTATCAAAACAGGTAAATGCCAATTTTCAAAAAAAATTAAACCTTATCCAGGTCACTTTATCGGAATGAAACTTTATAATAGTAACAGTAGTTATTATTATTAACATTTATTATCATATGATTAAAGTTAGAAGGAGTAATAATATCATGTGTGTTCTTTCGGTCCATGATGATAAATTTGTATTTCTTCGTCTTTCATATAGTATGTTAATGCACATTGTTTGTAAAAAAAAGGATGACAAATTTTTGTAAAATTTGCAAAAAAGTTTGATTTGTTGGCAAGTTGTCAAGAACCTAGACAGTAGTATTGACAGTAGTAATTATACTTGAAGCTGTCTGAACTTGGAGGTGTGTGTGAGGGCACGGTGTACTGGGGGGTCAGTATATACTCAGGGCCCGCTTGAGTGTCTCCTTGAACAACATCATCGAAGAACTTATCGTGTGCCTAACAGTTAGAGCGCAGAAAAACAACTCCATATATATCTTTTTCCGACACAGGGACTCCTTGAGGGTGCAGTAAGTGTCCACGAGGAGTGATGTCAGATAGCATGAGGAGAACACATGCAGCGGGAGTGATTACAACTTGGACCAATCAGCATCAGAGCCGCACCCACACATACATACTTCCTGTATAAGCAATAATAAAAGCTGGACCAGGGAAAGACAGGGCATCAGACTTCGTGAACTGATGCAGAGAGATGTTGTTGGTCAGTGAAATTGTAGTCTGGTCCAGAGCTCTGTAAAATGTTCTTTTTTTCTTATATTTGCTTTCTGTAGAACTTAGAATAAAACTGGTGAATTTGAATTAGAAGGTCTCTGCGTACTTCATCAAACAAACACGTGAGTTCAGGGTAATGAACTCAACAGTAACTAAATACACATGAAATGTAGCTGTTCTTTAATTAGTCAATGCTCATTTCTTGATCTTACTTTATATTTCATTTAATTTGCATCAACATCACACAAATAGCGTGTGTAATGTCAGGTAGTTTCCTCTTAGAGGTGCCGTTGCACATCTGACGAGACTGGTTCCTCATTCATTCATAACAGAAAAGTTGAAGTAGACGTTAGTAGACTCTTTATTTCTGCTTATCTCTTTTTCAGTGTGACTGGATATTGTTTGTTCGAGGACCAGAGACCGGCGACATCTTGTCTTCAACTTGCTCGAGAGTTTCCTCAAACCCAGGAATAGTGAGACAAGATCGGTGATGCTTGATGACTCGTCTTGATGCCTCAGTTGAGACTAATTCTTTTGACGAATATCCTCTCAGCTCATACGACAGTATTTCTCTTGGATGGCTGCTGCTGCTGTTGTTCTTTCTCCTGTGCAATGAAACATGCTTCCTGGATTACGCCTGCTTTTTAGAGACAGATACATTTCTCTGTAAAACAAATATGTTGCTTTCCTTTGAATTTTTTAGCACCCGTGACATATAAACAGTATTTGTCCAGTGTGGTACATTCATACATACTACTGCCATAGTTTTAGGAACATGTTGCAATAAAATAACCCCTAAGTTACACCTGAAACTGGCATGTCAAGTCAAAAATCATGTTTGTATATCTGCCCAGGAAACATCTAAAATGCAAAAGTTTTACATAAATATCTTTGGTAAAATAACTAAGACTAATAAAAGAGTATAAGATGAACACATTTCTATTGTAAACACATATCTACTCTAGTGTGCAGAACAGCTTCCTGAAGCCAAAGATGATGTGTTCATGTTGCTTGTTTTATTCACAAGATGCAAAAAACACCGAGTTTGTGTCAAGATATGAGCATTGAATTATCATAACTGACAAGTTTTGAGCAGCAAATGTTGTACATAACAAATTTCTGTTTATATCATCATCAGTTTCAGTATGATGTCTGTCACCTCCGTGGTAAAAAATACTACGGCAGCTAAATAATGTCTCAGTTTGAGACATTTTCTTTGAATTGATTTCGTTGATTAAATGACCAGAGCCTCAAGGCCTGCTGCTGGGGTAGCTGTTGAATTTGTAAAAGAAGAAAGTTTCCAGAGTTGCTCTTTTTATCAAAGAGTATGGAGAGTATGGAGATCCATATCTTTAACCATGGTGCCAGAAATGGATTTGAAGAAATGAATGTTGAGAATCAAAATAAGCTGCAACTGGTTCAACAGGACAAACTAGAAAAACTAATGTGTGGACCACTTTAATTTCATTTAAAGACACCTTTAAGTTTCTCTCAGCCTTTTCAATCATAATGACAGAACCACTTAATTCTCACTACAAGATGAGGACAACACTTGGTACATGAGGTATATAAGGTATATGAGAGGTATATGCACATTAGTGTAAAATTATTGCTGCTAAATAAACATTTTCCTTTTTATCTGCAATAAATTTGACACTGTGGACAAATGTGTCAAGAAGAAAACAGCTGAAGTGAAGCAAGAGGAGAGTAAATATGAGCAGCCATTAATCCATCTCCACATGTAGAAGGAGACGGTTTTCTTCATAAAATCTCTCTAGATCGTCTGAACGACTTCTCCTCGGCTGTACTCGTCTCCCTCTCTACAACTATACAGCTTCTCTCAGGACTGTTTGTTGTTTCTTATCAGTGCGCCGGGCTCCAGCTATGTATGTCTATTTTATTGACCAGGGTGATAGTTCATCCATTTAGCTTTTATCTATTGTTGTGAAATGTGTGGTCTTCGTGATGTGACTGTATGTAGAGCAGCGACACAGGCGACAGCCTGAACACATGAATGCCTTATTTGACTCTATTTAAACATCTTTATTTTGTTGTTGTCTCACAGGAAAAGCCAAAAAAAAAAGGTGTTTAAAATACGACCTGTTCCTTAACTTGGAGGGAAACCCTCCAGTCAACCAAGTCACCTTCAACAACCCCACCAAAGAATTCAGGAGAAAACTGATCAAAGCTGGAGGGGTGAGGCTACATGACACTGTCTGCTTGACTCAACTGATGAATTACATTGATATTAACAACAATTACTGTCCTACTAATTATCACATAAAAGCCTTTCATTATCCTCAAACACCCACACAGAAGAAAACAGCACTGGTGTCTCTCTAGTTTAGGTAAAGTTGTTTCCAGAAGCGGCTCAGTCTGTGTTTTAAGTCGCAGTTCAGGCTTCACGATGCTTCGAAAGAAATGACACAGACTTGTCATATTTGTCATATCTTTATGTTCACTCAATATGAAGCAGTTATCAGTGAGTCTTCTTACCGTTTACTCATGCCTTTGTTTATACATCACCTCACTTTGTAAGTCCAGGCAGTCAGCTGATAACAGCAGCAACACTGTGTAAATATTACATAACTGGTTCATAGTGATGTAGTATCTCAACATTTGGAGTTGTTACGTAAAGTTGTGAGTTGGTGGTGTTCTTTATTGTTTTGTTTATTAACTGAGTAGTTTCCTGTTAAAAAATGACTCTTTTATTTTTGGGTTAAGTTCACCTCGACCGAAGCAGAAGGTTATTTAACAGCAGAAAACATTAAAACAGAGAAGCTCAAGGCTGAACGGAGGCTGTTCGTGTGTATCTAAATGTCTTTTCTCTTCATCAATGAAAAGGGAAGTGCAGAAAATGACCATGGACCAACGTGAATGACCGTGAAAGAAGAAGACTTCTTAGAAAAGAAAACTGCACTTACAGGCCGAACTACAACAGTTAATATACAAATATACATGTTGATTCATCACATGATCTTATATAAATATGTCTGTTACAAAGAAATAAGGTCTTTTCTACATGAAAATGTTCAACAGTGACCTCTTGTGGGCTGTAAGATTATTGTTTGTGTAGAACTTGTGCTTTCCTGAATGTGATGTTTAAAAAATGACCTGTGTGACTCAGATGTGACTGATGTCTGACTAAAATCCAGATACACAGTAGAACTAGAAGATCTAAAACAAAAGGACATATTTGTGGCTGCAGGCAACTGTAGCCAAAGAAAACACTGTCTGTAAATGTACATGATAAAGTTACAGAGTTTTAAAAATGATATCAAACAGATGTAGATATAGAAGGTTTATGCCAATGCAGTTAAAAAGTCTTCTCTTCAGCAATGCATTAATGATGCAAAGTGAAATTGTGATGACAAGCCTCAAAAGTTTTTCCAAATTCTGACATCTAGTCCACACAGAATTTTAATAACGCAGAGATTTTCCATCTTCATTCTTAAAGACATACTGTATGTCCGCATGAAACGCATGCTTTGTCCAGAGCACACCAGACAAATAGGTGTTGAAAATAAGGTGTGAAAAAATCAGTTTGTGTGTAAATAAAAGGCTAAAAACACATTTAAAAAAAGCTATTTTTTAAAAAGTAAAATACATGTGTACATGTTGAGCTGAGTGACAAAAGCTGAGTTGTTTATGCTCAAATGATTTTTGTTTATTTTGCTACACAATTATCAGGACTTTGTTCCTAAATAACAAAACATGTTTTGTTTGAAACATGTAGGACATGTCTTCATTTTGTATAGTCTGTCATTCTTCCTCCACCATACTGAAAAGGAGGATTTAAAGGCTGATTTCTCAATACAAGCGGGACACCCTTGTATCTGACAGCCAGGTGGGATTTCTTTTATTCAGATTTGACTAAAGAGGAGAGACTGGATCAGTTTGAGCGGCAGGAGAAGAAGAGGGAGGCACCAAGCCAGTGAGAGAGTGGTGACCTTCGGTCTCAGAGCTGAGGCCCGATAATCTCACATCAAAGTCTGAGCGCTGCAGAGACTTGACTGCAACGGGCCCTCGCTCCCTGACTCTGTAGAAAAGAGACATCTTCAACCGGCTGATTTATAGCTTTTCTTTCCAGAAGAAACATAATATTTTATGAAGTGATCTCATGTTTTTGAAATATAAGATTTAATAATAACTAAAGCTGTTAAATAAAGTAACATAAAATAGAAAATCTCAAATGAAGTCCTTTACTTTAGTGTAGCACTTGAATAAATAAGTGCTCCTCATTACTTGTCATTTGTCTTGGTGTTATAAGACATGTTTATGACAGAAGCACATATATATTGAGAGTGAGTTTTGCAAATTTCTCAAAAAATTCAATTTACTGAGATAAATGAATTTTTGTAAATATAAGATATTGGGTGTAAGAAGTCCTCTAATCAATCTGGTGAGGCCTTTTTGAAGGACTGATTCATTGTAGATAAAGTAGTTGCAACTAACTCCATCTTGATCAGCTACAGTATTAGTATGCAACAACAATATTGATTAATCAATTACTTGTTCAGTCTGTGAAATATCAAGTAGAAAAAAAAACCTCTCAGACTTCTGATGCACCAAAGCATAAAACTGATTGATTTGTTCATCATTAGTCAAAAATAAAAAAGGATTTCTTAAAAGCAGAAAATTCTCACATTCAAGAAGCTAAAATCAACAAATATTTGACATTTTTCCTTTTCAGTGTCTGAAAGTGTTAATTTATGACAAGTTATAACAGTTGCAGATTCATTTTCTTCAGTTCACTAAAGGTTTAATAGACTAACCTTTGCAGATCAAGTGAAATTTATGCATAAATATTATTCATGATAACCAGTATGTTTCAATGTTGAAATGCAACCAGTGAAAGTCAGATGACCCCAGGAAGCACTAGAATAATTCAAATGTATTTACATTTATTTAACAAAGAAGAAAAAATGCTTTGCAGACACATAAAACCAAAACACTATCAGATAAAGGCGAAATAAAAATATTTAGAAAATTAGTGCTAATGAGTATTAGAAAAAAAAAGTTCATGCAACTAAAGTTTTTAAATTTTGATTCTTGCATAACTGCATGAACTTTTTCCTCCATTGCATTGAATAGCAAGACATATTAAGCTGCATTCTCACTTATCAATGTTATTGATTTAGCATTTACCACACTATTAGCAAAAGCTAAAATGTAAAGGCTATAAAATCGAAACGATAATCAATTAGTATCGTGTGCATTTTACAATTGAAACAGAGCTGTGGCCATTGGGACAAGTCTGCTGTCACTCGAGAAAACCTCCACTAAACGCTTTAATTGTATTTGCAGCTCGGAGGAAGCCCCGCCTCCGCAGCGTTCTGATTGGCTGCTTTCAAGAGGGCTTGAATTTCCCGCTCTGTGATTGGCTGAGAGAGCTTTCTGTTTTGGTCGCCTGCCAGCGGAGCGTCTGGAAGGGGAGGGGAGCCCGTCTGCCTTCCGCTTCTGGGCTGGATTGACACACAATGAGGAGCCGAGGCTGGGGAGACGCTCCACAAACGCCGCTGTAAATAAATACAACAATCACACTGAGGCCGGAGAAACATGGAGAACCAGGTAGAGTAGCTTTTGTGTCTCCTTACTGAATCTGAACTTTTTTTCAGGGTTAAAAATGGCAGCAGGTCTCTTGGTCTCTCTTCTTGCTCGCTGGCAGGGCAGGAATGAATCCTCTGTTCTGGTCGCCAGAAGAAAAAAAAACGCTCCTGCTGCTAATGAACTCGTAGTTGTTTGGCTCTGGAGCTATGCTAGCTTGGGCACTCATACATCGGTATTTACCGCTAGCTAGCTTCAGTCTTACCACCACCATTCACACGCACCGCTGCACATAGCTGTAGCCACAAACCGGGCACACAAAGAGATTCAACACCTTGTGTTTTTTAAAAGAAACAAACCACATTTAGCAATTAAACACCCCTTTAAGATGAATAGAGTCGCGGTTTTTTGTGTAGCTTAGCTAATCCAGCTAGCTAGTGTACCTTTCAGGAGAGTGTCGGCCGTTGGCTAAAGGCTAAGGAGCCGCTACAAGGCGCCGGGGAAAAAGATTTGTCCTCTCCAGGTTGGGTTGGAGAGGAGGGGTGGTGTCTCTGCTGCCAGCGGCCTGAAACCTTAATATATTCAGGAGCTAATAAAATCAGAAACGACCATGCAACTTGTGCATATACATATATACATATATACATGCATTATTTGCAGCTGCAGCTACAGTTGCTTACTGTTAAATTCTTGCGCACCACATTGATGATTTGGTGAGTGAAATGCACGAAGCATGGTGGAAAAGCTGATAAATTATCTGTGGTAAACGTTGAACTTGAATCCACTTATGATGACCACCCTGGTTATTATATAAAAGCATAACATTTTAAGGACTAGCTGGCATGCATAACCTTTTTTTTTTTTCAATCACATTTAATGCTTTTGTATGTACAAATTTGCATGGTTTAGGATTTATGTCATAATAAAAAGCTACATAAGTTATTTTGCAGGAAAAAAGAAAAGTGGCTAAAGCAAATTACATATCTGCTAACTGTAAGGGAGATATTGCTTCAGAATGGGTTACTCTCTAAATGCCTGAGGTTATTCAGGACTATATTTCAGATGGTTAGGCCACACACACCCATGGAAAGTTGCTCAGCCACTTTCTTGGAACTAGTCCCCATTGAGCGTTTGGTCCCTTTTGAAGTTTTAACTAGATCTGTGAATATGCATCCAGAGGAAGTCTTCAGCTACAAGTTAAAAGGATAGGCGACTTGTGCTTCAGTGATGAGTGTTACCTGTATTTTATATATATATATATATATATATATGAATGAAAGATTTGCATTAGATGATTTTTTTATGGGCAATAGCTGGTTTATTGCTACATGTAGTTAAAAATAATGCAGTCTTTTGATGAAACCTTGTTTCATAAGAGGTCAAAGAGGCATTATTTCATCTTTATGGTTTTTATATATATAAAATGTGGAAGTCCAGGCATCTGTTTTATGCACGTTTATCTGATAAAATCATAACTGATTGTGCACAATTTGCAGTGTTGATCAGCTTCGTATCAGCCGCTCAGATTAAGAAGGAAACAAGAGATCTCTCTGTGTCTGAACGCTACAGTCGGGATGACAGGATGAGTGGTCACGCAGCCGTTCTTACTCTCCACACGGTCACTCACACGCCCTATTTCCAACACTCACTTGTTTTCCTTGGGTGCTGAACATAGGCTATTTGTGCCCCCCCCAGTGGTTTGTCCAGTATCGACCATTTTCCAATACATACAAGTAACTTTCTTTCATCTGTGTCATCTTTTAGTATATTTTAGCTCACTGAAAGATTTAGCTGAACGCAGCACAACAGTTGTCATAATGGATTTGTTAGTGTGTGTATCGTCCTCCTCTGGGGTAAATGTTTTGACTTTTTCATTTTCATTTCAGTCATTTATTAGCTGGAAGAGATTAACATGGTCATGAGGGGTGTTATTTACATGGCAGCTGGGAGTTCATTGTTTTCATGGGAGCCACTGTGTCTGCCAAAATTTGTATTTCCCTTCAATCGGATCCCTGTGTGTGAGAAAGAGAGAGGGCATGCATGCATCATTTCAATGTCAGTGGCTTTGTGTGATTTGTTTGTGTATCCCTTTGCATTTTCCTCAGACGCAGTTCAATTAACGTCCATCTTCATCAGCGTTGTTCTCGTTACTTGTCTTTATTTTCTTCAGCTTCACGTTGTTTCCAGGTCTCGTAATTATCTAATAAATGATATAAACAGGTCTTGGCAGATTTTTAGACTGATGTTTGAGTTTTTGTTAATTTTCAAAACATCATGGTGGGCACTGGGAAACTTTACCCGCCACTTTTCTCTATTTTTTGCTTAAGGCTACTTTACTTCATAATATTATAGCATCTTGAATTTACTCGATAGAATAAGGTGAGGAAAATATTTTATTGGTCCTTAAGAAATTGTGATGAGCAGTTTTGCTCGATTTTTTAGAGTAAAAAAGATCTGGAGATTGATCAATAATGAAAGTTATCTTTAGTTTGCAGTCTTATTTTTTCTGTTCCTGTTATTGTCCTCCTGTTTAAATATTTAACAGAAAATGACATGTTTCATGCATTCAGGTTGATTCCTTTTTTGGTCTATTATTACCCCAGTTTCTTTTATGTTGTCCTTATCACATTCCTGATTTTTGTGGACTCCTCATTGAGACGGGGGTGTTGATGATTTGGGTAGAGGTGGAGATGGAGGGGGGTGCACGGCTGCTCACTGTGGGTGTGGTGGAGTCTGGAGTTTAAGGGCATTGCTGCCATAGAGTGGTCGGGCAAAGTGCCAGGCAGGGGAGGTCTGTGTGTGTGAGAGCTGGAGAGTGCCAGACCAGCTCATCCCAATCCTGTCCCCTCTAATCCCCCCACTCAGTCTCAGCTCACGAGCTGCTCAGTGCCGGGGCCAAATCCCCACATTCTTCAGTCCTCCCCTGGACATAAAGTGCCTTTCTGTCCCCTCTCATCAACCCACCCACCCACCCCTCTCGCTCCCTTCTGAACTCCCCATCTCCACAGCCTCTTCACTTGCTATGCCAATCACCACCGCCGCACCAGCACGGTTGTAATTTTGCGTGTCCTGTTGCAGTCATTGTTCTTGGCAGAGAGAGAGAGAGGTAGCACAGCAATGTGCCCCTCTTCTGGACAAACCCTTTGAGATCTGTCGGCTCAGGCAGCTAATCACTCCCATTCCACCGGGAACGTACCGACATCAGTCCAGCTTTGTGTTTGTCCGGGCCAAGTGTTTCACCTCTCCTCTTCAGTTTAAAGCCCACACACTCAAAATAGAGATTCAGAGGTTTTGTTCAAGGTGGTATCAGAAACCAATGAATAATGAGCCTTTGGATTAATCTCACTATTTGTTTTGCTTCTATTTCATCTCATTTTCTTTAAAAAAAACTCTTTTAAGTCATTAAAAAGTCTTGCATTTATTATTATTATTTTTTTTTATCTTGCTGCAGGAAATAATTGTACTGACATTAAATGCTTTTGTAATATTTTTTAGTTTTAAGCAAAAACTGATTGGTTGGTTAATCTATAAACCACATTTTTTGCTCCTCGTCCAGCTTCAAATTATGTTTAATCATTAATTATTATAATTATAACATAATTATTAGGAATATTCCTGGATATTATGACAAAAATGGTAAACAGATGTCAATAAATAGACATTTATTTCACATTGCTCTTGGGAAATACAATGGAAATATTTTATAATGACCCTGTCTGAGTTTAATTGATCACTGTAAGTGGGTGATTATTGTAAATGATGGTAATTTCTGGCTGGAATTTTATAGGGATTTATAGGCATAAGGGGTCACTGTTATATCATCAGAGCATTTATTGATATAGTCCATCACAGAATCTGTATGTTCTTGTAGGTCATTGTGGTGGTTGTAGGCGGCTGCTTGTCTGAAAATATTCCTGTCAGTGGTTTCAGAGCTGAGGTCCCCCCCACTCCCCCGGCCACACTGATTTTTTTCTTCTTCCTGGTTTAGTTTAGTGTCTGTATGGAGGCTTCCTTTAAGATGATGTAGGCCGTGTTGTAAAAGTTAATGTGTTTGGAGATATGAGCGCTTATAAATCGGCATGGTTGAAATATCACGATGTGGTGACAATGAACCAGAGTGCTGATGCCGAGCCTCCTCAGCTTTAGCACTGGGTGGGATTGTTCACAGCCGCGATAATAAACCTAATGAATTCCCTCGGCAGATAAAACGACCAGCGTTTTAAGGAGCAGAAACTTCACCAGTGCTTCAGTGTAAGAACAAGAGTCCTGGCACTGTGCTTTGTTAATACAGTCACAGCGGCTGCCTCCGCAGGTCTTAACAGAGAGCGATGCTTTTCTGTCAGCTGTTGGAGAGAGAGAGAGAGGGACCGTCCAGCTGAACAACTTTCTGCAGGATATTTTCGATCATCCGTATTTCCGTGAAAACAAAAAAGCAGCGGTCTCTCATCTTGTGCTGACTGGTCCTCATGGCGCACATTCACCGGTAAGATATGTGGAGCTGCTGCTGGTCAGTGGAGGAGGTTTGACCTGAGCCGATCCTGAACCCACCCTTCCTTTTACCACACTTCCTGGATCTTTGCCGTCGCTTATGGCGCCTTTTCATGGTCGCGACAAACCACAGCTCTTCCACCAGATGACTTGTTTAGGTGTGAATCAGAACTGTTATAATACAAAGCACGAATCATCGACCACTGGCACATTTACCAAAGCTGTCATAGTGAAAACAATTCACAGATGCAGACATCAAAATACACTGAGAGTAGCCGCTTCAGGCAAATATTTTTATGAAATGATCATAGACGTACATGCCAATACCAATATGTGTGATTATCATCTGTATAAATTGGCCAGGTTTTGTTATTTATTACATTTGCTGTTCACTGATTGGAAGATAAAATAATAGTAAATTAAACCGTGTCGCTCTCTCGCTCCCAGTCTGAACAGTCGGGGTGAAAACATTACACTCACGGCTCACACGCGATACCTGCTGCTGTGAGAGAGAGTAATGATAATTATGCTCTGTTAAAGTCGGTGGGGTAGTGTGTAGAGGAAGATGTCTCATAGTATTTGCTTGTACCACACCAAGTGTTATAAACACGAGACCACGCACACATACAGATGTGCATCGTTGCTCACGCTGTGGCTGTCCACAAGCCTTGCACAAATAAGTTTGAAGAAAGCGGAAGCAAACGACAGCTACAACAGTTTATCTTTTGTTTCTCGATACGTATAAAAACACCTAAAGCAACTTATGTGAATATTCGTCTAGAAATTATAAAAAGAAATACAATCTTTTTCATCCATGCAGGTCGGAAATCACCATATGTAGTTTCCACTTCAAGGCTTTATCGTCCCTACTGGTTTTTACTGGTATCTTTAATACTTTGGTGTGTGTGACCATGAAATGGGTATTAAATGGGCGATGGGTATCGCTCTCTATGTGATATTAAGTTTAACGTGGTGAATCCTGCAGAAACTGTGATGTTTATTTCACTAGGAACCTCAGTCGGCGAGGTGTTTTTGCTGCTATAATTTAACACCTCTGAACAACCACTGAGAAGTGTTTAGCATAGCTGACATTGATTTTTCACTCTCAATTAATTTTTATTTCAGTTACTTTCTCGATGAATCGTCTGCAAATGTCTTGTTTCGACAGATTAAAAAACTAAACCCCAAAGACGGTTACTTTATAATCTCTAATTTGTACTTGAAAATTGATAATAATTCAGCTCATATTAACATATTATTCATCATATTTTATATTTGCCGTCCTAACACACCAGTGCAGCTGCAACTGAGGTTTATTCTCGTTAACAGTTACTGATTTTAAGAAATACACGTTTAGCACAGCTGAGTTAATTCAGCAGCTCTTTTAATTATTGATTAATTGTTTAAGTCACTTGAACAGCAGAAATTCTAAACATTTCCTAGTTTTAGTCTCTGAATTGCAAAGATTGTCTTCTTTTGTTTGTCTTTTGTAGAAAGTAAATTAGATTTTCTGTTTGTGTTGGATTAAATGAAAATGACAGCAGTGTTTAGTTGCAACCCCAGTCATTTTATTAGTTTCAATTTGTGACCTAAATCATATTAAGATGTTATATCTTGCAGGTTACATGTGTGTACGCTTCTTTAAACCGTTCAAATATTAAATTTGTCTGTGCTTGTTAAATGAAGTAAGGATTTGTGTGCCGTTTAAACGGAAGCAGAAAATACTCGAGGCATTTATTTGACCTTTTTCTGCTCACCACAAATTCGTCTAAGGCTCCATAAAGGCAGAAAATGTTCCGCTTCTACGTCTCTATCAGTTGATCTGTATAAATACGTCACTTTTCTGCCCTCGTAGTTCATATTTTCCTAATTTTTTGTTGTGTGTTTACTCCCACGTTCACAGGATCAGTGTAATCACTTTCAGTTTTGTGTTTGACTTTTTGTTTCTGTTTTGTCCTTGTTTTGTTTTTTGTTTCAGTGCACAGTGCAGGTGAAGCTAGAATTGGGCCACAGAGCTCAGCTAAGGAAGAAAGTGACATCAGAAGGTTTCACCCACGACTGGATGGTGTTTGTCCGAGGGCCAGAGACTGGCGACATCCAGCACTTTGTAGAGAAGGTTGTCTTCCGCCTGCATGAGAGCTTCCCCAAACCCAAGAGAGGTAAGACAACGAGCACCTGGTTTCACTCCTACACTTCCTGTGAGACACTGAGGGTTCATTAATATAACATGTTTGATCAACAAAGAGAATTAGTAAAGGGTTTTGATAACAGATGACAGACATGAGGTAAGAAAAACAGATTGAAGAGCAGATATACATGTTAGAGAGAACAGTGTAAATGTTCATGTTGTACATATCAAACCAAGTGGGTAGTTGTGGGTAGTGTTACTTGCCTCTAAAACTAATTAGTTGTTGTTGTTTTAAAAACAATATTTAAAAAGTTTATAAAATCCCACTGACTTTCTTATTTCCTGTATTTTGTAAAGTTGTGCAGTAGGTTCCTGAAACCAGATATTATGTATTCACATCATTTATTTTATTCACAAGTTCAAGATGCAAAAATATTCAGGTTATAACCAGAAATGTGCAACCAAATTTAAATTTGAGAAACTTTAACCAGCGAATATTTGGACGTTTTTCTTGAAAAATGAATTAATGATCAAAATAGCTGCTGATTAAGAGACAGATAGATTGATTGATTCATACTTTATTAGGATTGATTAATTATTAAAACAACTAGTTGAAGCTTAATTTTTTAATATTGTTTTAGTTTTGGATGATGAATGTGTAAACAGTCTGTGGTGAAGTGAAAGTTGAAGTGAGATGAAGCTGATAATCAGTTTGTATAATCAATGATTTAAGTGTCCTTAGCTAAAACTAAGGTAGGGTATGATATGGCAAATATAACAAATTACTATATATATATATATATATATATATATATATATATACACGTAAGAACAATTTATTATTTGAACAAAGTTAATTAAAGCGTTGTCATGATGTCTTGTCATGCAGGATCAAGTTACAATGGTCATAATGTCTCCATTTGTCAGAGGGTTTTTTTCCATCTTAATTAATTTAGTTAATTAAATGATCAGAGCTTCAAGGTCAGCTGCTGGGGGAGTCGGTCGAATCCCCACAAGAAGCTCTGTCTGCTAATTTAAGGCCATTGTGGATTGGATCGAGCTCCCCGATGCCCTGAAAGCATTTCTATTTTAATACTGTTTCCTGTGGAGCAAAACAAAACAAAGAAAGGGTTTTAAAGGAAGAGGCTTTATATCACTAATTTGATACAGATACAGTGTCTTAGAGGATTTATGCACATGTTGCAATCCTTTGTATTTGTGGGACCGTTTTTTTTTAAACAGATAATGGTTAATAAACGAAACTAGATTTATCTGCTAACTCTAAGCCGTTATATTTATAAAAGTAATCTGAGTGTAGTAACAGTGATGATGTTTGTGTGTTTGCAGTATGCAAGGAACCTCCGTACAAAGTGGAGGAGTCGGGCTACGCAGGATTCCTCATGCCCATCGAGGTTTATTTCAAGAACAAGGTGAGATTGACTGAGCGCAGGTGGTAAAATGTAGGATGTGACAGGTTTATTTTTATACACAGTTTGGTGGAAGAAAAGTGTTAAATAGTAAAAACCTTGTTGATGTTATGTTATAGACTCTTTTTAATGTTAAAGGGATCCTAAAATATTCATTGCACTTCTTTTAAGATTAACTCATTGTGTCGATCTGCGTTTTAATCACTTGATTAAATTGTTAGATATTTTTTCTATAATAGACATTTTGCAGGATTCAGAAATCTACTTTTTTTTTAACCAGTTCATTTCTTTAATTTGATAAAGAAAACCGGGCTCCACTTCTACTTGATGTGTTTGAAATCAGATTACTGCTCAAAACCAAGAGTAATCAGATTCAACTTAAGTGCATATAAATGCAGCGATGGTCCAGACGCACTGATGGAGCAATATTTTTTTTTTTTTTTACACTGGACAGAATTAAAGAGACACTCTCCTCTTAGGTTGTGCTCTTATATCCACTCAGCCCATCAGGATATTTAATTAGTAAAATATTTCTTTGATGTGGGGACATTTTTACACACACTCAAGACTCCTCCACCCAAGACAGCAGCTCACTTCCAACCCAGGTGGAGTAAATCAGTGGTAGTGAGCAGAGGAAGGTCAATACTTTTCCAGTGGAGAAGTGTGGCGTTGGACTTGAACTCCCACTGTAGCTGCTTCACATGCAGCTGCAAATCGTCCCATTGCAGCTCCTATGACTCCTTCAGTAACCCTGTAAGGCTAAAGAGTTGGTCTGTTAGTTTATTGTTTCCTGTGGAGGCGGAGCAGTGTGATTACTCAAAAAGTTGGTCCCTTAAGTTGAGAACACTTCAGCATCTTAGTTTGACTCTCATCAGTGCCACCTTGGTGCCGAGTAGCTTTTCTGATGACCTCAGGTTCAAGATCAGGTTCAGGATTTCCTCAAGGTCCTTCAGCTTCTTAATAAGATCCTCAGTGAGTGTTGGCAGCTCTTCTCTCCAGCTGGACACAATCTTGACTTCCTGAGTTATCTGATGGTTCATCATCCTTCCTCAAGGGTTCAAATTAAATTCCCTGTTTCAGGAGACCACCACCATCACTGTCTCGTTTAAGGTCATGAAAGAATTAAACTCTTATAAATGGGGTAAGGAGCAAGGAGTGTAGTTCTTTATTTAAGCTGGTGGGAGGCCCCAGGGTAGAGTCAGAATATGCTGTGGATGCTCCAGGATGAACTGGAAAACAATGTGTGGTCTACTTAGTTTTATCTACTGCCACTGGTGGTAGAAGAAAGATGCATCAACACATTATTATAAAGACACCTTTAAGTCTCTGTCATCCATTTAAATCATAAAAGACCGAACCACTTTACACTTATTAGAAGATAAGGGCAATACTTAAGAGCTATGTGCACATTAGTGTAACATTGTCTGCTCTGAACTGGATCCAAGGAAGTGTTAATATCCTCCTTTTCATCTGCAATAAATTTGACACTGTGGACAAATGTGTCAAGAAGATGAAGAAAATAGTTGAAGTGAAGCAAGAGGAGAGTAAATATGAGCAGCCATTAATCCATCTCCACGTGTAGAAGGAGACGTTTTTCTTCATAAAATCTCTCTAGATCGTCTGAACGACTTCTCCTCGGCTGTACTCGTCTCCCTCTCTACAACTATACAGCTTCTCTCAGAACTGTTTGTTGTGTCTTATCAGTGCGCCGGGCTCCAGCTTTGTATGTCTATTTTATTGACCAGGGTGATAGTTCATCCATTTAGCTTTTATCTATTGTTGTGAAATGTGTGGTCTTCGTGATGTGACTGTATGTAGAGCAGCGACACAGACGACAGAGAAAGATAGAGAACGACTTCCTGTAACACGAGAACTAACTAAAATGACACCGATTATCATATTTAAACATCTCTATTTTGTTGTTGTCACGCAGGAGGAACCAAAAAAAGTGTGTTTCAACTACGACCTGTTCCTTAACTTGGAGGGAAACCCTCCAGTCAACCACCTGCGCTGTGAGAAGCTCACCTTCAACAACCCCACCAAAGAATTCAGGAGAAAACTGATCAAAGCTGGAGGGGTGAGACTACATGACACTGTCTGCTTGACTGGGCTGATTACTGAATAACTAACTGCAGTAGAAATGAGATAATATTGTCCACAGTAGTTTGCTCATTCTGGTGATTTTATTTATAGCAGTAGATTTTATAGAAACCTTCCTCATTCCTCTGAATGTACCACACACTGGACGATGTGGCCAGAAACAGGTTATTAACAGTATCATAAAGGGCTTAAATTTAATTAAAGAAGTGTAAAATATTTTTCTTGTTTGCTGTAGGAACTAATGTTTATTATGGAGAATCAGTCAGCACCATCAGACCTGTAGCAAACACTGTCACTACTTAAATGAACAGCAGGAAGATTAAAGACAAATGTCAATTTTACAAGAAATTAAATTAACTTAATGTAATCAGTTATAATTATTTAATCAGTCCTTTCATTTTATGACCTTTTATTCAAACTTTGTTAAACTGAAAATAATAATAATAGTTATTATTGAAGTTTATTATCATTATGATTATACAGTGAAAATATTTTTTTATATAGTGTGATATATTTTATTTTATATTTTTATTTAATATATTTATAATATGCTTTAAAAAAATAAAAACATGTATAAAATTATATTTTTTATTGATAAATTAACCATAATATACATACATATATAAATAAATGATTATAAATAAGTAATACATTATTTTTATTTATTATGAAACAGCTATTAAATAAATGAGTAATTCATATTTTTGTTATTATTAATAAATATAATCCATAATTCTAGACTGTATTATCCTAATCATGTTTGTGAAATGTGGTAATTCGTTGAATGTTGAATTTAAGCTTCAAACTGCCTGTAATCACTTCACATACACATTGTTTATGTAACGAGCACCAGTTCATTATTTTTAGGTTTGTTTCAGAGGAGTCAGGTTTATTGTTAGAATACAAACCCCCACGATCTTTGTTGGATTTGTAAACAAACCGCAGTGTTGTTGACTTCATCTGAAGGAAACTCTGAGTTAAATTCATTTAAGATGCAGGTTGTGAGATCAGTTTTCTGCCTCGTAGCAGTGCACATGGGAAAATTTAAAGCTCTGCGACTGTGTGTTTCTTGTTAAAATGCACCTTGGGAGTTTTGTTTCGTTTTGCTCCCAGAGCTGCAACAACAGTTTCTCAACTAATTGATGCGTGGAACTGGAACCGCAATTCAGGATAATCGATAAAACGCAAACAAAACAACTAATTGATAAGATAGTGGTCGGATCAGTTTGTTATTTGAAGTAGCTCCATTGGGGACTGGAGGAGTTTCATGCTGATCCAAACCATAGAAATGCTCCAACTGTGAGTCACCTAATACTGTCGATGGGAAAAGAATGGGACGTTTATACACAACATCACAAGAGAAGAGCAGCATGAAGGACTCCAACATGTGGTGTAGACAGTTTAACACCGCTGATACATACTTAGCTTGACTCACCATCAGGAAAACTAAACACAGTGTGGAAACTGACCACTGGCAAAATAAATTAGGCATCTGTTATTGTCCAATCTGTTTTCCAAAGTAGATCCTCCTACACGTCACGTAAAAGTCTGTAAAAGCCTTGTCGTGTGTTCAGTCAAAGTAAATAAAAGTCTGTTTACAGTCAGTGTACAATGCTTCATTAAGACAAACAGATAACTGTTGTTTCTTTACTTGCAGGTGTTAGTGGTTCCTGAAGGAGCTGAAGCCGTATCCAGACCCAGTCCGGATTATCCGATGCTCCCAACCATCCCCCTCTCTGCCTTTTCAGATCCCAAGAAGACCAAGACCTCTCATGTGTCAAAGGTTTGTCGATCATATACTCATATAATTATCTTATAAGTGTTCACAGCTCTCTCATTCATTCATAATAATTACTTCAGATGATGTTTATTACACTCTTTTTAATATAAACACGTCTAAATGAACGCTGTATTCTCTTAACAAAGTCATTAAATCAGTCTTGAGAGCAGGCTGACTCAGGCTTCTAATCACTGCCAGCTGTTTTTGAGCATCTGTATGCATGTATGCAGAATTACTCAGCGTGCTTATCTGCCAGGAGAGGAGACATATCGGGACAAAACAGGAAACTGATCCCTGTATATTTCCCAGTGTTGCCACTATTATTGTGTCAACCCTTTTATAGACCAGTGTGATTGTACAGGACCCTTTCTTTGTCCGATTTTTTTCCAGTGGACTGATAAAAAACTGGATTTCCTTGTATTTCTTTTTTTTTTTTACGTAAAAAGACATGTTTTCTTGAATCTTCATTGCTGTAGTTGTAGTGAGTGAGTGGGTGTTTCTGGTTTGGAGAGGACTTTCATGGTTTCATCCATCTGCTGATAGAAAAGTCGCTGCAGTGAAATCTACCTCTCAAGACGCACACAAGCCTCTGTCGGGTCTTTGAATATAATAAAGTCTCTTATGTACATATCAAGTTTTATAGCGTCAGTTTGAAAACTTGTAAAACCGTTTGCTGATATGTGGGTGGTTAGTGTGGAAATACCACCCCTCTCCTTGTATCACTGTGCCAGAGAGCTCTGTTAAAATCCACTCCTGTGGCTCCGGTGGGTTTGTTTGCACATTTACCACATTTTTTATTTATTTATTTATTTATTTATTTATTTTACTACAAATTTAAATTTGCCAGTTCGTTGACTGACTGCTCTGAAGCTAAGAGTCTTAATCTAATGTAACATAAGAAATACAACTAGTTTAGCTCATAACTTGTTTGGCTGCTTCCTTGTTTGCTCTTGGTCTTCGGCCCAGATCGGCAGCTGGCAGCGTGTCGATACAGCGTGGTGTAATATCTACTTTTTAACTTGTGAAGTGGTGGTGGGGGTGAAGTGCCTTTTTTATTTGTTTAAAAAATGTTTCTTATGTTTTCAGCTGAAGCTTGTGGCATGAGGAAGTCGGCCTCGTGGTTCACCACTTTGGTCCAGACAGAAATGGATCGAATTAAATTTTGTAGAAACATTTGTTTGGTGATCCTCCTTGAATTTGAGGTTATGACTGACCCTCAAACTAATCATAAAACCATGTTAGCATGCTTATGTTAGCAATTAGCTTATGGTTTTAGTGCAGTCTCATAGAGCCATCAGCATTTTTCATCCTGTAATTACACAGTTTCTGTTTTTCCTCTTAAAAATCTTAGAAAACTGTATTTTATTTCCCTTCATAATGGTCAAAGTACTCAGTTTGACATGTCATCCGTACAAAATTATATGATTACATTGCAGACTTGATTTTATGTAATGTCTAATTTAATCTGGGATCTAAGTGTTTTAAGAGTAAAGTGTTAGTAACAGTGCTGTTGTTTTGTCCAGGAACCCAGCAAAGAAGGAAGTGGTGGCAGCAGCAAAGGACCCAAACAGCACAAACCCACCAAGGAGCACCGCGAACGGCCTCGAAAAGACTCTGAGAGCAAAGCCACGTCGAAAGGAGACAACGACAGAGACGGGAGTAGCAAAAGCGGCCGCGATCCTTCCTCTTCCTCATCCTCGTCTTCAAAAAAGCCTCCAGAGATCAAAGTGAAAGATGAAGTAAAGGTCCTGCCCAAGGCTGCATTCAAAGAGCCCAAACTCACCGTGAAGGACCCAAAGATGGAGGGCATGTCCCCTAAAGGAGGGGGGGCTGGGAGCGGCGGGGGTGGTGGCGGAGGAGGCGGGGGAGCGCCGGCAGAGACCAAAGCCCCGGGGAAACGACCCTCCACCATGGAGTCTCCCAAACCCAGTGCCAAGAAGCAGAAGAAGGTCAGCTCTGAGGGGCCGAAGGGACCAGCAAGCGGAACCTTCACAGGAAATTCACCTCGCGTGTCGTCCTCGTCGGCAGCCAACCAACCCTACGCCGAGAAGAAACCCCCCAAGGACAAAGGTCGCTGGGCCAAAGGCAAAAACGACACACAGGAGCTGAAAGAGCCCAAGAAACTTCCAGAGTCAGAAGAGTCAAATTCAGAGGATGAAGCGTCGTCAAAGTCAGAGGTACCAACTCCAAACGATCACAGACGAAACTTTCTTTTTATAGATTATTTTATAATAAATATATCAAACAAATCTATGATGCCTTTCATTGTTGCCTGATTTGCTGATTATTTTCTTGCTAATTGATGGTTTGATTTATTTAAAGATAATACAAGGTCATGTCTATTTTATTAAAACTAATTCAGAATATTTGGTATTTTGTCTATTTTGTCTTATTAGATTGTATCTACTCAACACTTCAGCGCCGTTTTCATGCTGTGCTTTCTATTTTGTATTTTTATTTTTGAACCTACTCAGTTTGTATTTTATTTTTACCTTTATTGACTCTTTTCCTTACAGCAGTCGGCCGCTTCCAGTCCTTCCAACTCCAGCTCCAGTTCTGACTCCAGTTCGGACTCAGACTTCGAGCCTGTACAGAAACAAGGACAAGGTAATGTTTAGACCATGTTCTTTTATGAAATGTTCGATAGAGCTTTGGTAATATTGACATTTGCTGATGTGTGAGAAGACAGATAATAAAACAAGTCAACTGCATGTCAAGATAAGTACGAGCTGTATACATACGTTGGCTGATATTAAGGATAAAAGGAGGCAAAAGGCCATAACATGTCACAATAAAACAGTTTGGCTGATCGATATTGAATATGTTGTAGGTTATGTTATGTCTGGTGTTATAGTTTGTTTTATTGTGTTCCAGGTCCCCTTCGGTCCATGGTGGAGGAGATCCAGTCAGAAGAGTCGGATGACGACGACAGCAGCTCAGAGGAGGAGACGCCTGTTAAGACCAACCCCCCCAACCGTGACTCTCGGTCAGTTTTCCCAAAGACCCTTTCAGACTTTGTTGCTTTTGGACATAAACAGTCGTCCTCAACAACACTGGGAAGCTTTTTTTTTAACCCGTGGCCAGTTCAGACTTCATCAAAAAGAAGTTAAGAAACATATTTATTGAAAACGAAGTTTTCATATTTCTCTCTTTTCCTCTTTTGTGGGTTTTTTGATACATAGAATCACAATCGTTACGGTCAAAGTTTGTTTATTGTTTTGCTGTATTTCCAAACATGAGAGTGACGCAGATCTATGATGTGTTTTTGACAAAATCATGATGTGAAATATGACATATTGGTTTCACATTACTGAAGTGACGAACGTTAGAAACTTCACTTCACATAAATCTGCAGTTTCATTGTGAAATCAAACGCTCTATATTTGCTACGATTTATTGTTTTCATTGTATTTAGACTTAAACTACCTCAGCCAAGTACAGATTGATATAAATATGATGTTTCAACATTTTCAGCCATTTTTTCCTAATTGCATTAATTCTGGTCAGTGTTACATGTAGAGGAGCTGTTAAATTGTTCAGTCTTTTTCACTTTAGTCTTCACTTAATGGCAAATTAAGTCAATTCACACGAAGAACTAAACTGTCTAGGAACATTTCATCTTCTAATAATAATTATAATAAAATGTCTGACACAGTCATCCAAATACAATGTGTTGTGTCTGCGTGTCTGTGTGTGGTTGACCTCTGACCTCGCCCTGTCGCCCTCTCAGACTCAGCCTGGACAGCGAGAGTGACAGCAGTGACGGCTCGCACCGCCCCAGTCGAGACCCCGCCCCGCCCCCACAGAAACACAGCTCTTCCAATAACAAAGTGAGTCACACGGACCTCTCATTTTACTGCCGACATATTGACAGGGATTGAAATAGTTTGACTAGAAAATAAGCACGAAAACCACATTTACATTCAGGCCGACGGACGCCTTTTGGTTATTGTGTTTTTCTTCAAACAGTATGTGCGCTCTTCACTGTTCAGCTGTCGGTATTAACATGACTTTTTTTTAAAGTCATGTGGTTTAACTCTGTGGTTTTGTGAGTAAAATTAGCAAAAGAAGTTTGTTTGTTTTTTTGCCCATGTGTGAGTAATACTATCATAACAATTTCAAACAGCAGTCCAAGCCATTGGTTAAGATGTTTCAGCTTTATTCACCATCATTTGTGTCTGATACTTTCTCACATCACTGCTTCTCTTCTTTGTATCTTCTTTTCTTTCCCTTTTCTCTGTCTCCTCTTCTGATCTATGACCTGTAGGTGTCGGGCAGAAAGAGTCCAGATTCCTCGTTTCGCTCAGAGAAGGTGTTGAAGAAGGGATACGACAAGGTAGGAAGGGTAAATCAAAACTTTTTATGCTTCAACCATCACACATACATTCAGTGTTTTGTTTTGTTGTGAATGAATTCAAGATGCATTGATAGACAGATGTGAATTGATCTAGATGTGTCGACTCTTGCCTGTAACACCCATTGAAAAAGACATAAAAAAGAAAAAAGAAATCTCTTCTAACTTCTTCTGTAACAAGATGATTTAAGTCGCGATAAAGTGAAACTCTGGTAAACTGATCTCGTGTCAGTTTTTTCACATTAAAACATCTGTTGAGTTCAATGGAGAAGCTTTAAATCATAGATAGAGGAGGCCTCTTCAACATGTTGGTTTAAAACCTAAAAAGTACAAAGATGAAGTCTTTCCTGCTCTGTCGTTCATCTACAAATTAGAAATATAAACACATTTTTGTCACAGATCCAAAACTACCATCTGACAAAGGTGCAAAGTTTAGTCTCTAGTCTCTTTACTAGAGTAAAGTGAAATCTTTCAAAAATTACTTCAAATGTCAATATTTACTCCAACTGAAAAACCACAGTTTTTCTTTATATTTGGTAGGTAGATAGTTTGTCTGCCACAGTTCATCTGTGTGGACTTAAGACATCTTACTGTCTTTTGTTTCTCAGTGTAGTCCCAGACTGACTCCATGATGTTGAGATCAGGACTCTGGTGGGGGGGGGGGGGTGGGGGTTGGGGGTGTCAGACCATCTGTTGCACGACTCCTTGTTCTTCCTGTGTCTGAAGTTTACGACTCTTGACTGTATGTTTAGGATTGTTTTCATCCTGTAGATTAAATTCAAGACGTATCCAGACGCCTAGCTGCCTGGTGTTGTTAAGTGATGGAATATAATCTCAATTTCTTATATTTTTGCACATACAGACGGTTTTTATCAAAACAAAACTGATAAAGATAAAAGTAATTTTTTTTAAATATATATATAGACGTCTTTCTCCATTAGCTCCTTTCCAGTGAAGCACGAGGTCTAGTTTTCTCCCTGTGCCGACCACACAGCAGCTGACTTCAGCTTTCTCATTTTACAAATAAATACAGTCGAAAAATTGCAGCACAGCTGTTGTCTTTCACATATGTGTGCGGTTATTTTGTCAGATGACATCGCTGTAATAAAATCTGGATTTTAGCTGAGCAGATCAGGAGCTTGGAAGCGACGGTCGTTTAATCGCGTTTCAGTCGCTGCTTCATACTCGTTCAATTGTTCTGACAACAGGAACAGAAAAGCATGTAAATGAGGACAGATTTAGTGGGAATTTGGCTGCATTCAAATACTGAATGAGCGACCTGCTGCAGAATGCAAATACAGCACAATGATTTGGTTATAAGCTACTTTTAGAAGTTTTCATAAAAGCTTTTAGCTACAAAACACATAAATATGTCCCAGAAGAATGAGCAAAACTACTACTTTTGGAAAAAAAAGAGTCAAGTTTATACAAATGAGTCAAGTTTATACACCTAATCTTGACATTTTTCTCTTCACAGTCAAATCTGGTCTTGCCCTTAATCTTGAATTAACCGTGTTCACTCTACTTCTTGATAAACCCTGCAGGCCTACACAGAAGAGCTGGTGGACCTGCATCGCAGACTGATGGCTTTAAGAGAGCGCAACGTCCTACAGCAGGTGTGTGTGTGTGTTTTTAAATACTGGATTGGGAAATGTTATTCACGTGATTCCATAGTAATTAATAATTGATTTCTTGTTGTTCATCCGTCAGATCGTCAACCTGATCGAGGAGACGGGCCACTTCAACGTGACCAACACCACCTTTGACTTTGACCTCTTTTCACTGGACGAGTCCACCGTCCGCAAACTACAGAGCTACCTGGAGGCGACGGCCACGTGACAGGAAGTGGCAGCCAGCATGTGGATGGCGGCTGCGACGGCGGTGGCGGAGGAGGAGGCGGTAGACTCGCCCCCCTTGCTTCTGCTTCTCCTCTCCCTCCGTAAGGAGGCGACGAACAGCCACATCTGTCGCAGCTGTTTCACAGGCCTGACTGAACCGTCGAACAACTACCACATAAACAGAAACACACGAACAAACACAAGCACACATGAAGCCGCACCACCTTCACGTGACGCTGGGGAGGAAACTGGAGGAGGAGGAGGATCAGGAGGTGTGGAGGGGAGCACTGGAGTAGCTGATCTCCGTCTACAGTCAGGATTTTCACTACACATCTCTTTTTTTGAGTCTGTGCAGAGCTGTGGAATGCACCCCCACACCCCATCTCCCCCACCTCACCCTCCTGCACTCATATTGCTCCCGTCTTTGCAAACCCAATACTTCCCCTCCTCCTCCTTCTCCTCCTCCTTCACATGCACACTCCTTACTCGGCAGAACACTCCAGTTCCCTTCCCCCTGCTGTTGTCAGCTGGAGCTCATTTCTCTCCCGACATACTCTCTCGAGTTGTGTGTGTGTGTGTGAGTGTGTGAGAGTGTGTGTGTGTGTGTGTGTGTGTGCATGCAGCGCTGCTGAGGTTTAAGAGGAGATGTTGTCTTTGTGGTTACTGACTTCTCTTTGTTTGTGAAGCTCGAACACAAACAACAGCCGGTTTCCCTCCTTCCCTTGAACACACACACGCCAAGCAATTATACACCCAGGTAACTCTTTACTTCAACCCCCCCTCCCCCCTCTTAAATGTAACATTTAGCACTATATTAACATTAAATAAGTGGGTTTTAAACACACTATAATGCAGGTTGTGAATACCAGTCAGTGTTTAATAATGTTCTGTATCGGCCTGAGTATCAGACGTCTGATTTGAAGGTGAAACACATTCACACTGGTCTGGTTGGGAAAAAGACTCCTCATCCCTGCGTTTTTTTTTTTTTCCTTCTGGAAAAAGTGAAACATAAAATAATACCATTAAACCTGAACGTCAGTCAAATACTCCCACTTTCTTGTGAGCAGCCATAATTATTTGACCTACTCATCGTCTGTGACAGTGGTAATTCTTTGGCCGCTGGACAGATTTTCTCTCCCAGTTTGTTTCTGGTGGGAAAGACTCGTTCTTGTTCTCTTTTTATTTTTATGTGCTGGAGATGAGTTTATTTCCTCACAGTAAAACACCACAGACTTCAGAAACAGAGACGGGAGGAGGTTAATGAAACACTTCAAGTGCTGACTGACTGACTCAATAGAAACGATAAACAGACTTTAGAGACACACTCACTGTTCGAGCAACATTAAGGCGGCAAATAACCCATAATTCACCACTCTGTTGGAGATGCAGCAGAAACATCCGCTTTTATGAAACAACAAAGAACAAATCCTTTATTTTTAACCATAATTTTCAGAAAATGTTAAGTCTTATACTTGGGCCAACATAGAATTTATCAGCAACTATGACTCTTCTTGTAGCTGGAAAAAATGTTTTTAATTCTTCATAACTTGAGACGGATACTTTAAGTTAATTAACACGTTAAAAATGTCTTCATAGCTGCAAACAGCTACGTCATTATAGTCTGTTTATGATACGTTTGATGCTACACAGGGGGTGTTAAAGTAAAGCTGTAGCCACATTCATGCACGTTTGTCTCCCAGGTCCTTAAACTGAACACTGTACATGAAGACACTGAGACGTGTGTGTGTGTGTGTGTGTGAGAGAGAGAGTGTTTGTGTGAGACTGTTTCGTATGAAGTTTCTCTGTTGTCTGAACATCTGAAAACACATGTTCTGTTGAGTTTCCCCCTCTACTTCCTCGCACTGAAAGCTGAGCCTTGACCTTCTACCAACAGCTCCCTCCTCCTCCTCCTCACTCCATCCCTCCTCTCCTCCACCACCTCCCCTCCTCCTCCTCCTCTTCTTCTTCCCTTATTCCCATATTGGCGTGCATGAAAGGGCTCGACTGCTCGTGGCCAGAGCGGTGGAGGATCACTCCTGAATTGCCTTCTAAGTGTTGGGTTAGGGGTTAGGGAAGGGGGTTAAAAAGAACAAGAAAAAAAAAAAAAAAAAAAATTAAGCCGTGAAAAAGTAGCCATACTTGTCTCCCAGAATCCAAAAATAAGAAAAAATAAAATAAAATAGGGGCCACGCTTTTTTACATTTTATTTTTCTACAAGTGCATTTTGTGTATTTATTCCCAGACTGCGGTTTAAAAATAACCTGTGAGCTATGAATGTATATCGCTTTTACTTTTCTACGGCTAGCAAACAGCCCCACTCTAGTGCCTTTCTCTGCGACTTGCAGTGTGAGGGGGGGAGGAGGAGGAGGAGCGTTAGCCATGGTCACACAGATTGAACAACCCCCCCGCCGCCCCCCTCTCTCCCTAAATAAAAAGGAAAGAAAAAAAGCCCCCCCCTCGTCCCCTTAAACGGGGTAACAAGTGTTAAGTGGGATGCCTGAATATCCAGTATTGTCTTAAAGGCTTTCATCCTGCTTCGTCTCTGTAGGCTGTTGTTTATTTTATCAGTGATATTTCTGTCCATCAAGCCCTCTAGAAATTTTTCTTTGAAAACGCCTATTTTTCATCGACTTTTTTTTTTTTTTTTTTATTATTATTATTATTATTTTTTTTTTCTTAATGTTCTTGCTTTCTGAGATTAGATTCGGTGTTCCCTAAGAGGAAGCGTCAGGTGCCTGTGTGGTAGTTACTCGCATTAATTAGCTCTAGTAACAGTTACGTTCCACTGTGTTTGTGCGTTTTTTTTTTTGTTTGTTTGTTTTTTTTCTAAACGGTTTTTATTGTTGAATAGCGTCGAGGAGCATTTGATACCAAGTTAGCAGCACTTGAGCAGCATCAACACAGGACACGTACGCAGACACATTATATACATATATATATATATATATATATATATATATATATATATATATATATATATAAAAATATAAATAAGCTAAACAAAGCACTCCTTGTGTTTTTTTTCTCCCTTTTCATATTTAAAAAGTCTTTCTCTCAGGGGCCTGCATCATGAAACAAGACTCCTCTGCTGCACAAACCTTTTCTACTTGACCTTGTTGTTTATTTGGTTTATATTGATACATGCAGTTTCTTAGAGTGTTATTGGTTGAAAAATGTCATTTAACGCTCTCTTATTCTTACAGATCGGTTGTTACTGAAGCTATTTTCTTATTGCGTTGTTCCAATATCAATTTTCTACCTTTTATGTTTCTCTGAATATCGTCTTTTATCTGATTTTCGATCTGATTTCTTTTACCTCGCGTTTCTCTCGTCCATGCGTTTGGCTTCTCGGTTGCACTTACTTAATGTAAACAAACCGGTAGTGTGTAGTTTGTGGTAAATTGTGGGTTAACAAAGTCAGGAACCGGCTCAGTTAGACTTTTTTTTTTTTTTTTTAGTTTCCAGGATTTTGTGAAGCCAGAAAAACTCAAAGAAAAAGAAAAAAGCCAGAGTGAGGTGAACTTGCTTTGTGATTCAGGCCCCTGGTGTGTTAGTTCCTGTGGCCCCTTTAGGCTTCACACAAACACACAAGACACACACACACACACACACACACACACCAATCCACTGTGGTACAGACCTCCAGTGAACGATTCCCTCCCTCCCTGCCTCCCCTCCCCTCCTCCTCTGTTTTCTTCCTGCCGACAGTGTTTTTATTCTGACGCTTCGATAGCTTTAATACTTCGCTCTCTTCTACTGTTGCCTGCTCGGCTCAGCGACATGTTCACTCCCTCTGCTCCTTACTGTAAACGCCGTCTGAGCACGGAGGGAAAAAAAAACAAAACAATGTGCATAAACAAAAACAAAAAATAAACCTGGATCCCTGCCGCCTTACGTGCCCTGCTGTAACCCCCCCTCCTGCCTTCACTTCACCTCACTTCTTCTTCTTCGTTCCCTCCTCTTCATTTTCTCGAAGTTTGCCTCTGGCAACATTAATTCAGGCCGCGATTACTGAGAATGAACTCTGCGACTGTGTGAGTGACGTTTGTGTGTCTGTCAGCGATCGAAACGAGAGCATTTTAAAAACGACGACGACGACGACAACATTGACGACTGTCCTTCCTGTCCCCCGGTCCGGTCCTGTCCTGTCTGTGGGAACTTTTAAGTCCTAGTTCATGAACTCTGACCTTTGACCAGGCGGTGGAGAGGGGGTGTTAACGTGGGGAACTCACGAGAAAGAAGACCCACTGTCGACCCACAGTCAACGTTTTATTTATGGACCTCTGCACTTTTGGCTGTGATGACTTCAGTACTTAAGTAGTTACCTGAACTGTATTTTTAAGGATTTTATACAATATTTACATGCAATACAATATGAATTGATCTTTTTTTTTTTTTCGCCAACCATTTTCTTTTTTTGTTTGTTTATTTAATTGTCTTTATTTCAGCATGTTTGGTCACTATTATTCACAAACAAACATGCCCGTTGAATCTATTTTAGGTGTAAAATGTTGTTATGGGGGATGTTCCCTGTATGTTTCTGTGTATCATGATTCTGATGACAGCTGAACACCAAGAAGCAGGTGTTGGAAAATGTTTGCTGGATGAGCTAATCTTTGTTATCACCCTCTTGCTTCCAGTACAAATAACTGGACCAGAATGAGGACATGAGGACTCCTCAACTTCGGTTCAGGCGAAACTGAAAACTGTTGAGCTAAAAGTTGTTTTTTTTTTTTTGTTTTTCTGTCATTGTCCAGTTATGATTTGAGTGTTTTTTTTTCTCTCTACTCATTAATTAGAAATCTGTACCTAAACAAAAAAAAAAAACTCATCGTGACACGATAGGATGAACGAGAGTCTGAAGAAACATCAATAGGAAACAAGAGTTGCGAAGTCGTGAGGAGCCGTTTTGAGCCAGTTTTCAGTTTCTTTTTTTTCATTCTGATCCTTTTATTTTCTCTAATTCAGTGCAATTCTTTAAATTTAACCTCTTTTTAATTCTACAACCAAGCCCACAAATGTTATGGGGGGAAAAAAGGCGGCAAAATAAAACCAGAAATGATAAACTTGACTGAGATGAGAAAAAAAAAAATCTCGGCTTTTTTTTTTTTTTTTTTGTTTGGTTTTTTAAAGCCATAAATAGTCAAAAAGATATGAACAGAATATGATTTTGAACGGCTGCTGCTTAAATGGTTAAAAGCATTTCAGACAAATTCTGCAGATTAAATCTGTTCACTTTTAATAAATTTGGTTCAGCAGCTGAATAATAATATTAACAACAACAACAGGCAACATTAGTTTAAACTCGTGGGTGTTTTGTAATAATTTAAAATGGTCCATTACACCAAAATGACTGATGAAACCTGATTATAATTCTTCTTTTTTTTTTTTTTTTCAAACCTGTACGATAGGAGAGTCGTGTGTTTCTGTGTGAAGAGACACTGACGATAAAACTATAGAACAGGAAAAGAAAAAGATAAAAACAAAACAAAAAAAAAAAAAACGCTCCTTCCACTTTGCAACTCTGTGAGCAGGTCTGTGGGAGTGGAGCGTTTTCCGCTGCGACTATATTATATATAATACGTGTATATTACAGCGAGGGTAGATTATCTACTGTGTGGATCTTTTAAGAGGACGAGGAAAAAGCTAAAATACGAAGCAAATGGTTTGTTGCAAAAATATGTGGATGATGGGGTCTGGGGGAGGGAGGGAGGGGCATGTGCAGACGGGGTGTTTCCTGTGTCAGTGGTCGTCATAATGTGTCTGTGACAAGGGGACAGGGTTGCCTGTATTTATAAAGGTTTTTTTTTTTTTTTTTTTTTTTTTTTTTGTACCTGGGGGAGTACAGGGAGGGGCGCGGGGGGGAGGGGGCGGCGGCGTCTGAAATGTGTCCGTAAACAGTCTGTGGTCAAAAGCTACAAACGACAGGCAGAACAAATCAACTGGATGGCAGAAGAACAATTTGGTATTTTTAAAAAATGGAGAAAAAAACAAAACAAAACAAAAAAAAAACAAAAAAAAAAACTTGGCATTACAATGCCACCATGTGGCCATATGATGATGCAAGTTGTTAACAAGGACAAAAACATGTTATTTTAATGTTATTTTTTATTTTGAAATCATATTATTAATAAAGTCATTAAGTACTGTTGTCCCCCGTGTGTCCCGATCATTGACCGCTGGTTGAACCTTCTCACCCCCACTCAGCCGGTCACCGAGGGTTCGTGTAAAGTTCATGTGATGGTCAACGCTCAGTCTGCCGGGGTTAAAAGGACAAGCAGCAGGCGATAATACTGGTGACGCATTGACCATCTATCGAGGAAATGTCACCACAGGGAGGGGGACGCTTATTGGCAAAAGGTCGATCAATAAATTGTTCTGAATCGTCTCGTGACTCAGCTCCAAATGAAGAAAACACCAAGAAAAAGAAGGTGTAAATAGTCAAAATTAATGTCTGAGTTTCAGTAGTGTCGGGAGACGTTTTATTCAAGGTGACAAAGTGAAAATAAATCAGAAAATTAGCTTTTGTTTTAAAGAAAGAAGAAAGATTCTTTGTGAATATGTTTCAGACTAAAGATTCTAAGAGTTTTTGGACAAAACGAATCATTTTGAGAAAGTTTTTCTGGTAAAATTAGTTTTTATAATCACCACATTTATTAATAATGAAAATAATCTTAAATTGCAGCTTCAGTGGTTGATTGTAGAAGAGATTTCCATGTTAAACATGATAAATTTCTTTTATTATTATTATTGTTGTTGTTGTTGTTGTTGCTGTTGTTGTTGCTTTAATTTCAGCTGTGATCTGAACACACTTATGTGTAATGAAGCTGATTAAGACTCTGATCCTGTTGTTGTTGGACTTCGTGACAGAAACAAACCTAAAGCTGCTAAAAACCTGATGAACAGTCAAAGTGTTTTCAGTGAAACATGAAGCCGTTTACAACCTTGTATCTTTGTAGCTGCTGTAGGAAACTCACAGATCCTCATCAGGTTTATCAGGAGGTAAGTGACTCAACTATTTTAACTCAAAGTGAAGAAACTGCTGCTGTAGTCGTTTGTGTGTCGACTCAGTTTTTTTGAAGACAGTTAGTGGCGACGCTCTGCTTGAATAACAGCTGCATTTTGAGGTTTTACATTTTATTTAAACCTGTTGTTTTCTGGGTCAAAGTCACATTTGTCGTGTTCGAAGAAACTGGTTTTGTCTGAACCAGCTGCTATTTCCTGTAAGAAAAAAAAAGAAAAAAAACAACACCTAGCGTCCCGTAGAGGGCGCTGTTGTGACAGTAACAGTTACTGAAGAAATGAAAATCTGTAAAGTTTCTTCTTTTTGCTTCAAATCTTAACATTTGTTATTCACATGATGAAACGTCCACAGATTTTTTTGATGAATAGAAAAAGTTACCAGCCGGTTGTCATGGTTACAATTCAGATAAAACTTAAAAATGTTAAATTTGACTAAAACGTAAATAAAACATTGGAGGTTGAGGTATGAGTAGTTATTGGAAAATATTTTAAAATAAATTTGATTCAATCTCAAACTTTCTCTGTTGGGTTCATTATCTCTGAAAATGTATTAGATTAATGTAAAATAATATATTTAATTGTTATTAAGAGAAACTCAGACCAAAGTGTAAAATAATGATTAAAACAACCGTCATCAGTGTAACAGTAAGAACAGATCACTTCAGTATTAAAAGGTAAAAAAAACAGACATTTGAGATCATATCGACGTTCTTCTTTAATTATGTTAAAGATTTGAATTTAAAAGATGAAGAGAAGTGATTTTGTCTTCTTAGCTTTTATTCTAAGGATCTAATTTGTTATTTAAATATTTGATTAATGTTTAATTTAACAGAGTTTAGTGTGTTAGAGCAAAGAGCATTTCTTCCTTTATACTTTATTATATAAAGAAAATATGGGGAATAAAACAAATAAAGGCTGTAAATCCACTACATCATAATACTAAATATTACTAAATTATAGTTATAATAAGCATTTTAACTTTGGTATTTTATTCCAGTAATACTTTGTCAGGTTTGTTTCTTATCAAATAACCAGAAAATTATTACTTTTTGAATCTGAGATGTTTATTAAACCTAAATTACAAAAACAAAACCCGTAAGATTTCATTTAGTTTTTTATTTTACTTATTTCTGATTTTCTTTTTAAAGTTTTTTATTTTTGATACATGCTGATCATGAGACGTCTCAGAAGTTGACTGTATTTTCTATTATAAACTCTGCATTTTCTTCACTTTATGTTTAATTCTTTTATATAAATTGAAGAAATCTGCTGCCAGACGATTAAAAAATAAGTAAATCAAAGAGACAAATGAGCGTAATCAACGTTTATTCCTCAACTGATCACACAAACATTCACATTTCTGTAGATTCGACAGAATCAGGCCCCGCGTCGCTTTTCTCCAGCAGCGTCATGCACGTTTCTGTCGTTCAACCCGACATTTGTAAACAAACACAGCTCTTCAGGGTCAGATGAATCCAGATGTGTCTGGCGGTGGAGGAGACAACTCGCTGCTGGAGGATGAGATTTTACAGCTTAACAATATTTCAGCAACACTGTCCTTTTTTTTTTTCTTTGTACATTTTTAAAGATAGATCAAAAGTCTCATTATGAAGATGAAAAAAAAAATGAAACCAAGAAGAAACTCTGCCACCAAGACTCGCTGAATCACCGTCATTTCCTCATTTTTTTAAACTTTATTCACACACACACCAACGAACGTTGCTCTGCTTCGTTTACCCAGAACTTAAACTCCTTAGAACGAATCATAACCAATCGAACTCGCTGTTATTTTAAACCATGAGTGCTACAAATACCCAGGATATGTTTATATATATTTACTTCATATACATAAATCAGCTCTTTGGAGAACAAGAACCTCAGTGGCCTTCGTATAAATGTCTTAAATGTCTTCAAGAAGGCAAAAGACGTCGTCATCATCTGTTTAAAACCTTGAACATATATATAAGTATGTATATATCTGATGCATAAGATGGCAACAGACTGATAAAGACAGTTTTAACGCAGCTTTATGTACATTTCTTCTGTTTCCTGTTACTTTATCAGTGTGCAAGTGCAAAAAAAAAACCATTTCTGGGCAGAAAAATAAAATTAAATAAAGACAAGTTGGGGAGGATGCAGATGCAGATGATGACGATGACGTGAACAAAAAGATATTTACAATCAACACACACACACAAAAACGATGTCAACGTTTTGACTTTACAGTTATAAAAAGCAACAAATGTATGGCTTCAATGACAGCATGAAAAACACAACTCAGGTGTTTAGTTTGGAGATAAATTTACCTTTAGAGAAAATCTTTTGGTTTTGTTTCTTTTTTGAACTCGTGTATAAAATAAATGTTAATTAATTTTCTTTGACAGAAACCAGAGAAACGCCACCAAGTACGTTGACACAGGAGAAAAAAAAAAATGCCAGTAAACGTTTGATACGAGTTGTTTTCAAGAAATGTTTCTTCATTCTTCACTTCTTTCGGCCCATGTAAACTTTGGCAAACTCAAAATAAATAAAAACCAAACATGTAAATACCCCCAAAAATATAACTCCTTCAAAAACAAAACAAAAACATCCTATATTAACTTGTTCTGTTAGTTTCTGTCAAGTATTTCAGCTCAATAAACATCCTGCCCGTTTCATCTGTGTCAGATATTATTACCGCTCAGCTCAGCTCAGTAACACAAATAAATAGTTGAATTTTTAGCTTATTGGATGAAAAAAAAAAAAAATCATAAAGCTATTTTTTCTTTTTAGAATGAATGGCTTCGTTTCGATTCTCTTTGTACAACACCCACGAATGTAAACCGAGACAGGACGACTGAGGGTTAAGGCGATCGGAGAATTTATACACGGAGGAAAAAAAAAAAAAAAAAAAAGATGATGGCGACAGGAGCGGTAGCGTGGGTGAGGTGGAGTGTGTTTGCATGTTCACACACACACAGTCTGGATCTCCTCTCTCTCTGCAGGTGGAGGAGCAGATCTATTTAGGAGGCAGAGGGTTGTCGGGAGTCGTCGGAGTCGCCAGCTCCTTATAAAAGTTTTCAATCTGGTCTTTGTACATTTTCACAACCACAGGACGCTTCAGCTTCATGGTGGGACCTGTGGAACAAGAAGAGTCAGACGGTCAGTATTTCTGTCTACATCAGTTGTTGTAATTCTGAGTTTCCAGCTTGTAAACACTGTTCACACGCTGACGTGTGAATAAAATCACGGTCAAAGTCTCGACCCAGTAGCTGTGTCTTATTTTAAAAAAACAAAACCAGCTAAATGCCACTAGAGGTCATCGTATCTGAGGTTTGACGTGCAGGTTCACACCTAAAACCTAAATCTAGTCACATGGAGTCGAAGGTGAATGTTGTTTATCATCAGTGTTTTCTGTTTATTTTATTTTCATGACTCCATAACGTTAACAATCATAAAATGTCAAAATAAGTTTCTGCTGATCTGGTCAGACAGATGGTGTCATTTAAACCAGAAATATAAAACAAAAACAGAAATTTAAAAACTGCAGATTAATTAGTTTATTTCTCCCGATAAAACAAAACCTCGCTGCATTTGATGAATTTGTATAAACACAAAATCATCATAAGTAAAAGTACATATTTATATATACACACATATTATTACACAAACTGTTCAGTTCGGTGTCTTCTGACATATAAAGAGAATTTAAATGACAAATGATTAAATCCACACTCAGGTTTTACATTTAAGCAGCTGCAACAACTTGACCTTCAGGAACAAACTCCCAGAATCCTTTGTGTTCCCGTGTCACTCACCCAGCTCTCCGCCGCCGACAGAGAAGTCCCGATCCAGGACGATCCACTTCTGGATCCGCTGAGCGTTGGACGTCGCCTTCTCGTTGACTCTGTTGATTCCCTCCTGGATGGCGGCGTGGATCGCTCGGTCTCGTCCGCCTGCGATCTCTGACACGCGGGTGGCGTTGCTGCCCAGCTTCCGGCAGAACTCCAGAGCCTCCGGCGACAGCTCGTCCTCCGGATCGCCCGTCTCGGCGTTCACCTGGCACTGAGGAGGTGAAGTTTTTAAGTTTTTGAGTATTTCAGATTTTAAAAATGCTACTGCACTCAACATCCACCAGGTGGCAGCGTATGAACTGTCATTTCATGCACCTTCGTCTTTGTGGAGTTGATGCAAATCTCTTTTTGCTACATTATCAGTAATGACAGACATGAACTTGACGATAAGATAAAGAGGTATAAAGATCGGATGTTTACAGAGCTCAGTGAAAGTTATGTTGTAAAACACACGTCTCGGAGTCAGATCTTCAGTTTCCATCTGACACTCCTCATCCTGTCATGTCATCATCCTATTTACTGTAGCTCAGGTATTTTCAGTGTACTATTACAGTGGAAACTCTTCTAAATCTGCAGACACAGCAGTCTTTACCTTGATGGTGAGCAGCATAGACAGAAACTTCCTCTTGTCTCCGATCAGCATGGCGTTGCTAATGAGCGGCACGGCCTCTTTGACTGAGTCCTCGATGGGAACAGGAGGGATGTTCTCTCCTCCCGCTGTGATGATCAGCTCTAAAAACAAAGCGCAGGCACAGAAGGTTAACTAACCAGACGGCTTTAATTGATCACAGATGTAGAAAACCTGGGACAAATACGTCATGTAGCTCTGCAGGGATAAAGATCGAGCACCTTTGATTCTTCCCGTGATGAAGAGGAACCCGTTCTCGTCGTGTTTGCCCAAGTCGCCCGAGTGCAGCCAACCCTCCGCGTCCAGAGCCTCCTCGGTCTTCTCGGGCATGTTGAGGTAACCCATGAAGACGTGACGACCCCAGAAACAGATCTCGCCGTTTCCTTCCTCGTCTGGGTTGTACAGCTTCGTCTTGCAGCCTGGGATCTCTTTACCACAGCTGCAGGAAGAAAAGCAAACAAACAAAACATTTCTTTAAAATCACACTTTAAGTTCTCAAGCCTCTGTTTTGTCACTACGAGGAAATGTTGCATTTCCTTCTGAAGTTGACGTCTAAAGTAAAAAGTGACCTGGTGAGTTTGAAGGCATCGGGGAGGGAGATGGTGTGAGGCCCGGTGCTCTCGCTCATGCCGTACAGCTCAAACAGAGGGATGTCCAGGCTGAGGAAGAACTCCAGCGTGTCTTTGGTGATGGGTGCGGCGCCCGTGTAGCACTTGTTGCAGCGGTCCAGACCCAGAGCCTTACGAACCTTTTTGAACACGAGTTTTTTCGCAATTTGATAACTGAGCGGTGGTCGCCCGGCTGCTGCGCCGTTTCTGAAAAGACACATTTAAAAAAAAAAAAAAAAGTGTCAAGATGTGGTAAATGAGACACTAAACATCAAACCCTACAACACCTACAACCACAGCGAACTCATGCTGGGTGTTTTACTTTCTGGAAACTTTTCATCATTTTCTAAAAAGTTCTTCATGACTGTAGCTACTTTACATTATAGATACTTAATCTAATATATATTTACCAGTTACAGAAATATATGCTGCATATTGTTTTAATTGATGCTAGAAATTCTTTACTTTAGTTGTTTTTTAAAAATGATGCAATGCCTCAAAATTTTAATAATATTGGCCTAAATATACTAAGAATGAATAAGAAGTTTAATTTATAGTCTTGATAGGAGAGACTGAAGGATGTTCACATGACGACTAAACAGAAACACATCTTTATGAGCTATTTTTTTTTACTTCCTATTTCCTATTTTTATATAAGTGGACACATAATAACTATTGCAATCATCACTTTCTCAATCCCAGGGGTCAGACCTGGAACATACAGCTGAACATTAGTAAAGTATGAGGAACATTTCTCAGAAGAAAAATCAGGAACTGAAAAAAAAAAAAAAAAAGACAAATCGGTAAAGAAAGAGGCCAAGTAGATGGAAACGGGAACTTCCTTCCTAAGAATAAATGACTCAATCTCGTCAAAACGCAGATTTAATATGTGAACATTCACGTACTGGTTCATCTTGGTGAGATTAGTCTGCAGACCGACGTCTTTGGCCCAGGCAGCCACTTTCCTGCGCACGGTCGATGACTTTGCTCCAATAGATTTCATCTTCTCCTGCATCTTTTCCCAGACACGAGGGACGCCCATGAAGGCGGTGGGACGCACTTCCTTCAGCGTGTTTACAAGAGAGCCCTGATAAAAGAATGACAGAGTGATTACGACCAGAAACCGTTTATTTTATTCACATAAACACATTCTGTTTGCATGTGTTCGCTTATGTGCACAGAAATTGAGCGAAAAAAAAAAAAAAAAGAGAGACTCCGTGAAAATAATGTTTAAAAAAGAAACAAAGACGCCTTTTCAGTTTGTGTAACATCCTCGTGTGTACAACTCCCCCCCAGGATATCACTTATCTTCACTGATACTCTGTTCGCTACAAACTTGACTCGTGTTAATGAACGTGTGAGGAAGACGATGATAATTAGAAGAAAGAAGCCTTTGGAAATAAAAGCCCCTGAGAGGCAGCTGCTTTTACAGTAAGAAATGAAAACTTGTAAACCCCATGAGAAGACACGTGGAAGATGCACGAGGTGCAACATGTTTATTCTTAATTTGTATTCCTTTTGTTTGTACTTGTACTATGACCCAAGCACCAAAACGTATGATTCAATTCACTCCTGTGACTGTGTCACCATTACAGGCGTCATAAAAGTGATCGTAACAACGTGACTGTTGTGTTTTGTTCACCGCGTGTCGTCTCTCACCTTGAGGGCGTCTGGTTGAGCGAAGTAGGTCGCCCCTCCGACCCTCATGGTGACCCAGATGTCCACCATCTGAGCTGCGATGTGGCTCAGCGGCAGGTAGCTGACCACCGACTCCTGCGCTTTGGTGGCGTCCGTCAGACGCACGTGACGGCCGGTGGAGAGCGCGGTCCACGTTATCTGAGGGTTTAAAAAAAAAAAGTTGTTATGATGAATCATGGAGTCAAAGGTGAATGTTCTGTGTATCGTCAGTTTGTTTTTATAACTCCATAACATCAACAATCATAAAATATGTCAAAACAAGTTCCCGCTGATCCAGACAGCACCAAGTCAAGAGCAGAAGTCCTGCTTTTAAAATCCTGCTCATGAGTAACCTCATTATATGATTAGATATGAATGATGCATAAGCAGCGTTTTATTGTTGTAAAATATGATGTGGATCATGTTTCTCAACCTGATGGTCGTAGGATGAGAAAAACAAGATCTGATGCATCTTTCTTTTTTTAACCTGTTTTAAGTGAAGCCATGTGAGACTATTAAAGCAGAAGCATGTCTGTGGTGGAGCTCTGTCTGTCACCAGTCAAAACATTATTAAGTATTTTTATTTTGTCTGTGTGAATCGTCTTCAATGAGGACAATGATAAAGATGTTTTAATTCCTCTGTATTGTGTTGTACCATACCCATACGAAAACCTGCCTGACGAGCATTCGAATGTGTCGATGTGTGAATATCTGCCGGCTGCATCTGAACATGACGTCTCTGTCGTCACAGTCACGTACGCGACCCAGGTAACTTACGTTGTCGTGGCTCAGCATGACTCCTTTGGGCTGACCCGTGGTTCCTGAGGTGTAGATGAGCGTGCAGCACTGGTTTGGCTTTTGGCTGGAGATGATGGCGTCCAGGGGAGCGTCGGGTTCATCACGTCCCAGCTCCATGAACTCTGCCCACTGATGAGACCCACACGGAGCACAAGAACATCATCCATCATGATGCTTCTTGATCTAAGATCAAATCAGCTCTTGTGGCTCTTGTGGTAAATAGAGATCGTACTCACCGTGTACAGATTTGGTCTCTTCTCCTTAAGTGCATCTTTGTACTGGATGATGGCTTTCAAGTGTGGAAGCTTGTCTTCGATCTGGAAATAAACAGTAACAATCTTAACGTCAGTGGGACAATTTTGTGCCTGTGAATGTTTATAATTAGACAGGAGGAGCTGGTCACAGCTGGAAAATATGGATGGTAGAGAAACAGCTCCAGGAACAAATGAGAAAAGCAAAACTAACTTCCATTTTTTTGGCAAAAACATTCATTTTTTTCGCTCTTGCCACACTGGTTTAATTCCAACTGGTTGTGTAACTGTGAAAAATCCCCTTAGTTATATTATAAAATTGTCAAACAAACGGTGGCAGCGAACGGATGGAGACAAAACCATCATCAATAAACTGTTGCAAACAGAATTTCACTGCTGCACATACACGTTGATCTCACCTGGAGGATTTTCTGCAGCTGTTTGTGGTTTTCCACCACAATGATATTGGCCTTACAGTTTTCTGCCACGTACTGGCACGCCTCAGGAGAGTTGGTGGTGTAGATGCCCACAGCAAATCCACTGCAGCAGAGAAACAGAGTCAACGTTAGCAGTTTCTCCTTCATGTTTCACATTTATTGACTCTCTCCTCTGCAGTTTCTGAGACCTTTTATACAGAAATCTGCTGTAGGAGATGTTTTATTAATTACTCAGAGCAGTAAAACCTGATGTCTCACACTGTTTCTATCATATGCACTTACAACCTGTATCCTTCATCTAACTTGGGACTTTTTTTTTCCCCCCAACAGATCTCTTCCTTCCTGGTTGGTGACATGTCCACAGAAACTGCCATAACCAGCAGTGGCACCACCTCTAATGGGTAGTAAGTAATGCAAAGAATCAGTTGTGTTTTTGATTCACAGGAACACGATCGGAAGCAAACGCGTGTCTACTACTAAGCTTACACACAAACACAATCTGATTTGGTTCATCGAGACCAGTTTGACAAGCGGTTTCACTGCATTCCTCTAGTGAAGTCAAGGTGTGGGAGTCTGAAGTGTTGGCACATGGAGGAATTCACATGCACTGATCTTCTGTGTAACAAAAGTCATTTTCTTCAGAGCGCTCATAAAGCCGGACTCCGAGAGTTTTTGCTGTAGACGGAAAATGTCTTTACAGTCTCAAAATTGCGGCTCAAATTGGACATAGAGCACCGAGATCTCAATAGCAGATGTTTTATGATGTAAGAGGCTCAACTGCAGCAAATCTGTCCTTGACTGATCAGTGGGAGGGGTCCAGGGTTTGCTGCAGGCTTTTCGTTTCTGTCTTTATGTCTTGATGCCTTTTATCTCACTGAAAGAAGCTTAAGAATTTCTGCTGAATATTTAGGCAGTAATGAAGCAGAGATACTCATGATTAGGTTTTGAAAGAAAAAACCTTATCGTGACGATGCAAAATGATGATTAAAACAGCTTCATTTTATTATTGATACATCAGGGATGGACCTGAGCTGGGAGCTTTCTGTGTTCTCATGTCAGTGTTGTGTGGATTTTCTCTGGTTTTCCTCTTAGGGTCTAAAGACGTGAAAGTAAATTGGTTAATTAGCGACTTTAAGTTGCCTGTAGGTGTGTAAACGTGAGCCTGAACGTCTGTGAACTTAACCCTCAAAGGTTAAGCGGTAAAGATGATGGATGGTTCTGCGACAGTTTTTTTTTTTTTTTAAAAAGACCTAAAGCACTTCAGCTTCATGCTCCCGTTGAGCAGAGAGTTACCTGCTGAACTGGATGACACCCAGGGTGTTCTCACTTTTCAGGTCTTGGATTGTGTCAAACCAACACATACACACTGAGACACACACACACACACACACACACACATGTACATAAAGAATGGCATCACGTAACCGTGAGTGAGGTAACAACTGAGCCTGTGACAGTGACGGTTTTATGTCAAACCAGAGCGGAGGATGAAACTCACCCTGCCAAAATGGCTCCGATGTCGGCGATGAACCACTCGGCGGAGTTGAACCCCAAGATGCCGACGCCGTGGTAACGCTGCAAACCGAGCTGTAAAAACAAAAAAAAAAAAAAAAAAAAAAACAAACACAGTTTTAGTTAAAAGTTAAATAACTTGTCTCTCTAGGCTGTTAGGTGTTAGTCTTATGTGTTTATTAATTCAAATTTATTTTAATTATTGTTTACTGAGAGTAAACAAAAGTCCCCAGTCCGGTTTGTTTATTCAGACAAATTCACAGCTGTTTGCAAAACTAAATATCATTTTAATGATTTAAAATGAAGTTTCCTGTGTAAGGTAATGGGGAAAAAAGAAGTTTTAACATCAGCAGATCTCAGTGAAGCACCCTCCCATAGCAACTGCTACTATGGAGGCAGATACAGACACAAGACAATTATAATGAAACTAATACTTAGTAAGACTAAAATAAGTCTTGAACAATGGCAGTTAGATAATAACTCTGCCCATAACTCGTCTGTTGACTTAACTGTCCTTTGTTATTGTTTGTGTGGACTTTATTATTTTAATGTCAGCTGTTTACAGTCAACTTGTGGCCTCTGAGTCGGAAAGGCCACGCGTTCACATCCAAGAGCCACTCTGAGTTTAGTTTAGTTTGTGTGTGTGTGTGTTGTACTCGACAAAGGGACACGTGTAAGTATGTGTGTATGCATGCAGACATGACGCTCGCTGACTGGGCTGAATAACTGTGTGCCGAGTTTCACAATAAACAATAACGTGCTGTGTCCCGTACGAACAGCTGAGGCCTGTCCTGAGCTGCCTCGCTGACATTTCAGCCGGTGTGTTGTCTGGACTGACTTGGAATAAAATCATATGCAAGACTTAAGAACAACAAGAGACAACAGAAGCCGATTGTTTAAAACCCAAACAGGAGCCTGAGGCCTTTTGATAGAGAGGGAGGTCTGTGAGGGCAGATGAAACTCAGAAGTGCTTTCTTCTGTTAATGTCTCTCTAGAGATTTTTCTTTTCACTTTTAATTTGTTGTGCAATTTGAGAAAACTCTCATATAATATTATCATATTAGGCTCTAATTGTGCAACGTCGTTTGGTAGATGTATCTACGTCTAAACTACCTTGATGAAGCTCTTGGCGGCGGTGCGGCACGCCTTGTAGTAATCTCTGTAGTTTAAAGTCTTCTGCTGCTCGCCGTCCTTCCAGCCCAGAGCCGTGTAGTCTCCAAAACGCTCCACAGCCGCTGTGAACATCTGGTTGACAGTCAGCGGCGTCTCAGCAGCCAAACCAGAGTCACCGATCCTGAGTTTCACCTCCGCGTCGCCCTGTGACGTCCACAGACGCTGCTCTCCCCCTAATGCTGCTGCTGCTGGCACCGACAGGGAGTCTGGGCGCTTGGCGTTAACTTGAAGACAGAAAAAAAAAACAAAAGAAATGAGCAAAAACCTGTCAAGAAGATTCACTGACTGATGGTCGCTCCTGTCCAAAAGAACATCTACTGGAAGCTCCTCACGTCCACGTGAATTTTAACAAACCTCGTCCATTTGCCACGTTTACCAGTCTCCCTCTGGTTACAAACTGAAGCTAAACAAACATGGATCAACGAGCAAATGAGTCTAATCCAAGTCCCTGGAAAGAGCGAGTCATTACTTCAGGTGTTTTTTTTTTTTTTTTTTTTAATGATGAAAGTCCATGTCATCTCTAAACTCCATAACATGAGCTTTCTAAAGGATAAAGTAAAGAAAGTTAAACCGGCCTGTAGTGTATTATCCTTATTGGATGTTTCCAATATAAAACACAACATGAACCTTTGCTAAAGCACAAAAACTACCATTTATGTTTGTTCATGTTTGTGTTAGATCTCAGGAACAAGAGGGGCCACAAAGTGGTTTAGATTATCTGGAAAGACGGTTGCTTTTGTTGCGTAACTTGAACCTCGTTGTCACTTTCTCAGCTCTCAGCTTTTTGCTCTGCCAAGTTATCAATTTCCATTAAGGAAGCCAAACTCGTTTTTTCACTTTGCTGTGTTTTTACAGCCAGAGAGAAGGACGTGTCACTGACCCTGTGGCCAGCAGGATGTTTTGAATATACAATGGGGTCATACTGTAGATGGAGGAACTAAATGATGAGGGGGATTTATGAACAAACAACAAACAGCTTGTTATCACTGCAGAGAACCATTGTGAGAACAGGATTTTTATCATCGAAAACTCCACCAGCTGCAAACACGTAGGCTGGAATTTCAACTAAATTATCTTTACAAGAAATTAAAGGGGGATTTTATTGTATATACCTATAAAATATACTAATATAACATAGTTACTGCCCCACTGACATGATTGTAGTTGTATAAGTGGTCCGGCCCTATGTCATAGTTCAAGATGAGCTTTTCAAAACATAATATATTGTGGAAAACACTTGGTACGTGTAACAGCACTGAGTGACTGAGGCAGGAAGGAATGTCAAAGTGGACTTCTAAAAGCAGGAAAAGGAAAGTCCAGTTTGTTCTGCCAGAAAATGTGAGGTTCTTTCACTTCTGCTCAGCCCGTTTCCTCAGGAAAAACATGAGGCCGTAATGCTGAAATCAGCAACTAGACGCTACGTGGCGACAGTGTCAATAACGGCCTCGTCCTATCTAAATGACGCCTATCATCGTTTTATATATCAAACTGCCAATTCCACCTTGCAAATGTTTGGGGTTTTGGGTGTGACGCACATGTGAACACACGCACTCGACCTGGTGTTTTTTTTCCTTCAGTCCTCACCTGTTTGTGTGTTTGAGGTCTGTTCAGCGGGGACTTCATTATGGGCTCCAGTCTCCTCTTCCTTTTCCCCTGTAGACTCTTCCTCTGAAGACTCACTAGAGGAAAAAAAAACGGATTAGCTTCCTTAGCCCAGGTGTATAGTGACTATAAACGACTATAAACTGCCATTTCCTCAGGAATATCCACTGAGTCATGAGGGAAACGCACAATCATTCAAATTTAAATCATTTTATATTATATAATTACACTGACAATAATATGATTTTACACAGAATGAGGCAGCACAATCACTAACATAATGTTAAATACTAGTGGGCTCCACCCTGGGTCGTATTTTCAGCTGCCATGTGCACTCTGCAATTTTCCTGTCAACACACCCATATTCAAATCTCAGATAGAAAAAAAACCTTACTTGTGAATATAAAGCACAAGTATCCTGCTTTTATTGCAAATTATTTAACTGTAACGGAACATAAGGGTTTTTTTTGTTTGTTTGTTTATGGTTTGTCTAAATTGTCTAAATGATAATCTGGTGTCCGATCATCAAATTTATGATCTGAGGAGGAAAAGTTTAATTTTGTGTCCTTATTTTTGTTTGATTTTAATAGATTTTAGAGGTAAGAATAGATAGAGCATAAAACGTTTCAAGGGAAACAAAAGACTCTTGTTTTTCCAGACAATGGCGTTGAGTTGGTTTTTACGTCTTCGTGCCGACTTACTTAGCCGTGTCCAAGATGCCGTCATCAAGAGACGCTGCGCTGTCGACCACGCCACAGGACGACTCCAGGAAGCCGCCTGCTCTGGGAGCCTCCATCACCACAGCTTCGCCGTTGGGGTCACACTCAGTCACTGAAAGAGTCCAGAGGAAGAGAGACGGGGGCTTGTTAGTTGACAAGGTTATCCACAACAAAGAAACAATTAAGGGACCAAGGCTGACTAAGAGACGTGAGCATGGTTTTTTAATCAGGCACATTGTCACACAAAGGTCATCTCGTTGATTTTCACTTTATAAACCAAACAATTGATGCAATTAGTCAAGAAGATAGAGAAAAATGTTCTCAGAGCCCAAACGGACACATTCAAAAGACCCGCTTTGTTGGGAAAGTTGTTCAGCTTTTCACCATAGAGGGACTGGAAATACATCATTTCAGTCTTGTACCATGTGTCCAAATTATCAGAGTAAAACTGATTCATTACATTATTATATAAGGATCATAATTTCATGAGCAGACATTGATGTAACTGTTTCTACGGCTGCATGTAGGATTTGAACACCTGGGTGGAAACTTTACGTAATCCTGTAATTTCCCTGCATACAACCACAGTCAAATCTGAGTCAAAGACAACGAACTGAACTGAACTGACAACTGAAAAGTAATCGCTCCACTGGTCTAATTGCGATCCAGTGAATAACAACAACGTGTGACAGCAGGCGGCCTTTAGTCCTCACAAGACTCACACCTGAGTGTTGTTGACCTCGGGTCACAGGGGAAGGCTTTTTTTAGCATCTGTAAATTGAGGTTACAGTTTAGTTGTTGGCTCTCGTGCAAATTTCAGAGCAAAATCAATTATTTGTATAAATCGACTGTGAGATGGAAGTGACATGGTGACACTTGCTTGTGCTGGATGAGAAAAGGAAACGGTATAATGTGCTCAAACCCATAACACGCTGACAGGAAACCACTAGACGAGGCCACTATTTTTAACTGTCTCTTGCTTATGATCAACCTTTACAGCCGCCTTTATACGAGCTGCTGAATAAATATTGTCTTTGCTCGTACTACGACCGCTCATTTAACAAACTCTGGTTGTATAGCAACACTGTGGAAGTACGTAGTAAATGGAAAATATACCGATACCATTGTGCTTCTATTAATGTACAGCCTTTGATGTCATCACATGATAAACAAAGCTCCTTTTTTTCCCATCGTTACACTTTGTCCACATTGACGATAAAGAGAAAATGAATCCAGATGTTGTGATGCGAGAAAATAATAGCTGGATTCATTTTACACTCGTCTTTAAATCACTTTTACATAACTTGGATTTCAAAGTTTAAAAAAAAAAAAAAAAAAAAAATGAGCACAGTTTTAAAAGAGCCAGGAGAGAAAATCCACAGCTGCCTTTGGCATTACCTCATCACAGGAACCACGTCAAAGCCTCCCAAACAATAGAGCGTCGCCCCTCGACCACTATCAGACCCACACCTCCATCATACTCCCTCCCTCTCTCATTCCAGCCAGTGTTGTTGCCCTCATCCTTCTCTTTGGGTAAATCACAGGTCTTGCCTGTTTATTTAAGGGGGACTGAAAACACATACCAGCGGCTTTTGCCGGCCCATTGTGGTGGCAGCTTATCATGACTGGTCTGGTGTAAGTGAAAAAGACACAGGCTCCAGAGAGGTCAGAGAGCAGGAACAAAAATATTTTTCATCATACTTCAGGGTTTGACAAACATTTCCCCAACTAAACCCTCCCATAAATTAAAACAAATCAGATGAAGTGGATTAGTTCATGTGTGTTTGCACACATATTCCTAAAATTGTGGCCTTTAACAAACTGGTAGACATCAGCTGGAAGCACCAGTCTGTCATCGCTGTTGTAGCAGAAAATCAATTTTATTTCTCGGCCATGTGGCGAGCAGCCAGCTGACCCGAAGGACACGTCGCCTCGGTGCTGATGACTACCGAGGCCTGAAAGGTCTCAAGGTCTCTACGCCAAGGAGACAGATGTCACACATGGATTTTACAGCTGTCCACGTGGACGAATATAGAGCTGCCATTTTATTTAGCCTCTTCTTTCCAATGCAGCTGCAGATTCCTCGAGAATAAGAGGAAGACAGCAGCTGTCGGTGGACGATTTGCATAACACGTCAAACAGAAGACGAGTTGAAGGTGGAGGCATGCAGGACTCGGATGTGCTGGCGTTCAGTGGGATGGCTATTGTGAACCCCCCCCCCTCTCTCTTTTTATTTCTTTAGGCTGTGTCATTGTTTTGGTCTCGGTGTGGGAAGGGTGAGGGGCGTGATGCTGAGCTTGAGAAATTGTTCAGTCACTCGTTTCCCTCCAAACCAGTCACCGTCTCCGTCTCCTTCCGTCAAAACCCTGCATCTATTTTCCTTTAAAGAGCCAACGTCACATGAAACCATCACATTTAGATTTTAAATAAAGATTCGAAATACATGCCACCGAATTAGCTGTGGTGTGGCAACCCAGTATAACAACAACAACGACAACAACAAATGCCCAGCAACATCAGACGCTGGTCATCAAGTCTTACTTCAGTCTTATAAATAACTTCTTCTTGGTCTGATGCATTCACTTTCAGATTTAATTTCATTACTTTCCTTCACTGCTGGCGTTTACTGAACTCACCCATGAGAAGTGTTTCTGGGTTTCCCCCCATCAGCTGAATTAGTCAACAATCTTAGGTGAAGGTTGGGATTTTCTTTATGTAAGTTTCATTTAATATATTGGAAAATACCCAATAAAACATCTTTAAATGTCTTGTTTTGTTTGATCAGCATTTCAACCCCCCCAGAGAAAACAGAGAAAGCAGTGAATTATCATCATTTTAGCTTAAAAAACACATCAATGAATGAACTCATAATCAGAATAGCTGTGGATAATTCTTTTAAATTCATCATTTCTGCTTCACAGCTCCACTATTAAGCCAAAAAAAAAAAAAAAAAACACGAGGAGAGGCATTTTCTGCACGGTTCTTTTGCGTGATTTCATTAAGTGTCCTTGTGATGTGGCAGTGCAACTCATGCCAGGGATGGTTCATCTCATGAATTGAGCACTGTGCAAACTGACATCATTATTGCATTCATGCAATCAGGAGAGGATTACGAATGTGGAGCAGAGACAGACCAGCATAGCAACAGCTGCTGGGAGAAGGGAGAAAATGCAGCAACAGATGGAAACGTAACACTTAAACCATTTATGCTTCATCGTTTATAAATACAGAGGGAGACAAATGTGTCATCTGAATAAATTTGCAAACCCCATGCTCAACTGAAACGGTTTCTTTCCTCATGCCAAACAAAAGGGGACTCTCCCCAAGACAATACCACCGTGTCTGCAAACTTGAGTTTAGTTAATCCTCTGTCAAAATGCAGAGACAAAACCCCAAAACCCCACCCCTCCTTTCACTTTTATCTCACCGTCCTCATGCTTTTGTCTCTTGGATTTTTTTTTTTTTCCTGTCAGGTAACTACCAGTTTCACTTGACTGTCTGAGCTTAATAACATCACAGAAAACACAAGGAAAAACTCAATATATATCAATCAATCGACCATCTTTGTGATCAGCATCCTCAGCCAGCTGCTGCCTCCAAGCATCACCCAGTGGACCCAGTTTACGACCGGGGCGTGATCCTCAGCATCCACCCATTACATTACAGTTTGGTCCCAATTTCTACACATCTGAGCCAACAAAGACCTTTAAAAATGGACCTGATTTAATCTCTTTAATGTTAGCTGTCATCTAGATTTACACAGACCTGGTTACACCCATGACTGCTGCTTTCCATATGTTTTCATGACACGACTGAGCCTTAAATTAAACCTCTATTAAATTCAATAAAAATGATTAAAATCGTCATCATATCAAGTCTTATCAAGATGAGAAATGATGTTAAATTAATAATATTAACTGGTTATTAGCTAAATGATAACCAGAACCAGATAGAGAAGACACAGACATAGACATATGGCATAAAAACCAGAGGAAATAACCTTAATAACTCGTTTAAAATAACAATATTATACATTAGATATGAATAGAACTGGGTTATTTTCTTATAGAGATTATCATTAAACCTGATTTGTCTTTGTAAAAGCTAAAACAAACGATCCAAAATGGTGAAAAGAGATCATACATGTTAGCTTCATGATATAAAAAGAGCTGAAATACTTACACTGCATCGCTATAAACTAATTCTTCCTGTTGCTTGTCTTTTTGTGTTAATCGTCCACTCTTCCTCTTCCTTTTCTGTAAAACGTTTGCCTCTAAACAAACACACTTTACACACACACACATACACAAGAGGGAAATAACACCGACCGACCGTCGAACTGTGCGCTTACAACTTCAGCATCAGACCATTCATTTTCAAACAGGCAGCCGGCTTCAACAGGCCCCTCCCCCTGAAAACGGACCACACCCAGACTTCCTCCAAAACCCCCCCTGCCCCCCCTCTCCTCCATGCCAGCGTAGAGAAACCTGATTGGTCGATACTGCTCACACCACAACTTCCATTTTCCATATAAGGACATACGAGTCAAATGAGTGAGAAGGAGTGTGTGTGTGTGTGTGTGTGTGTGTGTGTGACTCTTAGTGGGCTTCTCCGCTGATATAAAACTAATAATATCAAGTATTTATGGAGGATTACGAGTATTGAATCACAACAGTGTATTTTCCCCTAAATATTAACTTAATAATACCTTATTAACAGCCGTTTTTTAAATTAATTTACAGTGACAATTACACACAAATGTAAACACTGTCTGTCAATATTTAGATATATGTTTATATTTGCTTTGCGCTACTTCTATTGATTGCACTACCTGCTGACAGCTGTTAGTCATAGTGTACACTCCTCCTCTTGTTATCCTATGTATATATTATGTGTTATTTGTCAAATTAACTGCATGTGAATACATATAATTTTAACCTATTTTTTTATGATTATAATTAATCTGTGTTGTGGGTTGTTTTGTTATATAAGGGGAAAATGGAGGGTGGTGAGGTTGTTTTTTTTCTTTTTTTTTGATTTGTACTGGTGACATATTTCAGCTTAAAGCTAAAATTTTGTCATTGATTATCAGTCAGTTTGTTGACCAGTGTTTACATGATTCACAAACCTGCAAAATACCAATAAGACCAGCCGGTTTGTCTATTGTGGGGATTAGGATGTGTTAGTATATTTACATACACAAACACAAACTAGTCAAATACACGTTGCAGCGATGCTGACAGGTTACTGTCGGTCAAGACGCCTGAAGTGAAATTAAAAGAGCAGCTGCGCTGGCTTCACTTTATGTCTTTCCACTGGCTAAAATCTTTCTTATGCACTTCGCAAACACACCCACATCCAGTGGCCTACATTATTAAAATACTGCACACTGATCTTCTTCTCCATGTCCTCCATGCCCTTAAATTCACATCGCTAAAGCTGCAGATGATGATTTTTTTTCTTAAATACCTCAATCAATCAATGAAGCTGTGCAGCCAATTTCAAAAATAATAGTGGCAGAATATGATATATAGATACCCCCATTTTATTTATTAAACTACTCAATTATTGTAAAATGTTCAATTATAGTATTTAAACTCACATTTGAATTTTTGACAACAATATAAAAACTACCACAACTAAATCAGAAGCCAAAATTCTGCATAAGGTACTTTTACCTTTGTTGTTTCAACTACATATTTCTGACAATACATGAATAATGTTTACTTATAATGTGGTCTTCTTACAGTGCTTCCTCCAACACCACAATAGTAGCCTGGTACAGTGGATGCTAATCCTCATAAAACATTAAAAACAGTGCAGAGGCCATCACAAAATTATGAGAAATGTCGAAACCAGTGAGTGACCAGCGAGGGACTGCAGACAGATTCAATATTTTAAAAGTTAGTCATAATACTTTTTCTTTTCCAAACCTCATTTCAGACATCTGACTGAAAGAGTAAAATCACAGACAGCCTGATAAGCCTGTACTTCAAGTTCTCCTGCACTGTTGGTACATTCATATACAGGGCACTGAAACAAAGGCAGGTGATCTATAGAAGAAACAAGTGCAGGAGGAGAAACTGCAGCTGAAACAATCTACCAAACAAACAAACAGAAAAAGAAACAAAAAAGTTTGCTATGGGCAAACACTAATGTATAATTATGAAACTAAATAAGAAAGAACTGACAAGAAAAACAGGCCGTGACCTTTTACAAACGTGTCTGTATTGTGCTGCATGTAAACGTGGCTGCAGTTCAGGGGGTGGAGATTTACAGCCATGAAGACAAGACTGTTGCACGAGTCAGTTGCAGTTTGTTGTTATATTAAACTCCTTAATCAAACACTATAGCAACACTGGTAAAGTTTATAAAAAGACTGATTACCCCGAGGGACATTCCTTTATAAAATATCCCCTAAACTCTGACTGTCATTGCTCATTAGGTCACAGAGTTTAAAGTGGAAACAGAGAACAAACATGTCCACCTCAAATATAATTTATATTCATCCTGGCAGCTGCAACATAACAACTGACTTTTATATTTAAAAAAAAAAAAATTGAGTTGTTTCTAATATATAATAAGATACCTCAAGGGGGGAAAAATCAGACAAAAACATCTCAGGGCTGAAGATGGTAGCACACGTGTGTGTATATGTACATATTTAAAATTTCTTATGTGTGTCATCATACCTGTGTCTTTAAATAAGTCTTCTGTGTTGATGTTCACATGACATCACAAAAACGTGTTTCCATCACAGCTTCTATAGCAAGATCTCTCTCAGCCAATTGCCACGAGAGGTGTAATTGCAGAGCAACCACACCACATAGAATCACGTGACAAGCAGCGCGCGCGCATGCCCCGAAACGTTGCAGGATGTTATAAGTGCTGATGCACGATGCACCGAGGTTACTGTCGGTCAATGGCATCCTATCTCACACCATCCGCTGAAGCACTGCCGAGGCGGCGTTATAACTAAGTGACTGATTAAATATTGACTGTAATCAATACTAATCACTATCATTATCACTCTCACTAATAAGACATTTAATCGAGATAGGGTAACACTGGTAACACAGATGATAACTGGTAACATCTAGGTCAAAGATAAACATGTCATGTATTTTAAAAGTTAAATGTGAGTTATACATTATCTAATTGTATGAATGTGTGTGTAACGTTAATCTTGCAGCTAATTATGACATTGTAATTACTTAAAACGTCATAGTTTGTAGTTAATCATATTTCGTGAATTATTTATTATATTATTAAATAAATACGTTTGAGTACATAACTACTTTCACATAAAAAACACGTTTTATGCCACTTTTTGTAGTTTTTTAAACTAGCGTTCAAAAACTACAACTCCCAGAATGCGCTGACTGTCAGGGCCGCAAAGGCTCATGGGTACTGATGTCGTTAAACGTTCACAAACTGAAATAATATTTGTTTCATTTTATATAAATAAAGTTGTTCAAATCGAACCATCCGGTTTATTATTATTATTATTATTTAAACTAAGATATTTATCGATGATTTCGTCGTTTACGGACAGAAGATTTTAGTAATATTTTCCAACGACACTTGGAGGGAAAAGTAGCCGCGTTAAAGGCGCTCGGTCCGGGTAGAGGCGGGGTGAAACCCCCCTCCTTCCTGTCACCGGTGCTGCTGCTGCTGCTGCGGCTGCAATTATGTGGATGAGTATCGGTTGAAAACGTGTCTTGTTTTTAGCAATGAAACCAGTAAAATAGTCACATTTGAACTAACGGGAAGTGTCACTTTTCATTCATGGGAAATGTTTTTTTTAACCAACTTTAACGAAATTTCAGCAGCAACAGTTAAGTTAAATCTTAGCGCGACGTAAAAACGTGCAAATAAGATAAAAGCTTGATTGTCTACAGATGTTAATATATGAATAAATTTAAAAAAAATTTTTTTGAATAGTGATTATAAATAGAAAGTGATTTCTTACCGCCAGAAGATACAGTTTCTGTTGTTTTCACCATGACTTCACCTCCGTGTGTTCTCGCTACCAGAGGAACAGGTTCATTGCAAATGTGTCTGACCTCTTGTGTATCATCATCATCATCATCATCATCTGTTGAAGCCACCTGTCGGTTTATATCTTCACACACACCTGACACTCACACCGGATCACGTTCATTAGACCTGGATCACTTGACTATTATTAAACCAAATAAAGATAGTGGACAGACTTATTATAACTAGAGCCCAGAGCTGTGTTACGTTTTGTTACATTCAAACAAAACAAACATTCCAGAACTCAAAAACATACAATCTATTAAAAGCAAAAGTAGCATTTTTTTAAAAAAATATTTATATATTTCTTCTTTTATCTGAATTATTAATGAAAATAGAATAATTAGTGGTTGATTATATGTTGTGGTCATCCATGTAACACAACCAAGAAATGTAAAGAAATAAGTAGATTTTATAACAGAAAAAAAAGAAAAAAAAACAGCTTCTTTAATTAGCTGTCTACAGAATTTAAAATGATCTGTACATGTATGAGACAAATGTGTGAAAGATGAATACCAAGATAAAAACACTTGTCTTGTTTTGACAGGATCTTAAGAAAACACGTGGGAAGAGAAGATCTGATTATCAGTTCTATTGATCTCACTTTCTTTGAGGATGTTGTGTCACATTATTAACATATGCTGCCACCATGTGTTGAAGATGTGTAACGCAGGACAAGACCATTCAAGACTTTCTGTATGACTAAATACAATAACTTATATGCATTTATAAACAGAGAAAACTTTTAAATTGAAGCTAAATTATGAAATTATGTACGCATTTTTAAAATCCAGTTTTTATTCTGTTTTTGTTTTGTGATTACAACAAAAGCAACATTTATTTTGTCTCACAAAGTTGCCTGATAGGTCGATACATGATTATTGTTTTATAGTATGTAATGTTTATTTGAATAGTGGCAAGTGCATATAATATAAATTACTAGACAAGTTAATGCCTAAATTGACTTTTAGAAAATACATACAACTCAAAAATCAAGTACATACAGTACAGGATAAAGCAGTACAAGACTGAAACACAATCGATTTGCAAACAATTGTACAAGAAAATACATATAAAACAAACACCTTATCATTTATTTCTAACATAAATGAGCACTCCTTTAAAAAATCTGGGTAACATTGATTCAAATGAAGATTTGCAAATGAAATTGCAATTTATAACTTACTATTACTGAACCAGAAACCCTGAAAACAACCACCAGCTCACTGAGCATCTTTGGAACCCAGTTGAAGTTTTTATGGATGAGTTTAAAGTCAGCAGATTAAATGAAATCATCAATACATATCAAATTTCGTTTCAGCTTCCCATCCACAATTTTAATACGATAAGAGAAAAGATACATTTATTGTTATCGTATCAGAATAAGTTGAATTTTGTTTGGTCGGTCCCAGACACAAGCAGTAAGAAGTAGACTTATAATAAAAAATGCAATATAATAGATACACATAGTAAAATTAGTTCAGTGCATGAAATGATAAACCAAATTATGTCCATATGTTCAAATATATATATATATATATATACACACACATATATAGCACACAATATTATGGTACAGTTTACACAGCTGTGGGTGAAAATAAGAACAGTTTACAAGTTGTTTACAGATCAATGTAATTTAAAGTGACTCAGTGCGTCACAGCAGTTTATATAAGGGTGAGATGGGGAAGTAGCTGATTACTACAGTCCTCGGTGTTAGTTTATGTTTGTTAATTAATAATTATTGTAAAACAAATAATAATTGTTTAAAATTCATGGAAATATCAACATATAACTAAAGAAAATGGAAACGGCAGCTAAATAATTACTTCCTTGGTTTAGACCGCCTCCTAGCGGTTCAATTTAAAATGACACTTACATTTTTAAGTAGGCGGGGCTTCTTTACCCCATTCGCCCCTCCCTAGAATAGTGAGGGCCCTGACGTAGCCGTTCGAGGGTAGCAACAGTTGCCTTGAGACCCCGTCGCGCCATAGTGACTGTAGCCGTGGAGACAGTTACTTACCAACGGGCGCAACACTCAGCAACAGCAGCAGCAGCATCTGGAAGTCACCGAGCGAGTGGGAGAGAGGGGAAAGAGAGCAAGAGCAAGGGCAGAACTTTTCTCAAGGCAAAGGTGATTATATCTTTATAGAATTTAGAAACTGAATTCATGTTAATCCGGAGAAAAAATCCTCTTGGAAATCGAACGCGTTGCTGGCAGTGTCTTGGTTATTTTCCTTCCACAACATAACTTTCCCTTTCTTTTGTGGCATCCGCCCCAAGTTGAGAATCGCTTTCCACTTCTTTCATTTAAATTGACGCTCACTTATTATCGCTAGCAACAGGAGGGTGGCTTAACACCTCAAAGTCTCGCTTTGGGAGACAGCTTCATTTCCACTTCTGCTACCCACATTTTTTTTTCTCTCTCTCTCTCTGCTACACTTTTTTTTTTACGTAAACGTTTACAAACGGAGGCACTGTTAAGGTTACGACAACATCCACTTTCCACTTGTTGCTATGTTGTATAGCGAGTGTCGTGATGTGAACGCACTTCCAGTTCAGTTCCCAGCAGGACGGATGGTTAAGCTACCAGTTAAAGCTACTAATGCTAATGCTAACTTAAAGACAACACAGAAGCGATTGACTTCTGCAAGTTTAGTTGCGAGTTTAAAAACAACCCGTCGCGTTATTATTAACGGCAGTTCTCGTTTTTGTCCGTCACCTCACCGATAAACTTCATTCTTTGATTGATTTTAATCTACGGGAATCGTATCTAATCAAGCAGGTGGAAATGTGGCTAACTAGCGTTAGCAACGTTGGCTCCTGGAGCTCAAACTGTAACTATAAGATCCGCAGCAGGAAAAGAGCAAACCAGGAGGACAACTTTTTTTTTTTTTTTTTTTTAATTCCAGCTTTCACTTTATCAAATCGGTCGCGGTGATTTCTTTATTTCTGTTTTGTTTTTAACTCATGAATTGCATTTATAAAAGGAACTGAAAAATATTACGCAGTCCAGCCCGGATATATGAACTTCTACCGGCTCTGTCACGACACTTCACCGTTACCAAACCTGTTGGCTCAACCGGTCTCTTATTTCTGAAGTGCATTGAAGTGTCATAATGGACATCATGTCTGTAGATCAGATTATACAACGTAAACAAAGTAGAAGTTGCACAAAGTTGGAAGTTTGTAATATTTCAGAAGTAGTATTAATAACTAGATATGTTACAGCTAGGTGGTGCTATGATGGTTCTCTTATACTGCTCTGTCTTGTTTTTGCAGTCTTCAATGATAGATGGAGTATTAAAACTCCTGTTTTTATGTGCATTTTATAAGGCATTAAAATAAAAGGCATTTGTGCACTTCGCAGTAAGCTGAATGGATTACTGGACCTGATTTACGTCCATTCATTTCAACCCATGAAGTTTAGCTTCATTAATTAATCTTTCAAATTTTACTGATGCCATACCTGTTTCACTGAATCAAAGCTAATTATTCGCTAATAGCCGAGTTGCACTGCTTCATTGTTCAAATGTCAGGTCTCACATGGTTTGCTGTTTGACCTCTCTGCAGAGTTGAAGGCTCATTTCAATCTGCACCATAGCAATAAAAGAGAAACCGAGGAAAAGTTAGACCCCCCTATGATTTCAAATTCCCTCTTTCATTAGTTTTACAGTGTGTCTGTGGCTTGTTTCCAACCTCTCTGCAAAACCTCCTTTTTCTCCTTCTGGGATTGTGTGTCTTTTTGTCCCACGAGATACATTAATTCTAATGAACTATCTTTTCAGAGACAGCTGTCAGGTGCTCGGTCATTTGTAATGTTTGGTTGCACCAGGAAGAATCTTAGCAGCATGAAAACACGTCTAATTAATGCCCCCCTTAGCTTGTTAAATATGAACTGAAATATAAACTTTCAAATCATAAGGTGGTCCTCTTGAAAAGGAAGAGAGCTGAATGATTAATTTAAGGTCATGTATTATTGATGTAGGATGAAAAGGGGTCAAAAAAGTAGGTCTGAGTGTGGTTATATTAATCATAGTTAATATTTAGGCTGCATAATATGTTTGAATTTACTGCTCATGCAGCTTTTCAGCATGCACAATTTTACTCCCATTTGGCCGGAGTATTTTAGGAGGAGAGTGGGATGTGCATTTGCAAAAAAGCCTCGATTTGATTTAAAGTGAGTGTCAGAGAGAGAGAGAGAGAAACTTAACTTTGATTGGTCAGACAACTCTCTCCGCAGCTACAAAAAAAAAAAAAAAGAGATGACTGCGCTGAAACTCTGTGTAACCCCCCACCCCCACCTCCCCTACCCCCCCAATTTGAGCGTGACACTGTTATGTTTACATGGCAACCTGATATACAAATACACCCAAGTCATGGAAAGAAAAGGGGGGGATGGAGTGGGCCAAGGGGGGCGAAATGTTATTCTTTTAAAAGTCAGTGTTTTTAATCAGGTTATTTTCATCTCCCTCTTTGTGGTAAGAGTGCATAACTTTGGCTTGCAGAGGCAGGTCAGAAAGAAAAGGTGCACAGAAAAGGAAGAATCAAAGCAACTGGTGGTTGCAGAATTATTTAACAATTTCTTACGGGCTTGCACCGAGCAGAAAAAAGATTAGCTGGAAGAAAATCATCTTTTTTTATTGTTGTTATTATTAACAGCTCATTTTAAGTGTCTGTATCGTTTATTCCCATGACTGAGTTTGCTTTGTATTGGCAAGTGCTGCAGCCTGTGATCTTAGTAATACTTTGGTCCATTTCACCAAAATCATTATGCACCTTTCTCTCTCTTTCTTTCACGCTATCTCTGACGTTGTGTGCAGCAGTGTCCACTGTTACCCGTGTGCCATTTTGAGTGTCAAATGGACCCCTGTGTGTAGTACAGTTCAGCTATCAATAGGACAGCTGCAGTGGTCTTTTGGGCAGCGGGTGATCTGACACAGCTTTTAGTCACATGTTGTGTGTGTGTGTGTGTGTGTGTTTGCTAATGCTGTATTTAGCTTATGTCGACTGCTGCCCCCAGGGAGAAGTCCTCAGTCCAATAGCCGACTACAGATATAGACGTGGACCCTGTCGCTGCTATCGCTTTTGTCCCTGTTGTTTACAGTTGACTGTGTTCATATAGAGTTGTATTTACTTCCTGCGCGATAACCGAAGCAAAATGTGCGTTTCATTGTCTGATATTATCATGGCTTTAATGGTTTATCCCATAACTCAAGTCACAGGCATGTCAGGAAATCACACAGCAAAGCCGGAGAACCGAGAGGAGAATGCCTTGTGGGGCTTGTTAAGTTGAAATTAATAGTGTCATTTGTATACTTGAAATGTTTCAGTTTTATAAACTTCACGATTCATTTATTTGTTAAGAGCTTTTAAGTGCAATGTATGAGTGTGTGTGTGTGTGTGTATATGATAATGTGTTGGAAGGAAAACAGTTTAAGTTAAGTGTCTCTCCTGACTCTCACATCACATCAAGTCCTCCAGCTACAAAAGACTTTTTGGAAATCATTGTAGGATTATGCTGCTAGGATACAAAGAAACAAATCTTGTCATATAAAAAAAAAAAAAAAAAAAATGTGGCCACTGATTGGCCCTCGCTCGGTGGCAACAAGTTGAAACTCGTTGTGAAATGAAATGTTTTTCAGTCTGTCTCTTCTGTGTGTGTGTGTGTCATCAGGAGCATTCTTAGCATTCCACCTGTTTGTATCGTAGCTACACAACTGCTAATTAAATTTCCTGCCACAAACAGCAGACAAGGCAGTGACATTTGCATTACAATGACCGACCCCCCCACCACCCCCTTCTTCCCTCCTTCTCTCCCTCTCTCACGCAGCCCCCGTCCTCTCCTCACTTTTACTTTTCTTTTGTAGAGTTTTGAGAATGGTTTGTTAAGACCATGTTTATTTGGATTAAAAAGAAGACCCTCAGTCAGTGTAAACCTGTTACAAAGTAATTATACGCACAGTGTTTGTAGGTTGAAGCTTCTTAATGAGGTGATTTGGTGCGGATCAATGGCAGGGGCCCGGTCATCATCACAGGTGGAGGAAGCTGTTTTTCATAACAGTAGGTATCCCTCGTACAGTGTACAGCCCTTCATCAATCCCAGTCCTGATCTTTGAGAACCACATCTTTCTTCCTATTCACCTCTGAGACCATGTTCAGCATTGGGCAGGGAGTGTAATTTAAAAGCAGCATTGTGCGCTTTCTCTTTTTGCGTCAGACTTGACTGAACAGTGTAGGTCCGGTAGCATACTGTGGCCACATAAGCAGTCAAAGATCAAAGCTGTTTGGATTTCCATTTATTTTTTCCCCCACTTTTTTCATTCAACAATAACAAAGTTCTGAAAAATAAGAGCTGAGGCACCACCATGTAGACCTGTGTCCTGTCACCACCATTTACTCTGTTATATTATTGCAATCTTGATGCAAATTGCCACGTAGGAACACTTGTTAGATCTTTAAGTAATTTATTGTTCAATGTTCTGGAAATGACACTTGAGTATGATGTGCTAAATTGGCGTAAATGTCCCTGAGATTATGCAAGTCATAATTTTTTAATATCAAAAGCATATCTCTGAATCTGGCTGCTTGTTGCAGAAAATAGGCTCAAGATGATTGAAAATCCAGGCGCTGCCTTAAAGTAATGTCTTACACAGGACTCACTGGTCCAGTTTAGTGTCAATATGTGGACTCTCACACCAATTAAATCCAGTCCATTTGTGGCCAGTTGTAACAGCTGGTAAGCCACTAAGATGAAGTTTGGCTGCAAATTGGATTTGACACTGTCTAGTTTCTGGATTGAAGTTGATTAAATAGATGCTAAGCACAACTCTTGACTGTAAATTACTGTATTAAATTTCCACCATGTGTTTAAACTGCAAATTATATTATTATAACACATTTAATGAAACCAAAATGTAACCACCTCAATTTGCAAATGTAGTTGGATTATTATAGTTGCAGTATTTGTCTGTAAAAAAAAAAAAAAAAAAAGTATTAAATACTTAAATCTCCGGTGTGCAGCAGTTTTCACTATGAACAACAGACACTTGGACCAATCTCGGTTTTAAAACATTAACTGATGACTCAGCGTGTGTCAAGTAGTGCCTGTGAAAGCATATTGTACATAAAGTTTGATGACTCTCAAAGTGTCATATCACTGGAGTGAACACCCTCCAAGAAGAAGTCTGACTCCTCCGGTGCAACATAACACTTATCTCAGGTTCATCGGTCAAGATCGAGGCAGCTCTCTGCCAGCATCTGAAGTCATCTCAGCAGAATGTGGTTCTCTGGGAAATAAAACTCCTCCTCAGGTTAGAAACACACCTGTTGATCTCCACAAAAAAATACAAGCCTGGGCTGGACTGAAGTGTCAGGATGTCGTGTTGATGAACTGCTCCTGGTTGTTTGTCTTTGATTTTATAGAATGAAGATTTTTTTTCAAAGAAACAAAAATGTTACACCCACTAAAGAGGTTGTGTTTTCAGCTCTTTTTTTGTCTGATAGTTAATTAAATACTAGAATTAATGGATCATGTAAACATGGCAGGGATATTTGCTGTGATATATAGATAGATAGACTGATAGATAGATGGACAGACAGATATATGGACAGATAGATAGATGGATCGATCGATAAAGTATTAGTGCAGTTGTATTTATGCACAAAGGTATTGAGTGTACACTAGTAAATAATGAGTCTCTAGTCATAGGTCGTTAGTCTCTTCCTTATATTTATTATCCTCTTTATTGTAATCATATTACTGCTTTTTGCTGCTTTTGTGAGATGTAATTGTAAAGGATTTCATAGTGTTACTGTGTTTTCAAACTTACACATTAATGATGTGTTGGGAAATAAATTCAGTATTGTGCAGCAACCTCAGCAGGTGACCTGAGTGACAGCCCTTCCCTGTGTTTTTATCAGTTTGGCAGCTTTAAAGCACATCAGATAAATGATAATGAAAGAGAAACACCCACAGCACAGTTGTGAAAACGTCTTCGAACACCTTCTCTGCTCATCCCTCTTTGTGTTCCAGTTTAACTTGTGAACATGTGCAGTTTAGAAATCCTCTTTCTTCATCTCTTGTGATGTTAAATGTTAAAGATGAGGCCTGGAGGGGGGGGTGGGTGGAGGCGGGGGTAGTGGAAATCTGGAAAGGGTTAGAAGAGGTATAAGCGTTGGGGGAGGAAGTTAGCGAGTGTAGAGCATGGGCGAACACACAATCTCCATGGCAACGGTTTGATCTTTCTCTCTCTCTGTGGCTGTCAGGCCTGTGGTGCACATGGTGACGGAGTGAACAGGTTGTGCTGATGACCAGAGGTGGGGAGGTGAGATGGGGGAGAGGAGGAGGAGGAGGAGGAAAGGAGACAGTGGTTGGTGCCTCCTATTTCTGCCCTCTCTCTGTGTCTCTCTACCTCACTCTGCCATCTGCAGACCCCAAGAGCTGCTTTGATTGGATTAGCCATGAATTAATGAGACAGGCTTGAAGAGCAGCCTCTGTTGTTGGGAAATCTCTTATCATATCTTAATCCGTCCTTTTGTGTGAGCGCGTGTGCCTCTGTGATCTTATATCTTCTTTTAATTAAATTTAAAAAAAAAAAAGTTTAAATGTTTTTGTTTTGACAAGTAGCAATGAATTTATTTTTGACGTTAAAACCCTATCAGAGACCTGTTGCTTTTTCCTTACTAGATATATGAGAAGTGTCTAATCTCCTCCATAGTTGTCCCTTACAAAAGCAACAAGTGTCCACCTCTGTTACTTTTGTTTCATTTTCCAGTGAACTAGATAACTTATTGCTCTGCTTAAGCTGTTTTACTATCTCGTCTACCCCCGGGGGAACTTTGGAAAGATTGGCCTTGCTCCTTGCTTTTTGGTGTTGGGTGTTGTTTTTGGGTGGCAAGAGTGTAAAACAACCTTGAAGAATAGACTGTTGTCTCCCTGACGACTTTAAAAACCTTCTTTCCTTTCCTCTTTTGACCACCAAGTAAGTTACAAAAACAGAGCACTTCATCCTGTCCTTTCAAGTTATAACCAGTATAAAGTCTGTACATTTTTTGGTGTATAACCGCAGCACAGGAATAACTCCATGCCTCCATGTTGTCCCCCCCCCACCCCCGGTGTCTGAAATTAATAGCTTACATAGTATTTATTGTTGTAAGTTTCTACTTAGCGTGAGATAGAGGGATCAGGTGGGGGGATGGCATTGTTTGGTTTGGGAAGTATTCTGTTGGTTGCATAGCAACAGGCTCCTGGAAACGGGAGTGGACGGTGTTGCCACTAGCAACCGTTGTTGCTCTGCAAACAATGTGGGCCAGTGCAAACATGAGCCAAGACTGTGGGCTCCTGCTTTTAATTGAACATCTGTATGTGTTTTTCTCTGATTGAGCACTGTTTAAGTCAGATCTGTTGGTGACAGATGTTTAAATCTCGTCCGCGCTATTAATATTCCAGACTATAATAGTAATGACATTTTTTATAAAGCTTCTGAGGTTTTTCTTTTTCTTTCAAAAAGTGTCTTTTCTTGTTTCTGTATAGCTTCTAAAGCTCAGGTAACTCCTCTAAAGGAGGGGGGTGTTGTTGTAATGTTGTTAAGTGCTCATCTGGGATTTTCCTGAATGAAACCAGGCTCACAGATCTGACAGGAAAACGGACTTTAGTGCGTGCGTGCGTGTGTGTGTGTGTGTGTGTGTGTGTGTGTGTGTGTGTGTGTGTGTGGTTGCCTCTGGGTTGGAAGCAGAAAGGTTTGGCTCTAAATAACAGCCCATCCAGAGAAGTGGTTTTTGCAGCAGTGTGCTGTATCTCCTGCTGTGTTCTACCTTTAAAGCTGCTGGTGGGGAATTTGTGCGGCTTTTGACCTTCCCTCAACACGAAGCAGAAAAACCTCCTCTTTCCCCTGCCCTCTGTCTTCCAATGCAATGATTTTTTTCCCCATTAAAACCAGTGCTTTAATTGAGCTTTAAGGGATGAAGACCACCTTGGCCATTGCCACCCACTCTTTAATAGCATAAAGAAGACCTCGGGCCTGTGTCACTTCCTCTTGTGAAAATGACAAGTCCAAAGATAAATGATAGGATTGTTACAAGTCTATTTATAACTGAACTGACACTCTATAAACAAATTCCTTGCTTTAGGAAGATGCTTGAGCATCATGGCAGCTTTTAAAAACGTTCACTCCTCGTTAGCGTCATCCTGATAAAAGACCCTTGGTACTTTGATGACATACAAGAAAGAGGTGTGAAGAAAAATTGTAATGGAACATGAGAGTCTTTGCATGTAAGCGCTAATTGTACCCTGAACAAATACGCAGGAGACAGACACCGAGGGTTGCTGAGGGAGTAACTCATTATGGCATCGTGTGTTTTTGAAGACTGACACATATCAGGAATTGCAACATAGGCTTCCTACATGTAGGCAAAGCTGTGTCTGCCTCTGGCAAAACCTCTGCACATGGAAAATATGGGTGGCGACACACCCAAAGCTGTTGTTTTGCTTTCTCAAAGGTACACTGGGATTTTTATTTTAGTAACCAATAGTTCCCCAAACTCCACCTTTCCCCCCCACAAATTACTGTCAATGTATGGAACTTTTTTTTTTAATGCTTGTTGTCAGAGAAGAAGAAATCAAAGCAGTTTGTCTAAAGGTGTAATCTGTTTGATTTCTTTGGTGCTTTACACAGAGCAGTAAGTGTACTATTATGTTCTGTTCACAGCCAGGTTTGTATTTCTTTCTTTCTTTCGTTTTTTTTTTTTTTTGTATTTAGATCATCTTGTCTCAAACAGCTGTGACTTCAAGAGCGACACTATAATTAACATTTCATTCAGAAATGAAGAGTGAACGTGCCAAACGTAGCTCCTCCTGAGAGTCAACATGTCATGTGTAGTGAAGTGTAACCGCAGCCGGAACAAAATCCTGAGTGGTCTGCTCAGTTTTTGGATAAAACGAGAATTACTACGTTTCATGACATTGTGTCAAGATCATTGGGGATTTTTTTTTTTTTTTTTTTTCAACATAAATAAAACATTCGCCCTCGCAATTTCCTTTCGCCTGTGGGAACGCTATGGTTATGGATTGTTTTCTGGTAGTGTCTGTGACACCTTAATCATGTTGTATTTAGATAAATTAAGGGAGTTATCGTGTATCATCATTCTCTTTAACTATGAAAATGTTCCATAAAAGAGGATGTGACTCAAAGATTGATGAGAGCTCAACATTTATGTTGGAACTGTGTTGCACACTGCAAAAAAACAAACCGATAATATTCCAACAGCTGTGTTAAATTACAGAACTGATATTTTCCGTAATTAAAATACAGTTTTCTAACTCTCATTTTTTTTTTAATATTTTTTTAAATCAAGATATTTACATTTATAGAAGAACTGAAATTACTTATGAATATGGTCAAATACTGTTATGATACAAATAATCAGACTTCAAACTGCCTTGATTAGTTTGGGTTTTTTATCTGGTTTTATTATCTTGTAAATTTAATCCACATTTAATGTGATGCAATTATTTAAAGTGATATATTGTTGAGACTCTTGACAACAGTTTACCATCTTCTAAACCAAATCAAATCAAATCTTCTGAAAAGTGTTGCTCAGTCCTTCGAGAGAGTTGACGTGTAGAGCACAGATTAGTCCAAACATTACCAGGAAGACATCAGTGAATCTAAAGGAGCTTGACCACAATGTTACTTTAAATGACGACACAGACATTCCCAAGCTGGTCTGTTAACTAGATGTGCTATTGTCAGTGACGACTGTAAAGAGGGTCAACATCTGGCTCATCACACTTGTTCTTAATATACTTACATAATTGGATTTAATTTACACCTTTTTGATAAAGGTATGTGATTTAGGTGCTTGTACCTATTACTACTAAAGTTTGAGTTACATTTTTCAGCACACCAACAATATTTTCTGACCCTACATCTTTTACTTGTGTTTCCAATATATAGGTTATATTATAGGTATCCAAACATAGTGTCTAATGTAATAGTACTGTGAATTATTAATTGTTGTTCAGGCATCAGGGAAACTCACTGTGCAGGTTCTGAAAAATCAACATACTCAGAGAACATTCATAGACTCTAAGACACAGTTTCCAGATGTGACAGAACAGTTCAGGTAGATAGTGAGATGATTTGGAGAACATACATACTTATGTACATAAAGATCGATTACATATATTGTCGCAATCTGAGTGGATATAAGAAGCTCAGTGCTCAAGGCGACTGATGTGGTGCAGATGGATGAGATGCAGGTTCAAATTTGAAAGCTCAGTGTAATGTAAAGTATCAGACTGTCGATCTTAAATATCCCAACAAACCCTCAGTTTTCCAACTGAGCTGTTCAGCCACATGTGGTAGATGTTTTCTTGGAGTCTTCTTGAGCGTTCACACCGGATACTGGACTTCAAAATCCAAATCCCTCAATACGTTACAGTCCCTCTTCTTAGAGTATTTAAGTTCTTCATCTGAGCCTTGTAAGATTTGAACCCACACACACAGAACAACCAGGTGATCTTCCAACAGTTTGAGTTTTTATATCATATCCAGTTGCTGTTATTTTACATTAGATATGTTAAAAATCTAAGAAAAAAATTACAAAAAATGATCTTAGATTGCAGTCTTTTTTTTTTTTTTTTTTTTTACAGTGTAGTTAGTTTTTAGTTGGTATTTATTTCTCCTTCGTCTCCAACACTAACAAGGTTTCCCTGATTCTGACTCATTTTGTCCTTGTTTTTGTTGTTTCTCCAAAACTGTTCATTTTTTTTTTTTTTTTTTCTTCTCTTCTGCGGGTCACATTTTCGATTTGTTTTCGTTTCTGTTCCCGTCTGTTTTGGTTCAATTCGTTGCATGGAAAAAGTTGGTTCTTTATTTTTTCATTTATTGATGAAATTTGGAGCATTTTATTGTTTGATGTAAAATGTGAAAACAACCTTGTGCAGCTTCTATCAGAAAGTTTTTCGTTTGAGCCAAAAGTCATGCGTGGCTGCACCTGTTGCTTGTATCGTGGCACTTCAGTCTGCAGATTACTGCAGCCCTAAGTGAAGTGTTGTTCCTCGGGACTCTTCCAGGAAATGACAGTAACGTTATAAAGCATGTCATGTGTTCTGACTAATCACAGCGTGTCTCCAGCAGGTCGTGTCTTGCAGGCATTAGCTATAATGCTCCTGGTGAACCCTTCTCCTTTCTGCCTACTGACTTTTCCTGCTACTCTCCTCGGTTTCTGCCTTAAACTGCTTTCTGCTCATCAATTCAACCCACCCCCCACCCCTCCACTGTTCAGTGTCTCCCTCCTTATTATAATCCTCCTCCTCCCCCCCCTCTCTCTCTCTCTTTGCGGTCGCACTCGAAAGTTCCTGTGCAAGAGCTTTATAAGGGGAGGGGTGGGGGGGGTGTGTGTGTGTGGGGAGGACAGGGGTTGAGTTGGGGGTGGTCGTCATGGATTCCTCACCATAGCAACCGACAAACGTTTACAAAGCATTGAGGAATTTCCTCATATCAGCTGGATTATTGGAGCCCTCAGAGAACGGCTCTCGTTAGAAACAAATGCTGGATATCATCAGGACCCTGGCAAGGACCGGAGCCCCACTGCCATTTTCATCCTCTTCTTTTTTTTTTTTTTGTTATAAGAGGGAGAGCGGGAAGTTGTTTTTTATCTACTTACTCCCCCTTGCTCTATTCTTCTCTTGTCCCTGCCCTTACTCCCGCTTTTTCTCCCTCTGTCCTTTTCTTTCTTTCTTTTTTTTTTTTTTTTTAAGGAGAGCCTTTGTGTTACTCCATTTTTAGCTCCCCTTTGCTATGCTGTGCACATTGTCACCCAGTGGAAAGGCGACTGGTGGCAGTGGGTTTGGTCTTCACGAGGAAGCACCTCAGTCCCATTGGTAACTTGAACTTGTGTACTGTAACTTTTCCACCTGGGTCTGTTCTGTCAGCAGGACTAAGAGAGTCTGTGTAATACTGTTGGGTTGCTTATTTTGCCATTGATTAAGGCCAAAGGTGGACTGCCTCTGGGGCTCTTAGAGCTTTAGTGACTCAGCTTGACTTGGCAAAGCCAGAAACCCCCTGGGGGCCCATTGAATGCTCTGGTGACTCTAAGAAAGAAGGGGTGGGATGGAAGAGCATTTATTTAGTATGGCTGTCCAAGTGTATAGACTTGAAATTCTCTTATTCTTTTTCTTTTTAGTCTTCATTGTTACCTGTAAGAGTATTTTTTCAGCCCGGTATAAAACTCATGCAGTTTCTCTTCTTTCTTTATTTTCATGGACCCAGCATGCAGAGCTCAGAGGGAGGGTCAGACACCACGACCAGCGTTGCGGCGCTGCGGACGTCATCATCAGCACAGGCCCCCGTGGTACAGCCTGTCCCAGCCTCTCAGCAGGTAGGACGCCACCTCTATCCCGCTGCTGCTGAAATGACAGGAAATGGGCAAAGTTTGTAACGACTTAACTTGTTCCATCCTATTTCTTTCCAAATTTTAAGTACAAAAGAATATTTACTTTGGACTCTGAACAACGACCTCCTTGCTGTGTTGCCAGAAAAAGAAAAATTGTATATCTTGACAACAGAATGTCTCCTTGTGGTTTATAATGTTCCAGTATCAACTTGCAATAAATAAAAATGTTTTTTTAATAGAAGTTCCCATCCACTCTGCCAACACCTCCTGTATCCAATAACATATTAGCAGGAAAAGGTTCAGATGTTTTTTTTCACTTTTATGGGAGTATTTGAAGCTGCGCAAAAGAAGACAGTATTGTCAACAAATTATATAGAACACGCTCTGAATTTTTGCCGTTGATTGCATAATAACAGTGCACCGGTCTGACACCGAGTACGTCAGGCTTGTAGGAAGGAGTGTGACCTTTCATTTATTTTTGTCATAACCAGAATAAATCTCTCATCACTTCCTGGAGGAAGTCTTCTGTCAGGAAGAGGGCGACTTGTCTTGTTCTGTTTGCAGATGTTGTGTTTCATGACTTTGATGTTTACAGTGATTTGTGTGTGATTGTACATACATACCTATGTAATGGAGTTATGTCTTGTATCCACACAGAGGGTGCTGGTTCAAGCCACAGGCTCAGCTCAGAAGGGAGGACAAGTACAGCAGCTTTCAGTACCCAGGGTTCAACAGGTTCCTCAGCAGGTACACAGTACTGTACATACATATACAGTGCTGTGAAAATATCTGTACACCCCTTGAATTTTAACAATTAAAAGAAATTTAGATCCACGTAGCCTTTTCTTTTACAATACAAAGTAATAACATGATAATTATTTAGCATATTCAGATAAAAGTCTTTAGAGTTGGATTATTTCTACTTACTTTTGCGTCTTAAACAAATTAACAGTCAGTCTGGGGGGTTGATGCTTTTGCCGTTGATTAATGATAAAAACAATTAGGCCCTAAGTAGCAAACAAGTTAAACAGCAACCAAACCACGTTTGTGTTATAAACAGTCCGTCTACTCCACTGAAAGCTGCTCATCCAAAGGTGAAATGTTTCTCCTGCGTCCTGTGCTCCTCACTGGTTGTCTTTCTCTGACTGAGCCTGTCCCACTGCATGCATGAGTATCATAAAAATACAATTATTTCTCTTTTTTTGATAATGCGAACAGCAGAAAGTTCTTCTCTCTGTCTCTGGTATAATGTGACCTTGCTGCAAAGCCTGGTGATGTTCCTGGGGGCTTGAACCAAATCCCAAAAAAACAAAACAAAAACAAATCTGTGTGATGTCTAATGTCTTGTAGTGAAATCCTGGATCTGTCAGTTTTCTATTCCTGCATGATGCCCCGTGCCAAGAAGTCTACAGATGGACAGTTCATTACCTGCTTTTCTCCATTTTTTTTTCCTTTACAGTATCATTCGTTACCAGTTGTGATTTTGTCGGATCAAGCTTGTTTTTGTCCAATTACATGTACAGTTTGTCTTGGTTAAAGTTAAAATCAATCCAGTGCAACTTGATTCTAAATTGATGGGAAAATGTACATTTCAGTTGGGTTTTTAGTTCGTTTTGTAGTAATCTACTTAAAATATTTCAGAGACTCTACATGAAATGTGTTGGAAGGTCTGAATACTATAGTCAGACTTCCTGAATGTTAACTGATAAAGTTGAGGCTGTTTTCAGTAAGTTATCGATCATAAACCAAGGGGTGGATAGATTTTTTTTAAACACTGCACTGCATGTGGAACACATAAAGGTGTGCACATACCCACACCCTCATAAAACATACTATTATATGTCATTATGTTATGTATTTTTTATAATTTTTCAGTTATCAACTCAGTGGCATGCTACATAAAAAAAAAAAAAAAAAACTCTTTATTCTCAGGTCTGCTACATTTGAATTCCACTTTAATTGTCCCATTGTTTCTCTGTAGGTGCAGCCGGTGCAGCATGTCTACCCATCCCAGGTCCAATATGTAGGAGAAAGTGGAGAAGCTGTTTACACCAATGGAACTATGTAAGAAATATTATTATGTTTAAAAAAAAAATACAGGGCAGTGTAACCGAACCCAGAAAATACCGTTTCGAACAAATATTTATGTAAAACATCTGTTTTAATATTCTAAACATATAAAGTTTACCATAGTTTAAAATGTCCGCCGTGTTGTGAAACATTTTTTTTTTCTTTTCAAATCAGACAGGCGCAGTACTCTGCATAATATTTGGCTGCACTCCAAATGCAGAGTCATCTTGAATTATGTATGAATGGGTGCTGGATGAAAAGCATAATGACAAATAAGTCTTTCCAGACCACTTTTCTCATCGTTTTAATTGTGACACATCCAACTGCTTTTAAAGTGGATCTAATCAAAATGCCATTAAAGTTAATTGAAGCCACAATGATTTTTTTCTTTTCCCACCGTTTGATGTAACTCCAGCATAACCAAATATTTTGACGACATCACTTGTGTTGCTGTATATGTAAATAAGCTTATGTAATGTATGGCACATACATGAAACATACTTTGGTTTGTATGATCGTGCATTGATGTTGCAGTATTTTAATTACAATGAATGCTCTCCAGTCGAGCGGCCTACTCCTACAACCCCGAGGCTCAGTTGTACGGGCAGAGCAGTGGGGGGACCTACTTTGACTCGCAGGCTGGTGGAGCTCATGTCACCACGGTGGTCTCCTCTGCCAGCGGTGGTGTGCCTCCTCATGGCATGGTGGGCATCACCATGGACGTGGGCAGCAGCCACATCATCTCCAGCGGAAGCACCTACCTGATTCATGGAGGAAGCATGGAGGGAAGCCGCAACCACATATCACACTCGTCACGCTCCTCCTCAGCAATGGTGAGCAACACTCCACAGATGTTTTAATGGGACTTCCTGTGAAACAAGAAGGAAAAACAAAGGAAAAAGCTACTGGACTGACTGTATACACAGTAATTTTTTGACTATTTTGTGCCCAACTTAGTGTTTCTGTTCTGTACTTAGGCACAGTAAATAAGTTCTTACTGCTAACTGCTAGCAGAGAGCCCCACTAGCATATAGTGCTGTGCGATTCACTGCAGTGCTGTCACGACTGCTACCTGAGCCTTTGTCCAGACTGGGCAGGCTCCCAGAACAAGCCTGAAAGGAAGAGAGACACACACGGGGTTTACAGCAACCTGAGTTGGGGCCTCCTGGCTCTGCAGTAACACACAGGGAGAGCAGAGCAGTACAGGGCACAGAGCTTGTAGAATCGGGACACTGGCTTAAATAATTCAGCACTGCCTTGTTTCAGAGGTTTTCACAGGCACTTGAGCGCCCTGCAAAACAAAGCAACCCCTGGGGCTCATTACCATTTGGCCAAGAGCCCTCGGGAGCCTTCTTAAGGCTTGGACCGCTGCCTGCTTCTTTTTCCTTTTCTTCTATGTCTCCAGTTTGGCTGCAATACCACATATCTTTTCTTTTTTAAACTTGATTTTCTTCTACAGCTCTACAGAACGTCCCTGGTTTTGTCATTCTCGTTGCCCGCCAGTTGGACTCCATTATTTTTTGTTGTTCAAAAGACAGAATAATATGTCAGTGTATTTCTTAACCTGTTTTCAGTCCTAGTTACAACTTACTCTGTCTGAGAAAAAATACTATTGCTAAGTTAGTGTGGGGAGGGTGGGGGGCTAGCCATTGTTGACCTATTGTCCCTGAGCTTGACGTGACCTGTGCCCCTGTTTGTGATTCCTATTTGCATACATTAGTGTGTCTGACTGCAAGCCTTCACTGAGCAGCTTAACCCTATGAGTCCCTTGATTTGCATGCTTTTGTCAGCCAATAACAGATTTGGCTGCAACACTGACTGATTTTTAATGGAAATGCAGAGTTCTGGCTGCTCGCTAACAGTCTTATTTCCTTTTATCTGTTTTTTTTTTTTGTCATATATATCCTGCTTATTTCTGTCCCCTTCTCTTTTTTTCTGTCTCTCCCACTCTTTTGCCTCCTCTCCCTTCTCTGTCCACTCTTATTTTTATTTTTTGCATGCTTCTTTCTTTAGCTTGAAATGGCGATTGAAAACCTCCAAAAGTCTGAAGGAATTGCAAGTCACAAAAGCAGCCTGCTCAACAGCCATGTAAGTCAACCAGGAAATTTCTTTGAAAAGGACTTTAGAGAAAGTGCAAAAAAGAAATCAGTGGCTGAACCTCTGGGTAGTGTGTTCTTCTTGTGCTCTGCTCAGTTGAACACACTACCCACTGCTAGCTTTATTTTCTCTGCACTGTCTCACTGACATCAATAACTGTCTCCATTACACTTCATCTCTGACCTCATCTTGTATTGCTGTCACTTTTGCCTCAAGAAAGCATCTTGTGTGTGTGTTTTTTTTTTTGTACTCTGCACGGACTACATTCACACATAAATACACCATGACATGCATGCATTCATTACTGCAGCATAAGGCCGCATACAGACAGACATTTGTGTCACATTAAAACATCAAAAGGAGGCTGTGTTAGTGGGGTGGGGTGAACACTGTGTGAGACAGTGAAACATGATCTGCAAAGTTCAGTTGGAGGAATGAGTTTACATGCATGTTTGAATACATGTGATTAACCTTCACAGCAGTTTGTCAGATAGTAAATGAGAATAACTTTGAATGCTTTTTACAGCTTAATGTCTGTGTGGATGTGGCCTGACTTTTCCTTTTTTTGGGAGGCTCACACTCATGTCATAATGACATTTAAATGAGATTCTCATAGTTTTTTTTTTTCCTGTCTCTACTTTCATTCACATGGGGGAAGTTGTGGTTCGGATCCTTCAACTATCTTCTCACCTCATCACCTCTACATCATTTGTTTGTCTAGGGTTTGAAATATTTGCTTTGAATATGATTTGTTAATTACGTATTTCAGCTTCTAATTTCATTTCTTTTGACTGTGCAGTTACAGGCAGAGCTATTATTATTATATAGAATAAATAGCTCTTCAGATGTTTGAGTGTTCACTTAGTTACTTGTTTTTTTTTTAACCACTTACTGCTTACTGCAGTTAAGAATATAAAGGCTGAGGTTAAACAGGTGTGCAATGGTCTCTTTGGTTTTTTTTACATCCTAAAATAGGTGGTTATTTTATGTGAGTGTCTGTGTTTTGATGGGATAATAAAATGACCTGCTCTTACGCGTTGATGGCCAGTTGACCATCACAGAGCAGAGATTGTCCATCGGGGCTCGCTGGTTATGTGACTGTGTCTTCTTCTGTGTATTTTTAGCTGCAGTGGCTGCTGGACAACTATGAGACAGCGGAGGGAGTGAGCCTGCCCCGGTGCTCCCTGTATAACCATTACTTGCGGCACTGTCAGGAACAGAAACTGGATCCGGTCAACGCTGCCTCCTTCGGCAAACTCATCCGCTCGGTCTTCATGGGCCTGAGGACCCGCCGCCTCGGCACCAGGTACAAACAGGAAGACGCTGTTGCCGCTGCTGTAGGTGCTGATAACAGTAATCATGTTACCATTATAGACGTGACGAGTATGATGATGCTCATAGGCATTGGGAGACTTGCTGATGGAAGATAATGATAGTGATTACAATGATAGCAAGTCCTTGTCCCTCCTCACTGGTTTCTGGTTTTTCTCTCCCCGAATCCACCAGAGGCAACTCTAAGTATCATTACTATGGCATCCGGGTGAAGCCAGACTCGCCGCTGAACCGGCTGCAGGAGGACACCCAGTACATGGCTATGAGGCAGCAGCCTGTCCACCAGAAACAGAGGTCAGCTCTCTCTCTCCACTCGATCTGCCACTTTTAACTTTCACCATCTTCCTTTATCTTCCTTTTGTTCTGAAACGATTTTTGCAACTTGTGTCGTTGTTTTTCTTTTATCAACATTAGGTGTTTTCTCTACTGCTTTCACTCTTCAACCTCCTTCTTTTCTTCCTTTATTCTGGTTGCTTATGTCTCTTCAGAAGTAATCCAACATGTCCTGTCCTCCTCTCTGTGTAGGTTTAAACCTCTCCAGAAGGTGGATGGGATGTCTGACAGCCTGTGTGGGAGCTCTCAGCACTGTAACAGCACTCCAGAGCAGTCGGTGGCTGCTCAGAGCCAACACCACCAGCAGTACATAGGTAAGGACAGCAACTTAAACATGGGATTTAAAGGGATTAATATCAATCATTTATATCCTCTTATTCTGTACTATATTTATATACCATACTATATTTTACCCAATGTTGTTGTAATATAAACAAATTAGAATCATATTTTGCACAGCTGCCATTGAATGTGTCTATTTGAGAGAGTGTGTGTGTGTGTGTGTGTGTCAGTAAGTGAGTGAAATGAGTGACACCTGTCTGACACCTTTGCTTTATGCTTTATGCAGATACGTCCCACACTCTGCCTCCGTTTCCATCTCCTGACTTGGGCACTCAGCCTCTGCCTGAACGCATCAACGTGAATGATATCAAGAAGCTGCAGACGCTCTACAGAGACCATTGTGAGGTGGGTCACATCACAGCACTACTCTGTTTTAATAAAACCTTTTCTGCTGCCTTTGGTTTTTGGTGCCAATATTGAAATTACAAGCAGAAGCTTGCTCCACAGTTTTGTAGTCCCCCACCCCCACAGTCAATGAAATGTCGAGGCAATGAAAACTTGATTAGATGCCTCTAATGCAGAAACCCCACTGACTGGTTTACATGCTCTGCATGTCTGGGTTAAATAAAACAAGAGAACAAGACTTACTATACAGAATTTGCATGGTACCATCTCTCTGTTCCAGCTCAGTGGGTCCAGGTATAATAACCACAGAGGTGGCTCTGCAGGGTAGGAACACATCATCACGTCATCAAAGCTGTAAAAACATAAAAAAGTGACTATGACTTGTATTAGGCTTTGAACAGGCTGGAAACAAGGACACTGTGACAACAAACAGTGCTGTCGATGCACTAATGAAATAGCTCTGATAATGTATCCTGCTTTTGTTTTAACACCTAGTTATCACATATTAAACTGCTGACATGCTGATGGACGTCTTCCATAAAAATACTTTATTTCACATTATAGAGGTCTAAATAGTCTGATATCTACAAGTACAAATATGTATTTCCTAAGTATCCAAATCCTGATGAAACCACATCAGAGTGACTCTAAACTTCTAGTTATCAGCCCCAAAAACACCACCATGCTGCTATAAACACTCACCAGGGCACCAAATATTAATCTGCTGCTGTAAACGATCCCAATAACATGTACCGTTGCCTCCCCCCCTTTTTCTTTTAACTTAAAAATTGAGGTCACACCTGTGTTACATACACTGACGTGGCTCGGTGCCTCTAAGAAAAGTAAAGTAAGTCTATTACTCGAAAGGTATTAAGGAACAAACAAACACTTTGCTGTTTTTGTGCAGTTTCTTGACGGTCCATTAAGATTTATGATGAATTGGCGTAATAAAGATGGATCTACGTGCTGAAACAGGAGACGCAGTGAAAACAAACTGCAGCAGACAACAGGTGTCACATCTCAGCTGTGTAGAGCTCGACGGAAAAAATCTATAAAAGCATCAGGAAAGTGAATTTAGAAAGAGCTGTGGAGAAATGGTCTATTGTGTAATGACATTTCATAGATTTCATAATCTCTTGGTAGGATAATGAATTTGAGTAGGCAGAAGAATAATACCCCCACCCAAAAGAGGAAGCACATTGGCAAAGAGAAAAGTAGAAATAATACCGAACATTAAAATTTTGGGGGCTGCTCAGGCTGGAGAGAGGCTGTGATTAAAGCAGTGGAGCTCTGGCTTTATCATATTATCCCTGCCCTCCCCTTGTCCAGCCTCACCACGCTCCCTTTGTTCCAGCCGTCTTTTCATCTCCGTGCAGCTTTCAAGACATGCCAATTAACCTTTCAGCTGGGTGGACATCTTGGTGTCTTTGTGGTGGCCTCCCCTTGGGCCTTTGTGTTGCCTTGTCTGTGGACAGGCACATGGGCTCCTGTCTTTGTCTGCCAGCGCATTTCTGTCACTCTCACAGCTCTCGCTGCCTCTGCGTGTTTAATGTTTATGCATTTCGCTCACCCCCCCCCACACACACCTCCTTTTTTTTGATCCAACAGTGACCTGTTAACATGTTTGCCAGAGCTTTTATTGACAGTACTTAAAGCTGCATTACAAAAAAAAAAATCCTAACAAGCCGGGTCTAAACGTAAACCCCCCCCAAAAAAAGTGTTTTATTTCTTACTTTAGTTTCATGCAGTTAAAACACATTCGTATCCACTGTTGTGTCAGTATTTACGAATGTCATAGTAACACCAGTCAGATATTCAGGCATCAGCTGTGCCATTAAATGAAATGTTTAAGCACAAATAATGAGGTGTTTAATAAAACATAGAGGATCATAAATCACACCGTAAAGTACAGTATTTTGTCGCGTGTCTGCACAGAAGAAATGAGAGGTTAAGATTCGGAGGGAATCTCTGCCGCAGGCAGTCGTCTGTCTGCGATTGGATTGTGCGTGTGACACGTGTTATTTCTCTTCCACAGTTTTTTTTTTTTTTTTTTTTTTTTCTAAGGCATGCTGTTTTTCCTGTGTGGTGAAAAAAAACATAAAAAGAAAAAGAAATGGTGGGGGCAAAAAAAAAAAAAAAACCTCTCTTGTTTAGAGGGAATGGGGGAATTCTCCTTTTTGTTTTGGAGTTCTGTGTTTGAACTGTTACTGGGGGCAACCGTAAACAAGGTTGCCATGGCGACGGCTGGAGAGGAAGCAAAAACATATCATGTGATTGAAGCCTACACTGCTGTGTAACAAGATCCAGCGGCAAGTGCATATCCTGCCAGATAGAGAGAAGAGAGAGAGAGAATCTCCGGGCACGGCGTGAATCATACGGTTTTACTCACACGGCACAGAGATAGAGAAACTCTCAAAAAGAGTTTTGACTCGAGCGTCATGTGGAGTCGGCCTGACGTTTTTTTCCCCCTCACGCCTGGTGAAATGGCATCATCAACTTCTGCTTGTTTTCAGTTGTTTTACTTTCATGTGTGCGGGTTGAGTTTCAGGGTTTTTATACGTCCACGTTTTTCTTTTTTGTAAACAGGTGGTGGCTCTTTTTTCTACCACAAAACTGTTGGTAGTTATATATATATATATATATATATATATATATATATATATATATATATATATATATATATATATATATATGTGTGTGTGTGTGTGTGTGTGTGTGTGTGTGTGTATGTATATGTGTGTGTGTTTGTGTGTGTGTGTGTGTGTGTGTGTGTATGTATGAGCGCTAGTTTGTCACTGCTTGCTTTGCACTATTCACTTGTCTGTTTTCAAAGAACCTCATACATATGAACAGGAAAGAGGAAGTCACATGGGTTAGTTCAGGTCAGCGTTTTGCAGCTAAAAAAGACTGCCAAATGCATGCCAAATGATCTATTAGATTAATCTGTTTTATAACGGCAAGAAAGATTGAAAATAAAAAGTAAAATCAACTTCAAAAAAAAAAAAAAAAAGTGCAGATGAAACCAAAACGTGGCCTTTAGGATCTTCCTGATGATTAATGAGCAGGGAGCTGTGTTTAAGCTGGCTCATTGTCTAACCAGGAGGGCCTGGAGTGAGGAGAGGCTGCCTGCCTGCCTGCAGAAACTTTGTTGTGTGTCTGGTTGCCATGGTTCAGCTCTGTATGTTTTGTCCCCCCTCCTCCTCCTCCTTCCCTCCTTTCCTCCCTCTCTTTTCCCCCCTCCTCCTCCTCCTCCCTCCTGTGCCGCTCTCCTGCAGGCTACTTTGGATGTGGTGATGAACCTCCAGTTCCACTATATTGAGAAACTCTGGCAGACCTTTTGGTATTCAACACCGCCATCTAGTGATGGAAACACCTCTATCCCCAACAGGTCAGATCTCACTTTACAAGAGGAGCTTCACTGTTGAAAATAAAGGATTAAATTAAACTATAGAATCTGTAATCTGATATAAATTACATCTTTAATGTCTTGACTTTTTAGAAAATGGTTAAACTCACAGTTTTATTTGTTTTTTCTGTGTTTAGTGATGATGACATGGAAGGTGTGATTCCCAGAGAGAAGCTGTTGGCTCTGTGTAAATATGAACCAATCAGACTATGGATGAGGAGCTGTGATCACATCCTCTACCAGGCTCTGGTGGAGATCCTCATCCCTGACGTCCTGCGTCCTGTCCCCAGTCAGTAGCACTGTTGTTTTCAGTTTTTTAATTCAATTCAAAGAACTGAATTTGTCCCTGAGGGTCAATTTAAGGCACATAGAGCAGTTAGCAGTTAAGTAATATATGTGTATTAATATGTGTAATTAGTATTTTCATTATTAATTCATCACCCAGTTGTTTTAGTTTTAGTTAAATTAGGCAGTTATCAGAATTATTACTAGACAACTATTATTACTAGACAACTATTATATGAAACGGCAAAATTAAGTTCTCAGCGTCTCAGTTTCTTCACTGCCCAAGAGACTAATAGTTTTATTTTCTGTGACAGAGCAACTTGATTCTTCTCAGCTACACTTCGCTGCTTTCACACCACTCTACTTACGATGCATCAGGCGTAGAGGCGATGTAGTAAAGTCAGTTTGTAACCGGCTTGTTTGTCTTTTTCTCCAGGCACTCTCACTCAGGCCATTCGTAACTTTGCCAAGAGTCTGGAGGGTTGGCTGACTAACGCCATGACCAGCTTTCCTCAAGAGATCGTCCGAACCAAGGTAACAAGATTTAAATATTTTAATTTTGACATATTAGACTTTGCATGATCTCGACAGGCTGTGTTTATTTAGGTTTCTTAGGTGTGTTTTGCATTTTGAGAGCTCTGTAGTCAATTAAAAAGCATTGAAACATGCTACTCTCTGAACTGTAGGTGGCGGTGGTCAGTGCGTTCGCTCAGACTCTCAGACGTTACACCAGTCTGAACCACCTGGCTCAGGCAGCCCGCGCCGTCCTCCAGAACACCTCCCAGATCAACCAGATGCTCTCTGACCTCAACCGGGTGGACTTCGCTAACGTCCAGGTAAACTTGTCATGTTTCTCTAATGTCTAAAGATGTTTGTGTTGAGTAAAGTTCAGTCTTTTCCGTCTCTCGTTGTGGTTTCTCACTGAGTGTGTCTGTTGTGTCAACAGGAGCAGGCGTCGTGGGTGTGTCAGTGTGACGAAAGTGTGGTTCAGCGTCTGGAGCAGGATTTTAAAGTCACCCTGCAGCAGCAGAGCTCTCTGGATCAGTGGGCCACCTGGCTCGACAACGTGGTCTCTCAGGTCCTTAAACCACATCAGGGAAGCCCGAGCTTCCCCAAAGCTGCTCGCCAGTTCCTGCTCAAGTGGTCTTTCTACAGGTAACATGAAAACACAGCGCGGTGACTTTACTTTAATGTGAGTCCATATGACACAGGATTTTATGGATCATTTCTCTCTGTGTCCTGTGCAGCTCCATGGTGATCAGAGACCTGACTCTGCGTAGCGCTGCCAGTTTCGGCTCCTTTCACCTGATCCGTCTCCTGTACGACGAGTACATGTTTTACCTGGTGGAGCATCGTGTGGCTCAGGCCACTGGAGAAACTCCGATAGCTGTGATGGGAGAGGTGAGAAACAAAGACGATCTGTCTGCTGAAAAAACACGGAAATGAAAATAATAAATGTTGTTTTACTGACAAAAGATCTCATCTCTTTAATTACAGTTCAGTGACCTCAGCTCTATGATGCCGTCACTCATGGAGAAAGGTAAGCCTCTATTATCAGAGTTAGTTCGATATTATGATCATGATACCTGACGAAATACTACATCTACAAAACCTAAATGCCAACAGTAATTTCACATAAAGCTTTTTATGTTCAGCTTTATTCTTGTCATCAAATATGACAGTAAAGATAATACATTTGACTTTCCTCATGGATCCTAATGAATCTTACTAAGAACTGTCTGTCAAAGATGAAATATATATGTTCAAAAACTAAACTATTAAGTACAACTTAACCATAAATATAAAGCTGAGTGAGACCGTCACACTGGCCGTCATCCGATCACAGGCTCTAGTTTATTTTTGAGTTTGTCTCAAATAAACTGGCATTCAACACTAAGTATGTGTATTAATCCATCCTGAAAATAGAAAACGTTCCTAAAAAAAAGCACAATTTACTCCTGTTTGAATATTGTCGGCTAAAAATAACGTAGCTGTGCTTAGTCTATTTATGGGAATCACTGTAGCTTCTTAAAAAAAAAAATAACCAACGTTGTTGCCACAACATTTTTATGCAAATGCACAAATAGATGTAGAAAGTTTCTGTGGCTTCAGAGAGAATGAAGGTGTTTAGTCTAGACTAGTTTCAACTAGAGTCTGCCAGGCTGCAGTTATCAATACTGGCAAAAACACTTGTATCTATTACTGAACCGTCAGTGTTTGAGGAGCATTGTGGGTAATGTAGCACCAGGTTTTAACAAGGAGGAAGACTGTGAGAAATAAAAGTAAAATTAGTGTTTTGACTTAAAAATTGTAGGAAAATCAGATTCTTTTTGTTTCTTCTCCACATTCTGTGCGCTCCCGACTAAAAACATAAAATCCCTCGCTCCTCCAGACGCGTCTTTCTCTGACGAGATGAGCGACCTGGGCAGCAACGCCGACACGTCCAGGCTGCCCGCTGAACCGGCTGTAAAGAGAGAGAGGATTGAAATCAGCCACCCTCTGCAGGAGATGTGAGTCCGGTCTGGTCCAGGTCTAGATCCAGACCGAGAAGCCACGAGGACGATCGTCATCCAGCTCCATCTCTCCCTGAAGGTGAATCCTTAACAGTGGCAGTCGGGCCGAGCACAGAGCGTCCTCCTGCAGTCAAGCGTGTGTGCAATGTACATAGAGAAGAGCGTAGCAGCGTCAGTCCTCCCCCACTAGCGTTTTTATAAAGACGGTGATGTTTGTCACAGGAAGCTCACGTCTGTTATTTTTTACTCACAGGGGTGTAACACAGGTCTGATTTTCTTTCCGTTTTTTTTTTTTTGTTTTGTTTTGTTGTTGTTATTGTTGTTGCAACTGTGAACGACTTTGTGCAGTACCTTTTTATTGGATGTGTAACTTTGAACTTTGAGTGGTGGTGTGTGGTGTTTATGTGATTCTTCTTTCTTCCTTCTTTTTTTTTTTTTTTGGTTTTTGTAATTTTTTTTTTTTTTTTTTTCAGATTGTAACTAGCTGTGCCATAGTGTCATTTGAGTGCCTTAGATCGCTAACTTTGGGGTAAAAAAACAAAAAACAACTAAAAAAAAAAAAAAACACCACTACAGATGTCTATCTGTCCCTCAGCTGTGCCTCTCTACCGCAGTATGAATGTATCGTCTCCAAAACCTCAGACATTCAATGCACCTTTAACGTCGATTAGGTGTAGGTGTGTTTCTCCTCGTTGCCTCCGCTGCAGCTCGCAGCCAAAAAAAAAAAAAAAAAAAAGCGAGAAAAACAACGAACATGCAACCTACTGACCCAAAGGACCTTTCCCTCCCCCAGTTCAGTCATTTCCAGGGCCTCATAGTCTCACACAAGTCGGGAGGGCGAGGAAACGGTCTGTTACCTTTTGGCTGCGTAAGATGTTGGGTTTGTTTTACCTCAATAGATTTCTATGCTGTGCTCCGTTCGGCTCAGATGACATGAGGCAATTATTAAAAAAAAAAAAAAAAAGAAATGTAGCCACTGTTGCAGTTTGTGTCTCTAGCTCCACTTTTCCCTTCATGTAAATAATATTCAACGTCCACCTCTTTGAACGGTTCAAGCCCCGGTCAGGATCCTCCTCTTCTTCCTCTTCCTCCTCCTCGTGTTGTCAGGATGTGTTCGGTCGTTGGGAAAAAATTCAGAACAATCACCTTAATGGATGATGATGATGATGGTGATGATGATGGTGATGATGGGATGTTTAAAGTCTAAACTGGAATCTTGGTTTGTCTCAAGTTGTGGTTGTAAATTTCATCTAAAGATAAAATCGACACAAGTGAGAGCTTCGGACGTGTAATTAAAACAAACAAAAAAAAAACAACAAAAACAAAACCCTTACACACAAGAAGACGATGTCGTTCAGATACTATAACCTCATGTTGTTACTCAGATTAAAGTCTTATGTTCTGTTTGAATTAGATAGAAAAAATACAGTGAGTTATTTGGGGATTATTTGTCCATAATAAATTATATATAAATACATACATATATAAATATATATATATATCTTTATACGATGTAGAAAAAGTGTGTGCTCTGTGGCCTTCGGTCTTTGCCTAATCTCTCTCTCTCTCCTCACACTGTACTCGATGGATCACGTGGTATCAGAAGAAAGTGCGTTGACGTGTAATTGATTAGACTGGTGTGTGTGTGTGTGTGTGCGTGCGTGTGATAAATTTGTTTCTCAAATCTCAAATCGTTTAATGTGTGAGAATTTTAGAATAATTACCGCGGTGCCGACGCGCGCACCTGAGTTAAGCTATTAAACTGTCACGAGAGAAACTTCTATTTATATGAATCTATTCAGATTTGATTGACATCAGCTTTGTGTTGAAACTGGTTTGGTTGATTTATTTTCTCCTCCTCCTCCTGGTCCTTTCCCTCCCTCTCTCCTCCTCCTACTCTCTCCTGATTTGTTGTAGCCAGAATCCTTGATCTTGAGTTATTTAAGGCTTTTTTTTGTAACTTGTGCCTGTCACAGTAATTTGCCTTCAAGTGCTTTGGAGAAAGAAAAGAAAAGGAAAAAAAAAAAAAAAAAAAAAGTAATTTCTATGTGTACATTGTAATGTTTTGTAAGGCTGTTTTAGATTTTTTGGCGGAGGATTATTTTTTATTGAACTAGATTTGGTTCTTCTTCTTACAAGTTATACTGAACCCCTTATTTTTGTGTATTTTTAAAACCCTGTTCTTGACTACACTTTAACTAGCCTAAGGACAGATGATGGTCTGTAATAAACTGCATAGTTCAGCTGTATTTTGTACTTGGTCACAATGTGTAATAAATTTGGTGTAAACCAAAAAAAAAAAAAAAGGATTGAGCACATTGATTTATTTATTTTTATCAAATATGAACATCACAAAACCTCTAATTTGGAACAAACAGCAGATTTACAAACAGTTTCTGTTTTTTGTTTTTTCCTAATGTTTGGTAGAAGATCTTCGTTCGACTCGTTCAATCCATCAGGAGGCTCTAGTGACACAGTATTTACATAATTTAAAAATCCTAGTTTCAATGGCAACACAGTAATTATGCTTAACTTTATTAACACGCCTTTTTTTCTCCTCTGCGATTCAAGAAAAAGTTCTGACATCTAGTGTAGTTTGCAGTCTCTATCTATGAAGGCACACAGATCACGATGTGGACAGAGGAGACGGATCGATAGAAAAAAGATTCTCCCTCATCGGTGGAGAAAAAAAGGCAGGACGAGCGAGTGTACGACACAACTTAAATTAGAGGAAGAGAAGAAGGAAATAGCTTGGTCCTAAATCAGCAGGAGACCGTCAGAAGTAAGTGCACATTGTCCTTCGAGGCTGAAACGTTTGAGTCAGTTTGAAGAATGAACCTCGTCATCGCATCCTGCTTCGGTTCTGATCGATCGACCGACCCGCCGATCGATCGTCTCCTCGATGCTGAAAAAGCGACGACGCAGGATTCACAAGGAGCAACCGGCCATGTATTTACCTGAGGAAGAAATGAACGAAATGTAAAAACACATCTAAAAGAAACAAGCTGCTCAAACTCAGTTTCAGTTAAAACGTCGAGTCGTTAAAGTTGAAACAAACAAATGAATCATCCGACTAATCACATAAAGAAACACTTAAAGTTAAAGTTAATGAACATAAACATCTCAAATGACTCATTTATTTTTAGTATTAATTCTACATAGTGTTATTAACCATTGATATTATTACAGGTATTTGTTTTTATTTTTCTTTCTAATGTAGTTATAGAAGTTTATAATATAAATGAATCAATTCTCAAATGTGATATAAAGTGTAAGAAATAAGATATTAAATGCAGCCACTTCTAAAAATAATTGTTGTTATTATTATTAATAATTTTGTTAGCATTAGTAAATTATTATTATTGTTATTTTAATTACAAACAAAAAGAAACTGTATTATCATCAATTTCCCAGAACCCAAGGTGACATCTTTAAAATACTTTTTTATTTTATTTTTTATGACCAACAGTGAAATATCTAACGATGCTTATAAATATCATCACATTAAATTAAATTAATCAATTGAAATTACAGCTAGTTTCATCAAAAGCTACTATACAAAGCTTTATAGCTTTTATAGCTTTATATACAAAGTAAAAACAGTCATTTAGGTTTTAAATGCAACAGTAAACTGTTGCTGATGTGTTAATGAAATATAACGAGCTGGAAATGTTGGGTTTCTCTGTGTAAAGTGCCTTGAAATAAATGTTTTTATGATCTGGCGCTTTATAAATAAAACTGAATCGAATTGATTCTCCTCAAGTGTGAGAAAACCAAGTGTTTATATTCAGACTCAGACTCAGTCACCTGTGGCGAATCTCTTCTTAACCAGTGACATGCGGTAGCGGCTGCCAACCAGCTCCACGTCCATACCCGACAGCGACGCCCCCGAGCCCACAAACTGGACGGCCAGGCTGGGTGGAGGACCGCGGGGAACCTCCAGGCACTGCCAGCTGGCGCACAGGGTCCCTGAGCCTGAGACACACAAGACACAAGACACAAAACACACAACATTAACACACAGCAGCCGTGGAGAGGGATGAAATGGTAATTATCATTTTAAAAGACTGGCACAACAACTGTATCACATTTCAGGGTCAAGAAGAGATGGATTATTTTATCATCAACAGAAAAACAATTACAAGTTTCCATTTTTACAGCCAGTTAAATCTTTGAGGGAAGTTCTCCCAAGTTTTTGCTGTTAATGCTTCACCAACGTCACCGTCAAGATAAAACAGGTTGAGGTTAAATGAAATAAATGTTGCTTTTCATCGTGATCGCAGCAGCTAAACTTACATGTAGCATCTTTAAAGTAATTACAACATAAATAATTATCAAACATAATGGTTAAAGTGCAATTAGAGCTCTAAAAAAAATCTAAATATGTCTTTATGTTGTTATGTTGTTCGCCGGTGCAAGTTAATCAAGAGTTTCCCAAACGTTGTGAACATTTAAAGCCATCGATTAATGGAATTGATACTGTTGCTCCAAAGGGAACAAACGATAAACAAGATTATAAACTGATGTTGTTTTTATCTTGAGTAATTTTCCAGTGACGACCTGGTGACTGAACAGGATGCAGCTCGGTGAAGTCGGGACCTAAACTTCATGACTTTGTGGTGTAATTAAAGGGATGTGAAACCTGGTTATCAGGCTGATTGATCAGTTAAAACGGCTAAAAATAAAGGAGGGAGAGTTGATGCGTCTAAACAGGTGAATCAGATTTTTAAAGATTATATTTCAACTTAATTATGACCTTTCAGCCTCGTTTTAATCCGAAACTTTGATCATATTTTGATCTTTAAGACTCAAATCACCGTCTTCTAAGTTTTCCCATGAGTCTGTGACTGTGACTGTTCGTGTAGTCAGAGGAACGATATGAGCGGAAAACGCTCATTTTTTTAAGGCGTCATTAAGCAGCGCGTCTGTTTCTGTCTCGCTAGACTTCCAGTAAAATAAATGAATCACAGACTCGGTGCTGCCAGGCGTCGTGTGTTATTTAAAGCCGCACTTTAAACCTTTAAGTATTAAATAAACGGGCGTGCAGGAAAACAGTATTTCAGAAGGGACAGGGAGGAGTTACGTTGACCTTTCAGCTCTTTTGTCACCGGCTCATAAACCAAGAAAAGTCCTCTAAATATAAATGTTTTTGGCCTTTAACATCTCATCCATCACTGGTGGCTATTAATAGCTCCCTTATTCCTCTTGTTCTCCAATTGTGTAGCTTCACAACGAGGTAATAATATATCATTAGACGACAAATAAAAAGTAGAGGTGTGGGTGTTTGCTACAAGGAACCACAGGTGATCTTAAATTACATTTAATTTTACATGTTTTAAATTAAGAGGCATAAAAAAAAACGACGTCAACTCTTATCGGTGAACCACAGACGTCGTTAAATATGAATGACAATCAGCTCCGCACAAAACTAAACGGGAATATTTCATCTCGTCTCTCTATCAGCGCGGCATTCAGACGCTCGACTTCCCCAGAGTGCAGCTGCCACGTTCAAAAGCTAAAGCCGCTGTTGAAAGGTAATGATACGCCTTCAGATTCCAGCTTTCTCTAAAAAAAAGGAGAAGGATGTAGAGAGCGAGACATCTCTTTACATAACTCTTAATTACTCATTTTGTCGCCTTGTCTGACACAATGTAGACATCGAAAAAAGGCGACAAAAGGAGAGAATATCTGGGCCAATCAGACGCCTCCTGATGACAGACGAAGAACAAGTCGAACCAGACTCAAGACTCAAGACTCAGAGGATGTGAACGTTTTCTTACTAAAGCTTCTTCCCTTCAACAATGAGCATTGAATAATAAAAGTAGAGGTAGAAAGAAAAAAAAAAAGGAAAAGTAGCTGCAGAGCTCTGACCTTTGCTGTGATTGGTCGGGGAGAGGTTGGGGAGTTTCCACAGCAGCCGCCTTTCGTCAGCATTCCTGTCGAGGCAAATAAAATGTCAGCGAGGCCTGAGCTGCTCCTTCGTCTCCCTCCACCTACCACTTCCTACAAAACTCTCCAGGAAAAACCTGATTCTTTATCACACCCAGGTAAAAAAAAAAAGTCTACGTCTACATGTGACTGTTTAGACTATAAAAACCATGTTTGAGGGTGGATGTAGGCTCCATCTTAAAGGGTGGATGGATGGATGGAGAATCAAAAAGATTCATATCAATTTCAAAGAGAAATTTTAGTGAAAAAAGAACAACTTTATTACTTTAGTTCAGACTCAAGACATTGTTGTAACCTCCATGTTTAAATTTTATTAACATGTATTTGTACTTTTACTTTCATTACTTAAGTACATTTAATTATAGATTACTTGTCATACTTCAGTACAGTCAATACTTGGTCAAGTATTTGTATTTCTACTCTGGTGGGACTTCTGTTACTTCATACAACACTGTTCCCATCACACGAGTAACAGCTCATAACTGCTTATTTTTAATCATCAGATAAATTCTCACCAGGACGCCGGTGGTTGACACTGCAGGTCTGTGGCCGTGTGGTCCAACGGCAGCAGCACCTGGACGGCGGTGAGCTGGGTGGACGGCGCCGTGGCGGGGCAGCAGTGATAATCAAGAGACACTCGAGTGACCGTGCCGCTCCGCTGGCACTCAGCTGACAGCAGGAGAGGAGCCCGACCCGGGTCCTGAGACGACACCTAAAAGGAAAAATAAATTTATTAACCAACAATAAAATCTGGCTGATGTTTCATTTTTCTTAAAAAAGATTTACTTTCATTTCATTTTCTCTACAGTTACAAGCACATTAAACAGTTCTTTGCAGGAAACATCTTGGAAATTAGTCAGAAACCCGTAATGCGGGAATCATCATCACACACACTGACCTGATACTTCAACAGGCCGACGTTGTAATAAGAGGCCTGAGGGTTGAGTTCAGCTTCTCTCTGCAGGTAGATCTGCAGAGCCTGCATGTTGAACCAGAAGTCTCTGGCGTCTGGGTCGCTCTGAGACGGATCACTGCAGAGACACGGGAGACAACAGGATGGTAAAGATTTTGTACCGGAGTAGATCAGGTCGATGAAGCAAAAAAAACAAAAAAAAAACAAACAAAAAACAAAGTCAAAGCCGACCTGTAGAGCAGCTTTTGATTTGGAAGGAAGTGATCGATCCTGGAGATGTTGACGAGTCTGAAGCTGAGAACGGGAACGTTGGGGTTGGCTGTGAAAATCCTGGTGATTCCTGCTGGGAAGGACATCGTCAGATCGCCTGTGATCTTCACCAGGCAGCTGCAGACAAACACAAACAAAAGCTCAATTGATTCCTGTTTGTTGAGCACATCAACCACAACGTAAAAACAAAAAACATCAGAGCTTTTCTATTTCTGTGAAGAGCTGAATCATACTGACCGGTTGTGCTGTCCTCCCTTGAAGTAGGCGTTGATATACTCTGTTATGGCTGCGGCGACCGGCCAGGCCTCCTGTGTGCTGAGGGAAATGGGGCTGGGACCTCTGGACAGATGCACTGAGAAGAACAAACGTCAAATCCTGAGTCAAATCGTATGTGCTTCTGTTTCTCACCCTCCTTCATTTTTGTATGAATATTCCCCGTTTCTAATCTTCATGCTGAGCTGAGTTTCACTCATGTGTCGAGTCTTACACTGTCTCTGTTGGTGGTCCTGGTGCTGGTAGGGCAGCGGTGACGCCTGTCCTGGTCTAGCGGGACTGGGAGCTCGGTTCTGACCCCCCCACTCGCCATCTCTGGCCTGAGGCGCCCACTCACTGGGACTAGAGGAGGAGGAGGAGGTGAGGGAAGGACTAGGCTCCGGTAGCGGCGACGAACACAGAGACCGGGACTGAGATATAAAAAGAAACAAAGTTGAGTTAATATTGACACGTTTACAATCAGGGAAACTGTTGATATGTTATTTAAACCATCAGGGAGCAGGGAGGTGATATTTACAGCAGAGTTACTGAAAGAGGGTGAGGACTGAGATTTAATGATCGAATGTGATGATGGATATTTAATTCAATTAGCCGAACTGTTGACACTCACTCTCTCGCAGCCGCTGAGTCGGCCTGACGTCCTCTTGGCCCGAGCTGCTCTCTGAGACGGAGCAGCTGCAACCGCTTCAGACGTGTCCTGTCTGAAGTTATGTTTGGATCCTTTGGACCAAAAAAAACAGAAAATTAACTGTAAGAATCTGAATCATACAGTAAAACAGGAGTTTAAGAGAAAAGAGCTGGTGAAAGTGAAGTGATCAGTCATCATGTTGGTGTCAGATTTTCCTCTTGTGGTTATTTTTATTTTATTTAAATGGTCGTGAATATGATGATATGATTTGTGCTGATTGAAACAGAAAAAAAAACTATTCTTTGATATAAATTATGGAAAATAAATAGTGTTTAAATGACAGGATACAGTAATATATATAACATCCTAATAAATTTTTATTTGTGTTTTTTTTTGGTTTATTTAAGGGATCGGGCCTCGTGTCGGTGTCTGAGATTTTCTTCTTGTTTACTTCTATTCTTACGAATAAGTGACGATGATATGATTTGTCCTGATAAAATGAACCATGTTTTGATATTTTTCACATTTTAAAATCTGTGTGTATCAGATCAGTACCCTGTCGAGAGGCGACGCTGCAGGACATCTGAGTGTTCAGATCCAAGCAGTCTTGGTCTTTGTCTGTAGAGAAGCACAGATCCTCCTGTGGGCCTGAATGCCTCGTTAGTGGAGGAGCGTTCCTACGTGGTTCGCTTTCTGATGACCGATGTTTTCTCCTCTCTCCTCCATCACCTTTTCCTCCTGCTGCTCCTTCCTGTGTTTTGGAGCTGCTCTGTGCTCCAGAGACGCCGTCACTAAACGGGTTGTGCACCGAGTTCCAGTGCATCAGCTCCTTCTTTGTTTGAGCTGCAGGTAAAGAGCTTGAATTTGCATCGAGTCCCAGTCTGTTGTTATTGGTGGAGCCACCGCCCATGTTGCTGCTGCTGCTGCTGCTGCTGCTAGTGTTGTGTGGAGGGATTAATCCAGCTGCTGCAGCCAGAGACGACTGGTGCGTTGGGCTACCGATCATCGTGATCGCAAACGGGTCGTCAGAGGTGACAGGAGGTGGGAGGCTGCGGTCTCGTTTCCTGTCTCTGTCTTTGCGATTGGAGGAGGAGGAGGAAGAGGAGACGGAGGAGGTCGGCAGTGTCTTAGTGTCGGCGAGGGTGATGGAGAACGGGTCCATCCCTCTGCCCTCCTGGCTTTGGCGAGGCGGCGGACGAGCCCACGCGTCTGACAGGTTTAAAGTCTCCTGGTTGACGGTCCTCTCGAACGCGGCAAGGAAAGGGTCCTCGGGGGGGATGTGTTTACAGTTCCACACCGACGACTCCATCTCAGGCGGGGGGAGGGACTGAGAGAAAGCAGGGAACTGCATCGATGAGGGGTCCATGTCTGGGGGGACTCGAGAGGGACGTGAGGGGGCGATGGACCAGACGCTGGCAGGGTTGTCCTGTGGGTGAGGGCTGCGACCGGGGGAGGGATCACGAAAAGCAGAGAGGAAAGGATCCACGGGTCGACCCAGTGTTTGAGCCTGTTCTTTACTCTGTGACACAGGAGGCCACGCCGCCCACCCAACGGGCTCTGGAGACGGCCCCAGGGGCTGATGGGAAGGAGAGTCGAGACCAGAGTCTTCGACATTCTCAGGAGATGATGAGTCAGAGGAGAAAGCTGCATCTGATTAAACACATAACACAGTAGATGAGAGGATATAAACAGGAGAAGGAGATAAATAAAACACTATCAGTGTTGTATAGCAGCAAAGTGATAATACTTCACTACTGTTCTTAATTGTGGGAGTATCTGTACTTTACTTGAGTTTTTTTAATTCTGTCAACTTTCACATTTACTTCACTACATTTCCCAGACTTTACTTTTACTGATACATTTTCATTGTTCAGTGTCGTTAATAAAACCATATGAAATGAAATATGGTGTTTTCTCTATTCTAGTTGCTGATTCAAACTTCTACCAAAGTCATTTTTTGGTTGAGTATCTGTACTTCTACTCTAGTTTGACTTTCAGGGACTTTATACAACACTGTATTTTACCAAACTGGAAAAATATGGGGCAATATTTCTATCTGGATGTTATATTTGTACAAAAGGACATTTTATCTTTGTCAAAAACACAGTCCGGAGGAACTGATCCCTTCATCATCATGTCAGGAGGCTTCAGTCTAAACTTCGTCTCCTTCACTATAATTTGAGTCATAATTTTAAAGAAGTTTCTTGGATTCAAGACTCTATTCAAACTCTAAAACTGGCTCCACTCAAACCAGACTTCAGCGAAACACACTTATCATTTTTCAAAGACCAGACATAATATGATCTCCCCGTTGAGTTCAGCTACTGACCGTGACAAATGTAAATCAGGTGAAAGGGAGATTGACTCATCTTTTCTGGCCTTGATATGAGCAAAAAAAAAAAAAAAAAGAGGGCAAATTTCATCTAGTTAATAAAAACAAATGGACGCTGGCTGTACTCTAAATGCCCCTAAAACTGATATATAGGACAACGTGACTTTAATATCCAGTTCCCAAAATCCGATTCTGTCTCTGTCACTTCTGAATAAATGTCTCTCATACACGCTCATATGAGTCCTGTTATTACTGCCGCAGTCAAAGCAATGATCCCAACGAGCAGCAGCCTTTAGTGTAGTGAGTTCTCAGCCTCTTAGACCTGAGTCACAGGCTCCATACAGTCTGTGCTACAGTACAACTGGAGATTGTTGGGACTTTGTGAAACTGCCAAAGGTCACGTCTTGAAACCACATTATCAGTCAAGAAAAGTCGGTGTAAGTTGTAGTGAAGATGCAAATATGATAATTATCAACTAGAATTTGTCAAAAATGATTTAAAACAAAGATTTCTATTATTTTTTTTACTACCACTGTTTTGGTTTTAGTTGAAAAAGTTAGCATGAAAATGGAAAGTTTTTACTGAGAAGTGGTCTGACGTTATGATTTCCTGTCTTTATTTCGGGAAAGATTAGGTCATTTCTTTCTACTTCTACTATAACTCAGTTAATTTGGGGTTCTTAAAGGTTTAGTAGGTAACAACTGTTTTAATGAATGAATGAATGAATGAATACTTTATTGATCCCAGAGGGAAATTAAGTCATATTTGCTTAAACTGTCACTGTGTTCTGACAGTAGTACATGAAACCAGTAATTTAAAGTTCCCTGCCCCTACTACTACTACTACTACTACTACTACTACTGTAGCTTTAAGTTGATTATCTTTCCTAGATTAAATTCATTAAATTGACTCTTGTTAATTAATTGGGTGCAGCAGAGTTGTGGTGTGGTAGTGTATGTTGATTTTGTTAGAATTACATCTTAAATCATGTTTGTCACACGTCCCGTTTGTGTAAAATATTGTCTTACGATTACAAAAAGCACAATCTATTTCAGCTAAACGATGAAAATCATTTTATTACCTCTGTCCTCTTTGAACAAATCATTCAAACATTCACAGTGCTGGTTAAAAAGAAACGGTCAAGATATGAACCCTCATTGACTTTCCTTCAAAAAGTTCCTAAAACTGCTGTTAAAAAAAAGTCTAAATCCTCAAGGACAAGGTTTTATACTGGTACAAATACAGGAAATGAAGCTATTATTCGTTACATAAAAACCACAACTTACATTCAGAGGCACCGAATGTGCTCTGCTCTCTGAGCTGCTCCCGACTGTCGAAACTTTTGGACTTGAAGGCCGATTCTAGTGGAGGTCCAAACAGACTGTCTGAACCCGACGCCGTCGAACTCAACCTGGTACAGAGAGAAGAGGAGAAGAGACAAGAGGAGAAGAGTGATGAGGGTGAGGGGGAGTAATAAAAATAAATAAATAAAGAAGTGTGGGTGTAAGTTGAAGAAAGATGGAGGAAAAGTGACACAAGCGTTCACATCCGTCATCCTGATGAGTACAAAAGGTTTCAAAACACCATAAAAGACTATATAACTACGACCAAAACTTAAACTCAAACTATTATTAATGCAGTTTAGGGAAAACCCATCTATAAAGAAACAGCCAATGTAAGTTCATCCGTCATAAAAATCATACACAGATATAATTTTACATCTCTCAACTTATATAAAATAGGCTTAGGCTAAACCCAGGAAGTTTTCTACAAGTTCTGTCTCTCTGTGTTATAAAGCTAAAAAATCTTGAAGAGTGGCTCAAACAGATCCTGATCTGAATCCTCCCGCAGCTGTGTCTGTTAGGGGATAAATCCCTGGTGCCAACACGGCTTATTAAAGTTTGAGTTTGGGCTGGCAGACGCAGGTTTTACTGTTGCAGCCAGGCTTATTTTAAGTAACTGAAAGGGCCAACAGAGACCAGAGTGTACAGAGTGTGCACAGTGTTTTAAACCCAAGACAGAGTCTGCGTCTTGAAAATGTGATAGCTCAGGTAATCAGAGTAAAAATCCCTGCAGCCAGTTTTCCAAAATCTAGTGGAGAAGTTTATTATATAACAGCTTATTAATGCTACTGGATTTTAAATGAGGGGTAACAGATCTGTTTAGTTTAGCATTTACAGTATATAAACATTTATGAACACATATTTTATACGGCTGTAAATTTGTTTTACTATATTGTTGTTTACACTGCAGCCTCCACTTATGGGTTTACACAGGAATGTGATAATAATGTTTTAAATTATTAATGAAATGTTTATATTCTGCTTATAAAGGTTCAATAATGGCACTTGGAATAAACTATAAAGTTTAAAAAAAAGATACATAGAAGTCAAAATACATATAAAGTAGTTTGCCAATTTTCACACAGTGTTAACAAATTATATGCTGTCTGAAAGCTGAAAGTGTCTCGTTTCTATCCACGTAAACGTTTCCATATCACTGTAACAGCTGTTGACAGAGTTGGTTCGAACTTGCGGCTTTGGCTCCAACATGTTTTCCACACAACAGATACAACCACAGGCCTTACGTCCTTCATCTACAGTTCTGTAGTATCTTTAAAACTCATTCTGGCTTTCTGGTTGTAAAATTTTAAGAGTAACAATTCACAGGAGACGACTGTTATGACTATAGTCAGAAACGGTAGAAAGAACAGTAACGGTTTATATTCTGGGTTCATAAATTTCAGGCTTGTTGGTGTTTTTGGTCAGAGGTTAAAGAAAAAGTTTAAAATAAATAAATAAATAAAAGAGCAGTGAGGTGATGAAGGTCACACCAGATCCGGCAGAAATAAAAGGCTGCGAGGTGGAAAATTGCAGAGCTTTAAAAATCACAAAAAAGGCCACTGATGACGCAATTTAACCTCTAAATGTGTCTCTCTGCGCCGCTCGGGGGCAGACAGGAAGATGAGGGATGATATGAAGGGCAGAGACGTCTCACCTGCTGTGATCAGGACTGGAGGTAGACCTGCGTAGGCCCTCCTGCTCCCCATCTGTAAAGACACAACACACACACACACACAATGAGATACAGTGAGTCACTGCAGAGGAAGCTCCATAATCAGGAGTAATCAGCAGCTCTTGGTCAGAGTGCTAGAAAGAGGCCAGGACGGGGTGAGACAAGATGATATGAGGGAAGACCCATCAGCCATTACCGTCTACGGTGATAAATACCAGCAATTAGCCTGGTCCCACCAAGTTCAAGCCATCGCTGCTATTACTGCAGAATAACGGCTTTAATCAGATGCTCGTCATTAATCCTGTCGACTCTGGATTTAAGACAGAGAGGAAGAGAAACTCTGCTGCTGCTGTGAAGCAGCAGGTTGTAGCTTCCCACTCCGGCGTAACCTTCTGGCAGCTAACGAACCTGTCGGTGATAAAACATGCTCCGGAGCACGAGCACAGAGACCCAGGCGTGACTAATGGAGGGTGACTGTTCATGCAAGGTCAGCCGATGAGGAGGTTTGCTGTCCGAGGGGAAACGAATGAAACGAGGCCTAAACAGACTGGAGGTGGAAAGACGCTGCACTGAGACATTAACACAAACGTGGGGAACTTTATCGTCCCCATCAGAGACGTGAAGGCGCCTGAATATGTAGAATTTTTACAAACATCAGGAAATCATCAAGTCTTCACTTCTAACAGAACAAGGACAAAAAATAATAAAGAATATGAAGCCGGAGTCAGACTCACCCCTGTGGGAGGCAGCCTCGCCTTCTTCTGAGCGGCCTCCTGCAGTACTCGAGTTTCCTGCAGAGACAACAGACTCAGAAATCTGTACTCAAAGCAACAAGTCTTTGTGTTGTATCTTTATGTTCCAGGAAACTGATGATTTGCTGTAAAAAACAAACACTTACTGGAGAGATGACGTTTAACTGACACCTGAGAGAGAAAATAGAAAGATTTGTTTAGTACTCACGACTTTATAAGAGCTTTTCTATTTGTTAATAAACTCCATGAAAAGAATAAATTCAACTTGATTTATGCTTCTGACAACCAGTCCAGTTGAAAGTAATTAAATGAATAATTTAATTTTTGAGTCTGAGTGAATGTTTCTGCCAATTTTACAACGATTCCCTCAAAATTAAGGTCATTTTGAGGTCAAAATGAGCTTAACCTTTGACCTTTAGTCACTGGAATATAATGAGTTCATCTTAGAGTCAAAGTAAATCTTTGCACCATTTTTAAAGAACCGTCTCAAGGTGTTTTTGAGATAATCGTCTCACCATCGAGCCATGAAAAAAGATTATATTCAACAGCGTAATTTTTTATTTTTGGTAGTTTTCTGTTAGTCAAACAGAGATGAGTGGAGCATTTGTTGGAGACTATTTTCAGAGGCAACATTAACATGCATTTGGAGCACTGGTGAATATTTACAGCAGCAGCTCAGAGCCCGAGGAGCTGCCTCAAAATAAACTACTGGGCCCATGTTCCTCAAAAACGCTGCAATGTGTCACCCAGCACAATAACACGTCTCATTACTGTGTTTTAACAGTTTCTGATTATCACTAGAGCTCTGTGGGGTCATTGTAATGTAATATCTATATGTTAGATAAAAACATCATGTCATAAGAACAGAATAATAGAACAATATCAACCTGTTGCCGTGCGCCTCGGTTTGGCGGCAGAGTGAGCGCGCCAACCGTGGCTTTCAGCTCCTTCTCAGTGGCGGCAGAGTTGCTACGATTGCTGCTGGCGACCGGTCGGATCTGGATGTGGAACTTTTTGGGCTCTTCGTCGTCGAAATCTGAATCGCTTGAGTAGAAGTTGTTCTCTTTCTCGTCAGAGCAACGTACGGAGAGAAAGTAGGGTCAAGGAGAATACATTTTTTTTAAAATCCACACAGGGATGAGAGGGGATGAGGTGAAGTGAAGTGAGTTGAAAAGAGACAAAAGAGAAGCTTTAAAGTAAAGTAGATTAAATATTAAACCCCAAAAATATGTGTGAGAGCAAGTTTGTATCATCTCTGCACACCAGTGAATATTACTGTTTGAACAAACTGCTGCTAAAAATAACAGAATAATTTCATTCACTGTGATATTGATTAGATCAGGATGAGCAGCACAGCAAAGACAAAACATGCAAAACACAAAGAGAAGCAGCTTCACTGCAGAAAACACTGGAAGACTGCAGAGCTGTCGAGCTGATGAAAACCGCCACTTCCACTTCCTGTCGCACCATAACCCTTCACCCAAAAAAAAGAAAAGAAATTCACCTCCTCTTCCTCTTCTCTCTAGACTTTGCTCTGAGCTGCATGTGCACGTCACATGTTATACGTTTATTGAGGACATGTGCTGCGTCTATCCGGAGAGGATGGAGGGTGGAGGGGTACGACTGGTTCGATGGGGGAATGACAAAGGCAGGAAGAGTTGTTATTTCAACATCTGTCAGGACCCAGAACCACCAATAATTTAGATCATGGCTGAAAAGGAACATCAGGAACCGTTTCAGCTACAAATAGGATTAAATATCTTCATAATTATCTGGTTTCTAGTTAATGAGGTCATGAATGCAGCCAACTGAGCAAAATAATTGCTAAAACTCCGCCTCTCACCTCTGACCTTTTGGAGCACGCTTCATTTAAAATGTCTCTGTCTCAGTTAAAGGTCTTTTTCAGAGTGTGTTCAGTCGCCTCGTGACATTTAATATCTCTAAATAGATAAATAAATAGTTAAAATAGCTCTCAGTGTGAGACAGTCATATCTGTGATGTGGTTGTCACAACTGATGCGATAAGTCGAGTTTGAACGTGGCTCCAGTTGCTTTTTAAACAGTTGCTGATTCATGTTCACTCAACAGATGGTGTGATCCAGCACAGATGTATGTTTATGTTCACTTTAACCAATTAACCAACTGAGAAAAAAAAATTAGATTTAATTTATCAAAATCATTATAATTACATGAAAACTGCTGATTTTACTAAAAACAGCTTCAGAAATGGGAAAAGTTCGACCGAATAGTTTAGATTTTTTGACTATTTGATAGAAATAACAGCAGAAAAATGGCAGCAAACACAGATAAACAGATGCTACATTTGCTTCCACACACAGGAGGGGTCAGAGAAAAACATTATAAGTATGAAAACAATGTGAATCATTCAACACTGAGGCGTTTACTCTCATCAGATGTAATACAAATTCAATTCATATGTAAGATTTTGCATCAATGTTTTAAGACGTTCAAGACGTTCTGTCTCCACCATCATCATCATCATATTTACCACAACAAATGTTTGTTCTTGTTAGAAAGAACAAACAACAAACAGATTACAGGCTGAACATGTGCAAGTACAAAAAGGATATCATTCTGTGTGCTGTCGGCTCGGATGACAAATCCCTCATCGTCTACCTCCAGAGGTGAATTCTGTGTGAATGGAAACACACACACACACACACACACACATACAACCATGTCAGTAACACACAAACAAAGGGCACATACCTGATGCATAGAGGTGCTGCAGTCTGCATGTACCGCTGAGAGACGGGGAATAAATTAACTTTCTACACGTTACAGAGATTCTGCAGGGTTTAAATTCAATTTTAATACCAATGGAGAAACTCAGCACCTTTTTCACAAACAAACAAGGTCAGAAAATAAACTACAAGGTCTGAAAGTACATGAATCTACACATCGATATCATATTTTCACAGTATCTTTGAAGCTTTATTTGATACTTCCTAGAAAAATAATGATCAATTATATCCATCCACATGTCTAGGGAACATTAACTTGACAGGCCTGTTAACAGTTAATATGTTTTTCTTTATTAAAAGTGACAGAGCTCAGTTAAAAAATGCAGCAACGCAGGATGTTGCGGTTCTATGTAGGAGGAGGTCATTGTTTCAAAAATCAATCCGTGCATTGACACAGTGAAGCGACAGAGAGTTGATGGATTAACTGATTAAACTAACAAACTATTCATCTTTTAATTTTGCACATGAAAGGAAGTGAATGTGAGTTTTTCAAGACTTGAAAAGACGTTCGGGCTTCACTCCAGCATGTCTGCAAAAATAGTCCCACATATCAGACGTCGTCGGGGATAACAGGATAAAAGCTTGGTCTTATTTCCATCCTAGTCCCTTGTGTTTACACAGACCACATGCCATGTGTAAATGGAGGAGCTGAGTATCAGTGACTAACCACTACAACTGTTGTACATTTAACATGTTATTACCAACAGGTCAAACGAAGCAGCCAGACGTGAGCTCTCGGTTTGTGTTAAATCGTGTCCTTATGCCTGCGAGTCTGGACATACTGTGCATCAGCTGTGTTTGTCTGTGGTCACGTCAGCTTCACAATAAGGGCTGAGGAAAACCAGACGTACACTCCTGCACCAGAGTAGGAGGAGTTATTTTTAGACAGAGTGGAGTGAGGGGGGGGGGGACACATAAAGATGGTATTTCATTAGATCTGATTTCAGTCATTAGATCTCAACAGGTCAAGATGACATGAAAACTGTAACCTTAGCCACTGATTTCTTTTAAATCCATCAAAATCTGATTTAGGACAACTCAAACAAGTCCAACCGATTAATGCTTTACATTGTGATCAGGCTGTAAAAGTCACATTAAGAAGATAAATGTGATTGTGGCGACGGTTTAACTGCAGTTACATACAGGTGCGCGGAGTTAAAGATGGATTAATCGATGTTTTTTACAGCAACACTGACTGAATTTATGTGACGTCGTCAAAAGGCTCTGAAATGTTATGGTGTCAGTTATCGCTTTGTTCTGCCTTTCAGCTTTTACTTCACTACTTCACATTCAGTGTCACATCTTGTCCAGTCTCAGTGACGAAAGTGAAACAACAAGACTTGTTGGAGACAAAGATAAATGACTGATATCACATTTTTAAGGTGAAGATGATGTGTTCTTAGTTTCTTGATTAACACCAGTTACATCTTAAACATTACTAATGCCAACTTTTAAAGACTTTTCTTTTTCTCTTAATAATAACTATTATAAAGTGAATGCACAGTTATGCAATGAAAAGTGACCTCGTCTGACATCTCTCATCACACTGCACCAGCGTGGTTCTGTGATTTGTTGTTTACTCTCTACTTCAACGTCTTTCTGTTAGAAAGTTTTCTGGCAGCGTCAAAAGCTCTTTCTCTCTCTCTCTCTCTTTCAACACAGACGTATGCACACACTCTCTCTCTCCCAGCCAAGCATGTACACAAACACACACTCACTCACGTCGTCATTGCATTTCCTCTCTGGCTGCCAGATTAACTCCTAAACCTCTTCTCAGAAGTCCTGGAATAAACGTGGGAAACCCCACACCTTCAGTCACATGATCATCACACACTCATGACTACTGATACCTTTTTCCACATACTCTCACACACACACACACACACACACACACACACACACACACACATTCATCTCACAGTGTAGTACGTCAAAGCATAGTTGGATTCAGATTCAGATACTCACCAGTGCTTCTGTCACAGCTGAGTCCCTGCAAATATTTAAAAAAAAAAAAACACACACACACACAGAGCAAAGAATAAAGATCAAGATTCAATTTCAGAAGATCTTGGTTCTGCTGAGAAAACACTATTAGACAGATATTTTTTTAATAGATCAGTCAAACTATTTTACTCTTCTGGGTTTTCCAAAAGCCCACTATATCTTAAAACTGCAACAAAAAGATTATTTCTTTTCCAACACGATTCCTCATAGTGTTGATGCTTTATCACATTTTATCAAGAACAACACAAAGGAAACATTTTTAAATGCACCTTCTTTTCGTTTCCACATTTGGCAGCAAAAGACTTAAAGTGTTTGTAACTTCTTTAGTTCATCAACAGACAAAAACACAAAACATTTCTCACTTCATACTAAAGAAATATCCACCAAGGATTTATAATGTTAATGTGAGAAGGTCCAGTGTTTCACAGTTTCATCTTTTATCATATTAACTACTTCATTCATAGGTACGATGATGATGTTACATGTTCCCAGTTGACAACCAGCTGAGACCGGTTATCAAGGGCAGATGATACTGAGCCAAGTGACATTTAATCCCTGGAGAACCAGACTAAACTGAACTCACTTCATTCACTTCATTATACAAACCCCAGGACTTGTAAGGCTTGCGTGTATGTGTGTGTCTGTGTGTGTGTGTGTGTGTGTGTGCGTGCGCGCACGTGTACACTCACGTAGAGTCTGGCTCCTTGTCCCTCTTGCCCAGGCCGGGGATCCTGAAGGCTTTTGCTCGACTCTTCTTTCCTCCTTCTGGGGCCAAAGCTGTCATGTATTCCTCAAAACCAACCAGAGCTGCACAAAACAGTCAGTTTGATAAAGTACATTCTCCACGTAGACAGTCTATACAGTATTTTTATTGTTATGCAAACTGCTGTTTATTCTTTTATTTCCCTCCTATTGGAAACAAAGTGATACCTGGCCGGTCTTTGCCTGTGCCTTTGTGCTCTGCAAACTTCTGGATGAGGTTATCGATGCCGATGTTTTCCACGTTCTGCTTGAATTCCTCATGAACCTGCAGCAGAGGATGATGGGACTTTACAAATATGAAAAGGTATCACAAAACATCATCTTCTCACATAACTGTGTGCACACAGGAATTTATAAAACGTAATGCCCTAAAGGAAGCGTCCAACAGATCAATATATAAAACACAACAACAAAATAATGAATCGTGCAATAAATTCTCTGTTCAAGTGTTGTGTATTATCAGTGTAAGTTTTAACTGGAGATGTTTATAATTATCACATAATTAACACTTCATGTTTGTAGGTTTCATATATTTAACAGTGTTTTAACTTTTTGTTCTATTGTTGCTATTTTCCATTGTCGGTTATGAACAAACACAAATTAAACAAAATAGTTAATATGTCCAGGATGATTACTGGACAACAACAAAAAGACCATGACGACGATCTGTGAATCCAAGGTGGTGAGGAAAGGACAAGTAGTTCAAATAAATTATTCCTATCAGCATTATACTGATGGACAAACTACGGGTGTGAAACATTTAAATCTCAAACAAAAAATTGCACTTTTGTAAATGTCACTGTATTGGACTTCACTGTTGTTGATGCTCCGGGTTGTGTACGGATTCTGTGTGGGTGTTGTTTTGAATGGTTGTTGTTGTCTGTGTATCTGACAAGGTTGTATGATGCAAGAAGAATTCCCATTAGGACCAATAAATATCTATCATATCTATCATAACCTCTGGCAAATTGGCCAAGGAGTTGAGACTGTGCACAATTATCTAACAGAGCATAGATGAGTCATAGTATAGTGTTATGAGTCATAAGATAGTGTTATTCTTTAAAAAGATATGCACGAGAAGGTAGAAAAAATTATATTGGAAAGTTAATACTTTTATTTAAAGTGTTTTCATTGTGAACGTACCTGCCCCACCTGGACATGGGTGTCTTCTATAGAGTGTGAATAACCTTTGATCAGCTGTTTCATCTGCCGCAGGTGAGTCTCCTCGATTTCCTGAAATTTCTACTCAAACGAAAAAAAAAAAATACAAAAAACATTTAATTACAAAGTGAAAACACTCAAAACTCTAAACGACTAAATATCATCAAAGCTGCAAGTAAAGTTGCTGAAAACATCATTGTGCTGTAATTACACTGAATGAGATAATTAAGATGTTTCACTTTTCTTCATAACATTGGCAGTAAAATGTTATAAAGAAAATTGAAGCTTTAAACTTTATGTGTTTGTCTGTTTTCTACTTTCTCAGTTCTCTGCCTCTGCACAATAAAGTACGAGTTCAGAGAAGAAACCAGGATCCAATAAAACAGAAATCTAAGACTCCACATTTATGGACTACAGTTAAAATTAGCCTTTGAATTAGATGTGAGGATTCAGATGCAGCCAGTCAGCAGAGGAGGCAGCGGGTTGCCAGGTCGTTAAAGCGGCGATAATTTGAGAGGATTTAGTATTTAAGTTTGTCCTGCTCTCTCTTCAGCCAGCTCATTTGTTGCTGTCTGGTTCCGGTGAATTGTCTTGATATAGTGGCTTTGGCTTTTGTTAAAGAAGCGAACTCGTGAGCCAGAGGTTTTGCCAGGGCCTTTTCTCCAATTAAGCGGGCGAAATCTGGGCAGAGAGAGCAAACATAAAACACTCTGCTCTCCTCTCAACCGCTGCCAACCGTCAGCAGAGCACTTTATTCCCATCTGCTCCGTGCCACTGCTCCAGGTTTTACTGCAGACTGTTACATCTGGATAAGTGGCTGTAATAGAATAGAAACCACTTTCTTCAAACTTCTTAATTCTTTGGCTGTAAGAGCAGTATTTCACGGCGCTTTTACACATCGAACTTGCTTACTTTGTTTTGAACAGACATTGATGAGCCTGTTTAATGTAGCTGATCGTTGCTGCTGTAAAACGTCAACCGAGACGTAGCCTGAAGAGGAGGTTGTGTGATTTTAGTGTGATTTCAAAAGACTGAACTACTAATACATCCATCTGCTGAATGATCTGTGAGCTATAATTATATTTTTGTAAACCTTTTGATTACCATGGTGACATGGTGTGAGCCCAGTGGATTTTCCCTGATCAATCAGCTGGTGAGAAGCAGTTAAAGCTGCAGTTTGTCGTCTCCATTATCCAGGTGTGTACTTAATTAAATCCATTAAAAAGTAAGTGAGACACTGATCTCACAGTGATGCTGGAGTGTTTCTGCACAACACGCCTCTTCTTTGTCATGTCGCTACCTGTTGCTCATTATTCATAATGTGGAGGATTTACAGTCTAATAACACTCAACTTTTATTTCCATGTGACAACAGAACATGAATATACACATAAGATGATTAATGTGTTGATTAACCTGCTGCGAGTCATCACAATGTGATTTAAGAATTAAAGCAAAAGCACAAAAAAAATAAATAAATAAAACGAAACAAAAGCATTATTAGTTTTGACTTTGGTTTGGATCAAATGATCTGAGCTACAGGTTTGTTTGCAACTATTTTAAGCTGAATCACCACTTCACTTTGTAGTTACACGCCTCCACAACTGGTTCAGCAACAGTTAGTTAGGTTTTGGGGTATAAACAAAACTGCTTCCAAGTTTAGTTAATAAAATCTAATCACGTTCATGTGAACGTTTATGACTGATCTGAAATGATTCCTTTAAGTTGTTTGTGATATCACATTCACATAAACAGAACGCCTCCAGCCACAGCTGGTTTGCTGTTTGATATCGCTGTAAAATCAATTTCTTTCAGTTTTGGGCAGTTAGTCAGGACTGATTTAGGATCTTTCTGCCTTTTTGTGACTACTGGCTTGTTTTCTTTGTATCAGAAAGTTGTTCCATAATCTAACAACATTGAAACACATTTAATCAATAATTCCCCTGGTGGGATTATTTAATTATCTATTGATCTTGTTGAGTTCTGATTCTGGACTAAACAAGGCCTCCTTGTCCTCCAAGTCCTCCAGGACTGAAGACCTAGACCAAGAGGAGGATGTTTAGGCTGAAATTTAATAAATTAAACCTCAGTCACATTCTTTGGAAAATTTTTGTTGAATCAAAAGAAGAAAAAAAAAAGGAAGGAAAAAAAAAAACATCTGTCTCTCTGCAGTTGCTCTTGTTTATTCTGTCTCCCTCCATTTCTTCTTTGTGTTTTAGACACATGTTTTTCTCCCAGATACCACATAACCCCCTCATAATTACAACCAGACCTGCCCCTTTACAGCTATTACAAGAGATAATTGGTCACAAGGATTTCTGTCAACATTTCAAAGGTAAAACACAGAAACACTCATAGGAGTTTGTTGAAAATTTCCATGGAAACAGCAGCAGTAACCATGGATGTGTGGAGGCAGTGATTAAAGGTAATGAGCGGGGTGCAGGATGTGCAAGCGAGTGGGTGTTTAGGAGTCGGGGGTTGAGGTTTCCATTTTTGGGGAAGGCATGACGTGAGATAATAAATGAAAAGATAAAAGATGTGTGGTGAGAGTTAACACAGATGGTGAGTCAGTAAGATAAAGAGAGAGATGAAACCCGAGAGGAGAGGAAATACATAAAAACACATCACATCAGAACGTGGGAGAGGTGGAAGAGAAGTTGCTGGAGTCATAGCTGGAGTCATAGCTGACCTGGGCAGACTCGCTCATCTTCTGCTCAAACTCTCCTCCCACACGGTTGTACTTCTCGATGCACAACGCAAATGACTCAGCCGCTTTCTTAGACTTCAGCTCCGCCTAGTGAAAAAGAAAAGGAAAAGAAAAAGGAAAACGATGGCCTTTAACTACTGACTGTCGATTCAAAAACCTCTCATAAAAATGAAGAGCTTTGTAAGTGAATGAGCCCCGTAATTACAGCTGCACTTCATTCATGATTCAGTCTACATCTTCAAAACCAGAACAGCGGTATAGAGACAGAGGGGATGGAGTGGACGTCTGAGAGTAGAGAACGATCATTTCCATGATGATTGCCAGCTCTGAACAAATCTAATATATTTAAACTAAACAGAGAAGATGAAAAGGTGCAGTAAAATCTGATATACAGACATCGAGCTGGGAAACAATTATTGTTTAATTGTAACAGTTTGTTTCAGCATCATGTTTGACAAAGACTTTTAATTCTTTTAGATCTTTGAGGATTGATTTACTCCCTTAAAAAAACAGATGTAAAATTAATTCCTTTAATCATTCCCAGTTAAAAAAAAAACAAGTTGGAAGTTTTTGTTGCTGTTCATCTTAAAATAACAAACACTTAACTTCTATCAGCTTCACGTCAGGTTCATAAAGTAGCGTCTCACCTTCTCCAGCTCTTTCTGTGGAGCTCCCTCCTTCCTGAGTCGGTCCAGCTCCAGACACTTGCCGTGGTATCCCTCCTTCGATTTCTGAAGGTGACCGCTCTGAACCTGCAGCGCCTGCACCGCCTCCACTGTCCCCACCATCTCCTCCTTGGTCTGGGTCACACACGCATGCACAAGTGAACATACTGTACAGATCATCACTGCACTTTACTTTAAGGGCAGATGTAGCAATTACCATGAAGGAAGGAAACACTAATTGGATTTTCTGTGAGATGAATTAGATCAGGACGACGGCGGAACAACACAGGGCACGAAATGAGAGAATATACGAGCGTGTTCACATAAACACACACCATCATGACACCAGAGGACACATCTCGTCTCATCCCAGACAGGTACATACCTTGCGGTGGATTTTGACCTGTTCGTCTCCGTACTTGTTAATGTCCCGGATGAGATCGTTCATCTTTCTCATCAGCTCGAGGTGACAGAGCGCCAGTTTGTCCGAGGAGACTCTGAACACGTCCCACATGGGAGCGAACGTCCTACAAAGAACAAGTTTCATAAAAACACAAATATTGTGTCATTTTGGCTCAACTGAAAAAAGATTTACACATTTGTAATGTGACAAACACTTAACTTAACACTTGTGACAAAACTTTTAAACTGTCACAAATACTTTCTCATTCCTACTTCCTACTATTAACGGGTTAATGATTGTTCTGGCATCTCTTGTAGAAATCAGTTTGCACTATTTGTTGACAGCATATGTCATAAAACATTAAGGCTATATGGTGGCATCGCTTTAATCATAAATATGGACATTTGGTGACACAGATGGTTCTCATTTATATCTCATGTGCAGCCATATGACTATTACATCTATGAATTAACTAATAAACCGTAGAAAAGCGACTGTGAGGCGCTGAATTGTGAGGTAAAGCTGCTGTACTGTGTTCGTACTGACCCCTGAGGACTTCCATTACTGGCCATTTTGGCCAGTTTGCTCATGGACTTGGAGTAAGTCTCCTCGATGGCAGCCCTGCAAATACAAATGTAAACATGAATAACTGACACAATCGACCTCAAAATCTTAAACTAATACAGTGTCCATATTAAAAGGGAATGGGATTAAAAGTCTTTTACTTTCATTATTGATTAATGTCTCAATTAATTATTCAGTCTGTGAATCGGTGCAAACACTGGTCATAAGTTCCCAAAGAGAAGTCGTTAAATTACTTGTTTTATGGCTCTAACAGCCCAAAATAAAAACATATTCATTTTAAATCAAGTAGGAAATATCTGACATGTATTTCTTGAAATATGACTGAAATCTCAACAATCAATTGATTACTAAAATAGTTTATGATAGATTTTTTTGATCGACTGATAGCTGAAGTTCTAAACACGACTTTTTCATTCAAAAAACGTAACATCTACGTGCAGGAAGAGACTGCAACATATTTAGAGTTTTTTTGAGTTTATCCTTTCTACTAAAAGTGTGTTTGTGTGTGTGTTGAAGCTAGAGGAAGTTTCTCAACTAAATGCCAGGAAGATTAATGTTGTGTGATTTTTTTTTTAACAGTGTAAATTCTTCTAAATAGCCTTTGGCCAGATAAACGTAACATACTTCAATAGCGTTTCCTCCCAACACCATCGACTCCTCTAATGACCTCATATGTTATTTTCTCTAAGTGAAGCTCAGTTTGGCGCAAAACGCTGAGCATCTGCCGCCGCCACAGTCAGCCAGAGTGAAAAAAGATTCATTTTCATCAGTGTTGGGTAAATGTTGCAATAAACCGCATTTGAATGATGAATGGAAGCAGTTTACGAGGAACTGACCCTAATATCTGGAGGGTGAAAACAGAGACATAAACACACTGACTTTTGTTTTTTCTATAGTTTTTCATATTTTCTTTTCGTTTTTCACTTAATTTTGCCCTTGTTAACATCTAAAGATGTCATATATGTATTGTCAGAATAAAATGGTCTAAATTCTCTCATTTGCATGTTTTACAACATTGTTGCGACAAACATGGAGGAGACTGAATGTGACAGAAAAAAGACAAGACAAACAGCTTGTACTTAAAAGCTACATGAGCTATGTCTGACAGAAAGAAAAAAACATACTTTGCTGAAAACCAGTCCCCAAAACAGACTGAACACCACTACCCTCGTTTACCACCAACGCAAGAAACAGTCAAAACTGGCATTGACTTTTACAGTAAAATTGTTATTTGGACATGAAATGACTTTTATATCACGTCATTAATTAATTCAGCAATGAGTTAAGTAACAATATGGTCTGTGAGTATCATACTGTTGTTGTTCTATTTGATTTGAGGCTCAAACTATAAATTATATTAATTATGAGTGAATTATTTTCTCAGAAAAGACATAAAGTTTAAGTAATTTACTATAAAAGAAAGGTGGCGTCCGTAAAAGCTTAAAGATTTAGAGGTTTTAATCATATCAGACAAAGAAAAGCAGCAAATTCATCAATTAAGAAGCTTTAACGAGAGAATTAATTATAAATACCAACCAAATACTCAGACTGGATATAAATAACCAAATGATTATTTCGGCACAAATGAAGTTAAAGTCTGATGTTTATCCAGTAGAAAATGTCAACATGCACCAGCTGCAGGTTTTTGAGTTGTTACGCTACTTAAACTGGATGATTCATACGGTCTCTAAATATCAAAATGACCTTTCAGGAAAGTGATATAAGAGACAGACAAAGTACAATTTTATCAACACAATTACTTTCCTCCGTCCAGCAGGTTTACCCACAGAGCTCCTATTTCATTTCCTGGCTGCTGATTTGTCGTCTGCTGCCGTTCGAGCAGATAACTGAATTTTCTCCAGTGAGGAATGTGAACCGGCTCTGAATCAATGTTGGGATTATTTCACTGGTCGGACAAACTGTGGGAACCATGTTAGTCCCACACTTTACTCACTGATTATCAGTAAATAGAAAACAGAGTAACTACTAAACACTGGGAATAGAGAGTTTTAATTAAGTAACTTAGTAATTTAGTTGTTATTTAGTTTCTATAAGGCCGGACAAGCTTTTCTTTAATCACTCTAACACAACAACCGTTGGCTGCTTGGTTTCTTTCTTGTTCGTATTTTCAAACTGAACATTTAAGACAACAAACTAGTGTGTGTCTTTAAACTCTCAGAGCATCAAGAGGAAGTTGTTTATCAGAGTCTGCTGCTACAAAGATCGACTGATGTGGGACTTTTAGTGCCAAAGCTAATCTCAGTGTAAGTGAATAAACTAATTGGTTTTGGTTTGATGATTTATAGACGTACGGAAACATGCAATTTTCTTGTATGATCCCTTTTGATAAAATAACTCTAGTAACTCTAACAAAAAAGGACAAGTTTAAGGAGACAAGATGAACACCTGAACAATAATTTTAAAAAATCTAGTTTTACTGATCCAATACATTAAGACGACATGTATCAACATAGACCAATGCCAACTGACGAGGTGATATCTGAAAACAAGGTTTAAATATTTTACATAATAGGCAGCTAATACCAACATGTCTGATAATATCAGATGAACAAATAAGTGTTGCAACAAAATATAATCAGTCACTGTCACTCATAGCACTTTCAGTCATTAAATAAGTAATAACAAACAGTGAATAAAGTTAAACTGATTAGGTCCTAGTTACTATGGCGGGAAGTCATATTCTACTGTTTTTTTTACATGTTTGTGCTTTTGTTTTGAGGTTTGAAAAAGTTTATAAGGCAGAAGATCATTTATAATGGAGGCACAGAGATGCAACATGTGGAGAAATCCACAAGGTGTGTGGAAAGTGTGTGTGAGAACAAGGATAAAATATATCCAGTAGCTCTGTACAGCTGCTGGTTCAGGGATAATCGACCTATTCAGGCTTGTGATTGAGTGTGTTCGAGAGATAGTGCACTTCAAAAAGTAGCACGTTGGTGAGGACAGGGGTCGGACGTCAAAGCTGAGAGAGATGACTGAGGCTGTCGTAACAAAGAAAGACTTGTTAAAATGTTCTCTGCTCTATCTGCATTCTGCTGACAGGAACTCAGAAACGGCTTAAATCATGAACACTTCGATAAAAGCCAGGGATGAAGTCCAAAATGGTACATTTATAATCTGAGAGCATCTCACCCAACCTTGGCACAGACTCTCATCTTTCTTTCCAGATACGAGTCAAGAATGTAGAATTTTTTTTTTTCCTCAATCGAGCCTCCTCACTACCACCACCTCCCACACTGATATTCACAAATACACAAGAACCTCCTTACCTCTCGCGAACGAACTCGGCAAGCTCCTTAGTTGCCAGCTGGCCATGCTTCATGTTGTGGTAAAGCACGTCAAAGCCGGCATTCTTCTCCCCCTGCCGAGGTACAAAAAAAAAAAAAAAAGGCACACACCGTCTGTTAGCACCCAAACGTGGATCAGCTAACCAACGTGATAAAGATGTCAAAGATAAATGTTGTGCAGCTGATGCGTCTGTGTACTAGTATCACACTTTATTTGAGTCTGAGACATATTACAATTTGCCACTGAGGCATCAGACACATAAGGAGAGTTGAACAAACCCTCACGGCACAAAAACAACAATCAAAATAAAAACAGCTTTTAATTTAGAAACATGAGATGAGAGACAATGTTTCATCAGAACTACATTATATAACTGTTAGTAAATGTGTTTGTTTGAGCCAAAATCTTATGTAATTGACATATGACTAACAGTGAAGATGTAAAATCATTGTTCTTTCTTTTCATACGATCATAAGGGAAAATACAGGCCTCTTATGTAACTTTAATTTAACTATTTCCGTGATGTTAATTTGAGTTAATGCTGCATTTTTCCTCCTTGTTCCTGGTTACAGCACAAACAATGCGACAGTATACTTTTTAAACAAAAGTAGGTCATCAGTACACAAAGTAAGCAGCAACTTTTGAGATTTAGGCATAAATAACAAACTGTGTGAAACCACTGTCTGGAAAGTGTCTGTCACTTTCTTGTAATTAAGATTAATTTGCTGCGCTGTGGTGGATGAAATCGTCAGAAATCATTCACACCTACGGAAAAATACCACCATCGTAAACCATGAAGACTGGAAATTTAAAAAAAAAAAACACATTCAACATGACTTATAGTGGCTGATCTAAACAGAAAAGACACTAAAGTAGCTTCACTTGCTTCTAAACCACCTGCTACTGTTCAAATGTCAGACAATAAAAACAAAACATAATCCTGCCTCATTAGCCACCTGCACGCAGTTTAAAGAGGTTTTGTTGCCTTTGCTGCAACATCAAAAAAAAAGCAGCGCTGCCAAAATGATCACAGGATAAGACGAGCAAGGATGAGTCAGCCAAAAACACAAAACACTTTAATCATGCAACATTAAATATTCATGATTAAATGGCTGATAATCAAAGATAAAGTTAGAGGAAGGTTTTTTTTTTTTTGCTCTCGCTGCTACTTGTTCTCAGCATCTCTTCATTTCTGAAGAGATGTTCAGAGTCGATGTCGGCTTCAGCAGTGTGTGATGTATAACATTAACTGACGCTTTCATCGTCTAAATGTCATCATCACAACACAAGACGCTAATTATGCTCTTCTCTCGTTTGTTGATTTTGGTCCAGTTGAGGCCTGTGGTGACATTTAGACGGATGAAGATGATAGTTGTTATTTCACTGTTGCTGCTGCTCCACTTTAACATTTCAGAGCGTGAAAACCTCAGGGCCAACATGACTCAGGATCATTTAATTGTGAGTGCTGGGGTTGTTGTGGACAGCGGAGGTGCCCATCTTGCAGCAAAAACAGATTTTAACACTGGCGACATCACCACCACACATGCGTCACTGTAATAATTACACAAACCTACACCTGTCTTAAGTCTCAATAATCAAAAAAAAAAAAAAAAGACTGAACCTAGGCAGTGTTTTTACAAATGGGCCGTGTCGTTTCTTCAGCCTCACCACATTTTTCTGTCAGCAGACGACCGGACTGTCTGAACACAGGCAGCTGCTTCTCAGGTCCTAAAAATACCCCCGTCGGAGGAGAACAGACCAGTTCCCAGGTACCAGGGGAATGGCAGGAATGCCAAGAAGTAAGGGGTCACCCAAAACCACACACATACACACTCTTACATACACACACCACCTTCACAGTGTGTAGACAAAGCAGAGATAGACGCCTAAGACAGACACACTTTACTCCCAGTGGTCAGGAAGAGGATTAGTTGTTCTGAGAAGCTGATGATGATGAAGACACGACAGAGAACAACCAAAAAGAGTAAACACTGAGGCATCACTGCCGACATCCGCATGAGACGATCCCCCCCCCCCAAAAAAAACAAACGAGGGAGCATTGGACAGTGGAGTAACAGTTCCCAACACCTGGAGAGAAATAGTAACTTTATGGAAATAACGAAATAAACACAACAATTTCTGTTATGGTATCAAACAGTTAAAAACACATTTGACACGTGTTATATCATAAAACTATTCAGATATTTGTCAAATTGTTTGTAGTTAAAGCAACAGATCTCAAACTACACAATAAGACACATCCCTACATTTTCTAACAATGTGAATATGTCAAAAAAAAAATAAAAAATGTAAAAACTATTATCTTAATCTGCATGTGTTTGGACAGATTTTCTCAGAAAACTTTCACCACAAACCAGCAACTTTGACTCCAAATATATCACAAACTTTAATTAATCAATACAAAACTATCCACAAATATAGTGAATAGTTTCAGCTTATTATCTTATTACCTTATATAAATATAAATAAAGTTCATTTCTTTAGTGTGGTATCATATTTATAATAGTTACTGAAAACAAACCCTCTGTCACTGACCTAAACCTGTCACTGCTTTAAAATTTATTAAAAATCGTGTCAATGTCCAAACCCCCGCAAAGAAAGAGGTTTTGTACAATTACACAATAGTTAAGTGCCCTGACATTAGCTTTTTATAAACAGTGGACAGGTGTTCAGCTGGCGGCACGGTGCTGTTTATTGGCAAGAGTCTGCTCCATTCAAAAGTCCGATCATTACTCTCTCTAAGTTTTGTCCCTTTTCTCGCAGTTGGCAGACGCCTTTTGTTGAAACTCTACCCACACTCCAGAAAGATGAGCTGCCACTATAAAGACACACACACACACACACACACACACAAACACACAGAGACACACACACCTGCTCAACACAGCACCTGTCCACCACCACTGCTACTGCTAGCGGCTGTATGTAAATAGAGCGAGTCCACAGACCGTAAATGATTGTGACACTCAAATGGTTTAGTTTGTCAGACGTCATTAAGAAGCCTGAATATTTGAAAAAGCAACGTGCATCGTCTGTGCTTTGAGCGATATGCCATAACTTTATTGCCAGGGCAATTTAACTGTTAGAATATTATATTTACTTTCAGGAATTGCTTTAATATTTACTTTTAATATAAAGTTGTTCATCATGCTGATTTGATTGTGCAAGTGTTTGTCATTTTCCTGCTCTGACTTATTTCACTGTTCATCATTTCTTCTCTCGTCACAGACGCCGTTTGTGGTGCTGTCACTTTCACACTGAATGTGCGACGACTGGCCCACAACCACCAGTCGTCCTGTCATTCTGTGATAAACATTTCTCGCTTTGCCGATTTGTCTCTTCAGGTGAGAGCTGATGAATAAAGTGTTGGATGCTGTGGACTGACATTTGCAATATTCACTGCTTTCTCAGTCTATTTGTCTTGTCTGGTGTCTGTCATCTACTGATGCTGGTTCTACCACTTTCTCAGACGTACATAATTCATTTCTTAGCCAAAATAAACCCGACTGACTTACTTATGATATGAACTTTGAAGGACTGTGTGTCCTGGTGCTGTGTTCAAAACACTTTTAGAGTTAATGCAGGTGTCAACGATGCAGGAAGTGGAGACAGAGCTGCAGCACTAAACATATCTAAAGATAGAGGAACTTTTTTAGAAAACACTGTTATTTTCTATATTTTACTTATAAAAGACCAAAAAATAATTAGATTCCAAATTATTATATAAACATCTAAATCATGACCTTGTATGACAGAATAACTGTTGTCTACCTGTTTAAAAAAAAATAGATAAAATAGATTTATCATTAGTTATTGATTAAATGAATTACATTATAATTATGTAATAGCGTTTGTAGAAAACAACAGAAACTGGCTGTTAATTAAGAAAAAATTATTACTATTTATTTGTGGCACCATGTAAAAAAAGTGTGGCACAAACAGGGTCGGTGGGGTGAGACTAGATGCACCACTGCTTTTGTCAGTGTTTGTTTTAGACACTTTTTTAAAAAGCAAATGTTTAAATATTTAGTTGTTTCAGCCTTTCAACCATGAGTTTGATTAATTTCTTTAATTTAAATCATTCTAAAGTGAATATTTGTTGGTTTCTAGCTACTGGTTGGACATAACAAGAAGTGAAAGTAAATTGATATATTTAATAAAACAGTTATTCAGCTGCAGCTTGAAATAAAACTCAACCAACTCAACGAAGGTTGAGTTATATTATTGTTTGATAAATTATATAAAAATCAAATAATACAATAATACAAAAAACTACCTGAGGGAGACAGAAAAGTACTCTCAGTCCTGATCTACACTTGTGCGTGTTTTCCATCACATGTTCAGGTTTGTGATTGAACAAGCAGATGTGAACTGGCACTTCTGGATGTGGAGTCATGCCAAGCATTCAGATGGCAAATTACAAGAGAGCAAAAAAAAAAAACCCAGCTGAGGCTTCTTCTTCAAGTGTCCTCAAGTGCCATAATGTATTCCTTAAGCCTTCTGTGAATAAGAAAAACCATTCATGTCTGATGTATGCAAACCCCCTCGTCTCTCCCTTCAGCTGATCTCTTTTTCATCAATTAAGTTGACCGCTTTGGTCACGCACGATGGAGTCTATTACCATGACAATGAACGGGATGATGGGAGAGGAAAAAGAGAGAAATGGAGGGGGGGTGGAGACGTGTAAAATCTGTATGTGGACAACTTTCTCAGACTTCTGAAGAAGAGATGGAGGATCAGCTCAAACTGTGAGTAGCAGGAGAATCATAATTCCTCAGTAATCACAATAAATCTGCTCTGTTTATGATCTCAACCTCCAGTCAACATCATCATCATTACTTAACTTTATGTTTCTTTAAAAACAGGTGAGAACAAATGTTAAAGCAAAACAAAAGCCAGCACGAAACAACGACATAACAATTTCCCAGTGTTTTCAATCCACACTTGAAAATGAAAACCTCAGGCTGTGGTAAAGCTCCTGAGGAAAAAACATCTTAGTCAAGGGTCAATGTTTAGGTTCAACCAAGGGTCAGTTCTTTCCCTCAAAGCAGACAATGCAGGTTTGTTGGGCAACTTTTGTTGTGAACTTGTTTTCAATATTTTTTTCCATTTGTTTGAATCTAAAATAGCTAAAGTGATACTGATTTCTAATGAGATGACTTCATCGTGGTCCTGAACAAACTACTAAACCACCTTAAACCGAAAATACGATGATGTGATGAATCAGACATCACTGGCTTGTTGGCAAAGCCTCGATTTAAATATGGCCTAGTTTCAATTTTATATGCCACTCGTCATTTTATTGTTTCATTGTTTTATTCTGTGCTCCATTAAGTGTTTAGAGAAGCCATTAAAGACACTGTGTTTGAGTCAAAACTACAAAGCACAGTGGATTATAAAAAAAACAGCGTGAAACAGGAACAGACATGAAAAAGCCACCGTGTCATTTTTTTTTTTTTTTTTTGCAATTAAACTGTTGTGATGTTAAAAGAGAACAACCTTATGATTGAATGATTCTCTTTCTTTTTCTTTCAGCTTGAAAAAAACGTGTGTTTGAATAAATGAGATGTAAAACGACTGAGACAGAACAAAAAAAGCACCATCACTGGGATTTATATTGTTATATCTTCACATGTGACTTAAAGTTTAGATATGGCTCAGCAGAGCATAAATTTCAATTTTACTGACAGACTAAAAGCCTCCATTTGTCCATCTCCAACATTAAGTTGTATTTATTGCAGCTCAGAGAAGGTCTCCGAGGTTCAGAACAGCTCAGGTGAGATGAGGTTAGGAGATTTTGGGGAGGTTTTACATTTTCCTGCAATAAGGGAAAGTATAAAGTGTAAAACTGAACAAGGCTTACTAAGCTTTTACTCAGATTTATGCTGCTGTATCACAGACTGGTGCTTTAAATCAAAATATCGAGACATTACGTCTCTGTTTCTAGCTGTCCAGTAGTGTAAGTGTGTTTTACAGTTTGCAGCTCCAGAGTTTGATGCATCTAACTGCTCTCACTTGATTCTAATTAGATGCATCTTCAAACTTCCCCTCAGGCTTATATTAAACTAATTAGAGGCGGTGAGGAAACCCCGGGCCGGGGCTAAACTCTTCACTGCAGGCTCCACTTTGCAGCTGTTTCAGTACAACAAACAAAAGATCTTCCTCTACGTGTTTGCTTTAATTTATCTGAACTACGCTGTTGATCACGGGATGACGGATAAAAAACATGGGACGAGGAAGTGATGAGAGATTTCTTCTAGCAGAGAGGGAGCTGGATACAAACTTTTACAGACAGTTTTATCTGGAAAACAAAAGTTGAAGGCCAGAAAAGGGTCTTAACAATAAAATTCAACCTCATTTAAAAGAGGTTGAATAATAGATGATTGACAGCTGCCGCCGTCACTCACGTATCACCTAAACATCACTGGATGAGTACAATATTCACTAGCATGCTGTTGATCGCTTCAAGCTTAGAGACATAAAATTTCTCCCCCCAAAAATCCACCAGCAATGAAATCGGAGGCATCAAAAAAAACTATTCAAGAAAGAAACAGGCAGCTACAAAAAAAGCAGACTGAGTAAAAGTTGTTTTGGAAAAGATCTGAAGGAAGACACCAGAAAACAGAAAACTTTAGTCTATGGATTCTGTGTTTGGACTTTATGTACTTTCCAACTGAGCAAACAAGCGCAGTGCGGTGCACAACGAATAGAGACAAGCACAAGCATATCGAAATCAAATTAATAAAACAGGTTGCACAAGTCATCCTGAGGGGAATCAACTGTTTCTGGATTTGGAAAAAAAAAACTGCACAACCTGATAAAAGAGAGTTGAATGTACCAACACATCAGCTGATTGGAGCTCAGTGCCGGATGACACCCTTGTAAACACAAACTGAAATCATTCATGAGAAGGATGAGAAGCCGCTTTGTCACTGCAGAGCACAAATGATGCAAACACACTTTCCTCTCAGCGTTACATCCAGTCCTTTATTTCTAAGTTGTTTTATCCAGACTTCAGTTTATACACGAGTAGGAAAGTGGTTTGATGCTGCATTGCTCATCTTGGCTCCGGCTTTCTAAAGACACTTATTCACTATCTGGCATCGAGCTGTGCCTTTAGTTTTGGCTATTGGTCAAATCTGTCTTTACAGACTGAGTGAGAGGATCTGATGTCTGAGGACATTCCTGCAGCGTAACACATTCCTTCAGTCTAGTGAAACCAAGACACAGAGGAGAAGGAGAAGAAGAAGAAGAAGAAGAAGAAGAAGAAGAAGAAGAAGAAGAACACAGCAGAAATGACCAGAACAAAAAAAAAAGAGAAAATATATTATTCACCAGGCTGCAGGAGAGATGTTTCTTTTTATATCTGCTCTATTTTATGTTTTTGCTATTAACCAACATCAACATTTCGGGTGCATCAGCTTCTCTACAAGCTAAAGTTGAGTTACACCACTGTGTTGTTGAATATTGAATTTATCTGCCGTTCGCATTTCAAGCACTTGAGCTTCTGCAAGAGATATAGTGTTTTTTTGGGAGTGAATGAGGAATGTGGTTTCACATTTGGCTTCTTCAGGTTTGGTATGTTCAGCCCCGTATCTCCTGCATAAATAACAAATAACATCACTATGATCTAAAGTTTGACAAAAGTTATTTGTTCTGAACTCTGCCAGCATTTCTCAGCTGAGACGGGATAAAAAAAAAATTCAACAAAATATCTTTTTTGGAAACTGTTCATACATATATTTACGGACAGAGCTCATATCTTATAGTTTTATTGACTGACACTGAAGACAGAAATATACAAGTTTGTTATGTGTTTTTGGGTTTTAAAACAGTCACAATAATTTTAACAAGCTGCATCTGGATCATTAACTGAAACAGCTCTGTAGTAAAGCTCCATTACTCCCATAAACATCACACCGCTGCATCAGACACTACGCAGCGGAGTGACTGACCGCCCTGTCAGTGCTGCTGTAGAGTTTAGCTGACTCACAGAAAGTTTTTCTGCTGACTAGGTTGGTGGAGTACAATGAGCATCCACACAGCAGAGACGTTTCAATAACATCATGAGCAGCAGGTCGTCATCACCGATGGATCCAAACTCATTTGTAGAGCAGGACACTCAGAGATAATTCACTTCTGCCGGTCTAAGATGCATTAAAGACGTGACCTCAGTAGTAAAAACTTTATTAACTTATCAAACAAAGATACTGGGAGACATTTATAAGCACGATAATGAAATTAAATTACTTACTTAAAAAGTAAAAATGTAATTATTTCTGGGCCAAATGAATAAATCCTGGAAATATACAAGCACAGTTTATTATATTATTACAATTCAAATGAGATACAGTTTCTGTGAATGTTTTTTTTCCTATTCACGCAGCAAAAGCTGCACAATAACTGAAAGTACTGTATTGCCCTCATTACCTCCCCTCCTTCTTTGCCAAACACCAGTATATGAAAACAAATATAGCAACTCTTTTATATCTTAATCTAACCCAGCACAGACCAGAGCCATAAAAAAACAGCTGAGACCAAAAAAAGCAATGTAAAGGTTGGTAAGTAAAGACCAGGAGAGAGAGGAAAATAAGAGAGGAGAGAGTTTCACATTGTGTGTTTACTGCTCTTCACCCCAAGAGAAAACCCCCGTGACTCAACGTGAAGGGATCATAGCAACGCTGGCATCATTAAACTGAGAAGCAGGCAATAATAAAAACACACCAGCTATCGTCTGTGTGTCTGTGTGAGTTTCTCATATCTGCAGGCAAAAGAGGATACAGACAGAATTGTACAGCCTCAAAGCAGAGCAGCAGGCTGGACCTCACTGTTGGTCTTTGAAATAGTTCATTTAATTCCCTCTGGAAAACATGCAGGACTTTTTTTTTTTTTTACCATCCATTCACCGCTGCAGAAGAGAGACAAAACACAGTCTGAGACGAGAGATGGGAATATTATTAAAAATCCTGCTACAACAACATCAACACTGACCACTGCAGTCTCCAAAATCCATACGACACTACAGACTGAAAAAGAGATGATATAAAGTACAGATAAATAAGGAAGGAGGTGGAGCTGCAGGAAGAGACGAATTAATTCTGCAAATAGACACATGAAGAAATATCTTCAGACACAAGAAGAACAAAGAGTCGACAGTCTGGTCTCCACAGACTCCAGATCTCAACATCATACAGTCGGTCTGGGACCACGTGAAGTGACAGAAAATAATGAGGCAACTTAGACTCTTAAAGTCTCCAAGATGATTCACAGTTCTGTATATGACAAAACAATCAGAGACCATGTGCCTCCAGGTTTGGGACGGCATCTATTAATTAGTCGTTATTCAATCAAAATCAGATATATTTAGTAGTATGATCCATATGCGCCTGAGATTTACTGAAATAAGGTTGAAGTTATTTTTTGAGAAACGGTAACAAAAATTACTAAAAGAAAATAGATTATTAATATAGACGTAGATTCGTAGATACATTTCCTGTTGATCAACGTTCTGGAGTCAATGCATAAGAAATAATTAAAAAAACATCCATATTCCAAGAATAACTGAGTAGAAATGATCCTTAAAGAGAAAGAAATTCTGCTTTTAAGACCCAACAGAGCCTTAATTTACTAAGGATGCACTTAATTATAGCTGATGGGCTTCCCCCTGTGTGCCATGAGCACAGCTCTTATATAGTTAATGGGAGAGGACAGCGTGCGACGAGGAGGCTTTGTGAGCGGCTGTGAATGTTCTTGAGCCAAACAAGACGAGTCTCTGTGTGCGCGACGAGCTCCCAAGTGGCTGCGCTGGCTAATTAACTAAAGGGTTGATTTGTATTACACAGCTATTTGTGTCTGAAAAGCAGGCAGGGTGGGAAACACAGAGCGCATGTATACGTAAACACACACACACACACAGACAAAATGTTAGCTCAAATGATGAAGCCGTTTCGACTGTAAGTCAGAGGCAAGCGCTGTGAAGAAATCTAACATTTAATCTTCTTGGTGAAACAGAGGTGCAGCGGCTCTGTGACCTTGTCTTTGTGTCTGACTGAAATCCTGCTTCTCTTTCTACCAGTTTGCTCTCATTTTCTTCCACAGTTTCGTCTCTGTGCATGCAGACCAGCCTGTCTGCTTTTCCGCCTGAAGCACAAAGACTGCACTACGACACTTAACATGGATCATAGCTGGATGTTGAACAGACAAAAGAGAGACTGCACAAAATACTCTCACAGCTACAATAAAGATTAAATGAGCAGAGACGATGTTACCAAAGAGATCATTTATAATTCTGCATGGTCACAGAGAACAACTACTCCTCATCACTGCTACTTTCAGTCAGGATGAAGTGTCATCACAGGATTAGTCATTCACCAAAAAAAAAAAAAAAAAATCAGACTTTTTTTGTGTGTGTTAATAGCTCATTTTAGTTCAACTGCTGGGACATTTCCGAGGATGTTTTCACAGTCTGACAGGAGAAGTAGGGCGCACCTGAAATAGATGCACCAGGTGTACGGAGAAGAGAAAGTGAGGATGGAGGAGAAAATGAGGGAGAGAGATCCTGTAACAGCAGACGAGGTCACGAGGGGGATGAGGGTGATGTTGGAGGGAGGGAGGGTGGTGATGGGGGTGGGGGGGTGGGGTGTCTTTACTTCACTTTTCACATCTGTGGAAAGTTGCTAATGAGGCAATAAATTGCTGAATGAATTAAGCTAATGAATGTCATTAGCTAATATTCCTGTGTTGACTTAACAGTTTGTTTGTATATTTTTTACAGTCTGACATCTGCAAACACCAGGTGACGATGTTAAACTTCTGTCAAAGTTATTGTGTTTACAGAAAGATGTGAAAAACATGTCTGTGGGAGCTGAAAAACACTTCAATTCCAGCGTAATTTTGCACATTTTTCACAAATATGAGAGGAAAATGAAGAGATGCATGAGAAATAACAACACTAAGACTTTGTGGTTAGTTATGAGACAGTCTAACAGGAGCAGGAGCTGTGTGTGTCTCTAGCTAACAAAATTGCAAAAATAATGTGGAGCTGCCGGAACACAAGTTTAGGGAAGTTTAATTCGTCTTTGGCCAAGTATTTCATGTACTACTCACCTAGAATATCAAGCATACGAAAAAAAAACAGTGTGGTTATAGTATTTGCTCTGAAACTATCATACTGACCATCGTCACAACAAAAACATACTATAAAGACTTGATCTTCTAAAGTAAAATATTAGTAAAATAACTGTTTATGTTACATACATACAGTTATTTCTGCCTGTGAGAACAATCTGAATGAGACTGTTTCTGCGTGGTAAAGAGCTGAAAACAACATCGACCACTATTGTTTGCGAGTGAGCAGAGGAGGAAGACAGCAAACGCTTCCAGGGCGAACCTGACGAGCAGCAGGGAGCCAGGAGCTCGACAGTCCACCGAGATGAAAAACCAACCCAGTGACTCACAGCTTTCATACAGCTATAATAGGTGGGTAACTAACAAGTGGCAGTTAAAGCTTAAAGCTTAACAGCCTGATGATCTTCATAATTACATTGATTCATTTCAGTGTTTTTAAAGACACTTACCCAAAAGTTGTTCTGAAAGAAGGTCATCTTCACTTCAGAGATTCACAGCGATCTGTAAAAGAGGTAGAGATGAATTAGAAAAGGGAAAAAAAAAACAAAGCTGGTTCTTTTTCACTCTGCTTGACCTCCATTTTCTCCACATCTCAGTCTAAGTGCAGCTGCAAAAGAACCGTTTGCCTTTTAAGTTCCTTGTAACAATCTCTGAAATGATTTCTTTACTTTCAGCCTTTTCTCTCTGCTCTCTGACAATAAACTGCAGTATTAACCTCTCTGCAGACTGCACATAAACAGAAAAAATAAAAAACTCCTGAGACACCTTCAGTGTAGGAAGGGAACTCCTGAGGGAGAGCAGAGGAGAGCTTAACAAATGACTTCAAACGGATAAACTCGGGAGGACGGGTGAAGCTGAGGAGGGAAGCGGGGAGGACGAGTGACAGGAGAGCTGAGGGAGGAGAGCGAGGGGAATACAGGGAGGGAAGAGAGGAGATAAATTGATGGAGGAAGCGAGGATGAAGAGACGGAGGTAGCCACCGAGGAGATGATCACAGCTTGTGAAAGCAGCAGCTGCAGTCCTCGCCGTTTGTGTCGCTTTCCGCCTGATGCTGATGTAGATCGGCTGCTTTTTTCTCCTTCATCTGCTTTTGAATCACCTCCGCTGGTGCTTCTGAGCAGCTCTTCTTGATTATTTACTGCTCAAAACTGCAATGTACGGTGGAAAACTAAGCCTGTACTTATTATTATTTTAGAGGAGTGTGTATTGCTTAGCAGAATGAATAATTACTGTGGGAACAGTTTGACAGTTTTTGGAAAAACACTCATTTGTTTTCTTTCCAAGAGCTGACCACTCTCAAAGTCTGCATGGAGGCTTCATTTTCTCTGTTAATCACTTAATCACATGCATGGTAAAACAGGAAATATTGGTCAGTCAGGCTGGTGTGGAGTTTTGTCTCCTCATCACATCTTCTTTTTTGTTGCAGCTGCAACTTCTCTCTCTCTCATGTTTTCTTTATGAAACAGCCTTATTGATGTAACAGCACAGAGATGGTTGAGCAAAAGATGCTGAAACTTCCTTTTTTAATCGACCCTACGAAGGCTAATATTGATACTAAAAGCAATAAGTGGTATTGGTTGAATTAATGCATCCTCCAGTCATAGCCACAAGAGCCACAAGAGCCACAAGAAGCCATATTGAGAAAACTTAACTTTCTCTTCATCTGCAAGTCATGTTGGACTGAAAAGGTTTTAGTGGATCAACACAGTAACAGTGTATTAGATCTACTGCCATGTTGGCTATAAAAAGGGATATTATTTTCCCCCAAATATGGAGAGTTAATGCTTTTCAACTAGGATTAAAGGCAAATGTAATATATTTATGTGTCTTTCCATCCCATTCTTATGAGCAAAGTATTTTTCATGGTAAAATGTCAAAAGTCACTATGACCTCACACAGTCAGAGGCCTCCTAGTCATCAAGCATTAGTATATAAAACATCAATATAACATCAAACAGACTAATAAAACAAAACAAGACTATATACGACACAACGACACGTCACAGAAGAATCAAAAACAGAAAAATATCTGTCATAGACCAGCAACAGCTAAACCAACTGTCCTTAAATGAGATGATCTAGCCCAACAGATAATAACCTATTTACATCCTTCACTTATTTACGTCACACGCTAGTCATGTCGCTTAGATTTAACTGCACGTCGTTATCGTAATCATCATCCGTTGGCACAAGTAAAATCCAACTGTTGTGGCTTTTGAGCTGGAAAACAAAGACCAATAAGGGCTTGTGGTGTTTTGATGCATACGGCAAAGATAATAAGTAAAGAAATTATTGATCATAAACTTTACAGTGGCCTTGAATTCACTCTGGGACACTAACTCTTAAACTCAATTTCCTTCCTAAACTATTACAAGTGGCCTCATGGTGCAGGGACATGACAGGACAGCAGCGCTGACCATTTTAAATTGGCTGCTGTGGGAGGGAAAACACTCTTGCAGCAGCTGAGCATAAACCTTCTGACCCTCGGCTCACACAAACACACACATTAAAGAAAAAACACACGCATAAGCAAAAGCATAGGAATCTAGATCTGTCCTTTCCCAGAGAATCTATAATGCCAAAGTGTTTCCCCAGGGCTGCCCTCACACAGGGTTCCTGTTATCTGTTTTGCTGACGGTGTGTGTGTGTGTGTGTGTGTGTGTGTGTGTGTGTGTGTGTGTGTGTGTGTGTGTATGCATGCTGACAACAGCCCTTTCCCTCTACTGGCACAAACTCAACTCAGGCCCGGTGACCTGGCATCGGGCAGCAGTAACACAAACACAGCAAGATCTACTCTACTCTACATACACATGTACCAAACACACACACAAACACACACACATGTAGACACATGCAGACGCATGCACATACACACACCTCACACCTTGTTAATTAGCTCAGCAGTGGGACTGGAGGCCCCTGCAGACTTCGTTCTGTTTTGGCAGAGCTGCATAAAAATATTATAAAGCCAGGCTGAGCCATAATTTAATATTACCTTTTATTTATTTTCAGTCATAATGTAACAACGTGACACAGCGTATTAAGTATCAAGTGTGAAATGATCTGTCTACTTTAATGCATGAGTGCAGTACATCAGTGCAGGATATTTAATCTCTCGTGCTGGTTCATTAAAGATTTCTTTGTCTTTATTAAAATAGTATAACCTACAGATCCAGGACCTTTAGACTGAGCTCGTAATACACCGAGTTGTCAGCGTAGCAAGTTCACTAAACTAAAGATTTATGCAGTCTCTGCAATGAATCCTACCATCACAGAGGCTATAATTTGAACTAAAACTAACAATTATTTTCGTTAGTTGAATGATCCTTCGGTTCACAGTACATTAGAAAAGAGTAACAAATATAATCACAAGTTCTCTGAGCTTAAGGCGACATCTTAAAATGTGTTGTTTACTCCAATCAACCATCTAAAAGCATGAGAAATTTAGATTATAATAACAGATAAGGAGGGAAATCAGAAAATAATCACATTAAGGACCCAGAACCAATGACTTCTTTTTGCTATTCTTGTTAAGATAAACTTAAATCAACAGTGTTTATTGGTTAATTCATCAATTATTATTATTTCAGTTATTTGTTGTGTTTTAGAGGTGCTAGTTCAATGTTGTGTTGTGTTTACTTCACAAAAGAAGTAAATAAGTTAATAAACCACTCATCAGTTTTAAGGCTATATAAATGATAATAATAAATCACAATAAAAACAAAATTATAACAAGTTTTATGTCACAAAATAGGCTAAAAACGAACCTAAATGGTGAATAAAGCAAGATTTCTAAAGAAAACACTGCCAATAAATGTTGACTGGGCAGGTTTCTCCTGGTAAAATACCCATGCAGGAGGACAGCGATCCTGACCAAACCACCAGATGGTTTCAGGCGAGCAGAAAGGGGGGAACAGAGGGGGGACGAGGGATAAACACACCGTGATGGAGAGGGAGACAGAAGCCACTTGTTTTCCTACTTGTGACGGCCTGGTGCGCCATGTTGAAACATGCAGCAGATCTGTGCTAATTAGCCATTTTGTTTTAATCTTCACGGTTTTTGACAAAGCACGATCCAGAAACACAAAGACAGAGAGGGGTATGAACCAGCTCCCCATGTGGATACCAGTCGCTGTAGGACGTATAGAAGTAGCTGACATCCAGCATTTTCCATCTGGTTCCAACTACACTTTCAGCTGAAATCAGCTCTGAGCTCAAACAAAAGCCCACAGAAGAAGTGGGACACAGTGTGACCTTGATTCCTCGCTCGCTCGAGATCATTCCTTAATCAAAAATTAAATGTCTGGGCAGATTTTCAGTGTTGCCGTGTGTGTGAGTGTGTGGTGTGTGCCTCTAATAAAAACCTGCAAGCAACACTGAAGGTTCATACATAATCCTCAGATAAATGTAGAAGACTAAATCACCATTACGGGTCCAATAATGGCATTTCAGCTAGAAATTATATTCTATAATGTGGAGATTTTTCATACAATAGCTGCATCTCTACTCTCACTCTGCCTGGATCAATGAATCTAAATCAATATTAGAAGGAAAAGTATGAAGAGGAATGGCAGAAAAAAAAGTTTCTTTATAAAGTCAGCCTGTATTATTGTCCATTACTCACCACATTGTAGAGTAATATCATCATCATATTGGCAACAACAAGGAAACAATTATCAGCTTTTTTTTTGACAAATCAGTGATTAAAAGGCAAAAGGGAACAGTATTGATTAATCTGTCTTTGTTTTATAATTCAGTTTATTTCAAGTTTAGATCAAAAGAAAAAAAAATGAGGGTGAGCTGATCTTCAAAAACATGATTAAAATTTAGTGCTTCAATCTTTAACCATCAGATTCAGCTTCTTTCAAAGTGAATTAAAGCTAAAAGTATCAACCACTCTCTGCTTCACTTTTCCTCCTGATATCAAACCTTTTTTTTTTTTTAAATATTGAAGATGTAGGTTTTAACAGCAAGAAGATTATTTCAAAACAAAGAGGCCTCAATAGGAAATAGTCCTCAAGCACCTTTTGACCTAAAAGTGTTTTCATCAGAGCAGAAAAAAATAACAGGACTAAGAGCACGAACGTTGTTTCTCATGTTAGCGTGCTAATATTTGCAAATGTTGGAAATGTTATTTGTTTTGCAAATAACTTGATCAAAAGATGAAGTTAGTCGAGCGATGCGTGAGTATGTGCATTGTTTCTCCAACGTGGGAAAAAAAATAATATTTGAATTGTAATTAGCTTTTCATATATAAAACTTACAATTTCTGAGTGTTTGAAGTAATCGTGGTCATGGACAGGGTGCCAAGGGAATTCATTGTTAATTTGGTGTACTACCAACTTAATGATTTATCAGTTAACTAAACTAAAAAATACAAATGTAGGACATTGACGCTCACTAAAATGTGACCACCTGTAAGAATATGAGCTCCAGTTGTTCAACACGCAGGAAACTGTAAAGAGTATAAGGAGGGACATGTTGGTTGAATCCACTATAGGTGAATTGAGTTTGAATCAGTTTGAATGATCACATGTTGAATCATTTTTTGAACGTCAGGGGATCACAAATGTCAAAAAGTGAGCAACTGACCATAGAGCACACAAAATAACATGTCAAGCATAACATTTATTTTTAAAATCTCACAATCTGTGATGTAGAAACTGCTTTTCTGACACTTGTTTCCTATTTAATACGACGAACATAATTAAAACTTCCCATTAGCCGTGTCTTGTAATCCTGTTTAGATTCAGTTACGCTTGATCAAACCTTGTTTTTGAGGCTGGTGATTATGTGTGACAGGTCACAGACAGAGAGCGTGGAAGAAACAGAACAGAGGCACAGTCGATCGATAACAAAGAATTAAAAAAAAGAAAAAGAAAGTAACAGTCACAAGTTTTAAAGTGAGGATCAGATCATCGACTGATAGACAGAGACAGGAAGCAACCAACCTTATCAAGAGACACACGCTAACCTCTTCCTCTGCTCGGTGAACCCTGCTACCCTCACTCACTGCCTGACAACAGACAGATGGCTGCCATGAAAAATTAGGACTCATAAAAGCAGATGGCAACGAGTGAAAGAAAGACAGGCCCATACACAGACAAAAACTATCCACAACCCATTTAATTCCTGCAGTAAATAAATGGTGCATCCTCTCCACCCATACTCAGCATTTCTGTTACTATTTTCACTCTCTTTCTCCTTACAGGAGGGCGGTGAGGGGGGCTCTGCTAACAGATGTCTCTCTGAAGGAAAGGAGGGAAGGTCAACTCAAACACACGCCTCCTTACCACCTCTACCTGCTGTCCTCCCTCCACTGGGTAGGAGGAGATGAGAGATTTTGGACAGGAAATACTCTCTGTACGTCTCCACAAAGTGTCAGTGCAAAAAAAACATGGAGAGAGCAGCCGCCTCCTCTGGATCAAAGACTAAACGAAAATGGAATTGGGTTAAATGTAATGACACAGTCGAGTGTGGAATAAAGATGCTTCGGTACCCTCCGAACAGGCACATTTGTCACAAGCTCAGGGAGCAAAGCAGGGAGAGAGGGAGGGAGGCAGGCGATGAAACAAAGGGATAGAGAAGAAAAATGAAAAAGGACAGGTAGAGGTGAAAAACAAGCGATGGGTGAGGCGAGGTGGACGGATGAAGAAACTCTGGGCTAAAATTAACACAGTCATGCTGCAAAATGAGATACGAGGTAAATATAAACAAACCTCCAAACAGGTGAAGGACATGATGAAAAGATGAGAGGAAGTAGGTGGAAGTAGGATATATCTATTATTGTGACTTGTTCTTATCAAAAATAAAACAACAAACGAACCTAAGCCACTGATCGGGGCTGCTGTACAGGTACTTTTAGTAGTTGACGCATCGTCCTCCGGGTCCAGCATTGCCGACGGAGGCTCGATCAGGTGACAGCGGAGCAGCCGTGTACTGGAGCAGACCAGACACGGGGTAGTGGAGGAAAGACAGGAGAGTCCAGGCTAGTGCAGCCCAGACATGAAGCCTGCTGGCCTACATTATGGTCTACGACGGCTGAATTGGGGTCATAAAGCTGGGTGGTGGTGGAGCGTCAGACAGGTAACTTTAAGCTAAAGTTAGCCTACTCACACACAAACATACAGGAGAAACACCACTCGTAGGAAACCCGAGGAAAGTTTAGTTCTCACTTGAACGTGATTGCAGAGACCGTCAGGCCATAGAGCCATAAAAAAAACTTTAAAAGTTACCAGTGAATAGTGGCAGCCAAACAAGCCAGTGTCCACTCGACCGGAAAATGAAGTGTCATTAGTATTCTACTGAAACTATTAGTAGATTAATCAAGCATCAGAAAACCATCACAACTGATTTATTGATTCATTAAGAAACTAGACTAAGAGTGATGTAGCCACATCAGCAGCTCTGTCAGGCTCTACTTCGTCAAAGCGGTTCCTTGTGATAAACGCTGATGTTAGACATATATAATGTTTAAAATATCCACCAACTACAATTTAATTGTACAACCTACTTGTCCCCTTGAGCACAGCAACTCATTCTTTAAAAGTGAAAGAATGACGTGGTATAGCATCCTTTTATTTCTTATGTAAAACAGCCGACAATGCACCTTGACTCTGGATGATGTTTGTTATGTAGATAACTAGGTAACTTTTTTATGGTATTTTAAACCCTTGTTCTATGTCTTTGGGTTTGTCTTAAATGTTTTCTATCTTTGTATGTGAAAGCTCAATAAAAATACAGCGACCAGAAAATATCCACCAACTTAATTTAGCATATTAGCGTGCTAATGAGGATGTACTTGTCTAGAAATAAATAAATGCATTTCTGTGCAACAATTTAAGACAGTGTAGCATTTAAGCTATTTCATGATATAAGTGTAAACCTTCAGACCAGCGGTAAAGATGTGTCATAAAACACGTGATAATAACAGCGCTACAGAAAAAAAGTCGAACCATTTCGCGCTGGACAGACTAAGAAGATCAGTCAGTAATGACAATAATAGTTATAGGAGTTGTGTAAGGGCTTTTCAATAATGCCTTTAACGTAACTGCTTAATTTGACACAACAGCACTGCAGTCATATTTCTGTTTCGTCAGCACAGGTGTGAGCCACTCACAGAGGTAGGACAAGGACAAACAGACTGAATTTATAGAGCAGCTGGGTCCTCACAGGGAAGTCCACTGCACTGCACACTGACTCACCCGTCCTTCACTATTACTTTTAAACCTGATTTGGCGAAGCGTGGAGGAGAGAGATCATTTTGTGTCAGGCCTGATTTCCCCTTCACCACCACCATCACCACCACCACCACCACCACCACCACCACCTCCACCACCGTCGACAAGTCTCCTGCGCTCCTCTACCACATCAACCGGTGAGAGATGACTCACTGCCGGAGCAGGCAATTTAAAGCAAGACTTCGCAGTGGATGTTAAGTAGTTTCTTTCTTTTTAAAAAAAAAAAAAAAACCTGTGTGGGTTAATACGATCAGTCAAGCTCTGATATAAGCTTTTAGTTAATCAAGACGTTGTTTAGTTTAGTTTTTCCTCTCTGCTTTCATCTCTGTATGCAGTCGGCATCTTAATGATCATTTAAAAATTAAATCTAAAGTGATTGAGAGAACAATTAACTGACTAAAATCAATCTTTTTAATCTATTCATTATTCTTTGGGAATAAAACATGAGAAATACACTCAAAAAGTAAATTTACTAAAGATTTGGAGCCTTCAGCTACATATCCTACAAACATATTCAGCAAATGGAGCTCAGGTATAATTCACTAATCAGTTTCTTGATTGGATGATTACTTTTACACACACACACACACACACACACACACACACACACACACACACACACACACACACATATATATATATATATATATATATATATATATATAATGTCAGAAAATACTTGCTAGGGCACGAATATAATCAGTTTTATACCTTTTGTGTCCAAAAGATTCAGCAAATTCACATTTGAAAAACTAAAACCAGTTGACAACTGAAAAAGTTGCTTTAAACACTTTAAACCAGTTTTCGTAATGTGAGGTTTTTGGCTTTAAGCCCCTGTAAGCTTTGTGTTTTTGGATGTTTTTGGCTGAGCAAATCAAGAACTGATATTTTTTGTGATATTTAGTTACCTTGTTATCATGTACATAACAAACACTATTGTTGTGATATACAGTATTTGCTGCTTTGTCTGCTTTTATTATGTTGTGTGTATTGTAGCACTTTGAGATTGGCTTTCAAATGTAAAGTGCATTTTAATTAAAATCTATTATTATTTTTATTTATTTTTTGCTGATATCTTATAAACAAAAACAACTACTAGACTGATGGAAAAGTAAACATTCCCATCAAAACACTGAAGTCTGAAGCTTCAAGCTGAATCAGTCTCTGGTGATAATTCATTGTTTGTATTTTATTAGAGAAAGACAATTACTGGACAACTAATTCTGCACTACTAAAATCATCAGTTCAGCCCACAAAGGCACACTAAAACCAGAGCCTACAGTTAAACGATGACACGCTGAAACCAACAATCACATCGCCACTGACTTGATGACAGAATTACACCCTGTGTTTAATGACTAAAGCAACACCGCACAAAGCTGTTCTCCTGAAGCAATAAACAGGCTGCTTGGTGAGCGAGGCAGAAGAGAGAGAAACAGTGAGACAGCGAACACAATAGACAGGAGGAGGCTGTGAGACGGAAAAGAGAGAGAAAGCAGAGTGATAAACACAACCCAGGCTGTCAGCTCCCCATTGTCTTGGCCTGAATGTGCTTTTGTCCCTGCAGCATACAGCCTCAGCTTCAGTCCAGTCTATGACAACGTGCCAGGCGGGCATCACTTCCAAGCTCTGGTATGACCAGCTGTGTGAAGGCAGAGTGCTCGACGTGACAGCAAACACTCACAAAACACGTCAAAGTCTACACACACACACACACACACACACACACACACACACACACACAGACGAGGCTGGAGATGAGCATGTACTGCAGCTGTGAATTAAGACCAAGTTGAGTCTCTAACTGCAGCTGCTCGTGTCTGAGGAGAAACTAATTTCCAGCTCCTCGTTCTCTTCAAGTTCTTTTCTTTTTTTATCTTTGTGACTCATTAACAAGGCTCTGTCTCTTCTTTATAGCCACATATGAGACTACATACAGTATATCTGATGGTTGTTATATGAAAAAGACACTTTTAAGGGAGGGATTATAAACAATATAACACAATCTCAATGCAAATAAGAAAATTTCCTTATTTTATGTTATGCTATGATATGAAATTATCTCACCTTGAAATTACTGCTAACTATTTCCTCAAGCTGATGTTTACTCAACACACAAAACAACCAGAGCTGCAACTAACAATTGGTTTTATTAACTGTGCAAAAGTATCAAATATTTTTTGGTTCAATAACTTTAATAATGCAGATTAAGACAAGACGAGACATTTGATGATGTCATCGTATAAACAAAGATTCATTGGTCTTTTCTGTAAAGTTACTGTCAATAAACTTATTCCTTATTTCTCCATTGAATCATTTTGTCTATAAGATGCTAGAACACACTGAATAATGTTTATTATTGTAATTTCCTAAAACCCAACATTCATCCTAAGAACAACAAACTGTCCAAAACCCAAATATATTCAATTTATTATCACAGAAGACAAGATCGAGCTACAAAGCTGCCTGTTAATTAATCTATTTTACAATAACGGATGATTAGTTAAATCTATAAAATGAAAACTGTAAAGTGATCGATGGTCTAGCAACCAGAAATATTCTATTTAAATGATATAAAATAGAGAAAAGCAGCAAAAAGGATCAGAGAGCTGCAACTAAAGGTTGTTTTCCTTCCTGATTGATTAACCTATTAAAGGTTTGGTGTTAAAAAATCCATCACAATAATCCACAGAAGTGTTTAAATGTTGTTTTTGTCTGAATAACAGTCCGAGAACCAAATAATATTCAATTTGCACTGACATAAAAACAGTGAAACACAGGAAATCTTCACTTCTGAACAGCTGGAATCTTAAATGACATAAATGATTTAATTTATCGCTTATTAAATTTGCTGCTCGTTAATTTCCTGCCCATTGATTATGTGAGCAACTGTGTCAGTTCTAGTTATCTGATATGTGTGATATGAATAATGAACAGGAAAAAAGATAAAACAGCATTTTAAATGCACTTTAAAACAGGCGATTAACAGCACCATTATTAAGTCCCACTGTGAATGAATATATAGTTTAAATTTGTCATTAAATTAGAGGTTTCCTTCCTCGAGGCGGTGGCTGATTTTAATTTTTAGGTAAATCAAATAGTCTTCTCCTCCTATGTTCCTTATTGCTCTTGGCTCTCTAGCACAGAAATGAACCAGTAACCTAGAAATAGACCCAGGACAAGAGCCAGGGTGGAGGGGGGGGTTAAGGCCTGTTTCTCCATCCTGCCCCAGGATCCACCCATCTGCTATGAGGGGACCTTGGCTGGGATCACTGTCAACCTCAGGCACAGGTCATGGTTTTACATGAGGGGCTTTAATAAAAAAATGTACCAAGCAGTCACCTGTTGTCACCTGAGCGCACTAAAATGAAACGTCCTGCAAACCGAGAAGTATAAATTACTAGAGTTTTAAAAGTAGTGAGAGTTTTGTTTATGTGTTCATTGTGTAACAGGTTAGCCTAACTGTTTCCTGCCTGAGATTTCCTGCCTCTGGGTCCTGCCCTGTTTGGCACAGACGTGGGAAGGCCTTGCAGGGCTCTAGCCTACATATGAGAAGCTTCACATGTATAATTAATATTTGTCATGGGCACCCGGTAATGTGTGTGCAGGAGAGCTAATGGATAAGGATACAGGCAGGATCACAATAAGTAGTAGTAGTAAGAAGATCTTCATGGGCCAAAGAGAGAAAGAGGAGTCATCGTTGAAGATGAAAGGGTCCAGTTGATTAACTATGCAAGGCTGCAAGCGTGTGCACACGAGCGTCGTTGCCTATTTGAATATTTAAGCCGAAGGACTGTTGAGCAGTTTGTTGTCAGATAAAGTGTCGGCTCAGCACAGACATCTTGTCCATTCAAATCTAAATGCAAAACAGGGAGCTCTTCGTATTCACCTGCTTCTTTCTTTTCTCCTCAGCAGCCACCTGTTTTCTGCTTTCTGCCGTCCTCCATCACTGACGTGTGGAGAACTCTTCATAGTTTAGTAATGAAAAACGCAACGGATGTCTGATGCTGCAAAGGTTGTGAAGAAAAAAACCATTCAGCAAAAGCTTGTGGTTGTTGCAAGAGGTTTGGACTATTTTTTTTTTTTCATTGCGTCTATTATCTTCTAAAATGTCCGGCCTCCTCCTCTGCTGCATATCTCACCTGGAGGGACTCCAACTTGTCCGTACTTATCCAACTTACACCGCCCTCTGTCATTTGGCAAAATGTAACCGAATTTCATCATCGGGCCAAGATGAACTGTCCATGTATCATGATAGAAATGTTCAAATAACAACCGAGTCTTAAACTGCAACTGCAACTGAACGAAGAACAGGTTTAGGTGCAGCAGTGCTGAAATTATTTTAATTAGTTTGACAGTTTATGTTCTTTTATTTTAGCTTTGTTTTTAGTTTTTTTATGATCAACAACACTTTACAAGTAGAAAATCATAAATGTTAACGCTCTGACTGATTTGACTAACTTACAGTTTTATCTCAACTCAGCTCAGTTCAGGTCAGGTCACTGCTGAAATATTAGTAGAACTATACAATATGTTACCATGCAATATTTATCATAATCATGATGACAAAGCCTGGAGCTCACTAACTCAGCCAACATATCAACCACCAACTTTGTCTCCTTAATTAAACATATTCAAGATAATTATTCCCCATTCTAGATATCTAAATTAAATAATCAGTTTTAGACTTCAGGCTCTGGGGGCTCATGTTCTTTAGTCTCAGCAGCAAAAGCTAATATTGATGTTGTACCACCCAATTCATAATTACTTATTATTTACTTACCATTACTATTCTGTGAGGGAATCATCATATACTGCACTGAAATTCATTACAATCAATACAAAAGTTGTTGAGATATTTTAATAAATAGTAACAATAATATGACCTTTACGGTGGTGAAACAGGACAAATCAGAGGATCAACAAAGCTCATAAGGCTTCATCCTCAGGGGAACATAAAAATGTTAAGTAATCTATCAAGTGACTGTTGAGGTATTTCAGTCTAAACAACAATATCCAACAAACACATGAAAATCAAAAGATTCAGAGCAGGCTCCAAGTATAACCATGCCTTTAGATACAGGATTTATATAAGTGTATAGATATAGATAATGATATAGTGAGTAGCTTCAACAGATGTGTTATAGAAACCAGCCGTTTGAACCAACCCGAGAACTGCATATATGATCTGAGAAAGCTCATTCCTGTAAACTAAACAGGTGAGAAAAGACATCTGTTCCTCCCAACGCTGGTGCATTTTTTAGTGAAACCCCCTCACTTCCCTCCATCTCACTGAGCCTGACTCACCCCCTCAGCATTTAGCAGGTAACATCATCCATCTCCCGTAGAAGTCGAGGCACAGGGGAGAGTGTTGTTTACTTTTTTGTTTAATAGGGAAAGACCCTGCACCAGACAAATTTTACCTACTGCCATTTACTTTCAAGGAGACAGAGAGAAAACTAAATGAAAGCAGAGAGACCACGGTGGCACCAAGAGACAGCTGGTGTGGTCTGACGATGCAATATCTGTGCCTCAGTGAACATCTACCAGTCAGTCAAAGGGAAATTCCAGTACGAAAGTTTTAATGCAACAAGTCAACAGCTGACTTGCACATCCAAAACCTGAAACCCCAAACATACCAAAAAAAAGGTTCTTACTTTCATATCTGAAGCTGTTTCACACATAAATGGATTAAAGTGATGAAACAAAACAGAATCATCTCTGGCTGACAAGTAATAGGAATGTCTGTATCTGTTAAAATACAATTTTTATGATTTTTTTAAACATTTTTTAGCAAAGAGAGCGAGATATGGCACAAAACAAGGGTCTCTGTCTGCATTCAAATCAAGGACATTGTGGTAGCAGACAAGTCGGGCACAGTGAAACCCAAAATATGTAATCTGTGTGTGTTGCTACAAAAGTCTGAGGTATATTCACATTTATTATCTGAATCTTGAATGGTTTTTAACCAATATTTGTTCATTACCAATCTCTCATATTATTGACAGTTCAGAGTTAGTTAGCTCCAATCCATTATTTGTATTTAAAGAGCAGAGCTGCTTTTATAGGTTCATAGATTATGTGTCTTTTAAAACAAAACACAGTGATAACACTAATATTGATAGCAAAGGCAACCATATGATGTTGTCAATTCAAAACACTACAGCAAGATACTACAGATCAGTTGAATTATCAAATTACAGTCCAAGGAATTGAGTAATACCAGTTAAGTACCACTATGAAACAACCTGAGATACATGTTATACCTCTGAAGATTAACATGGTTGTATATAAAACAAACCGTTTAATATTTACTACGAGAACAGCCTCTCTGTCTCCTCTCACCATCACCTAGACACCCCGTAATGAGTCTCTGATCTGTGATGTCCGACAGTAAACAGAACCGGCTTGAAGTTTATGAGCTTGCTAAATGGAAATGTGAGGATAATGACCAGTGTAACACCTCGTCTAACACCTGAGGTGGCAGGAGTCACACATGAGCCAACCATTACATTTGCATGGCTAAAATTATCAGCTGATTTCAGGTCATTGCAGCTGCTGATACATCTTTGCTGTTAAGCAACAAAACACTGCACTGCAGAAATGTCATAACATGCAGTCAGCTGGCAGATTATTAGATACGTGTGTTTACAACAAACAGTCATGTAATAAAACCTCGCTTCACCAAGGTTAGTTTATAATGTTCAGTTTGTGTTGAAACTGTTTGCAGAGGTGTAGCTGTCGACTATAAGGTCACTGTGGTGCCTGTAATGTTGCTATTGAGCTGCAAAAAACACTTTTTTCCACGGTAGTAAACTAAATAATAGAAACACCTCTATGTTAGATTACAGCAGTTTTAATCAAGGTGCGCCTAGTAAAATACAAAATGCAATTAGATACAGACCAGACAACTGTAAAATATCCAAATATCTTAATATTTGATGTCTAATGTATGTCCCTTTTATCCAATGCATCATCTTGATATCAAGTCACAGGTTTTTCAAGCTTGTATAAACTTTTCTAGGAAGATTTTTCACCACAACAGAGCCTGTCTTGGGATGCAGGAAAACCATTTGACTAGAAAAAGATCAACGATATTGATTTCAACTCACAAGCTCCATCTGACTGACTACAAGCATCAGATAACAGACTGTCAAATAAACAAGACTATAATCAAACATTCAGTCCTATAAAACCATGCCCCATCTTGGGATGGTGATGTTAATTCTACATCCATTTATATAAACACTATGATATTTAGATTTGCTGTACTTAAACAATACCTTAAATAAAGTTAAGGTGATGGCTTTTTATTATATTTTTTAAGCTCACACATTAACTTGACTCAGACAAGTTGCTCTTTTTAACGTTAGCTGCGTTTCCCTCCGTTAACATGTCAAACAAATGTGTCTACTAGTGCTGCCAGTTTCAATTCAACAATGTCACAGCCATGCCGGAACCAACTCGCTTTATATTTTTTTACCAAACAGCTTATCATTAGCTCAATATCTCGAGTCAATGTTACAGAAATAAATGAGCGTAAACATAAGACGGTTAATAAATTACCTGTACAGACTTCTCCGGTAGCGTTTACAGGCACATTTTCCATCCCCCGGTCTTTTCTGCAGCCACTTGCGCGCACCCTGAGCGGTTTGATCATAGTAGTAGAAATCCAGCAGGCAGTTTCCAGTGCGCGAGGAATTACCCGCCCTAGCTCGACGCTGATTGGCTGAATCGACCCGTCGATCACAGAGAAAAGTGGAGTAGGCATAGCAACCGCAAAAGGGCGGGACTAAATGATTATACGCGCTGTCTATTGGTTATTATTTTTTTTTTTTGTCCAATGTAACGCCCACAAAATACAGGCTGTACATATTTAACGGAAATTGATTTTTGTGTTTTTTTTTAAGAAAGAATAGCTAAAGTTTTAATCATTTAGTGCTTTTTTCCCCCCAGTCATGTTGGCTCATTTATCAAAAACACAGCAAAAACATAAGGTGAGTTTTATCAGAAGTAATTAATTCAAGCATCAACATACAAAGGATTACATACAAAAGACTATTAATTTGCTCAAAATTGTTTATTATTATTATCATTATTATTTATTATTATATTTTTCCTGTATAGCACATATCAGTTTTAGTTACACTTTTAAAAAAAAGATTTTTAATCAATATATTTCATCTTTTTTATACAGTTGCGATCAAATAGCTAATTACAAACTCATATACATGTATATATTCTTAAGTTATATTTCTGCTGTTCATAACCCTTGTATATATTATAATGCTTTTATTGCTTTCACTGTGATTCTTATTGTCCACTATATTTTTTTCTGTATGACGTAGATTTTCCCACTGTGGGACTAATGAAGGTTTATCTTATATTATCTTAATTAATGCTACATCAGTAGGCTACATAAAAAGATAAGGCAACATTAATAAAAAAAAAAAAAAAGAAAAGTGTAATAAATAAACTTAAACTTAGTACTTAATTGGATCTACCCATAACATATGGGAGACCAATTGCAAGAAACAGGACAAGATTCACATTTATAATACTACTACTAATAATAATACATTTTATTTAAAGCGTTCAAACTACCCAAGTTAACCACATTTACACTTTTACTGTTTTTGGTAATACAGAATAAAAAAAGGAAGAGTTTTTAAAGCAGTGCAGAACTTCTATAACCCACTTTACCATAGCCTTTTTAAAAATAACTACCTCTCCAGGAATTGGGACTCAAGGGCACTGCATGATTAAGCCTTTAACTCATAGTTTTGCCCCTTTTTATCTTTAAGGTTGAAAAAATGTTCTTAATTTACACCAGAGACCAAGATTTCTAAACATTATCAAAACCTCATTTGCATGCGAACATCCTCAACTATACATATACTGTGTATTTAACATCCCCATCTTCAGGTGTTTAATGGTTATACACTTCAATCAAATTGTTGTATTCTACAAGTTTTCCCAAAATTTAGCCTGATATAAAAATCTTTGGGTAATGAGGTGTCCAGCTGCAGTTTGGGAGGTTAAAGAGGTTAAAAGGGTTTTGTCACAAGAGGCCAATTACTGTAAGATAAGAGGGAACACAGAAGAAACGGAGCTTGATCTTTGTCCACCACTTTAATCAATGTTCATTCATCATATTGACTCTATAAGCCAATGTAGTCAGACGCATTGAACTGTGTAGTCCCTTGTTATTTATTGTCAACACAGTAAGTGCCGTAAGTGCATATTTCTTTTTGCATACAGTCACAACAGGAGTAATTTAGAGCCAAAACACACACACACACACACACACACACACACACACACACACACACACACACACACACAAACTCTTGTTTTGTGTCTTGGGGATAGATTTGTCCTTCAGTCAACAAACATGAACAGCCTCAGGGTTTATCAACATGATAACTACGTAATGTGCCTCACTATCTGCTGCACCATTTATTTCTCTTCTGAGCTCACTATCATGTAAATAATCTTAGTTATGACGCAGTTATAGGTTAAAAAAAGGTGTGGGAGGTGGCGTACATGTAGAAGAAATAAGCAGTCTCCTTATCAGTTGTTTACAAGAAGAAAGAAAGTGAAAGCTGAATTTAATGTATATATATCTGACTTGGTGGATGACTGAAAGTCATTTTGTGAGATTACTTTTGAAGTATAAATCCTGCAAACTACAAAATGTCTGCAAGCGATAGCGCTGCAGCTTGAGGAGTAACGAGACAGTGTGTCCATCATACTAGCGCCTCATATACTGAATTTGACAGGACAGGGGACAGGGGTGTATTTACCTCCTTATCAAAGTCAGATAACGTGGCCAAGATACTGACATTAGTCCTGAGGGAAGTAATGCCAGCAGCACTGGTGAGATCCTGGCTGCATTGATAGTACGGAGGTAAAACAGCCCTCTTTATCAGTTCTTCACTGAGGCCTGTAACAGAGAAATGGTGCAGCTAAGATTTACTCTGAAAATAAATGTAAAGCCCGGGCAGGCTCTCATTGAAGCCAGACTGCTGAGGTTGACTTGTAGCTGCAAACAGAAAATACATTATTTAATTTCAGGACTGAAACACGCTCTGCAGCGGTGGCCTGATTTTAAATGTGAATATATTTCTGATATTTCTTTAAATAACAAATGAAAATAACATGAAAATAACATTAAAAAATAACTTTAAATAACATGAAAACAAGTTTAGTTTTAGTTTGATTATCAAGACAGTGTTGTAGATGTCATATCTTTACTGTTGTTCACCCATCAATGAAATAAAACTGACCTAAAACATGAAATAAAACAAAAAGACCAGTAGATACAAGCATTAGATCATACCTTCAAGCCTCTAAATGTGTTATCAGCTATTTTGTGTGGAAATGAATGAAAATGTTAGTATTTTGATTATATTTGAAACATGAAAACATGTATGCAGCTGGTGTTTTGCTTGACACTGTTAGACTCTCCCGTGTATGCAGCTGTCATGACTCATCTGCACATCTCAGATGCTCTTACACATCAAATGTGTCCTCCATTGGTGGTATTGGTGCCTCATGCAGTACTCAGTGATGCAGGATTGAAATCAATAGTGAGCGGATGAACATAATGTCAGAAGTTGCAGTCTGAGTACATTTCCTGTGTAGCAACTGAGATGATTAGATTAGATCGTTATTGCTTCTACCTTGACTCTTCTGTTGAGCTACAAGTAGGAAAAATGTCATATCTGAGATTTTAAATGAACAGAATACACAAACAAACACAAACAAACCAAAGCACCTTGTGTAAGTGATAGTTTCTCCATATGCTCAGTGTGAGATGACATGTAAGATAGAGACAGAAAGGATGTTTTTGTAAACTGAATCTGATTAGCAGTGTTCTTTTTGCTTGCATCTGCATACACAAACGAAGCGCAGGATAATCTTTTGAGCCTCTAATCCACAGTGAAATCTCCCGAATAAAATGAAATGAGCTGTCGAATTTAATTATGTATCATCAGTCGCTGCCACCTGTTGGTGTTCCTATTCTTATCCTGTAGGAGCACAGCGTCATGCACCAGACAGAAACGCTCTCATCTGTCTCCCTCTAAAGGTCCTTTGTGATTATGATCCCTTTTAACATATCAATACACTGTAAACAAATATATTGTGACTGGCAGTTTCATTGTTTCAGCAAGATTTTACAGACGCATGATGAAACTTTTTACTCTCAGATCAGTATCAGGTTTTTTCAGTCTAATTAAACTTATCTATACATTTATATAAATGGTAAGAGAATCAACACAGGGAGCTTTACTCTACAAAATGTTGCACTTTAACTCAGATAAGAGCGGACAAAGATTGTTTTGTTATTTCCTGTTTTGAACCCAACTTAAGCATGTTAATTTTTGCACACAGTCAGGAAGTCACTGCCAAGAAGACACAAGTCGACTGAATGAGACCTGGTGTTTACATCCTCTTGCTCTGTTTTCTGATCAGTTTAACTCCTGAACAGTTTGAACAGTCTCACTGATTAAAGCTGCTCACAAAACACCTAAGACCCTCAAAAAAAAAAAAAAAAAAAAGAATAATAAGCAGACATACCCCTCAGTCATCTTCTCATCACCCCAGGAGACCTTACGTGTATGACATCCATCTGTGGTTTTAAATGCAGTATGTCTCACCTCAGTGATTTTACTGCCTTTTGCTTGTCGTCCTTCTGTGGCAGCAGGCGTCTGTGTCTCTGTGAGACTGATCAGCCTGGAGGAGAAAAAAGAAGAAAAGAAACTAAAACAGGTATATGGTTATGGAATTTGAGTTTCATAGACAGATTGATGGGGTAGGTAGAGGTAGCAAAACATATCAGTGAGAATTGTTATTATATTTTGCAATAGTGCAAAATTGTATGTAATCTATGTACAAGGAAGTAGCAGTTGTATTTATGTGCAAAGGTATTGAGTGTATACTAATAAATAATGAATGCTATAAATAGTAATAAATAGTGTGACTCATTCATCCATTTTCCATCCTGATGAACCACAAATCATTTCCTCTGATCTTAAGGCTGCTGTGTCATCACAGCAGGTTTACTTTCAAAACTGTGAGAGCCAGAGAGCAGTTTCCACACACTGAAGGGTTTAATAGGTGGTGGAGGTCAAAGAGGAGGACATGAGAGATAACTCCCACTTTGCAAAACTTTTAATAGACTTTAATTAAGGCTGTGAGTCTGAAAATTAAAAAGTTTTGCTGTGAGATCTTAAGAGTGAACTCTTTAAATGTCAAACTCTTACGGTGCAGAAAAGAAAGTCAGAAAACTTTTTTAGCCACAAGGGGGTGCACTCATATAAGTTTTTATGTTTCAGCTTAACCCATTCAACCTCTCATTTTGGCATGAGATGATGTCTGTGGGTCAGTGATTATCAAATGAATCTGGCAAGAGCTCGACACTTCCTGTTTTCATGATTCTGTGGCGTGTCTGTGTTTACCTGACTGTTCAGTCAACCCCGTCGTCTCAACCAGATCCTGTTGTCGTTACTGCATTGACACAAATGCACTAATGAGCCTTTTTTATTTCCTCAGTTGGACTATGACTTGATAGGAAAATAACATAAGCATGATATGGTTCATCAACACTTCCTACCACAAAATCCTCAGAGTGCAGACCAGCCCTTAATTATAAAAATATATCGTCAGTCACTGGTCTGATACAGCAACAAGCTGGAAAGACAGACAGACACCAAACCTGTTTTAAAAAAATAAGAAAAGTAATAAGAACAAAAGAGGTCTATACTATAATTTAGACAAAATCAACTGTAATTGTTGGAGTAAAGAAGATTTAAGGACAGTGTTGTCGAACATGATACATTAAGGTTGTTGCACTTTATTCATTTCACACCTGTAATTCTGAGATTAAGATATGACAGAAAACCTGTAATGCTACTGATTACATACTAATATACATTTTACAAGGTTAAAATATTTAATGCAAGACTTTTATTTTCAGCTGAGTTTTCTACTACTAAGTTTTACTTACTCTTTTATTTGGATCCCTCTTCTTTTCACTGAATAATGATACTGAACATGATGACGTTCAAGAAATTGTTTGACTTACGTTATGTTACTGCCCATATGGTACTGATTTTACAAAATGAGTCTGTGCTGATGTCAAGGTGTTCACTTCACCCATTTGGGACTGAGTAGCAGGTCCCCACCACTTTTGCTCAGAACTGTGTGAGGTCAGTAGTCTGTCTGGCACAGATATGTGTTGATGTGCTTCCAGCTGTTTGTGGGAAATCATGATGTCTGGACCTTTGGTCTGGACTGGAGGACCCTCCCTACAGCCTGTGAGGTCATCACACTTTTAATTAGACCGGATCTGACAATTAAAGGGAAGTCAAATGGTCTCGGTCAGCCTTTTTAAAAGCAGCTGGAGTCAAGACTTCAACAGCAGAGAAACAGAGACACAAACAAGGTGAGTTACTTCTTCTTTTTTTCATCTCAGATTTTTTATCTTTCAGTTGGGAGCATCAATCCAATTCTGACAAGAGGTAAATTAGATTCATTTATTGTTTTTTGTCTCAGTTTCAGATTTACATGAAGATGTCTTCCACTGTACTTTGTGCTGTTATTTTTTTGGCAGCTGACTTGACATTTAGTGCGGCTCAGAGTGAGTATAATTTGTGTGGCACTTTTATTCTGTTGCTGTTGTTTTTTTGTCACTTTTGTGTTTACTTTGTCAATATATCAGTAGTAGTTATCTACTATACAGTTATAGTAGATAGTAGATACAGTTATAGTACAATAGATGATAGATATTATTAAAACAGATAAAATAATGCAAATTTTAATACAAATTTCGATAAAATCTGTGTAACCAACAGTGAGCTGCAAAGGACAATGTGGTGCTGAGTACTACAGGGGCTACACATGCCAGTGTGATTATGGATGTATGAGTTATGGAGAATGCTGCAAAGACTATGAATCTCAATGCACCACACGTGAGACTTTTATTTCCTGTCATTTGTGTTACTGGTTACTCGCACTAATTTACTGGTTGTATGTTTGTATGTTTTTTACTCTCATCAGATGCTTTTGTCATATGTCTTTATTACTGTTTTTTTTTTCCTTCTAGAGATCACATAAACAAATTTTGAACATTCCTCACGAATTGTATGAAATAATCATCTGAACTTTCTTTGTGTGCAACAGAAAACTCGTGTAGAGGTAGATGTGGAGAATCGTTTAAAAGAGGCCGGCTGTGTAACTGCGACCCTGATTGTCTTAAGTACAAGCAGTGTTGTCCAGATTACAAGACGTACTGTGATGCAGAGGGTAAACTTTGTCCAGTATATTCAGCATGATGTGATGTGTGTTTGTTATTTTCTGCATGTTCACCTCTACAGGTTTCCTTCACAGTTTCATACTCAAGAGTATAACCATCATTTCTGGTATCCTGTTCGTGTTAAAACTGGTTATATATCTCTTTTTTTCCTTCGTGACATTTGGTGGTCATTTGATATGTGACCAGCAAATGTGAAATCCCGGCTGCATTTGACCAAATCAGCCGTGTTCTTTCTCAGCTCCACCATAAAGCAGTTATAACGCTGATCCATGGAGATTAATAAATGTGCATGACTAGTGAGGTGCAAAGATGCAAGAAATACTGTCATGTGACAAACACTTGCATGTCCACCAGCATGTGGAGCAGCATGCAATGCATGCAGTAATCTGCACAGATGCATTGGTTTAAATTTGACAACATTATCTTCTGTGTCGGTGTAATTACTACAGCAGAAATGAGTGGAGCAGCCAGTGCGTCAGCACCAGTGAAGACTAGCTCATGTCATAGTGTAAACAATAACAAACCCAAAGGTATTTTGTTTTGTTTTGTTTTGGTAAAAGGTTTGCTCCTACAAAATACAAAATTACTTAATGTCTGTTTTCAGTCGGTTAACCATTAAGGGGGATTTGTTTTTATATGTTCAAGTTTCTAATGTTAATGTTAATATTCCCACAGAGTCAACTGTGACTGAAGCGCAGCAGACCTCGACACTCAGAGACAATCCAGGTGAATGTGCTTTTTGAAATTTGACTCAAGGAAACTGAACAAAATGTTATTTCACACCTCAACCACTGTCAGTAACCAACCCTGTCTGAATTACTGAGCCAGTTTAGTTGATTTATTTGAATTTATTTACATTGAACCAGACGTATGTGAGGGAGAAGGGATGAAGATGTTTTATGGTCGACTACATCGCTGCGACACTGTCGCTGTGGTTTGCTTCGAGGTTCCAAGTTTCACCAGAACAAGCCAAGAACGTTTGTTGCTCTGGGCCAAAAGGAACACAAGGAAGCAGTGTTGTCATGAGTGTGTAGGAGTGTTATGGGCACAGGCTCAGTCGCAAGAGAGGAAAAGCACAAAATGAAGCCAAGAAACAATGACAGAAGATTTTCTTAGTGGGGTTTAATTCAAGAGTTGGCCCCGCAATAGTTGTATTGGGTGGAGATAGTTGTGTGAGGAAGACGTGTTGTGACATTTTCGTCTGTAAAAAAAAAAAAAAAAAAGACGAAAAAATCACGTCTGAGTGATGTGCATACTCAAGTAAACATATAGAAGGAAAATAGAGACAGTACTGAATGAAATATTTGTATTGAACCTGTTAATACATGAACCTTGCTCATTTGTTCACAGGTGACGTCTTAATTCCACTGGTCACTACAACATCATATCCACCAGCTGATCCTAATGACGGTGAGTTATAATTTCTCTGGATAACACATCTGGCTAAATTTTTTCCTCATTACATTTTTACAAGTGTGAACATAAACCTCCTTTCACTTGTCACATTCTTGTAGACATATTCAGCCAGATCATCATAAATGACAAGACAAGTCCGATACCTGACGGCATCAGTGGCTACGGTCTGCCCACAGCTGACCTGCTGAATCAAGTTGCTGTTGAACCCACTGACAGTCCAGGTATGTGGTATATACAGATAACCTGAGAGAAAAACAAATCAAAAGAAAACCGCTCAGATTATACTGTAGAGATCCCATGATCCATCAGGGCTTGGACATGGAGACTTTGTGAAATCATTCTGTGGTTTCTGTAACTGGGATATTTGCAGGATTTGGGGTCCTGGATGTTTAATTATGCTGTAGTTTGGTATCTAGCAAGTTTGAAGGGTGGGTGAACACCTTGTGCTTTTTTTTCTTGTTTCTTGACCTATTTCTTTACGTTTTTAGATGAAAGCCAGGACCCAAGCTTTCCCAGAAGAACACTGCACTCAGATGAGATGATGAGTGTCAATGGTTGTTGTTAATGGTCTAAATTGTTAAATTATGTTTGTTCACTTTCAGATGTCAGTGATCTTATTGACTCAACAAATGATGGAACAGCTTCTCCTGCACCTACAACACTAGTTGACCGTGTCTCCAGCCAACCTTCCCCAACCTCAGCACCTAAAGCAGATGTTTCTCCTCCAGCCAGCTCCACAGAGCTGCACACCACATTGCAAATAGACGCACAGTCTGATGGTGCCGTCTCTCCTGATGCACAGAAGACAGATGCAACTGATGCACCTAGTGATAGGTTAGAGGCTACAACCCCACCCATCAATGCAGAACCCACACAGGACAACACAGCTGTGGTACTGGACACCACCATCCCTCCCTCATCAATGCCAGATGTGATAGACATCAAAGATGGACCCACTCAAAACCCCAAACCAGATGATACCGGAAACAACTCAGACGATTCCACAGCAACCCATGCCTCTGTTCTCACAGACCTTCCAGATTTGTCTACCGATGTTTCAACAGTGAGCGCCAAGAATTTGTCAGAGGTTGATGTCCTAACGACCCCGACCGCCTCGTCCACAGCTGCAGTGCAGGGCGACGTTGCATCACCAGAAACCACTGCTGCTCCAGTGAAAGTCATTCCAGCCACGACCCAACCCAAACCATCTGAACCTCCTAAAAAACCCCAAGACAAACCTGATCAGAACAAGCCACTGCCAACCAAACCAAGTCAGGATAAACCTGACTCCAAACCCGACACTCTGAACACAGATGATCTCAGAGACTACCAAGCAGGTATGAAATGCTTCGTCCACATTCTCAACACAAGCTAATGGAAAACAAATTACTTCAAAGATGAATTCTGACCCTGTGAGGGAAACATTCACTCCAAGTGTGAAAATTCCCATCCTGTAGTTTCTGCTAAGACCCTAATGTATTTTTTATGAGTCTAACAGTAATGCAAAGATGAAGGTTTCTGTTGCATATTTATTGTTGCTTGTAGTCTGGTTTATGAGCTCTGCTGTTTTTCATTTTGCGTCTGAGTGAACAAAGCTCTCTTCAAACAGCACCTCCACAATTAAGTAACAGAAATGGCCATTTTCCACACTGTTAATGCTTTAAGCAGTCTTTAGGAACTGGAAATTAGACTCAGAAATTTTAAAGAATGGAAAAAAGCTCATGGAAAAAAAAAAACCAAAAACGAATGCAACTCTGAGTCTCATTGCTTGTTTATTCCAGCAGATGGTTTCCTCATGAATGTATGTGTGTGTGTGTGTGTGTGTGTTTTTTTTTTCCAGATGACAACAACGATACAAACCTGTGCAGTGGGCAGCCGATCGGTGCGGTTACCACACTGAGGAACGGCACAATGGTGATTTTCAGAGGTAAATACCAAGAAGCTGATGTCAGACACGTCATCAAATAAGCAAACAGTTTCATCTGTTAATTTAAATACCTTTTAATTAACATGTGGGAAAGCAGCAGTGGAAAGTACCAAAGTTGTGGCTGATGAACTAAAACCCCTGAAACAAAAATATTTAGTGGTATAGCCAAAGGTGAAGTTTTAATAACTTTGTTGGTCCTCATTAAACAAAACCTATAAGAACTTAATATAATGACATTAAATGAAGGTGGACCACACCTGTGTAGTAATGTTACTTACTTTATTTTACAGGTCACTACTTCTGGATCCTGAACAGAAATCGGGTCCCTGGTCCGGCCCAAAGCATCACACAAGTGTGGGGCGTCCCTTCCCCCATTGACACTGTGTTCACCCGCTGCAACTGTCAAGGCAAAACATACATCTTCAAGGTAAATTTACTCATCTGATCCAAAATAGTCTGTGCATTACTCAGATTATATAGATGTTTAAACCTTAAAACCGTTCTTGGATTTACCAATGAACTCTCTTGGGTAAAATGACGTACATGTACATCTGACTCACCTGTTTTGGATTGTGTAAATGTGACGTTTGCAGGGTCCCCAGTACTGGAGATATGAAAATGCTGTTTTGGACCCTGGCTATCCTAAAGTCATTCAAACAGGGTTTGATGGACTTCGGGGCCAAATCACTGCAGCTCTGTCTGTGCCTCAGTACCGGGCGAGGAGAGAGTCAGTCTTCTTTTTCAGGAGAGGTGATGATTATTGTTGTGCCTTTTCCTTTCAGCACAAAATACAATTTTGATTTTTATTATTTGATTCTGACTCTTGGCTGCGTCTTTCAGGGGGTTCAGTCCAGAAATATTCATACCTGTCTGGCACCAGCCCAACATGTCGCAAGGATCCCCCAAGAGTCCAGTATGCCGTTTACACGGTGCGCCACCGTATGGCTCGACAAGCAGGTGAGACAACAATTCAACTCTTAAAAGGATCATAGTTTAAATTCATAAGAAAAATGGCTGATCCTGTGTAAATGTTACTGACATAACTTGTACAGGTTGTTTTATCAGATTAACCTAACCACACAATGACACTGTTACATGTAGTTTCTCTGAAAATGTGAGTCACACCGTTTCCAGGTGACATCAGTCTTGTAAAATAATGTGGTAGATAACATATGGAAACTCTCACTGCTCTGCATCAAAAACAAAAAAGGTTTTTACAACATTTTGTTTTAAAAACTGTTATGTTTTCTCAGTGTCTGCTCTAGGCCCAGAGATCAACATCCAGACGACCTGGAGAGGTTTCCCCTCCACAGTCACAGCAGCCGTGTCCACACCCGACTTAACAGAACCAGAGGGATACAAATACTACGTGTTCTCAAGATGTAAGTCATCAATACATTTGAACTGATTCATGGTGTATAGATTTTATCTAACTTCCAACATCACACTCACATCTTAAAAATAAGTGTTTCCTCCCATTCGAGCCTCTGGTTTATTGGTGGAATCTCTTTTCATTCACACTTCTTTTCATAAATGAACAAAATCGTTCCTCTGTGTCTGTAAGACATTTGTTAAGCTCATTCACATCATGTCTGAAGTGTCTAACTAGGTCCATGTGTGTCTGGGTGTGTCAGGCAGATGTAAAGGTCATTGAGGGTGGTGTACATTCATCTCCCACTGAAATTTACTATGGAGAGACCACAAAAATGGAAAACTGCATTAGGGAAAAAAAAAAAAAACACCCAAAATGTCATTCATGAATTTAAAAGCTTAAAATGATCTGTTGTGCTTCTTTTGCAGCCACATCCTACAACGTGAGGGTGGGTGCAGACCGTCCTGTCGTCACTACTCCGATGGCCAACGGGTCACAACAGAGCAACAAACTCTTCAAATGCCCAAAGAAAGTTTAAATGTAACTGCAGCCATTAAAAAAAAATGTGTTTCCACCATTTTTTCCCTTATAGTTTTAATGTTTATTACATTCTTCATAAAACACACTGCTTCAGGATGGGCTGTGATTACAAAAGGTACTTTACAAGTACATTAAAAACAAAAGCAAATCAAAAAAAAAAAAAAAAAACCACAACAGGCTGCAGAACAAGGTTCATCAAGACTCAATTCAGAATCTTAAAATACTAATTGGAAAATAAGCGACGTGGTTCTGACGGGAATGACAAGTTCTTCCAGTCGTGATTCGTTAGTGCTTCATCGGGCAAATCGTCTCCCGTGTATCCCTCGAGAAGGAAATGCCTGACCTGTAGAGACATAAAATATGTATTTTAAATAAAGCCTGTGACACTGATGTATAAATTCTGTATAGTGGCTGTATAAAATCTGTAATGTTATGAACACAAGAACTGAATTGTATCTGAAAAGATTCAAATGTTTTGCCACAATTTGACAACTTGATGCAGAAAACGTGTAACCATCAATAATGTTTTGCCAGTTAGTAAATAAAGATCTGTGCTTCTCATCAGACATGCAATTGTTACAGAGTATTATTATTATGCAAAGCTTTTTGTACAAGTGCTACTAAAGATCAAGAGGAAGTCTGGAACTTCATAATTGAATTACAATAAAGAGGCTGTGTTGTTGTTCAAGTCTGTGTGGAAGTCTCCTGTTTATTAGAATCAGACAAGTGTGATGTTGATGAATTATCTGTTTCTGCATTTTTAAACACGTCACCTCCTCTCTTCAAGCGTCCGCCGCGGCTCTCAGGCCAGCGCTGCAGCTGCCTGCTGGGTCCAGGTCTAGATGGTTTAGGTGGAGCGGTGCTTGTATCTAGAAAAACATGAGCATGGGGATCAGAACTGAACACCGAAGATACACAAGAGAAACTACACGACCGACATTCATCATGAAGCTACACTGTACCTGCAGAACTGGAGGACGGCTCCTGGCTGGTCGAGGGAAGGCTGGCCTTGTCAGACGGCTGACTTGACTCCTCCACGTCTCCCTGAGACACCACTGGGTCGACTGACGCTTCAGAACTGGGCCTGGAACAAAAACACAGACACAGAAAACACAAAATAAATAAGTTATGGAGCCCTGTTGTCACCTTTGTCAAGCAAAATCCCAAGATGCATTATTGTTATTAAAAACACTAATTTTCATAGTCAGTTTTCTGGTTGATTCAGATGGAAAAAGCAAATGACTTTGAAGTAAGTAATGAAATGGTCAAATATTGGGACTTCAAATGGAAACAAACAACAGGTCAGAACTCTGAATTCCACCAGCTGAACAAACAACCTCATACAACTGACAATCAGCAGCGAGGAGTGAGTCTCACCTATCAGTGTCTGGCTCCAGGAAGACATCATCTCTCTCTTCCCCTGTACCAGCTGGCAGCACCAGGCCTGGTGTGGACGTGCTCACCATGGGAACCGACTGGGAGGCGTGTTCGGTGGTGTCAGATTGAGCCACCTCTGAGAATACCTTTACTGGAAATGAGGGACATAAAAACAAAATACTAATTCACTCTGAGTTTTTCAGCACCTGATAGCACTTTCATATCTGAACATTTCCAACCAGTTTACTGACTAAACTAACAAACAGCTTCTATCAGACTGACATGAACTGATACCTGGTGCTGAGACTTGTAGAGGTGTGGTGGGAACACTGCGTCCACCAGACTCCTCTTCATGACCTGCTAAGAACAAGGGGCTTTCATACATCCCAAGACCTGAGGACAAGAATTAAAATGGCTTCTACATCAGAAAACATTCATCATTCTGTTGTAGTTTAACATTTTGTTATAGAAACTCTTAGTGGTGGTGAAGTACCTCCTTGTGAAGCCAGTTGTCCCAGGTCAGAGTGTGAGGAGGAGCTGGTCTGGGGCACTTCATCTGAAGCACCAAACCTGAAGCGAGATACCCCGGCCACTTGAGGAGAACTGACAAAAACAAAAACAAAAACCATTCAGTGCTGTAAGGCAACATGTTGCAGTTGTAACAATTACTGGACTCAGGACTACAGGTTTGATTATCCCTCTGCTTCTTCTGTTTATATCAATATCAAAATATACACTGCAGCATCTCAATCTATTACATTTTAAAAGTGTGGATCAAAGACCATTATGTAGTCTTCTAGTTACAACTCAAATGATCATATATGGCCCTAATATAATGAACTTGCTGCTCTGTGTGTGTGAGACTTACTGGATGGCCTGGTCAAATCCATCGCGGTGCGGTACGACCAGGGTGGGAGTGCTAGGAACTGTTCTGTCATCATCGTCAAAGTAATGCTGCTGCAGAGGACCAGATGGAGAAAAAGTGTTTCAACACAAACTTACAGAAACACAGCACACTGACTTCTGTATGAATAACAGTGACTGTAAAGTCTCAGGTGTGACTTACAGCGCTTACGGGCACCCCAGAAGTGAGCTGAGGGACTCTCCCCACCGACTGACGACGAACAGGGATACGCTGAAAAACAGGATGTTGGAAAAATGTTTCAGGAGTGCTGTGATTGTTTTTAATTATCTGTTAACATACACATATTTTTTCTTTGATTGTTTTGTCCTTAAAATGCAAAATATTATTAATATACAAAATATTAAATTAATCAGACTCATTTCCTGTTGATCAACTCACTGTTAGAAGTCGAGGTAATATTGTGAAGAGCGTGTTTACAACAGTAATGGATGTAATCAACACAGTATGATTTCCTTTATCATCATCATTATTGTTTTTTGCTTTGCTTAATAACAACAGCTCTTCATACCTGGACCTGAGCAGGTGGTCCCAGCTCTGATGACGGGGCAGGGTGGATGTTCAGGCGGGGTGGAAGCTGTTGAGTTGGTCTCCGTGGCGACTGGGGCATGCGAGTACCAGAGCTCGTGATGGGTTGTTCTGTGGAGAAGGCCTCCATTGAGCTGCTCTCAACTGAAACAGAACGATCATGTATAAGATCAGAAATCAACTATTACCTGAAAGTTTGTAAAAACTGTTTAATATTGTATAAAAATAAACATAATCTAAGGATATTGTTAAATATATAAAATAAATCACTGCATTTTGTATTAATATAAAAAAAAGTATAATCACAATGTTAATATTATCATTACTGCCATAATTATCATTGTAGCAATAGTGCAAACTTTTATTTCTAATGACAAATAGACACTATGTAATATAACAGGGCCTATTTTTTTTCTATTATTTTATCCCCAATTGTTACTACTTATTTATTTCCTAAAATAAATAAAATTTCAAAAACAAAAAACATAAAAACAAACAAACAAACAAAAAAAACCTTAAAAATCATATTCAAAAATTGAATGGTTTCTTATTGGAACCAAGATCCTGGCTACATGGGACTATGTGACCAAGTTGGGTAACACAGTTTTCATGAAAATGACCCTCCTCTTGGCGAACAGTTGTAACGCTCTTCCTCTCAGACAGACAACAACATATTACATATTTCTCAGTCATCATCATGTGTCAGATAAATGACTGGACGGCGGGACAGTATGTGAGCACATGTGGAGACTCTGAGGTGGATGTACGTATGTGCGTTTGAAAGTATTTCCAGGATCTTACAGCTTGGTGTCTGGGAATCTGCGGGCCTCTGGGTGGAGTCAGACGCCCCCAGACTCTCCTCTGTCTCTGTACCCGGGTCTGTTACATCAGCTCCCTGAGAAAGTGAGAAGAACAAAAGGAAATTAATAGAGGAAATATGTGGTAAAAGGAAACAGAAAACCATTAGAGGAATTTTAAAAGGATGATGTCTAATATAAACACAGACTTAGATAATAAGGAAAAGTGAAAATGAGAAGGGGGGAAAACAGGTTTGGGTAAAATTAGAGGAAGCAGATTAAATGCTGGTTCCCACACAGTATAGACGTCAGGATGTAAGGGCAGAACAACAGATTCATTCATGATTCATTTTCTCCCTTAATGGAACAAAGATGCCCTTCAGAGAGATTTACAGCTTAAAAAACACTAATATTTCCATATATACTGAACTAAAATGTAAGGAAACTGTACAGAAACCTTCATACACCAAAAAAAAAAAAAAAAAAAAACTTTACAGCAACACAGTTTAAATGAGAAAATGACTCTTGGATGTTCTCATTTGTAGGGTCACCAGGGAACGAGAAAACAAGCAACGCTTCTTGGAAAAAGGAAACACCAAACTGGATCAGTTTACAAGAAACTAACCTACTCCCTACTTTGACCCGAGTGATGCGGCATCCTGAAGTTTAAATTATTTCATTATTTTCAAGTGATATGTATGTGGAAAGTGTGCATCAACATTGTTTATTTTTTAACATTTCACGTGATCATCTTCACTTATATTCTCTTTTAAATCCTCGCTCGGGTTTAAAAGATAATTAAAACTGAGACATTTTAGGGGGGAAAAGCCATTAGAAATAGTAAAAAAAAAAAAAAAAGCTGCCAGGTATCACTCAGTCTCAAAAATAACACTGCTCAGTGATTGTTTACTGATTCCCATCTCCAAACAACTCTCATTCAGCCCATACATGCGAATTACAATTAAAACCGTAGCAGACATAGTCTCACCCCACAGAACATGTGCAAACATGAGTAAAGTTAAAAGGTAAACAACTAAAGTCAACACACAAATAGCTCGCGTGCCGACTAAAAGTTACGACATGGGGGTAAAATTTGAGTGACAGTAAAATGAGACGGACAGTGTGGAAAAAGTGAGTGTGTTTGCTGGAATTGGAGTTGTGTAAACGGTTGACTGAAAGTGTGGGAAGGCTTAACATGTTTCTGGATGTGAAAGCATGTGTGGGTGAGGATGTATAAAAAGGTCAGAGTCGTAACTGTGAGCGTGTTATGTGTCACAGGTGATCGAACCTCAGTGTCGTCTTCTTCATAAGGCTCGTTGCCATCCCCGCTCCCCTCGTTACTTTCCTCTCCTTCCTCCCCCATCCCTCCCTCATCTTCCTCCTCGTCGTCATCTTCCTCCTCCTCCTCCTCTTCTTCTTCCTCTTCTTCCTCCTCCTCATATTCCTAGATTGAGCAGTGGATAAATTAACATTAATAAAAGGTCATTTATGAAAGACAAATTATCATGTTTAACACCTTGAACATCAACTTTACCTGTTCTTCCTCCTCCTCTTCCTCTTCCTGGGCGTCCTCACTCTCTGTGTCTGTAATTATGACGATTACTTCCTGTGAGAGCTGGTCAGGGGTATCACTTTGGGTCAATTCTTGGTCCATTGTCATGGACTGGGAGGCTGCACTATCTTCTCCTTCCTCTAGTGCTGGAAACTCCTCTGTCTGCAGGGTCAAGAACAGAAACCATGCAAAACACTGTTAGTGCTAAATTAACTTTTCATGCTTGATACAATGTAATTGCCATTCCTTTAAGACAAGATTTCATATTAAATCTATCATGGTAAGAAATTCCTCCAACCTGGCTTGTTTCTGCACCATCTTGACTGTCTGATGGTACCACCCCCTCAGCCTCAGCGCTGTCCTCAGCCAGAACCTCCTCCTGAGGAGAAAACGTGGCAATCAGAGCTGCACCAACACTTTTCATATCATCAAGAACAATGGAAATTTCTGTTTTTCCCTCAGATTTCTGGGTAAACCCTTTCCTCACCTCTGGACCAACTCTCTGGATGATGCGCAGTTTCTTGGATATAGGCGCCCTGGAGGTGTCCTCCTGGGTAGCAGCTTCTGTGTCAGTGACCATGCTGGTGCTTTCCTCCTCCTCTCGAGGCCTCTTGGACATGGATGAGGTCCCTGGTGTTGCTGAAACTGGAGATAATACATAGCTGTTATCCAAACATCTCCTCAACTAATGGGCTATGACTCAATAAAGAACAATTTCAAATTCTAAAGTTTATTTTCTCACCAGTGCCAAACACAGAGGAGGTGGATGGAGTCGAAGGCCATTCCACCTGTGAACTAGGTGTTGCCTCGATGACCACAGGAGGTGGCTCCTGACTTGCTGGTTCAGTATGGGTCATGCTCTGTTGCTGAGTTGGCTGAACAAATGCTGTAGCTTGTGTCTGGGTCTGTTGAACAGTCAACATGGGGCTGGCTAACGTGGTCTGGACATTGGGGCTAGCAGAGCGCACCGAACCACTGGCACTGCCATATACAGTGACATGCTCCACTTGTGGGCTTTCAGTAGACTGCATTGCTGTAGAGATTCAAATAATACAGAACCAATGTTAGATACACAATAATTTGGTGCTGCATTATATAACATTATCAGTTTTAGTGTATGTTTTTTCCAAGTGTTGTGGTCAGACTGACCTTCCTGGGTCTCCACCTGTGTGGTGGGCATGACCGTAGCTGTGGGGGTTGGCGTTGGTACGGTGGCCGGGATCATGGGCCTGATGCTTGCTCTTGGAGTGGGTTTGTTTCCTGGGTTGACAGGCTGTTTACTGGCTGTAGCTACTACAGGCGTTGGTTTTATGTTGGCAGTTGGAGGTTCAGAGGTGCTGGCACTAATAGTTAAATATCAGGACATGAGTTAGGAAATAAGAATAAATTGAACGAGTATATGTGTAATTATATGCATCATAGAACAATAGGAAGTGCATTTTTCCAATGCAATGCACACACATTAACTGTATCAGTGGTGTGAATCGTACCTGCCCCTGTCTGCAGCAGGAGTCGTCTTCAGACTGATCTGTCTCTGTTCTGTGCTCCTCTGCTGCTCCTGGGTCTGAAAATTAGGACACAGTCATGATAGAGACCAGTAGTTAAGCAAGTGTGCTTTGGTTTCAGCACACTTGCACACAGTAATGCAAGTTGTCCAATCTGACCTATTTACTTTGATGATATAGTCAAAGGATCATCTGAAGGATAACTTAAAAGTTAAGGTAGATTTGAAAGATTAAGTAACTTCCAGAAGGTTAGAGGGAGGTTTCAAACAAAATATGTTGCAAACTTTAAGGCAGACTCTCACCTTGCTTGGACCAGCCTCAGCTGGTTCATCTCTTTGTTCTTGTCTCTCCTGTTGACCTCGCAGGTCTCTTAGTTCTCTCTCCTGTCGGCTCAGACGACCCTCATATTGAGACTTGAGAGCACTGACTCTAACCTCGAGCTCCTCACGCTGCTGCTTCAGCTCATCATTTTCTTTCTGCAGCTGGTCTTTGGTGCCTGAACATAAAATGTTAGGTGTGAGATTCAAATAAAACCAAACAAGAGACACTATAACGTGGGCAGAGGGAGGAGCCCCAGTAGTTAAGTTGCAGAATATTCTCTCACTCATGAGCTGGCTGATCCTCTGTTTGGCAAAAACAATGGCCTTTCTAGTCTTCTCCTCCTTGTCAGACATCTGCTGCCTGAGTGTCTCTTCCTGGGAAGCTTTATCCTGCAATTCCTGCCTCAGTCTGTTCAGCTCTGTCTGCATCCTGGAGGATTGTTCCTGGGCATTATGTGCTTCAGTCTCACGCTCTGTGACCACCTGTGACAGACAAAGAAATGCATGTAGGCCACGTTAAAGAAAAAAAAGGATGATTACTGTTTAGATTTGGCATGTTTATGGAATACTATTGTAAAACAACCTAAACTATACAAGCTAAGTGATCTTGGCAGCTGTTCAGAGCCAGATGGTTAAGGTCTTCTGATGGGAGGCTGAGAAGAACATGAGTCTGTGATGTTTGACCTTGTTTAAGTTCTCCAGTTGTCCCTCCAGCTCTTTGGTCCTGGCTTCAGCTTGGCTCAGAGAGTCTCTGAGGCTCTGGAGTTCCTGGGCTGAAGCCTGACGAGCCTCTTCTTCTTGAGAGGGACCTGCTGCTGCTTCAGCTACCATCTGTGGGGAACACAGTATGAAAGATTGAGGCTGTTATTGTCCAGAACAAACTTAAAATGTAGGACAAACATTGCCTACTGAATGAGAAGCCTGTGTGGCCACAGCTACTAAGTTCTCACCTTGTCGTGTTCGACCTTGAGTTCATCATATTGAGTCTTGTAGCGGCGCCCGATCTTCTTGACCTGGGTGATAGTTCGCGCCTTCTCCTGGATGTCTTGGTTCTTGGTCTCCACATCGTTCTTCAGTTTATTTCTTTCTTCAGTTATCTTACTCATGTTTTCACGCAGGTTCTGTATCTGGCTTTGCAGGGATGTTGTTAAGTTATTGGTTCTGTGGAGAAAAGTGAAGAGATGGTGAGGTGGGAGATAGATAATAGGCAGAATTGGATGGGAAAAGGTAGAGAAAGTAAACAAATATAGTACAGTTCAATAGATGTCATTTATACTTATCCCCACTATACCTGGACACTTCTGTTTTCAGTCTGGTATTTTCCTCAGTGAGCTGCTGGATACGTTTTAGATGAGCCTCCTTCTCAGAGTGCAAACGCTTGTACTCCTCTGGGTCTGAATCTTTCTGTTGACTCACCAAATTCTGGAGGAAAATACAAAAGAAATGAGTTAGTGATGTAAAAAAATGAAGCAGTAGGAACAAAATGATCAAATAATTTTTCTAAGTTATAAATCATAAGCTATAACTTCTTCAGTTTGGTCTAGTCTTAACTGACCTGTGTCCGGGCCTTCCAGCGCTTGATTTCTTCCTCCAGTATCTTCTTCTCAGCCTGCAACATGCCACTCTTCTCACTCAGCTCAGAGTTAGCCTGCTGCAGTGGCAAGATGTCCGACTCCAGCTTTTGCACCTGAAACACACAGAGGATGAGCGAAACCAAATTTATCACAGGAGAACAGAAATCACAGGAGTGGACATTAAATTAAACACTCACAGTACAGACACAGTTCTTTTTATCTCTATGTTCGAGTTACCTTTGCTTGAGTTTGCTGCAATTCTTGCTCCATCTTGTCCTTCTCTTCTCTCAGCATCTTGTTTGTCTCCATCAGGATACTCATGGTTTCTGTTTTCTTCATCAGCTCATCGTGCTGAGCCAGAGTCTTTGCAGTCACCTGATTCAAATTAAAATTGGACTTTTTTATTTACACAGGGTTTTAAAAACAGTGGCCACATTTGTCTATTTGATAAAGTGAACTAGACTTTTTGATAAATGTGGGAGTCAGGGTTGACAAATGTAAAAACACACCTGCATCCTCTCTCTTGCAGCACTCAAGCTGTCCTGCACCTCCTTCAGTTCTCGTTCCAGGTGCTCCACTCGCAGGCGATAACGCAAACTCTCACCTTGTGCAACCTCAAAGCGAGATTCTGCGATCTCTTTCTCCCGTCGCACAAACCTGTGACGTAGAACAAACAGAGGAGTTATTAATGGAAAACAAAAACAGATGGACAGCGACAACACTGATCAGTTTACAGGATGCATTTCCCTAATAAACTGGGATTGATTTTATGAGAGGTTTACTTCTATGTGTGAGCTGAGACATTACCTGAGAATCTCAAGAACTTGGTCTTGGGATTTTCCCTCTTCAGTCAGGGAGATGCTCATGGTTGCTTCATTGGCAGCTCGCTGTATATTGTCAGCCATCTTACTGCTCATCGTCTGGATCTGCTCGTGCAGGAGTGCGTTCTGCCTCTGCAGCTCCTCAGAGCGACTCTCCATTTTTGACACATCTTCCTGTAAAATCAGGACAAACATTTAGATTCAAATATACAATTTCTTTACGAGTTAAAGCGACAGGACAAAATAGGCATTATGCCTTAATATGGCCCTTTTAAAGTCAATGTGAATATACCACCACCTATACCAACCTTGAGGATCTTTTCCTGCTCCTCCCAGGAGACCCTGGCCTCTAACAACTCAGTGCTGACCCTCTGGATTTTCTCTTCAAGCTGGTGTCTGAGCTCACCAGCCTGCGTGGCCTGAGCCTTAGCAGCCTGCAGAGCCTCAACATCTGCTGCATGCAGCATCATCTCCCGCTCATACTTGTCTTGTGCTTCTGCTGCTAGTTTAAGCTGGTAGATTGGAAAGGAAACACACAAACTGTTTACTAAGACTAAGCTTATTTAAAATGTCCACCAGTTGCAGTAATTTTGGTTACCATGCAAAATAAACTACTAGATATGTGCTGACAAAAATGGGGCAGGTAGAGAGCCATGTGTTTCTTTGCAAAAATATTTCAAAGATGGAACATTAACAATAGAAACAAGACATTACAATAACATTCTTCTATCACAGATTCATAAAAGCTGTTAACCTGCTCCTGGCTGTCTTGCACAGCCTGCTGCTGCTGGGCTTCAGCCACTGCCACTCGCTGTAGTGCTGCCTGGTGATCTGCCTGAGCACTGCTCAAACTTCTCTTCAGATTGTTGATCTAACAGACAAACGTGTAACAGAAAATAAAATCATCATTAGTTTCATGATAGAAACCAAAAAAAAAACAAAGAACAAATGGTGCAAAAAACAGGCAAAGTGTGGTGATAGATACCTGCTCCTCTAGTGTAGCAAGGGATTGATTCTTCTGCTCCTCTAAGTTTTGTTTCTCTTTCTCTGCTTCTTGAAGCTTCTCCTCCAGGCCACGGCGCTGCTCCTCCGCCTCCTTCATGTGGTTTTCGATGGATGAGCGAGCCTGCTCCGTTACCTGGTCATTAGGTGTTTACAAAAGTTAAAGACAAGCAGCACTTTGACTTTGACTTTATTTTCACTTGATTACTTTTAAGACGGTGCAGACTAGAGTGCACAAAAATGACCTTTTCAAACATTTTGAGGTCAACAGCGCATACCCAGAGTGTACAATTGTACCATCTACTAGCCACACTGCTTAATTTTTAACTTTGTGGCTAAATGCCTGAAAGCTTGTGTTTGTTTTGCACCTGCTTCTCTTTATCCAGGGACTCCTCCAGGCTCTGAGCCATGAGTCGGTACTGCTCCATGCTGGAGGTGGCCGCCCTCAGGCTCTCTGCCAGCTCCTCTGCCTGGGTTTCAGCCTTCCTCAGGCGAACTTGTAGATCCTCTCTGTCTTGATCTGAACTTGGCAGACCTTAAACCAGAACAATCAGCGGGAGCAACAGTGAGTAATGTTATTTAACAACAGTGCAGTTAGTGTTATTGTAATAGGCATAGTTTCCAACAAAATTAAATTCAATCCGTGATGGTAACATGTAGATGTTTGGCCAGTGAGCCAGAGTACACAGAGGACCACTGTTATGACAACTGCATGCCCCTTGAGCACACCAAGGTTGGAAACTGATGATGTACAATAACAACAATATAATTTGCCCATTTTTACTGTATCCAATCTCATATAAACAACGTAAACACACAAGAACATGGTACATGAGCATATATATATACTTCTAAAAGTGGGTCAGGTATAAATATGGTTCACTCAAATAGAGTAAAAAGACAGAAGCTGGAAAATAAAAGCAATTTATTTTACAATTTACTTATATTTTAGTGAACTATAACTATTTAAGACAAAGACTTTACAAGAAACTATAAAGAGTTTGTCTTTCAAAGATGTTATGTAAATTTAAGGTCATGGGATTTGATGACAATCAGGGAAAAGGCTATGCGTTTATGAGCATGAATGTGGGATTTCTTTGTGTATCATGTGGCTGTTTTACGTGCTTCCTCCTGTGTCGTTTGCGTGTTTATGCAAACCTCGGGTGATGGGTGTGGAGGGGGAACTCAGGCTATGGCGTGCTTCACTGCTTCCTTGCTGCAGCCTGAGAGCGTTGCGCTCCAGCTCAGCAGCATTCAGTAGTTCTTTGGTCTTCTGGTATAAAGCCACCTGCGTCTCCAGCTGCCTCTTCGCGTCCATCAACTGAATCTGTGCATGACCAAACAGTGACATTAAGAAATTCAAACGACTGAATCTTCAGTCTGTCTGATCTTCATTTTATGAGATTTGGGCAAAAGAGTGAGGACGTTGGTTGAGGACTGTTGAGCTGAAACGCTCGTGTAGGAAATAGAGGGTTAACATATGATTTTAGTATTGGGGACAGGTTGGGTAAGATCAAACTGTTCACAAGGCATGTGATCCAAAATGACTCTGTTATACTTGACTTATGCAAGCATTTAAAGTAAAAGGCTCGAATGACCTACAGTTCTAACAGCTGTGCCAAAAAACATCAGTATGAGAGACCAGTTGAATCTGAGTTTACCTCTTGGTTTCTGCTGAGCAGATGACGCTGTTCCACCTCATTCTCCAGCCTCTTCTGCAGCTGGGAAATCTCTCGTTCCTGCTTCTCCAACTGGCTGTTGAGACGCTGCTGTGTATCAGTCTCTGAGCGCTTAAGAGTAGCCTAGAACGAGAAATTGGTTAAGATTTTGAACATTGCTACTTTATGTTAATTGAATCCTGTCCACTATATTGTTATAACATATTTCATCATAGAAGCTTATATATTTCTACTTTCACTGTTCAGGTTCTTCTAATGTGTCGTCATCTGTCGATTTGCAATATCTTCCAGCCCAACATCTAAGCGACTGTGAAATGTTTTGGCTTTTCCAAGACAAGTGAGAGGAATATACAAAAGTGTTCTTGAATGAGGTCCTAAAAGAATGAATAATGAGACTTAAAATCACCTGAATAGCCTTGAGGTTGGTCATCAGCAGGTTCTGATTCAGTTGCTGGTTCTGAATTGTTTCTTTCTCCTGATTCAGTCTGGTCTCCACCAGCTTCAGCATGTCTCTCTCCTTACGCAAGTTCTCAGCTTGGCCCTGAGAGGAAGGAGATAAATGATGATAAAACAATGTTAGACACAAAGAGCACCATTAAAGACCAAGGCAGTAATGACGGTGGAACAAAGACAAACCTCAGCCAAGGTGAGTTTCTCTTTGGCTGCTCTAAGATCCTCAGTCAAAGTGTGGATGGTCTGCTCATGCTTCTGTGTGGCAGCAGCGATCTTCTGTTCCTTCTCTCTTAAGGAAGCAATCTCTTTCCTGTAGCCCTCAACATTGTCCTGCAGCATCTCATACCTGACATTAGTGAGATGGAGGTAAATTTTAGTGGCTTGTGCTTTCCTAACAACACCGCTAACTGCAGTTGTATTTAGGGTATATTACAACAGAAGTAACTTAAACAAAGCAATGTCCATCTGCATTTTTTTTTCAACCTACCTCTTGGAGGCAAACTCAAGCTGGGTGGATATTTTGGTGTTCTGGGAGCGGAGGTCCGAGAGCTGCTCCTGGAGCTTCTCACTCTGCTCCATCAGCCCCTTGTCACTCTCCACACGCTCCTTTTTATAGGTGGTGAAAACTTCCTGCAACTGTAGATCCAAACAGTTCGTTTTCAATACTGATGCTGTCTAAGGAATAACATTTTCATAAGGGAAACCAAACACATGTTAAACATATGAGAAAAGATGACTCTTTGGTCATCAGCCTTGACAGAAACATGGATCTCACCGGAGGAGGCAAATAAACATGTATTTAGAGTTTTAGTTTCTTTGCTATTTTTATGCTACTTTATTAACTAAATGGAACAAAGTAACTATATAAAAAGTGTTCAATTCTTGAAGTGACTAAAGAAAATAAAAAAACTCAGTATTGATACATTGCCATCTAGTGGCAGACATTAGAAACAAAGGAGCCGAGCTCAGAAGTGCAATTCCTGCTAATCATCATTAATGTGAATCCACAGATAATTTCACTGTTAATCAATGATTTGAACAGAAAGCTGAAACTAAAAGAGTGCTTTAGATTAAAATAATCAGGCAAAATTAGGCCAGATACTAGAAGATTCTTCCAATGAGACATCTATACAGGGTAATGTAGAATTATGTAACTGGTACTTAGCTGAGATTAACACACTGAAAGGCAACTTTTGCACGTCTGCAGTCATTGCCGTGGGCTTGACGATTAAAATGCAGTGACGACTTTGAACATAATCAGAGTTTACATGTCGTCTGATGAATGTGAACTCACCTGTCTCAGAGCCGCCTTGGCCTCCAGTGCTTCAGCAGACTCTGTTGCCATGGAGACAAGAGCAGTGGGAGTTCCTGCGGTGGGGGTGGTGGCAGGTGAGCGTCGAGGGGTGGATGTCAAGGAGAACTCATCAGGTGGTGCACCTTAAAGAAAAACACAATAAGAAACTCAGCCAAAGTTAAACTAAGAATTCAACTGTTTAGTGCCACAATCAGCAGTGGAAGCAGGTCAATGCTGTATCTATGTCGATGTTACCTTGCTGAGGGAAACTAACACCAGTTGCCTGAGCCAACAAGACTCGATACATGTCCCTTTGCCTCGCGATGGACTCTGTCATTTTTGTCTGCTGGTTGCGCTGCTCCTTCAGGGACTCCAGTTCAGCCTGAGCTTTCTCCAGACTCTGCTCCAGCTCACCGTGCCTGTAAGAGTTCAAATTCATTAGCAAACAGACCTAAAATCACACATGTAAGAACACACCAAAGTCTCCATGCATGTCTACCTGTCTCAGATATATGCCTTTTTAAATCATTTTTGAAAAAACAAACCTTTAGTATTCAACATTTTCAAATAACAAGAACATTTTCAAAATGTGTAATATATGTGGGTTATAGATTTCAGTCTTAATTTCATTTGGTTACAACAAAAAGGAAACTAATTTTAACGTACTTGTTGCCAGTGGTTTCTAACTCCTCTTTCTCTTGGGCCTCGCTGAGCTCTCTGAGCGCCACCAGAAGACGCTGGTTCTGCTTCTGAAGCTCCTCCACGCTGCGGAAAGTCACCAAATGTTGGCTGATGACCTCTGATGTGCTGCTGACGTCCGCTGAGCTCACCTCCTCCTCGTGAATCACGTGGTTTCCACGAGCTTCTTCCAGCTCGATCAGGAGCACACGCACCTGGCAGGAAGGTCAAAGTATAATTTAGAAATTAAGAACTTGGAATGTTCAATTTATAAAAAAATAATGAGAATTAAAAAGTGAATGAACCTGTTGAGCCATGTCAGCCAGCTGCAGTTCACATCTCTGGTTGTCTCTTTCTAAAACAGAGGAACGCTTGTTGGCCTCATCAGACTCCCTCTGCAGACGATGCACCTCCTGATATGAACATTAAAAAAATTTAGGTGACTTAAAAAGCAGACGGTTTGATGTGATTAAAATATATATATATATATATATATATGTTCTCAACTCTACGCACATTAACAGCCTGCTCCAGCTTAGTAGAAAGACTGGCCACGGACTTCTGCATGCGCTCATGCTCATCTCTTTGCCGTTTGAGAATGGGGACTTTAGCTTCCACTTCGTGTACGATGTCATCCAGGTACTTATTGACTCGCTTGTTCTCCAACCGCTCCAACTGCAGCTGTTCCTGACTCTCCACATAAGCAGTATACAACTGAAAATACAAATAACATGTCATGTCAAAATGAGACAAACAAGAGCAGAGGGAAATAAACTGTCTCAGTGTTTCATACTGGCAGTCAGCATAAGAAAGACAGTAACAACCAGTGTGAAAATAAATACTCAAACCCTTAAAACAAACCTTAACTCACTTAAAGTGATAAAGTTTATATTTCTGGATTTTCAAATTTAGCTGCATATACCTCAGTCAGCTTCATGCCAGGCTTGATCTTGGATACAGCAGCTGCTGTTGGAGACATCGTTGTCATTTGTTCCTCCGTCAACACAGATGATGTACCAACAGAACCTGGACAGAAAAAGAATAGAGGTTGGGGTTGTTTCTTTTTACATTCAAAACACAAATTTACTTTAAATGCCAATCTTGTAAATCAGAGTGTTATAGGACTGGAATTAAACCAACTGACCTCTAAGTTTAGAGCTTGACAGCAGTTCGTTGGCGTTGTCGAGCTCTTTCTCCAGACTCTGGATCCTCTCCTTGAGTTCTGCAACAGTCTTGTCTGTGTTGCCGTTCATCTCCTGTACCCTCTCCTCAAGTACCTTGTTGGCTATAGAGAGAAGTACAGTAAATGTTTGGGAAAACTTTATACTAAATTACTAAATTAGTGATTTGACCACAAACAATATGTAGCTTTTTCAAACTTTCTTCTGAAAAGAAGTAGCTTCGCACCTTCCCCAGCATCCTTCAGCAGTTTATGCAGCTCCTCCACAGCCCGACTCAGCTCTTCACTTTTTGCCTCAGAATCTGCTGCTGCTCCCTGTCGATACAATAAAAGTCATGTGAATACAAATCAAAATTTGGATATTAAAACTAGATTAAATAAATATACAGAACTTGTTTAAAAGAATTACGCTTATGCTCCCTTTTACTCATGAACATACCTTATAAAGACTGGTAAGTTTAATATTGGCATTCAACTCGTTTCTAAACTTTTCCTCCATGGTGGCGTGTTGTTCCTTGGCCTAGAAAGAAGAAAGATCCAAATACACATTTACAAATATTAAACTTAATGCTGAATGCAAATTACATCATTGGTAAATACACTTCTTTAATTGTATTTTTGTCTAAAATAAGGCAAGAAAAATTGGGTTAGTTTGTGATTTAAAAAAAAAAAAAAAAAAAAAAAAAAAAAACACATACATCTTTCAGGTTGCTGATCAGGTCCTCGTTCTGTTTCTGAAGTTTCTCATTTGAAGTCTTTAAAGTAGTGACTTGGTCTTGCAGTCGGTTCAACTGAAAATCAGGAATGAAAAAAAAACTGTTATGAAATGATCATGACATATGACAGCAATCATTAAAAACTGAAAAGGTTTGACACAACACACACTGAGCAGAGAAAACTGCAGAGAAACTCTGCAGAAAGACTCAGAGACACCACCTCTCTTCAGGTGCAAACTGAGGCACTGACTTGTGCATCACTGGCAGTTCTATGATGCCATATAATCTGACAAACTATTTGTTTCTCAAGTCATCTTATCACTACTTTCAAGATGAACACAAATACAAAAAAATAGAACAGAGACTTGCCTCATCTTCTTTATTCTCCAGGGTGCATTTCAGTTCCAGGATCTCATTACCCTTCTGTCTGGAGAGAGACAGCAGCTCCTCACTCTTTGACTTCAGCTCCTCATTCAGCCAAGATGTCTGACCATGCAGCAACTCCTTCTCCTGCTCCATTCGCTTCTCCCTGTACTGTAATGTTACGCCAATATAACTTTAGAAATGTATGTACAAGTCATGGTGAATGGTAGAGCGACTACAGCTATAGCTAGTGTTAACATATTCAATCACTGAAGACAGAAATGTAACTCACTTTAATGTTGACTTCAGCAGCTTCAAGCTCATCTAACTTCATCTGCAGGGCTACCTTCGAGGTGTTGATTTCTACCAACTTGTCATTGAGTTGCCTCAGGTCATCTGGTGGATCAACAGAAATTCAGTGAATTCTACGTCACAGTGATAGTAGCTCATGTATATACAGTTCAACTCTTCGTACCATTTAAATGCTCTACTTCCAAGGATCTCTTTTCCAGTGTTCGAACAAGATCTCGCTTTTCAGACTCCAGCTCATCTTTGACTTTTGACAGCTGAGTCTATAAAAAGATGCAATAAGACATTGTGATTATTGAGCATAGATTACAAATGGAGGGGTACTTTCTGATGATAGCTGAACAGCGTAGAGATGAATGATGGAAATAGATGGCAATAATATAATTGAAACCAGCGTGGCTGATTTTGTCTCACTTACTTGCTCTGATGACAACTTCTCCTGAGCGGACTCATATTCCCTGTTCTTCTCACGCACGGTTTTAAGTTCCTCCTCTAAAAGAGAAAGTCACTATCATGAAGCATTTCAATACAAAAACACTGTGACAAGCTAAAACAGTTATATAATATTGTTGAGTTCATTCTCACCAAGCCCAGTAAACTCCTCTTTCAGTTTAAGATGTTGTTGAGTTTGGGAGAGAAATTCTTCCTGACATTGTGCAAGTTGTTTCACTTTTTCGAAGAAATGTTGTTCTGTGAGAGGGAAATCAAAACATGAAACATTACACTTACATAGTTAATAGTTTTGCTCCTTGTCACTCTACTAGATTAGCTGTGTAAGTAAAGGTGTTTTTAAATGATGACAGGGCAGCTGGCTTTTCATTTGTGTTGAGCTGCGACGGAACAAAATAATATATAAGATGACTGGATACATCTTTGACTACAATATACACAATATACTAAACATTGTTGATACAATATTTAGTGGCAATTAATGTATGTTATTAATATAAGGGAAAATGGCCATGCCAGGTACCTACAACCTCCAGGTTTTTCAGCAGTCATCTTCCGTGTAAACTATTTTATTAAGGGCACGAGAAGTGAAGAGGCATTTGTTGTAAGGTTTATGAGCAGGCCAAACCATGTTCACATGTGGGAAGCTCATTTGAGAAATCAAATAATGAGCAAAACCGATTAAAATCAAACAAAAAACACCTAAGTTAGGGGTCGCGCAGGAGGTTAGCTAAAACTTAGCTAGCGTTAGCATTAGTTAGCGTCTCATTGAAGTAAGCGGTGAGCTCAAGTTTTACATTCCCATTGATAGTAACAATAATAAAGACAGCGTTAGTCGTATCAAAAAAATACCAATAAGTCGGTAATGTGTTTGTGAGTTCAAACTCAACACAATTGCTGTAACTTTGCTATATTCACCGACATGCGTGCATGGTACATGAAGGCAAACACTAGCATCGCAAACTAGCTAAATATCAAACTCTAACTTACCGCTATCAACCCGAAATTGTTCCTGTTGCGCTTTCAACGAATCGATCTCATACTGCTGATCAGAAAGTATCCTCTCAAGTTTGTTTTGAATGTTTTTTGGTAGTTTCGATAGCTCGGAGCTATCAAGCTCCTGCAGCAGCAGTGCCGCCATTTTTCCGACAACAACTGCACGAGCAGGCGCAGTTTTGACTTTGTGACGTTACAACTGCAGCATTATGGGAAATGTATTTTTCTATGGGTCGCCAGTTTAGCTAACAGCATGCATCTAATCCTTTCGGTAAAAGCTGCGGCCTAAGGGTGATTTTAAACCACGGTGCAAATATAATTATGTAAAATGTGAAGCAGATACCTGGGCATATCCGGAAATTAGTTTAGTAAAGCTAGTTTAGTAAAGCTTGTAGCTAGTTAGTTTAGCTAGTGGGTCAATGATCAATATCCCTGTTTTTTTGTGCATTAGATCAGGTTAATATGGAAGCCCCCAAAAAAAAAAAAATCCTCAAAGTAAATCGAAATTATGAGATAATAACAACTTTGAGGATACTTTTATTAACAAAGCTAAGTTTTCTCTCTTTTTTACTGGCAGAAATGGGCTTCCATTAGTTAGTTATTAGGGCTCAGGAATATGAAATATGTTATTAAAATAAACAAACATGAGATTTATTTTATAACTTATTTTTCTAAAACTTTTAAACACATCTTAAAGCCTTGGTCAGTGGAAAACATTACATGTTTACTGTCAATGTGCCTGTACTATAACATCAATATATTTCAGAGGAAAATAAAGTACTTTTTACTCCACTCAGCTATAGCTATACACTTTGTGACTTTACCAACAAAATCAACTTTTTAATGCATTGTAAGTAATTAAACTAATCAGCAGTATATAGTTGCCTATATGTTAATCCATAGATTGTATATACTATAGACAATCTAAGATTAAAAGACTGACCCATTAATTAATTAGTTGTTAGACTTGTCTTAAATAATCGCCAAATTAGCCAAATGAAGGTTTAGACTATTTGATATTTAAAGCTAATAGTGTTTATTTAATGATGAATAAAGTTAACGGTTTGATCAAGGAAACAATAAAACAAAAGATTCCCATTAATTTAACATTTCCATTAATTTAAGCCCTGTTTATGAGATGTCCACATAGGTGGATATCACATTTTGGTTGTCAATACAATAATACTTTATTATGCTTAACAGAGGCCCAGTGTCCACATACATAGACACGCTGACATCTAGATGATACTTAGTTTTTATACTTCTCAGGTCAATGTAAGCCAAAATAGCAACGAGAAATTAAAAATGGATTGGATCTAAAATTTTGTTAACTTGTGGCACTGAATACTCACACCCTCTTTCAAAACGAACAGCAGATGGCGGTAGCACAAAGCAAAAGACTGTTGCAATTGTATAGAAAGTCACAGCATTTACTGTTCAATGTGTGCATGAGTGCACGTGTGGTGTGTGTGGGAGGATGTGATTATCTTTTTTTTTTTTTTGCACTGGGAAATCCAGGGATGTCACAACTGCCACAGATTCCAAGAAACAAACCAGTTCTATGCAACACAAATATCCAAACTCAAACCGAATGTGATTTAGTATATTTATTATGTGGCAATAACAGCTGAATGCTTCATAAGAAAAAATGGTCACACATTTGTTGTGTATTTGCTCCATGATGGGAAAGTTTTGATATATTTGATTTTCTTCAGCAGATCATGTATAAAGTTATATCAAATAAATGGAAACTTACCTAGAGACAGCAAATGTCTGAATTTCATCATATATTGGGTGTTAAATGTTGCCACAGTTTCAATTTCACACATTTATTGACTGTGTTTCTAGTGACATATACTTGATAGGTATTCAGACTCTGTCTGGACCAGTTTTGACGAATACCTCAGTGGTTTATTGGTTCATAACCAACACGATGTGTCAGGGAGAGAAAAAGACTGATGGTACAAATAAGAAAAGTGTTCAGGCAGAAGCTTCAGGCGGCAAAGCTATTTTCTTCCTCTAAGCTGTCACGCCTGGATACCACCATTTACAGTAACCTATAGAATGTGGGTGTGCAATCCCTCATAATGTGAACCAGTCCTGTTGTTGCTAGTACTTATTATAGGAATCAAATCCACATACACGGACACATGCACCTTAGATGGGCACATGTCTGTGATGTTGAAGGAGGAAGAAAATGTGATTCACCCACACACAGGACTTCCCATTTTAAATTCTGTACAAACATGGGCAAAATGAATAATTATCTGTCTCTTTCAAAGTTCTGTAAAATTCTGTAAATGTATTATGATTCACACCTCTGTCCTCATCCACTTGCCCAGTATTTCCTCATCTGTGCATTGACAATTCATTCAAACGCATAGTAAAGTCAGCCTATTCTGGGGAAGACGCTGCTTACTTCTGCTATTTTTTTTACTCATTTACACTGTGATTTATTTTTCTGCAGTGTGTACAGTTTAGCTACGTTTTTTGATCGTCATACTACTGATGTTTGTTTCTTCTTTCCTCCTACGTATGCTTTTACGCCTTATCACACATTATTTTTGGAATAACACAGCGCTATTCTGTGTTTATCTAGTAGATACGTCTCCTCTTTCCACTCAGAAGTAATTTGTTTTTCCAAAATGCATACAAGTTTAATTTCATTAAGATTAAATGAGTCAAACAATAACATTTTCATCACTTCATCTTTGAAAATAGCGAGTCATGGGGCACTTTCAAATGTCTAAACAACTTCTAATTGGTGATGACAACCAGTGGGCTTGTTTGTTGTTATGTCATCTCGCCTACGTTTGTTGGCCATATTTGGTCACAGGGGTTAATGCACCTCAAACCGGATCTCTGCAGCCGTGTTATGACATCATCTGAGTGAAACAGGTTTTTATGTGGGTGAACTAGAGCGTGATAGCTGTGTTTTCCATGAGTCCAAACACAAAAAACACAACAGTTATCCAATTAGTGAAGCAGAACCAAAGGGGAATCAAAATGTCAAGTAAAGGGGATGGGATCATGTGGTCACTGCTGTGGTAAACATTTACGTAAACATTTGTTTTTTAGGCTTTTATGTGTTGAAAAATCATGGTCAAATCATGGTCCAATACCTCTTCCAAGAAACAACATTTACTGAATTATGTGAGTAACTTTGATGAGTAAAGGTTAAATAAACCTCAAATGTAGAACACAAACACAGGATATTATTCAAAAGATAATTCAGATAACATTGTGAAGAGGCAGATTTACTGTAATATATTGTGGCTTCATGCTGAAACTGAATAGGTGAACCATTTCGGGAAAATCTTTACTCAGCTTTCACTTGAATTCACTCAACGTGAACCACCTGCTTCCTTAGAAATGTTACATATGCTGTACATTCCTGTATATTCCTGGGCAATAGCTTCTTTGATTGTTATGATCTTTGTGAAACAGCAATTGCACACATGTACAATCTAAAGTGAAAACAGGATGTTGTGGCAGCAGCTTTTTTACTAAGACTGGTCAGCAACTGGTAAGACTGGTCAGCAACCACACTGGCTGACATGTTTGGGCATCTCAAGAAAACCTCTCACTGCTCAGACAGCTCTTGTGGGAGGTCTCCAAAGAAAATTGATAAACCTTAGACACGCTACTGTTTGAAAGTGAAGTATTGCCTGCTAGAGGCTATGCAAGCCACGCCAGACGCACTACTGTGGAATCACAAACACATGTATATCCGCAGAGAATTATGTGTTAGCGTGTCACAGTTCACAGATTAATTAGATATCAAGAAGCCCTTTGCAGGCAATATGTCAGAGATCACAGGAATGTATTTACATGAATTTATGAAGAAGACACCTTGAAACATGTTTGGAGGTTTGTGTGTGTAAAAGTACAAAGCTCGAGTAAAGTTCAAGATCCTGTATTATTTAATATGACAGTCAGATTGATATGATAGTAACTTTTTTTTTTTTTGCTCATGAACCCAAACAAGTTTAAAAGCATTCAGTCTAACATTACAACAAAACTAACTTTAATCCTGTAAAGAGGATTAGTCTGACTGCTTCTGGATCTCTTACAGATCTCTGAACTATGTGTCTAGACAGCCTGACAAATAAAGAGACATTATTCAGAAAGAGTAAGAGACAGTATAGCTCTTGATTAATAATATGGAAATGTACACTTGGCATCCACAAAGAATATCTAAGAGCTAAATATCTACCTGTGACAAACCTGTTTCCTCTGGCAATGGATGTGTTTGTGTGGTAATGTGTTTGGCCATTTCATGAGGCAACTTCATTTAATTTTACAACATGTCAAATTGCAGGTTAGTAATGCGAGTCTTTATCACAAAAACCAAGCGGCTTTTATGTTGTGGTTTTGGCATACCTGCAGCTCGCTGGGGTCACAGGGGAGTCATCACTGAGAGATGAGGTTCGTTAACATGTGGCAACCTGCTTCAGCAGGAGAGAAAAGAGAGAGCCGTCGTCTGAAAAGGTATGTGTGCCTACATGTGTAGATTTTACAGATTTCCTTCTCGTGGTGCTTCAGTTTTGACTACAGAATGATTCTAAATTCATGCAAAATACTCACAACGTCTTTATAAATGGTCTTTTATATAATAACATTCTTCCAGAAAGTCAGGGTGAATTTTAGAGAATTTTGAGATTTGCACAAAGTCTTTGTATCAAAGCATAAATGCATACTATCTATGCTATCACACTATCATAACATCTAAATTCATACTTTAGATGCAAAACACAGGCTACTGAGGACATACAGGGTTAGTTAAGAATCTAAGTGCTGGAGTATAGATGCTTATAGTGCTGATAGTTGTGGTTGAGGAGGAAGTGGGTTTTGAAACACACCATCTGGAAGAAGGAACTTCCAACCAAGCAAAGACATTCTTGATAAAACTTGTCATTTGCCTCATTCCACAGTTAGATAAAAAGTTTTTACTGCTCTTGCAACTGACTTTGAGTAGCTTTAAAAAATAGAGAGTCCTGTGTTAGTGGATGTGTTTGTTTTGTCTGAATTGGAATTATACAACATCAAATTATCTATTAGCCCTGCAAAACTTTACTGAAAAAAAAAAACAAAACAATATTGGCTTTTAATTTGTGGTTTTGGCAGCCCTATAGCTGACTGGGGTTACAACAGAGTCAAGTCTGTCAAGACAAACAGATGAGGCTTCCTTGCTTTTAGAAGTAATGTAAGACTGAATCCTTTTACACCAACTTTCATTGTGTTCACCACAATTTAATTTAGTAAAACTAGTGACCACGCAGCAGACTTTCAAGTGTCACAAATCAATGCAAAACAAAACTTTTCTATTTTACGATTTTATTATTATCATTATTTTATTCTGGACAACATTTACATGAATGTATTTTTCATCATATTCCATGATACTGATGTTAATGATGAATGTTAATGATGATATTGATCTGTGTGAGTCATTGATGAAGTGGGCCGCATCACATGAAGAAAAACCTGTTACCCACTGTTTCCTTGTTTCATCTATTTCCATGACTCTCCCCCCGTTTCACAATATACAGTAAAATACGCAAACATAGACAGACTCTTCACTGCTGATGTTTCACTGATGATATTAAAATCCCAGAGGGTCATGAAAGTTTTTTCCAGACATTATATTCACCTCCCACCATATTGCTGCAGGAAGCAGAAGTAATGTCAAACCAGACAGATGGAAGATATGTTTACGAAACGTTTCCTCTGAGTGCTTTGGCCTCTTAAGTCATAAGAGTCCCTGGTCTATTTACCTCTTTAAAATTTCTCTTTTTAAAATTTGGCAAAAAAACCCTTCATACTTTAAGTATAATGTGTTAATCATCCTTAGGGGCATATCTATTTGTGTGATCCGTGGGTTTATAAATAACTTGTATACAGATCAATCAAAAAAAAAACATCTATAAATTAACATTTTTTACAAGTACATATATTATATAATGTTTCCCCTAACATTACAAAACATTAAAACATTGCAGGTATAGTTACAGTTTACTCGTTTGGCTTTTGGGTTGTGGCGAGGGAGATTTGTGATTTTTGAAAATAAATGCTATTCCTCAACTAACTGTAACCAACATCCATATTTGAGAACACTGAGATTTCTTCTGATTGGATGTAAAAACTTCCCCAATTAGAGAAAAACCTCAGTCACTATGGTGTTGTGATGTGGTTTGTTTCTATTTACAGAAGCCCAAAAGAATAACTTGTCTTGTTTTATGAATTGCTCATCGTAGCTCTCTGTCCAGCTCTGACTTCCTTTCTTCCTCAGCAGCCAAACACTTTGTTTATTCTACGTCATTTTCCTCTTCATCCTCCAAACCAGGCAGCTCTTTCTCCGGCAACAGGCCATAGCTGTTGAGGAAAGCCTCCACATCTGTGGCAAAAAACTCCTCATTGAGATGCTTTGTGCAGGCCAGGAAGTTTCCTAATAGTTCTCCAGCTTTGTATACCAGCAGTGTAGGCAAAACTTCATCGGAGAACCGCTCACTAGCACCAGAGGCAACAGCATCAATCCTGCAGAACTTTACAGTGGGGTACTCAGTAGCCAGGCAGTCTAGGCAGTTGTTGAGCTCCTCACAACCTTTGACTCCAATCTTGTAAATGTGGACAACCACCACTGTGCTGTGATGCTCCTTCTCAATGACCTCGAGGAACGCCTCTCCACTATCCAGATCATGAACACTTTCAAACTTGGGCCCAAAGCTCAACTTGTCATGCATCTCCTGCATGCATTTCCGCCTGTATTTCTTTAGACATCCCTCATCCTCTTCCTTCAGTAGCTCATACTCTTGCACACTCATCTGAAAAACAAAAACACATTAGACCAATATTGTATTGGCAATAGTGGTAATTTCATAGCAATGAAAACGCTTTTTGTATCATATTGATATTGACATATTAATTTTTTTGTATCATAACTTCAGAATGAATCTTTGCTGTTAACCCTGGTTCTACCTTGCGGTTAAAGTTTGATCTGGAGTCATCTTTTGGCCTGTTGGGGGATGACATTTGTCTGAGCAGTTCTCTCTTTGCAGGTGGCAAGTTTTCCTGGTCCATACTTTCCAGTTTAAACCTCCTCCAGTCATTGATGACTCCTTTTGGACCTACGGAAAGGGCAAAAAGCATTTCGTGTTAACTCATTGAAGGATAGTGACACATTTTACCACATTTCAATGCTCTTTGTAACTTGTTTGTGTTCAGAAATAAAGAACTCCAAATACTATAAATAGAGTTATTGTCGGCCACAATGTATCAATGATACAGCATGTGGGATTACAAGCTGAATGACTCCCTATGTTTGTTTTCTGTGTAAAGTCACAATGAGTTGCTGTAATCCAGCATCGGTCTCTGTCTCTGTCTCTGTACTGTTTTAATGTGGGGATTAAAACGTCATCTCCACCTTCTCAGAAGTTCAGGAATTGCACCAGGGTTGCGTAAGAAAAAGAAGATTAAAGCATCGGTAAAACTGCCAAAGCATTTCAGATCTGTACTCTACGCTTTCGCCTTCATTCACTACTTATTGCTCTGTCACTTAATGCATTAGTCCTAGGCCATAAAAATACCTCTGTGTGAAGAAATGTCTGTTAAAAATATAAATCTCTGCTGAGCTACAAATGACTAAACTTAACATTTACCAAAATGGATCAATTTGTCCCACAAGCACAAACAAAACCCATTAACTTGTTAAAATGTGGCTTTTACTCACCTGTGTGGGTCGCGTTCTCGTCCAGGTCGATTACTCTGTCAGACATTTTTCTGCTTGGCTGCCTGTAAGAGTGAATAATCAGTTTAAGTGTTGATGATCTGCAGCTCTTGTGCAGTATGTTTGCACTGCTCTCAATTACACACTGGTACAGTAACAGATTTAAAATCTTTGCTCTGTGACAGAGCTACTGAATTCTGAGCGAGTCCCGTGATATTTAATTAAATTAATGCAGCCTAAGAGGATTACTGCTCTGCAACAGATCTGTCTTGTTTGCTGTTAGCCCTCTGGGTTACTGTTTTAAGGTGGAAAAATGATCAACTACATTTATGAAAACATATGAAAACTATGAATACTTTTGATCACAAAAAAGACATTTCATTGGTGTAGTGTAATAAAAACTTTAAATACTTAAATATGATGATATAATGACAGACACACACAGCTTTCTGGATTAAAAGGTCTGTCATCAGACCATGTTTCAGCTGGTGTAGTGTTCCCTCCTACATGTAGTCACAATGTTGATGTGGTCTGATGATCTTTCTGCCACCTCTCTAGTCCCCACGTACACAAGTGGAGATTTGCTGTGATTAGTTCTGCAATGGGTGAATGTAGTCACACATAAATGTTTTTCAGTCCGTCTGCCTGTCTGTAAGCAAGAGACAGACAATACACTCTTGTGAACAGCTGATTTTCAATTAGACACAGACCCGTGACTAAATTCAGAACCATGAGAAAGATTTCTTTGTTCTTATACTTTGGAAGAGGTTCTTATAAAAGATGAGAAAAAAACTAAAATGAATGTCCTAAAAAAGTGATTTGATAGTTAAAGTTGTTATGTAGCATACGTGAAAAATAAAGATGGCTTCCAAAATCAATTTCTGATGAATGTAAAAACACAGATTGGTCAATTTATCTCCAGCTACATCAATTAAAATCTAAAGATTTCACTTTTACATACTTTTAACTAACTTCACTTAATTATTTCCATGCAATGAGAAAAGTTAATGCAGATTTTCTTACCTCCCACAGTCACAGTGAAGTCCTGTCTTTGTGTCAGTATTAACCTTGCTCTGGTTGACACCCGATCACTGAGCTATCTGTTGCTGGATGGTGTGTGTTTTTGTGTGCATGCGTGTGGCTTTTCCAGCCAATGAGCTTGGTCTGATGGAGATTTCAAAAAACGACCCTATAGACCAAACAGAAATAGAGCATAGATCCTAAGAGGATTTCACTTAAGGTATTAGAAGCCTCTACTTGATAAAGGCCCAACTACACACAATGAAGCGTGAGGGACAAGGATTAAATAAGAAAGACAGAGACAGGGAAAGAGAAAGAAAACGAGAGAGAGACTGAGAGCAGAACACAAGAAAAAAAACATACTTACTTTTTCCCCAAGAAATCTAATACATCACTCGACTCAAAGAGAGACTCATCTATTCAAAAACAGTACACAAGAGCTATTGTGCTACACTTCACCATTTTAAACGGCAAATTGAGAGTTAACTGAAGTAAGGACACTATATCCTCAAGATGAACTTTCAAATAACATTATCTTGTCTGGAATTCAAAGTTCTTCCAGGCATTGAGCTTCACACGAAAACCAACACATGATAAGAAACTTTCAAAGCCAAAAAACACTGCTAGCAGTGGGCGGGGAATGATTAAGGATGCTTTATCATGTGCCCTTTGATTATTTTCAATACAAAAATCACACTGTAGTAGCTTGTCACTTCTTAAACTATCATTAGTCTCTCACAAACAGCTCAAGGGTTGTTTAAGACACATTTATATTCACAAACATGATGTGCATTACATTTGTTTGCACATTTTATCACAGTTTAGTGAGATCTGCTTGTTGTTAGAAACGTATCATAGTAAAAGTTCTGTGTGGTTAGGCACTTAATGAGCTTCCTGAAGGAAATAAATGTTAAAATGTTTAAACAAAGTTTAAATGAAATGTTAGAAGTTAGTATTAAGACAATTGTCTGTGGTTTTAGTGGTGGAAGAAGAATTGAGATACTAAACTTAAGTGAAAGCATCAATGCCACGGTGTAACAGTTCTTGAATATGTGAAATACATGCGGTGGAGTTTAATAGTTAATGTTCCTGCAGCATGGATGTATGTGATTAACTGTGTACATGGAGCACTGGGTGTGGGGTTAGGGATGAGGGAGTGGCAGCACAGACCCACATTCTACTGTGGCAAGGGTATTATTTGTAGAAATATCTAAAGTTTCACCCACAAATGTCATGTACCCAGCCAATGAAGCTCCTCTGGTATCTTTCCATGAAATGCTTTGTGAAAAGAAACACCTTGGTCACTCCTAATTCTTTGTCTTTACCTGCACGCCTCATCATAAGCTATACTTTAGCCATGTGCTGAATCACTACAGTGCAACAGGAATGGTAAATACATTTCACACCCACTCAGTATTTTCTGGGACAGCTCATGCAACTATGTTCGACTTCTGTCCTTCGCCACTGTGTCTACGTCCTGCATTTATTGGCTTAAAGGATTAGAAGACTTTTTTATTCAGGCACACAGAGCATGCATGTCAGGTGGGGTTTCATTATTTTCAGAGCCTCAATAAGCACAGGTTACAAAGGTGGAATTCAGCAGCTTATTAGCATCGTCTGTTCTAAAAATGTCTGTCAACAACAGCTTTGAGTCCAATGTTAGCCTCTCTATCCATCCACCCACCTATCCATCCACCCATCCAACCATCCATCCACCCATCCATCCATCCATCCATCCATCCATCCATTCATCCATCCATCCATCCATCCATCCATCCATCTATCTATCTATGTATTCACATGTTCTTAACAACAAAGAGAGTCTGTGTGGTGATTGGCCTGTAGCCGTGCTGCAGAAAGTTAAAAATAACTACTACAGTATGTGCAGGCCCACATCAATGATCAGTTATAACCCTGAGCATTCTCTCCATGAGGAATCACACTTGCATGGGAGAGAGGCAGTCTGTTTTCAGTCTGTTTTTGGAGGCACAGGATTGTGCACCTGTGCCCCATTCACAGTTGGAGTGCCACATGATAATGGATCACTGGCTCAACGTTCTTGGCTGGAGAACAGGGTGACTCCAGGTCAGCTCTGTCTCACTTTGTTTGAACACTGGAGGTCAGTGTTCTGCCCACATAGTTTGGTTTTCTTCTCTGTACTGTAATTTCACTACATATGCAAATGAGTATAGTTTAATAAGAAGACAGTTAATCCCAGCTGAGTGTGGCTGAGGATGGGGTACAACCTGGGCAGGTCGCCAGTCCATCACAGGGCTGATGTAGAGACAAACATCCAAAGACATTTACACCTGTGGACATCCATTGATTCACCCATTAACTTGCACACATTGAGGATGTTACATGGCAAGTATAAGTGGTAGTCATCTGAAACTACAATTTATCAGAGTATTTTTGAGTATTTTCATGATTTGATTCAGAATTGATTAACATCAGAGGACTAACACAGCTAGAAGAACTTATTTGGCTAAAAGTGACTGACCTTGTTAAAGGTCGAAGAAGACTTTAAATACTGTCGGACTTAATATGCATTCTGTTTCAACCACATGAATATATCATATTACATGGTTTATGTGCAGGGTAAGAGTTAGGATTAGGAAAAAAAAACAACAACACACGACTTTACCATTCAAAACACTTAACACAGCTAAAAGACAGAAAAAGGGTCATCCACAGTAGGAGATCATACAACATGTGAAAAGAATGCAACATGAAAGTCATAACCACAATTGTTGAACTTTCAGACCTCCAACGCCACTATGTCTGTGTTTGGTTTATAAACACATTTACGTCTACCTTCACGCAGAGGCAGATGACTACAAAGAGTGACTATAAACTTAAGAAATGTTGTTCCCACTCTAAAATATCATTGACAATCAGTATAGTCAGTAAAGAGACATCAGAGACCATGGGAAAGGTACAGTAAATGACGTGAATGTAGATTAGTATGTAGGCGGGTGTCATCTTCCACCTCCCTCACGTAAGCAACAATATGGTTTTTCTCACATGAATGCAAGATGACGTTCTTGTATGTGGAATTTAAAGTATAGAGTTACATTAGCTACTCATTTTGAAGAGCCTGAAATTACAACCAGTCACTGCTTTCCATACAATCACACTGGGGTTTCTGGGTGAAACCGTTGTCAGATGAATCCCACAAGAACAATTAAATATTTTCTTCTAAAAAGTGCACTTTAGATTTTCTTCAGGTAAAACAGTCTTACCTGCTTTCCTTGGTAAAAGCTAGATTAGACAGCAGCTTTTCCCCTGAGGCTATTAATCATTAACTTAATAATGGCAACAAGTGGAATTCACAGGTTAAGTGGCTTGTAGTCTACATCAATCTTATTAGACATTTGCCATGTGGAGCACAATGTCACTTTGTCCTTCAATGACAAATTACATTCCAATGTCAAGTACAACACATACAAAATCCGGATTAAACCAGTCTTTTCTTTATATTTGTGTCATGGTTTGATAGCAACTGAAACCAATGTAATTTCTTATTACAACAAGCTTCTTGAGCAGCCTGTTTATTTTGGCATTTACTTTTGACAAATACATTCACCATATTCACAAGCAATCTCTTCACAATCTTTTTCAAGTACTTTTAGTTGTTCTTTTGTTCACCCCTCAACTTTGTTCACACTCACATCCTACTCTTCTCCCCAGTCAGAGACAAATATGCTCAACTTTGGTCTGTGAAAAAAAAAACATTCACTGTTGTAATTTCCCTGACCTCAATGTTACGACATTAGAAATCAGTATTATGAACACAGACTGACAAATATAATGACAGCTACTGTTTTTCTGAAAGCCCAGTCTTGCTCTATTTGACGTCCAATGCCAAAAAAATTCTGACTCTGCAGTTTTCATTTCCGCTCCTACAGGGAAGGATTTAAAATTGGCAGTGAGGATTGTCCATCACTGCAAAAGTGGGCTTAGTAATGACTTCCTTAATTAATATGGAAGAATTTAACTATGTGACGTAAATATTGGCCTACCTATTAGTCAGATAACTATTGTGGAATTCTCTCCGATACGCACGCTTGTTTTTTGTTTTCTTTTTCTACGTAACCCTAATTACAAAACACCATCTTCTGCGTGTTGAGGCATTGGCTTCACATCGAGCACAATTTTCAAAACCAAGTAATCACACAAACTTACGTAAATGCGAATATTGGTACAACGCCTCTGGAAAAACACACAGAATCTGTTAAATTCTGCTAGTTCTGCTTTCCTAATGTTTCACTTCCTCCCAACAGGCTCTGGTAAGATCAGTGAGGCAATATCTAATAACCTCTGTGTCTAAAATCAACAAATGAGTCAAATCAGTCAAAGAGACAGAAAAAAAACATTGGGCTGGATTGGACCCATGGCTTCAAAGCATGGGAAACATTTCCCTCCAGAGACATCATAAGTTACTGTTAAATCCTCTGTTATTTTCCATTATATAGAGTAGCACTAATAAAAATGTTTTCACCTCTGTTGTACTGTGACTCTGGGAAGATTTGAAATACTTGCACAAGTTAAAGCAAAATCTACGTTGTTTGGTGAAACTAGACATCAGGAAAAATCTGCATTGGATCAATCCAACACCTCCATATTACTCCACTTTCTATTATTAATCAATAACCGCATCTCTAACATTATGTCTTCACACATGTGTCTGCTGAAGTGTTTGCACGTGAGCACTGGAAATGTACAAGCACTTGTGTGACCTTATGGAGAAAATTAGAGAGTAACTATTGCCTGTTTTGTGATTCATTGTGGGTTGTTTTTTTCTTTCCTAAATGTTCTCCCTGCGTGTGAAATGGCACGATTGTCCGAGTCAAAATGACAAAAGACCAAAACAACAGAAAAGTTTTCCTCTGCTCATGCATATCTATGCACGAAAGATGTCTTTAATCATGTTGTTGCATACTACTATTCATACATAGATTAATAACATTTGAATTTAAGTAATTTGCACAAGTTAAAAGTTTCATAAATATAAATTATTTTCAAACCATCATCCATAAACAAAGCCATTATCAAAAACATGAATCTAAAATGAGTAGAACACTGATCAAGAGCAGGAATCTAAACATTCAAGGCAGCAAAAACAACAGTAAACAACAGTAAAATCTTAAAAATAATCCCAAACTCACAGGTAAACAGCAGCAGGCAGCAAGGACAAAGACTGATATGGTGAATTTCTCTTGTCTCTTCAACTTCTCTTTACCTGGTCCTTTGGTGTTCTACCTACTGATACAGGAAGAAAGATTGGTGTATTAGAACATTTCTTGCAGCCTTAAGTGAAATAACCAAATATCTCAGTTGAATAAAGCAGGATTACACAACTTTAGTCACCTGACTATTGAGGTACAACCCAGGGTAACAACAATTACATTACAAACTTCTTTAACATGATTAGGTAAGACTAGATGGGATATTACTAATGGTGATAGCGATGGGACCAAGTATTGTAGCTACATTTATGTCTGACTTTAATTGATTCAGCTGCAGGAAATGATTGCATGACACCTTACATTTAACCTTATAGATACAAATTGTGACACAGGTGTCACAACAACTCTAAAAGGAAACAGACTTTTCATTCAGTCTATTTTATAACAACCATCATTTTTTAAAGGATAGATGGGTCTCAGCTCTTATAGGTTTATTTCATCAAGGCAAGACACAACAGATGAACAAATTATTGGTTGTACCAGGTTGTACTGAGACATACAGACACATATAATCTGTGTAGCAATGACTTGCCCCAGGTAACGTGCATTTACAGTAAATAACAGAGAACTGAGAATAGGTCCCTGTGGGATGCCCACAAAAGGGAGAAGCATGGAAAGCAAAACAGACAAGGACCTACCAGACAGATTTTAGATGAATCAATCCTTGGTGTCATTTTTTTCAGACATTATGGTCCACTGAGTCAAAGGTTAACATGAGGTGGAGCACAGGTTTCCACCAGCAGCAAGCAATAAGTCGCTTGTGACCTTAACTGGAGCTGTGTTGATGTTGGGTAGAGAGTAAAGAGAGGTGGCTTCAAGCAGAGGGATGCAGAGAGAACTATTGTTCTTAGAGGTAGCTGGAAAAAACACACAAGACAAAACGGATGGTAACAGCAGTTTGAAATTAATTTTGCACTTTGTCTTGATTATAGTATATCATATAAGTATATTATTTTTCCATTTTTCCGTTTTCCATTATATATGTAAGAAACTATTTACTCTCATTAAACGCACATTTAGCATTTTGAATTCTTAGTAGTCACTGATTTTTTGTTTGTTGGGCTTCATGTGGACCTGGACCTTACATTGCTATTATTTCCACAGGAACCTAGAAATCAGTTTATACTTCTGAACCAACATTTATTGCTGTTAGTCACTTTAGAGCAAAAATACCAACATCACTTGCACCAACTTTTAAAAACGTGAATATTTGCCTTGTTGTCTGTGAGAGTAGTCATAGTCATAGTCATGGAGTTTTTGGTGACTACATGGTCTCCTGCAGCTTTGGATTTTAATTGAAAGATGCCAAACTAAGATTCAGTAACTTTCCCTTAAAATCATCATCATCATCATCATCATCATCATCATCATCATCATCATCATCATCACTGTTATTCATGGCATTAAGAAATAAGAGAAATTTGGGGAACTGTGGATTTCACTGTTTTAAAAAAATAGTGGTTAGTGATTTCATGTTAGCAGAATGTGTGTGTGTGTGTGTGAGAGAGAGAGAGAGAGAGAGAAAGAGAGAGAGTATTTACGTCTGTTGGGCAACACTGGATCTGGTTGTGCAGGGTGTGCGTAAGAAGGGGAGGGAGTGAATGACAAACACCACCCCTTCCCCAAAAGATACCTTCAGTCATCACACAATAATGTTGATGTTTCTGTTTTCAGCTGAGTCCCCTAAACACTTTGACTGTGTTCCATATTCTTTGGGGGAAAATGTGACACACACTTTCAGAATAGTTCATCCACTGTGGCATTTAAATTCCCACTAGGAGGAGCTGCTGGAATACACACTAACCCTGAGGAAACACACTCCCAATCTGTGCACAGTGCTGGAGTTTCTGTCTTTAATGTAAAGAAATAAATAAAATAATTTGAAATAAACTTATCTCACTCATCTTCTTTGTGTCTGATAAGAACTTGACAGGTGTTTATTTCATAGCATTTCATATGATATTTAAAAAAAACAACAACAAAAAGCATCACTGGAAGTTACAACAAATAAATACAACATGTGATTTTATAACTCATTGGATCATTAAACGTGAGTATTCCCATGGTTTGGAAATACTGTAATTACAGTAATTATAAATGACAAATGTTTCCATTAGCTACAACCAACACCTTGTGCTTGACTCAATGAATGTTATATAACAACAAGAACCAGGTAAGTTGTGGTTTTCATAGATACACTGCCGCCATTGCAGTCAACCACACATCATAACCCAGTGATAGTGTCATACTTTGTGACACTTAGAATATCTTTCTGTCAAACCTTGTGCTGTAAAACTCATTGGTGAGTATGTCGAACAGAAACTGCCACTCCCCTTCGGCTTTGCTCACACTTTACCAACTATGTCAGCCCACTCCCTCTTCAAACTAAATGCGCTTACATACAGTTTCTAGCCTACGGTGATTCATCCACAGAAACACTACAAAAAACTGAGGGTTTCCTATATGTTTTCTTAAGCTTTATCTCATCGACTTAGTCACACGAGATTCCCTTTAGAAATCACCCAGCTGCTGTTGTTATCTATATAGACATTTTAAGTGGGAGGTAAGGCTCCAAATAGTTTCAGGATAAGCTCAGTGAATGGGAGTGAAAGATATCAAATTAGGTAACAGTGGAAGGTCACGTAGGATTAGCCTAAATGTGTATGATCCGGTTAACGAGAGATAATATGTTGATACAGTAGTTTTTCCTACTTTCCCATAGAAACTGAATCATGCTTTAGGAAATACTTTCTGTATTTGGTACAGTCTGAAGTTATGTCAAGCAGCAGTTTTAAGCTGTTTTAGCTCAACTTTTCAACAGGGCTCAGATAACATAATTACAATCCCACAGTTATCCAGAAAACTGAGTGGAACTAAGCAAATACACAGTTTGCTTAGAGTCACACAGTCTCAGTATAAGAGTCTCAGACAACTGATTTGGGATATTATTTTGCTTTTTTTCAGATATGAAAGTATATATTAACGTATATTATAATAGTTATATATATATATATATATATATATATATATATATATATATATATATATAATCATTTTCAAGATTTGTGTCCTCATAAGGAATGAATGGGCTGGTGTTATACGTGTCAAAGACAGGGTTGAGAAGTCAGATAAAAAAAATGTAAACGCAACGTAAACGTAAAATATTTAAAACTTTTTGGCAGTATATACCTATAAAAATAAAAATTTTATAGTTATTTTTATATATAGTGACATTATGAAACTCAAGCATTCAATTACATTTCCTCAAAATAAGTTAATTTTTCAACATTGTGCTGCATTCACATGTTGGTATGAAGTTATGGACATGTCCTGTCTGTATGACACATTCCAGAGCAACGTGAGAAAGTGCACTTTTGCGCTGGTGCATTGACGTTACCTGTCACCTCATGTGTTGTGACAACACACAACAACTATACAGCCCAGAAACCACTACACAACAAAGGTCACAGATAAAGCCTCTTTGACAAATAATATTCTGATTTCTTGTGAAAACCCTTTTCTAATACCTGCATAAGAAATAAATATTTCATTTTCACAAACAATTGTGGTTTATTTTTTGATTGATTCATGATTTGCATGCAACTGCTACTGAAATGAAGCAAACATGTCTAAACAGAGTATTTTCATTCTTTAAGAATCAAGTCACCAGGTACTGAAAGGTTTTTCAAGGTGCCACAGTGAATGTGTTTAATTCGTCATAACTTAAAAACTAATGATCAACCCATCATTTTCACAAGAAATATTACAACTGGTCTAAGTAAATACAATGACGACAAAGAGGTTTAATGACTAAGAATTCTCCCTAAACATGAGTGTGTTTTTTTGCATAAATATAATTTCTCTGTTTTGTTATATAATCCAGATAATGACACATACAGATGCGCTCAATAGATGTGCTCATTTACATACCCTGGCAGAATTTATGATTTCTTGGCCATTTTTCAGAGAACACAAACACAAAACACAAAAACTTTTCCTTCATCGTTAGTGGTTGGGTGAAGCCATTTATTGTACAACTTTGTTTACCCCCTTTTAAATCATAATGACAACAGAAACTACCCAAATGACCCTGATCAAAAGTTTACATACCCTGGTGATTTTGGCCTGATAACATGCACACAAGTTGACACAAACGGGTTTGAATGGCTACTGAAGGTAACTATCCTCATTTGTCATCTATTTGCTTGTAATCAGTGTGTGTATCAAAGGTCAGAGAGTTTCTGGGCTCCTGACTGACCCTTGCATCTTTCATCCAGTGCTGCACTGATGCTTTTGGATTCTGTCATGGGGAAAGCAAAAGAATTGCCAAAGGATCTATAGGAAAAGGTAATAAAACTTTACAAAATAGGAAAGGGATATAAAAAGATGTCCAAGGAATTGACAACGGCAATCAGCAGTGTTCAAACTCTAATTAAAAAGTGGAAAATGAGGGATTCAGTTGAAACCAAACCACGGTCAGTTAGACCAACTAAAATTTCAGCCACAACTGCCAGGAAAATTGTTTGGGATGCAAAGAAAAACCCAAATAATTTTAGCTGAAATACAGGACTCTCTGAAAAATATGTGGTATGGCTGTTTTAAGATGCACAATAAGAAGGCACTAGAAGAAAAATGGGCTCCGTGGTCGAGTCACCAGAAGAAAGACATTTTTACGCAAATTCCACAAAGTATCCTGCTTACAATATGCCAAACAGCACAGAGACAAGCCTCAAAACTTCTGGAACAAAGTCATTTGGAGTGATGAGACCAAAATTGAACTTTTTGGCCACAACAATAAACATTACATTTGGAGAGGAGTCAACAAGGCCTATGATGAAAGGTACACCATTCCTACTGTGAAGCACGGAGGTGGATCGCAGATGTTTTGCGGCTGTGTGAGTTACAAAGGCACAGGAAACTTGGTCAAAATTGATGGCAAGATGAATGCAGCATTGTTATCAGAAAATACTGAGAAAAACTTGCACTCATCAGCCCGGAAGCTGCGCATGGGATGTAGTTGGACGTTCCAACATGACAACAATCCCAAACACAAGGCCAAGTCAACCTGTCATTGGCTACAGCAGAATAAAGTGAAGGTTCTGGAGTGACCATCTCAGTCTCCTGACCTCAGTATCATTGAGCCACTCTGGGGAGATCTCAAATGTACAGTTCATGCAGGACAGCTCAAGAATTTACAGGAACTGGAGACTTTTTGCCAGTAAGAATGTGCAGCTTTACCATCTGATAAAATAAAGGGCCTCATCCACAATTACTGCAAAAGTCTTCAAGCTGTCACTGATGTTAAAGGGGGAAATACACTGTATTAAGAACCAGGGTATGTAAACTTTTGATTGGAGTCATTTGGGTAGTTTCTGTTTTCATTATGATTTTAGGAGTAAACAGTTGTTTTACAATAAATGGCTTTACCTAACTACTAACCATGAGTGAAAGAAAAGTTTTTGTGTTATCATTAATATTTTCTGAAAAATGGCCAAGAAATCATAAATTCTGCCAGGGTATGTAAACTTATGAGCACAAATGTATACCTGTATACCTGAACAGTTAACTTCTAGCTAACAGCTTGTGTCAGTGAGTTTGGGGAATCGTTTAAAAAATAATGACACACATTCATCAGCTGACATCAGTTACGTGCTGATTTTGGACATTAATTAACCATCGCCTTACTGAATGTACGGCCAAGTCTGTGTGTGTGTGTGTCCTACTGCTTTCCTGCCAAATCCCAGATTCCTGCGGAGGCCAACACACCAAGCTTTCCAACAAACACAAATACGTAATTTCATTCAGATGATCAAGGGAGAAATTAAATGAGAAACATGTGTTTTATTCTTTTAAATGGGAAAAGTATTAAGAGATTAATGTAGCCAGGAATAAATCTAGTGAAGCTTCACAAAAGTGCATTGCTGTTTCATACAATTTAGTGATGTTGATAATCTTAAGTTTATGCATTGATTTCATTTATATTATTTTCAGTGTTGCCGTTTTCATAATACAACATTTCTCCACTCAACTCTAATATAAGGTTTTCTCCACTAACCCTAACCCTGTATCCTCCACCTCGAGCCTCCACCTGAGTAAGGTACAAAAAAAAAAAAATCCATCCATTTCACAAGAATTGTATATTGGTCATCAGATGTGACACAAACACAAGATATGTGAAAGGTAGAAAAAGTCAGTGACAGGTATGGATGCAATAGATATGCATCATGTGTCATGGCAAGTATTGGTGTACACATGTCTCTTGGTAATTGTTGTACTACAAGTGTTTAAGACACCACCAAATAACTGTAATTCATAACATCGTTGTAATGCAGTGTTAGTCACTCAAATTATTGATGGGAAAGTGGCCGAACAATGAAACTGACGCCAGACTGTGTGACACAGTTAAAAGTCTTTTCTGCTATGAATAACATCTACTAACGTTAATAGATGATATAAATGGGTGGCGGCACGTCAGGAGAAAGGATGTGGGCCTCTGACAAGAAGCCACCATCCCCTTTTTTCATTTGAAGGAGGAAATATTGACAGATCCAGGAATAGATGCAGTGATTATGTGTATGCGTGCGTGTGTCTACGTGTATGTGCATATGATTGTCAAATTTCTGATGAAAATTCAAATGCAAGTCCTGACAATACACAAGCTCCCTCAGGGTTTTTTGAATTGTTTTTATTGTTGTTATGCAATAAAACATTCAAGGTCACTGATTTTGTTTACGTTTTTATTGTGAGAATTTGAGTAATCATTGATTTAACAAAAAAAAAAAGGAGTTCACAGAAATATTTTTGTCAGAAAAACAGAATCTACTCATTTTAGTTGTTTGATTATTAATTATTTGATTAATTATTCCTGAGGAAAACTTGCTGTACTTTTTAAGACATGTTTTTTTTCTTTGTACTGATGCTGGTACATAGTGGCTTTACCTGCAGCTTTAAGTTCTTCCTCTCCAATGGAAAACTTACTGATCAAACTGGAAAATAAAGACAGATGGAAAGTTATCGTATATTTTAGGAAGCAGGAATACTTCAGTATTTTATTTGATCCAGTTCGAAATTATTTACTGATCTTCTAATAACTAAGTACACAGTATTAAACTTCTGTGTGAGGTAGAAAGTCATCATGTAAAAAGATTAATGCAGATGTTTTTTTTAGATTGAGAGTGAATTACAAATAAATTATCCTTTTCTTCATCCCTATGAATTATTATACTATATATACAAAGAACATGATGGTTGAACAGAACTAGGAAATCAATATTTTTATAGTTGTTCCAAATGGCTGCGCTAGAAGACAGTGAAAACACATTTTTAAGACAATCTCTCCTGACAGCGTTATTATGCCATTGTGCACTGGGTTGAAGACATGAAAGATGACAGAAATAGTTATGTGAAGATTCAGGATTAGAGCATTAGAGAGAGATGTTCAAACCTTTACACCACAGGTCAGTAATGGAATAAAGTGGAGGATGGTTTGTAAACCCACAAACTGGCAAACTGGCAACTGTAATATTTATAGCAAACATAGATTTTTATCAGATGATTTACAGGTCTAAGAATGAATTCAAATAAACAAAGTACATCTCTTCTACCTCCAGTAGGTGATATCATCCTTTGTGCCGGCCTTTAAATGGCTTTGCATAATGTGTGGTGTGTGTATGTCTGATCGGTGAGTCAGTACCATGAATGGGTGTGTGTGATTAACATGATATGACTGTGTGTTCATAGGATCTTTGAAACTGTAACATCTGTTTTGTGTTCCTTCATTTCCTTGTTTTGTCATCATGCCACACTCATTACCCTCTATCCAACCTTAAAAGGCTCTGTTAGAAATGCTGTAGGTAGTTTCTGTCGAACGCTCCTTTAATGCACACGTCAGACAAATCATGCAGGCTGGTTTGAAATGGAAACTCACATGCCAAGTATTCCTTCTCACAGCGACTTTTGGAACATGACTGTCAAACTCACAAACAAAAAGTGACAGAGTTTCCCCCTTTCTTCTGTCTCTTATATTATCTCTCTCGATCTTTTCTGTTTGTTTGATTTTAATCTTTATTTTCTCAACTTAAAAAAACAAAATTTCTTCCTTCTCTGTTTTTCATTTCCAGCCCCTTCACCATCCATGTCTCTTTTGACTTTGTGGATATTTATTTAGGTGACTCACAGATATAACCTTGTTCAATGTTAATAAATAAATAGTTGATTCTTTCGTATTCATTCAGAGAGGTAGTAATGATTACCCTGCTCTCAAGCTTTACTGGGATATACTTTAACACTGTTATCACACTTCTTGGCACTGTGAGGAAAGGCATGTACATACTTAGAAAGATAAAAATGAATTTTGTCGTCTTTTTTTCCTCTTACTTGCACAGTAGTGTGTGCGTGGCCTCATTTTAAGCATTTCCTTCCTTCTTTCTTGTAGGCGCCCTCCTTTTCAAGTTTAGTGTTTTATTAATAACCAGGTAAATGGGTCACATGGTACTGGGCTACGGAAAAACCTACTAATGCAACCTGACACCTAAGTGCAAAGAATTTCTAATGTGTTATTGGAATCTTCCTCAACTAGCATCTCAAATGCCCCGAGCTTTTTCTTATGACAGTCATTATTACATTTAGCCATCGAATGCATGCGAAAGTATGAAAAAAATGTAGCTCGAGTGTGTCAAGACCAAAGTGAAACCTCCGTCATTTTGAAAGAATGACATCAGTGCAATGACAAATATTAATCTTCTCTGTGGCTGCTGAGTTACCCTAACAGCAATGAAAACACTGTAGAGTCATCAGTCTCACAGCAGGTTGCACCGGTTAATGGGTGGACAAGGGACGAACATGTGCCACCACAAAGGCTACCATTGTTGGTGTTTAAAGCACTTTTGTAGTTCTCCAACTACAAACCATGCAGCTTTACAGGGTGCCTGACTTTGTTTGTTTTATACAATCTAAACCTGAATATGTCTGAGTTTTGGTCCACATCGACAGGTTAATCTGTAATAATAAAATAACCAATTTTCCAATTGGTGTCCCTCTACTGCTTTTTCCCTTGCTCCCCTCGACTACACGTGACATTCTCACTGGCAGAACATTTTCTCTTTTCTCCTTTCATCTCTAACTGCCGCCATGTCTCAGTATGAGCAGGCTGTTGTTTGTTTTTTTGGGGAACCATTACCACTCATTTTCATTCTTGTCTCTAACTAATCATTTGACTAATTGTCAAATAATCAAATATTCATTCTGTTTTACCAGCTCCTGGAGGAAAAATCTGCATCTTCCATTGCCAAATGTTCCACTTTGGCTGCCTGCTGCTGTCTGCTGGCTGCAGTTTAATTTTTGCCATTGTTTGAGCAGAAAACAGCTGTGTACCAGCTGAAAATGCTCAGGATTAGGGTGAAACTGTGGGACAGACAGATAAACGCTGAGCTGAAACTTGCTATAAATCTCTGTAAATCTGATTCAAGTAAAATCTTGGTCAGTTCATCACTCTAATTGATGCGTTTTTTTTTTTTTTTTATATATATAGCCACTAACACACTATTTCCAGAATCATCACAGTTAACAATACATTGTTAACTGTGTCATTCAAACTTCTGTTAGTGACAAGGGATTTCCAGTGAGTCAGAGCCAGTGCTTCACGTGTGGGGGCAGCTGGCACCAGCTCCCAGTTGACTCTGAGCCCTGCCATCTGCAAGGTGTCACGTAATTCTGATCTAGGATCATGGCCTCTACACCAGGTCTTGTTCCAGAGAGGTCCAGAAGCGGTCAAAGGGAAAACACACACTGAAATCTCCTGATCTCCTCCCACACCAGGGCCCATGGCCTGCTCATGCTCATTACACACACACAAAGCAAGATGTGTTCTCCTGCTCAGTCTCATAGAACAGGACCTGAGCATGCCACACATTGACGCACAATGGCATTATAATACTCACCCTCAGGGGGGAATGACAGAGAGAAAAACAAATAATATGCACACACAATTAGGTCATTTTCATTGAAAGATGGGCCAATTCCCTCTGACAGGGAATCCCATGCCTGGACTTTGAAGTACAGTACATGGATTATGAGATGGAGATGGAACTGTCCGTCGGGATCAGTAGAGATAACAACTGATGCACATGACTTAATTAATGTAATGTCCTCGCTTGTGGTTTTGTCTTTAAAACTCTAATCACCCAGTGCAGGGGGGAGAGAGTAAATGTGCTCTCTGTATCAGTTGTGATAAATGTGTGAATGGATGGGAAAATTTAGCTTCTCATTGTCTGTGTTTATATGGGGTGATGCCTGGCGGCCTGACTCGCCACTTTGTGCCGCCAGTCACGTCAACATTCCTTCCACCATGTTTGTTTTGGAGTTGGTACCCTAGGAAAAATAACACAATTCGCCTGTTTCGTTGCCCAACCTATACTGCTGAGGCAACGTTTCCTGTATGCTGTTGGACTGGGCACGATTATCAACACCTCATATACAGTAATACAGTCATTTACAGTAATTTTACCCCTCTGCGTCTTTTCCCAGCAATGTGTAGACCAGCATATGGAAAGTTTTAGGGATGGGCATATTACCAATGTCTGTGTATGCAGCCAGAGTAAGGACAGTTACTCTGCTCATACAGATGCATTTCTTTAATTTAATTTAACAGAACTTCAGAGAAAAGAAGGGAAGATGTCAAAGAGAAATTATTAATGCGTTTCTCTTCACCACCATTGAACTGTGAACCATACAGGAATTCGTACCACGTTACCTGACAGGATACAGATCTCAGATCTTGAGGTTGACAAGCGCCTACATGTTTTATGTGGTTTATTGAAAAGTGAAAGCTCTTCATCTCCACAAAAAGTGGTCTAATATCTGTGTTGAGGGAATGTGGGTTGTGATAAAACAACAACCCTCTAAGCTGTTTTTAAGGGTTATTTAGAAGTTGAACCTCACTGGGAATTAATTACATCAATCACTCTCTCACATAAATCAATCACATCAATTCATCTTGTTATTAAGATAATTGATCTGTTGTTCATTTTTTGTGTCGCGTCATTTATTAATCACTCGCACTTTTTCTGACTTCTTTCAGAGGTGCAATTCCAAAAAAATATTCTTAACTCCCATGCTGTCCTACTCACTGTGTTTTTCCACAGCTTTCACCTCATCACACTCGTCTCACAGTTGTCTGGGAGATACGGGTACAGAAGCCTCATCATTTCAATGTGACATCATTTTGATTCACATCATTTATTGTATTTGAATCACAGACAATGAATTAGACATGTAGGCTGTGATTCAGAGACAACAAAGTTGCCTGTGACCTTCACTCTTCTGATTTATTTAGCTTGGCTGTAATTTATCTAACCATCCAAATAAGATAAAGATTATTCAGCTTTGCAACACAGCAAAACAAATATAAACTTCAATTTGTATTCAGTTGTTTATGATGGCAGCAGTTCTTTGAACTATTAAAGTAATAATTATACTGTATTTTTAATTTTTGTGTGCTCACATCCTTTTTCAATTAAAGGTATTACTTTTGAGTGTATCTCTATTACCTTTGAGTGTATCTCAAAAGTAACAGAGAAAAAAGTCAAAACTTTCCAACATCTTTGGAAATACACAGAGGTGATATTGATTAACATGGTGGTACGATATCACACCTACATCAAAATATCCGTGGGATGCGAGAGTTTTAGCAAACTGTAGAGTGTTACTGAGCATCAGAGGAGCAGTGAGCTGCAGCGTGATGGACTGTGTCTGAACTGGTAAAACTGTGTCTTGAGGAAGAAAGAGCATGTCTGCTTTCAGGGCATCAGTGAAAGTGAAACTGAAAATGTCAATCGCTTCTGAGAAATGGATATGATTTCTTGCAAAATAATTAATGTTGACAGCAGACAAAAAACAAAAATGAAAAAAAAAAACAAAAGAAAAAACTGACCCATAAAATAATTATTATCCAATACAAAAACATTTATTAACATGAAACAATGAAGCTTCAATACGACTGATAATATTATTATTATTTTTTTTTTAAATTACCCATGTCAAATACACAGACCCAAGTAGATAAACATCTGAAAAACAATACTGAATTATGAAAGTACAATTGCCCCTTAAGAAAGACAAGATCAGTCAAGTAGTCTGCTGTTGTAAGACATAACTGTACAAATATTAATGAAAGAGCAAAAAATAATCTGAAGAAAGTGTAAGGCATTTTACTCTGGAGCTTAAACTGTAAACTGTTTTTCAAGTATCAGGTTTGTAGTGATTGAGGTCATTAAATTTCTGTATTGACACGAATATAAGACGTTGAAGAAGATGTCGTCTTTCATATTAAAATTCATCTCTAAATAAATAAACATCCACAGAGTTTTGTTCTAACGAAAGACAAACAATTATACAATACATTTTTTTTGCAAATTCTTGTACTTTACTATAAATAGAATGGACAATAAATATAAAAAAATAAATAAATAAATAAATACTGATATGAAAATGAATCAATTGGAAAAGGAACTTAGAGCTCAGTAGTCCTTTCTTTCAAAATGACAGTAGGGTTAATGTCACTGCCACGTGAGTGGGACGTGCTTGAGTTAATGATCATGGACCCAGTCTCCTTAACATCGGGCACATGAAAGGACGCCATAGGACAAGGACCGCGCACATTATTGCAGACGAGCCTCTGCAGGGAGGCGGTGTTGACAATGTCGAAGCCCACGCTGCCTCCGAAGGTGCTGGGCTTCCAGTAATGCGGGGAGCAGATGGGGTTTCCCATCAAACCTTTGAGGGAGAAAGGGGCCCCCATCTCAACCATGGTCTCCCCAAAAATGGCATTGGCCCTGGGTTTCTCCACCAGTAGGCCTGGGTAGAGCTCCACAGCGTCGACGTGACCGTACATTTCCTCCAGCACTTTAGCCATTTCTTTTTCTCCTGGGGTAACACACATGGAAAAATAGTTTTCATTTAGCAACTCAGCCTGTTTTCTCTCACACATGCAGCAGCTGCAAAGCCTGTAGATAGTCTAAATATCAGCCCAGTGTTGTGACTGGCTCAAAACCAGCATGTTATATAAAAATGATCTCTTCTTTCATTCTGTCATCTCTCTCACATTAACATTTTTTACTCATACCTCACAGGTAGTTCTTTTAATGAATGTTTTATCCTCTTATTGCAGTATCTAAATCTTCTCCTCTGAAGCATGAGGCCTCCCTTGCTTGTTTATGTCTTAGTCTCTGTGATGACACTCTGCTTACTTTATCTCAAGATGAAATGAACATCTGGCTCTTAAGAGTCACGAAAATAAATTCCTAACTTCCAAAGCTGGTAGGGACTTAAACTGAGTCCAAACTATAATAGGTTACCTATGACATGATGTTTTAATGCATGATCTGTTGCATTTCAAAGGCATTTTGAGCTCTAACTCCAGCCATCAGTTCATTTTAGTGCTATTAATAATGCACACTGGCCTGAGGCAACATCTCTTTTCACTTCATGTTAATGACAACCACTTCACTAATCCTCTGACGTCTTTCACTCATACATACAAGTATTTGGTTTTGTGGGTAATCTTGTTTTTGCCTCACCTGTCAAGTCCTCAAAGGAGCTGTAGGGTTTCATGTTGAAGCGTTTCCTGTAGGCATTCAGAGACTGGTAACGCATTTGTCTGCTGTTCTCTATGGACTTAATGGCCACATACATAATAGGTCCGGGGACATTACGACCACCAGCAACCTAAAAAAAATGAATAAAAATTTAGTAATATGGTCACAAAGAAAAAGACATGTCACATGCAAAAAAATAAAATAATATCTTCTGCAGGAGTATCAGTGATTCTTACCCGTCCTGCGATCTGCTTGGTAAAAGACTCCACCAGGTTGCTGATGCCATGCTCGGTCACAACAGAGGTGTTGAAGACAAACTGTTTATAGCTGTAATCTTTCTCCTCAATGTGGAAGGAGTCAGGCATCAGTGGGTGCCAGTGGTACAGGGTGTTAAACTCTGAGGCGATGCGGTTCTGGTACTGGAAACGCTGGTTGAAGAGCAGCTCGGGATCAAACTTAAGTTTGAAGTGATAACCACTAAGGTGCTGCACGTAGTCTTCGATCACAATCTTGATGGTCTCGCCTACAGGACAAATGTTGTTTTGGTTAAATATTTTCCATTATAGAGACACCATGGATGTTTAAAATCTCCCTCTCTCTCCCTTAGATTGTTGAGGAAATGATTTGTGTGTGATAACTGTTAAACATGCAGAAAAAAGTTCCTTGTTCTAATGCTGATGTCTTTCCGGAAAAATGCTGTTCCTGAAAATCTTCACTGGGTCAATATTTTTTGGTAAGTGGCAAAAAAAAATACCACTTCCTCCATTTCAATAATGTGGTTACCTCTTGTAACCACATTAAAATAACCATAGTACTATTTTGGTTGAACTTTCCAGCATTTTCGCCTGTAAAAACTCACCAATCAGGATCAGCCGTGTGGTCTGGAAGAGTCTTTCATCATCCCAGTCTGGGTGCACCTCCTTCAACACATCACACACCCTGTTGTGTTCACGCAACCAGATGGTTGCGTACATCATCAGACCAGGAACCAGGCCGAAAGCCTCGTGGCCGACAGCGAAGCGGTGAGAGTCTGGGACGTGAGGAGGGTAGTGCATCTCAACACCAACTTCCTGTACTGTTGGAGGGTAAACTTCACCATCCAGTGTCTGTAGAGTTACACAAGAGAGGAAGCAACAGTTAGACACAAGAATGGGCTGAAACATGAAACCATATGTAGTCACATTTGTCTGTTTTCATACCTGATATTTAAGCTTGCCATCCTTGAAGAGTCTGAGCTTGTGTTGCCTCTCCAGACTGTCTCCATAAATGTGGTTCAGGTCCACCTGAAAATAAACCAGCAACTTTAATACATTGATTCAGATATGAATTAGTGTCTTTTCCCAGATTAAAATCTAATACAGTTGCAGAAATCTACTCCACTCACCCCATGACCTTTAGCCATGGTAAAAGCAGGTCCTCTCTTCATATCAGATTTGAAGAACTGGTGAGTAAAATGTTGTGCGAAGAATGCAAACATCAGACTGGTGCCCTGAGGGTCTGGGATGAACTTTCTCCTCATTAAGAGTTTCTCAGCCAAAACTTTAGCATCAGGCAGCTCCTTTTTACCTGAAGAAACAGTTAAAAACATTAAAATAAAACCGACAGAACAGCAAAACAGGAAAAAGACAATTTAATTCAGATAAAACACATTATTCAAAGGAAATTGTGATGGTTTAAATTTAGCAAAAAAACTTAAATCCATTTGATATATTCAATGAAAATACACAAAGGGTAACTTCATATCTCTAGTTCTGCCTTGCTGGGGCAGGTTCAGTCAGATTATTATAGGTTCAGTGAATGTATTCTGTGATGTAATGGGGCCTAGCTCTGCCTCAGTATTCGAGAATCTCAAAAAACTGGTTCTCCTAAGGGAGGAGAGAGACTCACCTACTATCCCCATGGGGGTGGGGCAGTCCTCCGGCACAGGGGGGAGGGTACGTGTGTAATATGAAAGGTTGGAATAGGCTTCCCAATTAAGAAAACCATAATCTGCATTGTAAGTTGGAGGACTATCGATCATGTGGGAACGGGCTACAGAAAGGGGGGAAAAAAAAGGATTTTGTTATTAATATAAACAATAAACCTGTTTCTCTATGTATTAGGACGTAATTTTTAATTAAGTAATTTCATTTATCTTTCAACTAAGAAACTTACAGGTCAGCACATATCTCATGATGCCATCCCGGAGAAATGAGATGTTGTTGATGATGTTCCAGAAACCCTTAAAATGTGTGAGAAGGTAGTGGACGGTGTTAGGCGATGGCTTTAGGGACATTTTGACCCAGGTGAGGAACTCAGCTGTAACCGTAAAAAAATGAAATAAAATGAAATAAGGAAGTGAAGTGATTGAACAAACAAAATCACTACAGAGAAAAAAAAATCAAAACTGTTCTAGTCATACTTACGTGTTGTGCAGTTTTGTCCATAATAACCTGTCCCTGTGCAGTCACATTCATAGATTTCTGATCCCATTGCTGTGCAAACACCCCTGTTCTGACATGGGTTTGAGCAACATGGGTTACCTGGGACGGACAAGTGTGGATGGTCACTGACAATTCAAATATCTCACAGAACTTCAATATTTGTTAGATCATAATAATACAGTTTACACAGTGTAACTAATACAGTTTACAGTTTAACCGTCTATAATTCTATAAAACACTACATATTGTTTTTAATGACTGAAATCTATTCTGATATTAAAATAAAATTAAGGATCCAGTCTCTAATTAAAACCTTTTTTTTTTTCCAACTCACCTCCTTCGCAGCAAAGAAAGCCCAGTGCCAACAGGAAAACCGATAGTATAAGTCTGCTCATACTCCAAAAACGTTTCTTCAGCGCTTCTTCCTTTTTTTTCTTTCTCTCTTGGTTTTTTCCGCAGCTGCTCAGCTATGAAGCTCTGAGTTTCACTGTCTGATCCTCGACGAGCAGATCTTTATATCACACTCGCCTTACCCCGCCCCCGCCTGACACGCGCACACACACACACACGCACACGCACGCACACACACACACACACACACACACACACACACACACACTCAATAATCATTACTCGATTATCTCGATTTCGATTATTATATGTCTATGATAAAAATCTATATAAAATTAAATCATCATACTATCAAAATGTTTAAAACGAATGGAATCATACAGATTTACAGCTATAGCACATATCAGTGGAGAAACGTTAATATTCAATATATTTGATTTTATATCATTATTTGTTTTAACTTTTCATTATTATGGGTTATGTTCTACAATTAAGTATAATAATATAGAATAATATAATAACATACATAAAAAATGAGATCTTCAACTTCTCTCTAATCTATCATAAAAAGTATGATTCATTCATGATAAATCACGACCTGTTATTTATAACGTAATAGAAATAATATTGTGAAATTGACTCGACAGCTCATATGGGATGTATGAGATATATATTTTGATATTTAGTTCAGTCATATTTCTATCTCTCTTTAAAAAAAAAAAAATCTGAATTAATTAAAATTACAGAAACGGTTTAATTGGAATATTTTTCATGGAGAAAAAAAAAAGACACCTCATCCCTCATCATCTCATGTCTGGCTGAAAATTACCAGGAAATTATGAAGCGATTTAACTAAAAGTGAAAAAAATATATCGCAGAAATACCAAAGCTGCAGTGTCAGCCTTGTGTCATGTGTTTAAAAAAAAGTTTATACTGTTAGTTTTAGCTGGTTCATCTGTCGCCTCCTTCTGGTACTCACCGGGGCTCATTCGGGGAAGTTGAAGCTTCAACTTTCCCTTCTGACTCCCATCCGGAGCTGTCGTAACACTTTCCTATCTGTGTTTTTTCTCGCGTTCTTCAGTTATTTTTTTAATTAACTCATTGTTGTTTTTAGAGTCTAATCCGTGTGAAGTGTGTTTTTGGTAACAAATCAAGTTTTTTTCTTTTCTTTCTTTTTTTTTTTTTTTTTTTGGCCACTGCGGACTTTTGGTCTTCGTTGTGCGCAGCCGAGGAGCGCCTCCTCCAACAAAAGCTGCTGGTGGAAAATACTTTTCTGGAAACAGAATGATATATTTGTCGGGATTTGTGAGCTGATATCGGTCAAAGGTACGTGTTCTCATTTTTCTTATCTTGTCGCGATTGCGCGCTGTAGGGTTGGAGTTTCTTTCTCGTCCTTTCTTTTTTTGTTGGTCAATAGAGAACTGGCCAAAAAAAAAAAAAAAATTTGGAGAGCGATCGATGCAGACTGCCAGCGCAGTCTTCGACACCAGAGGATAAGGAAACTGAAAACACACTGTCAATAAAACTTATTGATACATCACATTAAAACGCGCATTAAACTTTAAGCTGGTCACATTACTGTGAGCACATACTGAGAGTTCCTTAAAGGGAAGTGATTTTATTGTTACAGGTTTATATTTTGTTGACACTTCTGCAAGTAAAAGTAACATTACAAAGATAATCTGTCTTTTCTTTTCTATGCCTTTGTTTCGTGTCTTACATTATCTGAAACCGTAATATTATCCTATCACTGCACGCTGCACATTCATACTTCACAGTCTGTTCCAGACCTTGTCAGATCTGACCTTATTCCAGTCAGCGCATGAGAATCAGGCAAAACCTGTTTATACAGGTGTGAAAAAAGTATTGTTTAAAGCATAAGATGTGGATAAGAGTGACACAGCACTCTTGGTAATATTTCTTTTGGGAAATGCAAAGTAATTCATAGACTTTTTCATCCATATGACTATTATATTTGATGTGCAGTAGGAGCCTCACTGTTTGACTTCAAAACTAATAATTCCTGCATCTGTTTTGCATCATGACTGTTTGTTGTGTGCCTTTCTCATATCTCGTGTCCTCATATGAAAATGTGGTGCTCTGAAAGTGTCTGGGTTGTGTTGGCACACACATACACACACACACACACACACAGGGCTCAGCAGCCTGCCTGCACTCATTGAACGCTGCAGCAGAACAAGGGCAGAGTGACCTGGCAATTTGAAAATGTTGGACGACTGATGCAAAGTACGTGACCGGTGCTGTGAACACACAGACTCTCTACGTGCTCTCAGTCCCCTCAGAAATGATACGCTTTGGTGAACAGTTGAGAAAAGGCTCGCTGACTTTGCTATGCTATCACAATCACACGTACGTACGAGCACACGCGCGCACACACCCACCCACACACACACACACACACACACACACAGTATTCAAATTTATTTCAACATATGTGTGTTACTCCACCAGAAAGCATCAGTGTTGCTAAAAATAATTACCTTACTGCCTTTTATGTAAATACATAAGCACTTCTACAGTAGGCTGCATTTTACTGTACTTCATGTTGCGTTACAAACCCACCATTTTTGTTCACAGTCATATCATCACCACTATCAAAGACACATCTCTCTCTCTATGCATACTTGTGGTGTATAGCCCCAGCACGCTATCTAATGAACCAGGCTTCCTATCAATGGTTTGTGACTCAACACACTTCCCTTCTCAACAAGCTTAGAAAAATTCTCAGTAAGGTATACCCTCCCATGACGATTGAGTAACATGCTGGAAATGTTTTAATGTTGTTTTTTTCATGTGCATCTCTCTTCCAGGCTCTGAATGCTTTGATGCGAGACTGAGATGTTCTCCTGAGTTATATTTAACATTCTGTCAAAGGCCTTTCCTAACAATTACTCAACTGTCGATGCATAATGGCTTCCAATATAATTGTGAGTATTAACCTTGATTATTATTTCCTGTATGTGTGGTTTCACTACACAGCACAAATGCATCTAAAGTGAGTCTTATCTTCTTGATGCTTCAGTAATAGTTAAAAGAACTCCGGTACCACAAGAAAAAAAAAACTTTCTTTGCCATTATTGCAGCAGATATACCATATATCTCATTTCTTCAGTTGGTGATGAGGTCAGATGTGGGTTGGTTTAAGCAGCAGAGATGAACACATGATAAAATTTGAGGTATCCGCACTCACAGTCCTCTAGGGAACCATTTTCACCAGTAAAAACTCTCACAACACTTCCTGTTTTAAAGAACTGTGTATGGCTCGTTGAAACCCAGTCATCTCTCTAACCATGCTACACAAGCAACAACAAGTCATGGTAAGGCTGCGTATACCAATCACTAATGCTCTAAAGTTCAATTAGCAGTCACAGAGCTTAAATAAGGTCAACTCACACACGCACACACACACACACACACAAAACAACACAGCAAAAATGAAAACAACTTCTGTCCTTGAACCAATTTGTGAGTTCAGTGATCATATCTATGTATGAGAAAGTGAAAAAGGTTTAGAGATAAACGAGAAGGCGCAGTAATGAGACACAGAAATTAAGTTTGGAAGACATGTTGTTTAAACTGTGGATTTACCTGTAAAAGCTATACAATTATTAATATATTTTATTGTTCCAATATGGCACAAATGCAACTCAGATAGGTGGGTTTCTGAAAAACATTTGAAATGTAAGTGTTATTATATAAAACCGGTGATAAATTGGGGTACAGTGATGTAGTTTTGGAATAATGAGGGAATCATAAACATATATGGAGCCCAAAATTTAGTTCACAGCACAGGTGAATTAGTTTATGTTCTTTCAGTTCACCATTCGGTTCTTTATAGTCAATGGTTGCACTAGTACAAAACAATGAAAAATAAATGCTACCACCTTTTTCTCACCTAAGATTTTCCCAACAAAAAAAGTGACAAAATCAGTGACAAAAACTGCTAAAACTATAAACTATTTGTATTATTTGTGAAACATGATTGATCACAAAGATAAAATTACTTTTGCTGAGAAATTCACAGCTGCTGTGTCAACTTTTGTCAGATTGCCTTTAGATGTTCTCACAGATTGACACTTGAATCTGCAAGTGTCACTTGTCGTGATGGACATTTCCCATGCAGTTAATACACTTTCTTAACTGTATGATTTGGGTTTGTAATCTCTTTTGTATTATTGTCATTGGAGATACGTTTCCCACGTGATGTAACAATGCAACTCTGACCATTTGTATTGTAGGTGGAGCAGCAGTTTTCTCACAAATTCTCAGTGACGGTGGTTCGAGCCCAGAACGTCACTAAAGGAGCGCTGGGTGACCTTTGTGAGTCTCAATTTTTTTCTTTTTTTGGCTCAATTCATACACAGTAGTTACATGTGTGTATAATGACTAAACTTATAATTGTGTGTGTGTTTGTGTGTGCAGTGGACACACCTGATCCATACGTGGAGCTGTTCATCCCAACAGCCCCAGAGAGCAGAAAGAGGACCAAGCACATAGACAATGACATCAACCCGAAATGGAACGAGACCTTTGACTTCATTTTAGATCCAAACCAGCAGAACGTCCTCGAGGTTAAATTTGCATTTCATGATCTAGTAGTTAACACCAGTTAACTACTAGACAGGATGATAAGCAGGGATGTGGTGCAACATGCGCCCTCATAAACACACTGTTCTGCCAGTTTTAACCTGATGTGAGATAGAATTAGATAACATCAACATTGTAACTATAATCAGATGACTCACAGAGCGTTCACTTTCAGGTCAAACCGTAATCTGTAAGACTGGTTGTTCAGGTGGATTTAAACACAGGTTAATGTGTTTAAATCCAATTTAAATGTGTATGATAATGTATGTGCAGCTCTAAATGTGTGTTTAACTTTTATTTTTATCAGTTAACATTAATGGACGCTAATTACGTGATGGATGAGACTCTTGGGACGGCATCCTTCAACATCACCAAGCTCAGGATGGGCCAGAAAAAGATGGAAACTTTTGTCATTGGCAAAGTAAGACGCTCTTTTTTCATCTCACCACTCACATAAACTTAGAATACATTCCTCTTATGATCATCTTTTATGATTACTATGTGTGATGATATCAACAAACTTAAGTGAATCACTGTTAAGAAAATATAATGCATGTGTACACAGGCATTCGGAAATGTAGAACTTTTTTTGTAGCTTATTAAAACATTAATCTACAAAATATATAGAGAGTGATTAATTACGTTTATTTAAAAAAAACGTGCAATGATTGAGTTTTAAATTAACAATCCTTACACTTTTGAATGTCTTTTTTCACCTCGTTGGTTTCATGTGATACTCTACTGCTCCTCTACTATTCAGTAACTTCATGTTTAATTGTTTTGACAGGCAACAAAAGTGTACTTAGAGATGTTACTGGAGATTTGGTAAGTATTTCCTTCAAGATCATTGTGTTTACAGTGATATTGTCAACACCGTTTCCTGTTTAAACTATAAATACCAATTATATTTTTAACTTAATTCTAGTGAAAAGATCTGCCGGTGTGTTTTGAAAGGGGTGGGTTGCTTGGATGTGCGGGTCTGTGATGTAGAACTAAAGTTGTCATTATTATTAAAACGGAAATTTTACCGCAATGGGAGGGTGGCATGAATATTGCAATTTAGTCATGGAAAAAAAACTTCCAGTTTCAATAACCTCTATGTCATCTATCTATCTATCTATACATGTATGTATAAAATAGTATATGTAAGTCAGTTTATGTTTATATAGTAAAATTAAATAACATTTAATTCATTATACTGCCTGCATACTGTTGTGCTGGAAAAAAAGGATATAAGACACTCAATATTTCAATTCAGTTCAATATAATATAATTCTAATATAAGGGTTAAAAGATACATAGGAATTGACCCACAACCATGTCGAAACTAAAATACTAAAATTAGGAGTGAACGCATCATGACTAAGTGACAGAATATCCGCGTAGGCTAATATAAGGGTAAGACACAGCATAGTTTCTGTGGTATAGGGGCTGGAATGGAAAATACCATACATACTTGGAAGGTTAGCGTTTATGAGAATATGAGTAGTAAAACGTAAGAAGTCATGATCATTTTGACTGATGATGCATTTTCTCACCAGACAAGTTTGAGGTATCAGTTTCAACAGTATCAGTTGAGTTACAATCACGAGAAAATCTTATCTTTCCATCTTTTCCGAAATGTAAATGGGGTTTTGTTTGCCTTGTTTTTTTTTTGTTTTTTTTAATCTCCAGTACCAAACTGGATCTACGGTTCAGCCTGGCCCTTTGTGACAAAGAGAAACATTTCAGACAAACCCGCAGAGAGCGAGTGATGCTGGGCATCAAGAAGCTGCTAGACATGGAGAAGCCTCGTTTCCTCCCCAGCTCTCCAGAGGAGGTGGGAACAAAGCAATTACATGACAAATGTGACAACTGCTAGGGATTGTAACACAGTGATTGCTTCATTTATTAAAAAACTTATTTCCTCCTTCCTGTCAAACTGAACTACAAACTGTATAATGTTGTAATATCAAAGAAAAAATGAATAGATGCTGTGCTTTATTCTGTTTTACTGTTCTACTTAAATTACTTTTTGCAAATTTACATATTTTTGAATGAGAAACTCAAAACCACTCCTGCTGTACCATGGTCTTTCCATTAAATATGAAGGTACAGCCAAGCCTATACCAGTATCCAGTAGCGTAGAGAAGCTTAGCATAATGACATCTAGCTAGAAGACAAAAACCACCAAGCACATCTATCAAAATTAACATGTTTGTGTAATTTTACATCATATATGTCAACAACCTGCAGCAGTTTAGCATGTAGGCTGGAAACAGTTAACACTGGTTTTCCTATGGATACAGTTGTCATTCATTTGGCATTTCCTTAGTCTGTAACATCATCACATCCAGCTGCTGTAGCTTCTTAATGTTGTACCCGTGCAGTATATAAACAGGAATGTTCACAGTGATATGTGAACTCACTGTGGGATCTATTATTGCATTTGCATTTTAGGCCTGCAACATTAACTAGCGCAGATGAAAAAAAAAAAAAAAAAACAGAGGTGATCTATTTAAGGGGATGTAACCACACTTGCTACAGACTTGCTGAGTGTTATACATTTTTTCTCATAACATTTCACCATTTCTCACTGTGAGAAAGAAACAGTTTGCTTTACTTTGCTCTTAGTTCTTCTCCCCCCTCCTCTTAGCTTTGCTAAGTATCATTTTCTTTTATTGCATTTTGAACAACACGCCCTTGGAGCTGGCTGTAATCTCCAACCAGGCCTGTTCATGTTTTCAGCATATGCCGGAAGCTCCAGAAGAATGAGATAAGCAGCCACTGTTCTCATCTATGCTACATCATCTCTTGACTCCGCATCCAGGATGACGTTTATTAAAATATTTCTGAGATAAACACAGACAACAGACAGCAGAGAGTAGAGCTCAGGAAGAAAAGCATGTTGCAAGATGAGAGTTATGAAACTGTTTGAAATCTTAAGACATGGATTTAAAAGTGACGCCAAGATGTGATGCAACATCAAAATGACACCATCACGGTAGAGAAGCACCAGAGACTGATGAAACTTGAAACTCCTGCTCTTAGTCTGTATGTAATTATGTAATTAATCTTAGTATGTAATTGTGTGATTAACCACGTCTCTGTTACCCTCCATTTATGACACTCTCTGTTTGCATGCGTGTGTTTCAGGTTCCGGTAATCGCCATCGCAGGTTCAGGAGGCGGGTTTCGTGCCATGGTCGGCTTTTCGGGTGTAATGAAGGCTCTGTTTGAGTCTGGGGTCCTGGATTGTGCCACATATGTTGCCGGCCTCTCCGGCTCCACGTGGTCAGTTTTTATTCCATCTCTTCTTCTTTTCTCTCTCTTTACCCCCTGCATTTCTTTGACCTTCTTTATTTCTAAAGGCTACTTCTCTCTTTTTATTTTTGTTTCTTTTGTCACTGCTGCATTTCTTTTGTCCTTTCCCTCTGTCTGACTCTCCTTCGGTGTTGCCTCCTCCCTGCTCTGGTAAACTTTCCTGTCTCCTCTACTGCTATGATCCTGTCATCAAGCAAGTGTTTTCCTTCCTTACAAGTACAGTAAATATACTAGTTTAAGCATGCATTAACTTCTTCTGACAACACCTGACCCACCGTTTATATACATTCAATGCTCCTCTAATTTTCTACCTCTGTAGGTACATGTCGACACTCTATTCCCACCCTGACTTTCCAAATAAGGGTCCAAAGGACATCAACAAGGAGCTGATGAACCGAGTTAGCAGTAACCCTCTGAGATTGTTGCTGCCCCAACATGTCACCAACTACATTCAGGCTCTTTGGACCAAAAAGGCCTCAGGGCAGCCTGTAACCTTTACCGATATCTTCGGTATGCTCATAGGAGAGACGCTTATACCTGCGGTAAGAGCCGCTTTGTTTGTTTTAATTTTATAGGAATTTTTTATTTGTCCCTTCCTTATTGCTTACCAGTACATCAATCCTCTTCTTCCTGTAACTTTGTCTTTTATATCCTCTCTTTTCTTTTGAAATGAGGTCTTCTAGACTTGATTCATGCTTTCTATTTAGAGATTTGTACTTTTTTTTCCCTGAAAACTTTTTTCTTCTTCTTTCACACAACCACTTCCATGGTAGTCTGAGTGTGACATGCAATGTGTAACACAACTGTTTGAACATCAACTGCAATAGATTATTAGAAGCTTGTTATTAGACATATATAATTCAAATACACGTTCACTCCCACCAGAGAATGGACATCAAGCTAAGTGACATCCAGGAGAAAATAGACCAGGCACAGAGTCCTCTTCCTCTCTTCACGTGTCTACATGTCAAGCCAGATGTTTCTGAGCTCATGTTTGCAGGTAAATATCTTTTTCCAGGTGTCTGCAGGCTCTTTTTATGTTAAATTGTATGCTGCAAATACACTGTGTCATTCACTGAACTTTTTTTGCATGTGTAATGAATAACTAGACATGATCAGATAAGTTTGGATACATGCAAAATAACCAAGCGCCACATGCTTCCTGATAATGCTGCTCTGACAGCACAGACAGGATGTGCTGAGATGCTGTGGGTCGTTGTCTAATGACAGCTCTGAGGTGTCAGATAGAAAATAAACCATATCGAGGAACTGAGTAGGGCGAAAGGCCATAACAGACTCTCCTGTGTTGTATAATACTTCCTCAGTGTTGATGTAGCCTACACAGTGACTGTCCACCACCTTTAAGCAGAACAGACATTTGATGTCTAAAAGTACCACAAAAAGATTGAACAACTGTAGCTTCTCAAGAGAAAACACACTGATTAAATATCAAAAGCCAAAACTAGCACTGATAAGGAATGATAAGTACGGATTAGGACACACTCATTTTTAAATCACATTCGCATGTGGTTAGTTCTCCATTGTTAGTTCTCACCATCATGTATGTCAAACTTCAGAAAGTTGACATGCAAGTCGTTGAAGGTGCGACTAAAATAAACGAGATGCTTCCGTCTGTTGTTTGCTTGACTCTGCTCTTACCAAAAAGGTTTGACTACTTCAATAGTATGGATTTATGCTTTCATTCCTGAGCGTTAATGTTTGACAGCTTGATGCTGTAAATGCTATAACAAATACACAGCAGTGGCTTGTTATGTTCAGGTTATGGTATAGACTAGATCCACTCTGACCTTGGCTACATTTGTCTCAAGGCCCGGCCAGAATAAACCTCGTATTCAGTCTCTGGTTCCCACAGTTTTAAGTGCCTAGCTTTGATCGTGTAGCATGCAACGCCAAGCAGCTATGTTATATTTTTCTCAGTTTCCAGACTGTGGCCATGCGTAAAGATAAACGTATTTAGGAATACACACTAAATCCATACATTATAGAGGTAGATGGTTGTTACCACGTTGCCTAAAACATGGTAACAAGCAGCGTTTATTTTACCAGAAATAAAGTTGCATTTCAATCAGAAAACAACCACTCAGTCAGTAAATAGGTGCTTAGTGATTATTATATTTGGTGGCTGTGTGTATTAGTTTCCTTTACATTAACACTGAGATCTCAACCTGTAGACTGGGTGGAGTTCAGCCCATATGAAATCGGGATGGCAAAGTACGGCACCTTCATGACTCCAGACTTGTTCGGAAGCAAGTTCTTCATGGGGACTGCTGTGAAGAAATATGAGGAAAACCCTCTTCATTTTCTGATGGGTAACAAAACTGATTTCATCTACAACTATAAAAATCCAACGACCAACCAGTCAAACCTCTTCTCCACTGATAATGACCGTATGCTTTCTATGTATCAGGTGTGTGGGGAAGCGCCTTCTCCATTCTGTTCAACAGAGTACTGGGAGTCAAAGACACAGCTGGTCAGCACAGCACCATGGAGGAGGAGTTAGGTAATCTTGCTGTAATACACTGTGATTGATTTACTTAAATTAAATGCACTTATTCCATCCAATGATCGATAAAGCGACCTCACTTCACCAGTTTACTGTAGCTCTGCTTACTTGTCAGTGTTGATGTTGAAATGTATATTTTTTGGAGCATTTAACATAATTATGATTCATATTGTTTCTCTCGATATGAAGAAAACGGGTATTTCTCTTTCATTATACAAAGTTTGGCATTAACATTTAGAAAAATTGGATCTTGAAATATGACCTGAACCCATTCTTATATGTGATTTTAATACAAGCAGGTGTTTGCTTTCATATAATGTCTTTGTTTTTACAACCAATTGATTTATTGATTGAATAAGTTCCATTGCACTGAAACTGACATTCAGAGATCCTATTGTTGTCTTTGTTCTCTTACGCTCGCCTCTTTGTCTCACACTGGAATTATTTTCACACACTTTAAAAGCAGAAAGTATTCTCATACCTTTAACAATAGCTGGACTAAAATTATCCGTCAAGATTTCATGTGTAATTGAGAGCGTGTCTGTTGTTTGAGGGGTGTTTCCACAACAGTGGCAGATTGTTGGTTTCCAGTGATTATTCTGACAACTCATCAGATGTTTTCGATGGTTGATTGCATTTGTAATGACGTTTAACCATTCAAACACAATGCACTGATTGTACACAACTGAAACCACCCAGAAAAAGAATGCATTAGTTTATTGGGTGTATTGCATTTCTCTCAGGATTTATTTAGATGGAGATAAACAATAGACAGTATATTTGATATGGTTGCATACCTGAACAAAAACATTTCGCTGGAAGCAGTGTTGATGTGTTGTGTAATAATCTTTTTTGAAATATTGACATGTGACGAGTGATGCTCATGTCTCATGTCTTACAGAGCAGATCAAACCGCAGCACATTGTTGGAGAAGACAGCATGGACAATGACGACGAGCCACGCAAAGGTTAGAGTAAAAAAATGCATCAATTGCACAGAGAGTTTAGTCACATTATTGTGGTGTATGAGCGATCGCATCCTGTCAGCTTCACACATCTGAAGGTTTGAGGGAAAGTTGACGCCTCAACACATTTCTTTTGGTAATTATTTTCGATGCACTTTGCTTTTGCATCTTGTGGCGTGACAGTTACATGTGACCGCCTACTGTGGTTATTGTTAAGTCATAAAACATGATCAAGCTTTTCTTTACTAACTACATCTGCGTCTGTGTTTGCACTTTTGACAATGATATAGACAATTCTTTACAGGCTGAAGTCAAAGAAGTTCAGCACAAGGTGTTTGCAAGTTGAGTTAGTTGTAGCATGAAGAAACTAAAGATAGAAAGAGGAAGAGAAAAAGAAAGAGCAAGGGTGGAGTTAGAAAAGCAAAATTCTTTCTTTTTCAAAAATAAATACCCCTGAGAGTTGAATTACATTTTTGTTTGTGCAAAAAAACCTTTAAAATAAAACTACACAGTTTGATTCATAAAATCAAGTTTTTGATTCATAAAGCCTTAATCAAGATTTTCTCTGCAACATCATATATTCATGTTTAAATATGGATCATTCAAAAAAACACATGTCAGTACCTGATTGACTACACCCGATCTCCTTTATCAGGTCTCTGTGGATCCTGCACTGAAGCACATGACATTACCTCTCCCTGACTGAGTCCCACCCAGTTTAAAGCAGACAAGAGACAGGCAGACAAAACAGCACAGAAATAAACGTGTCATTTCATCTAACTCAAAAAATTTGACTGAAATTCATTACATATGAGGCTATTACTCACATTAAAATGCAGATTAAGAAAATAATTGGCTTTTAGGAACAAAAATCCCTCCAATATGGGCTGATAAATTGTTGATCCTAGAGTTGAACTATTTTGGCTCAAGAATGATTTGTTTTTTGTGTAAAGCAAGGAAGCCAGAGACTGGACGAGAGCCAAACAGATGGGGAGTGTTTGATTACTGCAATGAGTTTGGGGGAAAAAAATGATAAGAACAATACAGCCATGTTGACAGAGCCAAAAACAACTTTTTTTGAAAAGAAAAAAGTTGCTAACTATATTTTATATGTAACTTTTTGAGTAACAGTTGACGTACAAGCATAGTTGCCTGAACAGATGAGAAAAGACTTTTTGTTGTGATGGCCATGGTAGGTGGCCTGCGTCAGATAAAGACATTTAAATTGAGACGAGACTGTGATATTTATAGGCTTCAGTGTAACATGCTTCTGCTTCTGCTTCTGCTTCTACAACTACCACTAAAAGCACTACCATTACTACTACCACTACTACTTATTTTGAAGACAATAATTCATATTCGACCACCACAACCAGTAAAAACAACAAACAAAACAACAAACAGCTGCACATAGAGCAAGTAAACTTTAAACAGCAAAACAAAGACAAGCAAATCCACTCAAACAGCAGTAGTTTCAAAAAAAGGTAAAGTTACACTCACCAACTTGTTAAATGCTACAGCACATGATGTTTGATTTGAGGCCCAAGTTACACAATCCAAACAAAACTTCTTCTTCTTCTTCTACTTTTAGTGTAGTGGCAGGTGACATGTAATGTTTAAGGGGCACTACTGCCACCTACTTTTCTGGAGTGTTACTATAATTATAAACCACTCTTCCCATTATGACAGCAAAAAAGGTAAATTCTCTTAAATCATACAGTTGTTTTTAAACAATAAAAAGACATTTTATATTTTTTTAAGAAACAAATCTTCATATCTATACTCTTTGCACCATCCCACATGTCTTGTCTTTATGTGTGTGAGTGAACCTGGTTTTATACTGAAGTTTCTCTTATGAGACAAGCCAGTGTTGATTAAAGTCAGTCAGTGTACACTGCTCATCCTATCCAGCACTCAAAACAGAAAAACCCCCTATACTTGCTGTTACATGGTCCATACCTGGCTCCATCTCCTCTACTAAAGTCTGTGGATCCTGCCAACTCTAGTTTGGCAGTCTGACGAGGAAACTTGCACTTCAGTGACAACAGATTGATGAAAACAATAAAACTACTGTGTAGTCCCCCAGATGGGTTGACTGATTGATAGCTTTGGGGTATTACTGTGTGTTTCTTGTTGCTCTCTCTCACAGCTGGTTGTGATTGCCATATATGCATACCACAGTGAGCTGAAATGATTTACTATTAGCAAACAAAGTTAACGTGGTAATTCCAATGTTAGCCTTAAAGAAGACATTTACTTTGATGCTTTAACTTTAACATGTAATGAAGTGTTTATTTAAATAAAAGACCTGAGCACATCTTCGGCCATTGATCAGAGACTCCACATCACCTTAACATCTTATATCTGTACTAGTTTAGTTAACTAGTTTAAGAGTAGGACATATCTTGGGTTAAACTCTGTCCCAGAATAATTTGACCAGATTTTGCCTTCTATTATTTCAATGTTCAGCTGGGACAGAGAACCAGGAGGCAGAGGACGAGTATCATCGCACCGCTCAGGCCAGCTGGGTTCAGCGAATGTTCACATCTCTCTTCAGTGACTCTGCTTTGTTCAACACAAGAGAAGGCCGGGCCGGGAAGGTACCTGAACTGTGATCTTTGACAGACAATTGTTTTCCATTTTTTGGTTTTGTTGCTTTTTTTCTCTCTCTCGTCAACCAAATTTTTGCTGTAACCAGGTGCATAATTTCATGCTCGGCCTGAACCTGAACACCAACATCCCATTCTCTCCGGTCCACGAGGTCACGTATCAAGCTACTACACCTGAGGAGGAAGTGGATGCTGTCACAGGTAAGAGAATTAAATTCAAATTCCCAGGTTTGAGATTTCCTCATTCTCAGTTCCACAGAGATATTATCTTCAAAAACAAAGACAGACATGTTTCTTTTGCAGTGCGAAAGTTTAACACAAGATTTGACGTGATAACTACATCTTGACTCAACATTGTCTTGATAACTCAGCAGGAATTATCTTTAAATATTAGTTAAGAATAACCACATAATACTTTGTGTTGTAATTTCCTCATAAAGTGTGTACTAGGTATAGATAGAGCAGGTTGTCAGACGAAACCTCAACATATTTTCTTTTTCTACTCTGCTGCTCCACATTGCCCAGTCTCATACTGTACTGTGTTAAGGTCTTTGCAAGGCACAGCAACATTAGCATCCATTTGTTGTGTCCTTTTTGCTCCTGATGGAAATATTTATATGCTACATGTTCCACATGTTCAAAAGCCAGACGCTAAATTTGCATGTCTGCTTTTTTGTAATAAGCCGGTTTTCAAATTTGGCTGCGTCCATTGGAAAGTTTTCCATTCACATTGCATTATTTATTTGATTTTGTGTGCTTTCTCTCAGACCCAGATGAGTTTGATCGTATCTACGAGCCTCTTGATGTGAAAAGTAAGAAGATCCACGTGGTAGACAGCGGTCTGACCTACAACCTCCCCTACCCTCTCATCCTGCGACCACAGCGTGGCGTTGACCTCATCATCTCCTTCGATTTCTCAGCGAGGCCAAGTGACTCCAGCCCCCCGTTCAAGGTCAGGACTTACTGTCACAAGTCGCTAAAAGTGATTCATGCAAACAAGAGATCAATATTGTTGAATGTTTTCTAATTTATAAATCTGTGCCATAGGAGCTTCTACTTGCAGAGAAATGGGCTCGGATGAACAAGCTCCCATTCCCTAAGATCGACCCCAAAGTCTTCGACCGTGAGGGTCTGAAGGAATGCTACGTCTTCAAACCAAAGAAGGGAGAAAAGAATTGCCCGACCATCATCCACTTTGTCCTGGTCAACATCAACTTCAGGAAATTCAAAGCACCTAGTAAGTATGATCATATGTTGTGCAGTTTTCCATGGTATGTGTGAGGAGGAAAATATGCAGAGGCCCTATGTATTATCATAATGACCAGTATTGCACATGAGGCATCTCTTCCTCGAAGTTGCGTCGTAGAATTCAACCATATTGAGTCGACAGCAGACAGTTGTTATACATTTTGAGGTTGGGCCCCTAATCTATGTGACCCCAATGAAAAAAAACAGTCTCTGCTCTGGGTCACTGTGGTTTTGCGGTGGAAATGGTGCGTCTGTCTTTAAACACATTTTCATTTTGCTTAGTGTAAGTGAGAGTGTGTGTGGGCGTAGATGTGCACCTCACTGCCTGTTTTATGAGCTGTTCAGATGAATAATGGTTCCACATGGAACCAGGTGCTAGTAGGGAATCTCTCAGTCCGGTGGGAGAGCTCTGCGTGTAAACATGCCATACATCATGAGACATACAAAGACACACTGACTTTACATTTCGTCGGTGGTCAGCCCACATATTTCCGCTGTTTTGTTTATGGATCTTACATAAGCTTTTTGCACTCAAATCCACATGACACTGGAAGGACAAACCCATAAATGGACTTCCCATTTGTGAAGAAAGGATTTTTTAGGCCATTATGGAATTGGCTCACTACTGTGGTATGTCTGTGTTTTCTATGTCATAGCTTCTATAAATAGGTGTGAATGCAGAACTATTCAAACACAGAGCGGGAAAGTTAATTGTCTCCCTTAAAAGTAGTTTATTATTTCAGGTTGTTATAAGATTAGGTGAGTCAGATATTTGCTCTTGCAATGAAAGAGCAATTTTTTTGTGCATTATATAAATATTTTATATATAAAGTAGTGGTTTTGCTGCACCTAGCATCGCTGCTAGGAGTGCCTGGGTGTGATCAGATGTGTGTTGTGTTACATTCATAATCAGAGACCATTCATAATTAATGGTCTCTGTAATACTTGACTGCAGAATGGTGCAGTGGCAACATGGCCACCAGATGTGAACAGTGTAGCGTGGTTGTTGGTGGTGGTAGTTATGAGGAATATGAGTTTCCCTCAATCATAAATCATCCCAGAATCATCTTGTAGACTCCACCTATTTTGGGAACTTACGCAAACATGTCACAGCTCATAAACTCTAAGTTATAGAGGTTATAGAGGTCCATGGTTGTGAAAACCACAACCATGGACCTTAGGGCCATTGTGAAAATAATTAAAGGAGTATAGAGTGGCTCAAATTTGCATCTGATGTCAATATTTCCATTTTTGTGAATCTTATAATCCATTGACTTTGAACCTTTAACACAAAAAGAACACGTGGTGCATAAAGTTATTTGAAATAATGGAAGTGTGAACATCTACCGCTTCCAACAGATGGCAAATGTACCAACAGATTTTCTTATTAATCCATGTACTTTTATTTAACAGATGTTCCCAGGGAGACTGAGAAGGAGAAGGAGGTGGCGGACTTTGACATCTTTGACGACCCGGAGTCGCCGTTCTCCACTTTTAATTTCCAGTACTCCAACGAGGCCTTCACCAGACTCCACGATCTCATGGAGTTCAACACTCTCAACAATCTGGAGGTCAGTTAAGTCCCAGATATGATTTATGTTCTCGAGTACCATCAATCGGTAGTAACGCCTGCTGTGTGTATCACAGTTTGTCAAGGTTGCTAAGTGGCTGAAACGTGACTCACAACTTCACCTATGTTTGTTATAGACGCCCTTCTAATTTTCATTCATACCCTAAGTCATTTGTTAAACTTCTTTAATTAAGACTTGTCATTTGGGAAGTTTACATTTCTATGTTGTCACTAAACAAATATCTATTTATTGTGCAAGATGAACAATTGCAAATCGCACAAACGTTATTTAAGACCGAACACTACAAGCCTCGGCTAGTTTATATTAGGTGTGTCATGGTGCAAGGTCAGATCGACTTTCACTAACTGTATCTGAGTCATTTTCCTGCTTAATAAAGCTTAAAATGATGCGATGAGTGTATTTGATCTTACCAGAAAGTCTTTAATCAAGATAGATACTATCGTTCGGAAAACCTCCTTCCTTCTTCGTGTTTAGTCTGTGAGATTTTAGTATTATACAGGAAATCCGCCCAGCAACAAAAGTGTTTGATCATTTACCCAACGTTGATTAGATTCATCCAACAAAACAAGACTTCAAACTAATATTCGTCTTGATAGGTGATCTTGATAATTGAATTATTTCAATTTCATGTTTTTATTCCTCCACACCTGAAACAATCATTGTGTTATATTTACTCTGTCTCTCATCAACACGCCTTTAGTGAATTTCCTCAAATTCAGCACAAATGTTCACTTAGTTTACTTAAGGGGGACCAGTTTGGATTTTGGAGGTAAAACATCAAAGATCATAATGACTGTGACCTCGTGTCTAAACTTGATATATCTGGAAATTCAGATACAGTGAACATGACCATGTGCCCCATTTGTTCAGATACTTAATTGGCGATACTGCTTTTAGTTTCCATTTTTAAAACTGTTCTGCTGCTCAGCTGAAGATGTAAACAGAGAGATCTCATTGGTTTTGCTTATATTCAAGTGATGACGAAGCTCTCTGTGCTCCTCTGTAAACATAATCTAAAAGGAAAATAAGACATGGATGTAAACTGCAATCTGACTCATTGGTGGAAGCACACACCTGTGAGGTGCTAATTCTAGACAGTTATGTTGCTGTAGAGATAGCAGTGTTGATCTTTCGGTCCACCACTTGGTGCAGACCAATAATCTAAACAACCTTTTTATAGATTTCCATGCAATTTTTCATAGACATTCACGCTCCCCAGATGATGGATCCTGCTAGTTTTAGTTGATAATGTTTCTTGGTTGAAATGTCTCAACCACTGGATGGTATGACCTTACAACTGATAGTGATTAACTTTGGTAATTCTTTCATTTTCACACGTACGTCAGTATATCAACATAGAATAAAATAACATAATAAAACTAAAGGACGTTGTTGGATGATTGTGATCAGCTGTGACCCTAAAGACTCTTTATACTGACTTGAGTTTTTTGAGGTGTCTGTCATTAATAACTTACTGTAGTATTTTGGATTCAATCCTTTTATTTATAGGTTATCAAAGAAGCCATCAAGGACTGCATCGTCGCACGGAAGGAGAACCCATCTGCTCACTCTCTTCCCTTCTCCCTCAGTGAGATCCCGAAAAAAAAATCCCTCAGAAGAGAGCCTCCAAAACCTTTTGAAACACTTGGGAACAGATAACAAGTGGCCATGTTTGGCTCAGTTAGAGACTATGGATAAATGGACATTAGGTATTTGTGTAGATTCTGTCTTAAAGTTAATCATTTTCTTTTTGGAAAATGCTATCACATTAATCTTTTATCTGTGTTCATTTAATCAGGAGGATTTGTTTCACTCTGTAAAGAACCTTTACGTTTACTGGTAAAAGCCTTATGATTTTATTCATTTACAGTGAAAAATTTCATCTGGCTTTTTTTTCCAACAATGTGACTACTGGGAAAACTGTTGGTGCGTTTATGCACAAACATCTGATGGTTGCTTGACCTGCTGGCTGTGAAAAAGGATGTTGATGACTGGATGTTGAAAACACTGCCGTGTGAATGGATTGCTACAGCTAACGTCTAACTCCCTTACAAACAACAGATCATTGTACGAGACATATTTTTTCTTAGTGATGTTTTCTCTTTTACTTCAAGTGCGCTCATCCCCTCTCACTTTATTTCATCATGTGATTATTTTCTACGCCAGCTTCTACATTCCCAATTCATGCTGCATCTGCGTGTTATCTTATGATGTTTCTAAAAGCCACTTTGAGCCATGTGACTGCATCATGTAAAGAAAAACAAAACAAAACAAAACAAAAAAAGATTCCTCACCTGTACTGTACCTGTTCATGAGCTGAACTCCATATTGAACATGCGGCTACAAATGCAAATCGTAATTTTTTTTTTTTTTATGTTTTATTTTTGGTGAATGGCTGGTCTAAACATGTAATCCTGTTTGAAAACATGGAAGAGGAGCTCGTAACCTTTGGTTTTGTTTGATGGCAACTCCTAAACACGCAAAGTGCACCCCCTCTGTATACCTCAAACATCTCAATGATGTTTACCTACCTACAGGGAAGGAGCACTCCCTGCTTCCCCTCTAGGGTGTGTCTCACATTAAAGCCACCATTTTGGAAAAAACAAAACTTGATACCATAGAAACGGCTTTTTCTCTCCCTCTCACTCTCGCTGTCTCTCTTTCCAAGAGGATGAATATTTGTTTATTTTTCTGACCACATTGTTTCTGTGTTTAGGCAGAGCCCACATTTTATTGATCTCAGGTCATTTCCTCTTTCAACGCAGACATCTTGCTGCAGGACGCTTCCCCTCCTTCTAACAGTGGTCGGTTGGTTGAGTTAAGTTAGAGTAAATGGGGAAGGTTGGAGCACAGTGACGGGCAGTGAGAAAAAAAAAAAAAAAAAAAAAAAAAATGGTGGCATAGTGGAATTTTACACACTACACCTACACCTGCAGCAGGGGAGGCCTGGAATCTGATACACTACACCTTCACCTCCAGGGGCTGCACAGGCTGCAAACAGAGGAGTGGAATTTTACACTGAAGTGTTTCCGACCCCTATATACTCAAGTTTCAACCTCGCTGGTTGAGAAGAATCTGAGACAATACATGAAAGTGATTTGCAGACGTGCTGCAAGATTTATGAGGAAAATACCTTTGCAAGTTGCTTTTTTTGTGTGTGTGTGTGTTTGAACGTAGTTAAGATTACGTTTCTCTATCTATTTACTTTCTATTTTCTGATACCACGCTTACGTCTGTCTTTTACACACAAAAAGCCAAAGTTGTGACGAAATGTCCGGGTTATAATCTGATCCACAAGCTTCAGTAAATCAGTGCAATCTCTCATTCAGCATTTGTTTTTTTCACTGTGAAACGAGTCCCCGGCTCCACTACAATCTCATCCTGCAGTTTCATCCCTTTCAATGATATTAAAATTCACCAACTTTCTCTGTGCTGCTTTAAAAGCTTTATCTTTAGAGGTGCTGGTGGATATTGTTACCTTAACAGACAGCAATGTGATCTTTCCATGAAGGTCAACTCATAATTAAAGCAAATTTTCCCTAAATGTTGAATATTATTCCTTTAAGACAGAGATAATTCTCAAAAGACAGGTATAAATCATTTAATGAATCCTGTCCAACTCTGAGCTATGATGTTATTATGATGCATTTTTTTTTTAAAATATTTGTAGCATTACATTAGTTATTTTATTTAGCTTACATAAACTGTTGCAATTTTACCTTCTGTTCATTTTTGTCAATTAAATTTTTATGTATTTGACATTGTTTACAAGATGCTATACAGCCAGTGACTTATAAAGAGTTTAGACCTGTACAGAGCTACATCTGGCCCAGCATGACATTTATGTATATGTATAAAATGATGATAATAAAGTAATAATAATAAAAAAGAAAAGAGAAAAAAAAGAATATATATCATGTGTGAAATGTTTCCTCTGTAAATATTTGACAACCGATTTGATCTGCGAGACGCCTCCTGAAATAACAGCAGCGTCTGCAAAGAGCTGCAGCATCAGCATGTTTCTGTTTCTTTTGCGTTGGCTCATATAATGAAAAGGTTTTGGATGACAGACTTGGATCTACATGGACAGTCCAAACACTTTTACTGCAAATCTTTTAACTCTGTCTTCAAGTCGGAATTTGCCAAAGAAGATGTGAGAAGTGATTTTTCCTTCAGTGAGTCCTTCAAGTAGTTGATCTGATATTTTGATGCATCAGCCATATTTTAGCAGAATTTGTGAGTTTAAATGATACTGATGTTTACCAAGGAGGCAGGCCAAACAAAACAAAAACAAGCAGCTGGTTGCATGATGGGAAGTTTAGGATTCAGTGTCAAACTATCTCCATCTGTTGCTTAAGTGTTAATCAATCAGTCTCTTTATGAGCTCTCTGACTTCATTATCTTTATGAAAATAAAGTCTTGACTTCTTTAGCTCTCCTGTTAATAAACAGACTCAATCAAGTTAGAATAATATGCAGCTTTTCATTGTTACATTAAAACAACTTTTTTCTTACTTTGCTTTCAGGCTCAACTGAGGCGACTGGAATTTTGTTTGCGTTTGCTATCAACATGTTTCACAAGGACAACTTCCCTAGTGTTTTAAACTTCCCGAACTACTGAACAAACATATGATAACATTTCATTCATGTCTGTTGTCTCAGTGGTGGCGACAGAAATTCTGGAGATTGTTATCTGAAAACTGGAAGTTGGTCAAGTAAAGACAAAACAAATTCTGCAGGTTGTGGATTATATAGTAAATGTATTTTTAGATGATGTACTTATTATTAAATGATACATCTTATATGTTATAAAATAACTTGTATGTTCAAAACCAGAAACCAAAACCAAAAAGTTCAGAAAGATGTGAAATAAACCTAATCACAGTGACCCCTTCCTCCCAGGTTCTTTGCTTATTTGACGTCAGCTCCAGCACGAAACAAACCACCTTCGTCAACCCACAAAAGAGTGAGAAGCTGCTCACAGTCCATCAGCATCAGGTCAGGCAAGTCCTGCAAAATATCAACATGAGAAAAGCTGCTGGTCCTGACGCTGTTTTAGGTCAAACCCTTCAGGTATTTGCAGATCAGCTTGCTGCAGGTGACACAAACATATTCAGCCAGTCACTACAACATCATCCCTATTCATAAGATGTTGGTAGACAGGTAAAAATGAAATTCTTTCATTATGCTGGTATATTGGTATAAAATAAAGACTTGCATCTCCTCCAGCTTGGACTGATACCAGTTCAACTACAAAGCCAGTAAAGCATGAAACCACTAATCCGATTCTGAAACAAAGGAGATGATTCATGACTTCCAGAAAATCAAGTAAGTGCATAAAAATGAACTGTAACCGGTTAATGAGGAGCTTGAACAGGTCTGTACTTTGTTCTTTTTCTTCAAGTATTTATATCTAATGATGATTTGATCTGAGGCGTAAATGCCACAACTGTAAAAAAGAAAAAAAAAGAAAAAAAAAAGTTGACAGTGTGTCTTTTTTCAACAATATATTGGGGGACCCTTCATCCATCCATCTATCTATCTATCTATCTATCTATCTATCTATCTATCTATCTATCTATCTATCTATCTATCTATCTATCTATCTATCTATCTATCTATCTATCTATCTATCTATCTATCTATCTATCTATCTATCTATCTATCTATCTATCTATCTATCTATCTATCTATCCACAACATTGATTCAGGTAATTTGTATTGACTGACTGTCAAAACACCTGCACATTAAACTGAGCGTGATGTTGCAAAACAACACACCAGAAGCACTTTCACCCCCAGAAAGTAAGAAACCACCCAGTCTGTCCCGGCCTGAAGACCTGCTCCAACGCAGCACCCGCTAAATCATTACATTCCCCAATTATCATCATCATCCAGGAGCAATATTCCTCCCATGAGAGAGTACTAATTATGCACTCAGGATACTTTGCTATGATGTTATTCCTCATCTTTGGCACGGAAGCACCTGGCACAATGCCCTGCAGATTTGCTCTGGCAACATTAAAACGTGGAACAAAGAGAGGTAATTTTTCAAGAAGCTGTTTGAAGTTTCATCTCTTCTACAGAGTCTGCGTGTCAATCTGTGCATCTCAAGGTGTGAGCAGGAAGGGAAACGGTCTCCATATTGAAATTTTCCAGGGTTTGTTAATTTGCACAGTCACGTGAAGGTCATGTATGTACCTGTATCCTTGCCTTTTGATGTGCTGAGTCACTCACATAGCACAGACAGGTTGGGGCACTCCACAAAGCCCACAATGAGGACACTCATGACCAATGCACGCAATGCTATGTGTGTGTGAGGGAGTGTAAGAAAGACACACACAGAGAGAGAGGAGGAATAGAAAATGTGTACGGATGTTTTTGAGTGTGAGTGTGTAAGGAGATGTTGAATGGCACTCCTCTGTTTCACAACCATTCAGTCTTGCTACTCTAGGTCTTACAGAGGCATGTGAAGTGTAATGAGTAACACTTTCTCACTCCCTCTGAAACAAACCTGGATCAGATATATATGTAATTATAGATCATATAGTATATATTATGCCAGATATGGTGTGTGTTGTGTGTGTGTGTGGAGAGGTACAGTGGGAAACACATTTAGCTGTGTTTTTTTTTAATGTTGTTGAGGCAAGAGGCCAAGCAGCCTAGACTGGAAGGAAAGAAGATTAAAAATTCCACTACTACTGAGAAAAAAAGGACATCCGAGAAACATAGGTGTGTCCTATTTTCTTTGTATTTCCCAGAGGTGGCTTGTGTTATACTTTTTTTTTTTGGTCTGGACCCATGACAATGAATGTGTGTGTATGTGTTAACTATGGCAACATCATAGCACTCCCAACTAGAGTTTAACATGAGGTCATAAGAGTTTTGGAAGTAAAAAGACAGATGGTGCCAAAACTTTCACTCGTTTTTTTCTTTTTTTTTTCTTTTCTTTTCTTTCTTTTTTTTTTTTTTTTTTTTTGTTTATCAAGCAACAATGTGAATTTTATGTTTATATTAAACTGAAATGTGACTCAAGTGGTTGTATGAGTGTATGTTTTAACGACATGGAAAATGTGTCATGTGTTTCCATGAAAGAGAAAGATGTAGAAAGAGAAATGTAGTTTTGGGGTGACGCAGGAAATCCCCGACGTCACAGAGGTGATGACCACAGACCACCCATTACTGACCCACATAAATAAATACTTCCATTACAGCAATAAAATAGTCAGTGTGACTCAACACACGCTCACAAACACTCACACTGCATTCCTTGAGATAAAACCCCGATTTCATTACTATTGCACCTATTCCTGATGTACATGTCCATGCAAACCATCAAGGTGAATTATATGAGCATTTTTCTGAAGTGTCTCACTCTTGACCCTGTGTGGGTGTGAGAGTATCTATTGTTTAGTCTGTAAAAAAGTCATACATCAAGTCGAATCTTACATCATGCACGTGTCTTGAAGGTTTGAGCTTCTTGGAGTTTTGACTGTACCGGCCGTGTGTACTTAGACATGCATCGCTTAATCTTTGAGACAAGCATATGCTACCGGCAGGATCAACCAATTGTCTTAAATATAAAATATAAAATAAAGATAAAATATAAAATGTCTGTGTTTAACTTTCTACATGTTTTGAAAAGCAGGTTGAAAAGCAGGAAAGCAAGTGTCCATCTTACAATATTGACTACAAAAAAGAGAAAAAATATAAACATTACAAAAGTATTTAATAAAGTACATAACATGAATATTATTTAGTTTTTTTTGTTCTTAAAGTACAAAGTGGTTTTATGGTTCTGAGTGACAAGAGTAGGTTGGCTAAAGATTTAAATACTTACATTTATAAATAATAATTATATTTAAAATATTAATTATATTTCTTTATGTATTTTAGCATCAAAATTAAGTCATATTAACAATCAAGTAAGTTTTAAAAAAATATTCAGGATATCATGTAAATTAACAAACACAACCTTAATTTTCACCCATTATTAGTCATTATTGTTACACTTATTATCTATAAATAAAATAAAATATTATACAAATAAAAATGCACAGAAATAACAAAACATAAATGTACTGGGAGGATGAAAAAAAAAGATAAATAGTAAATGATAACAGACAAATAAATACAATAAAATTAAAAGCTGTAGCGCCCCCAGAGGAAACAAATACCATGACATGATATTTCTGAGGATTCAAGTGAATTAGTTTATTGGATTGTGTGTGTGTGTGTGTGTGTGTGTGTGTTTTTAAGAAGAATAAATGTTCAACTATTGTTAAGAAAAATATTAATAAAGAAAAAAAATGGTCACAAGCTGCCTGATGTGCTATGTGGAAGAGGATCTAAATCATTGATTGATATATTCTATATTTTATTTTATTTTTTAATCAATCAGACATTTATTAGGTGAATAAAATTGATTCATATCTGTAAAAAAAAAAAAAAAAGAAAAAAAAGCCGTTTTCTCTGATTTATTAGAGTTGATGTCCATCTAGTGGTTAAAACTGGTATTACAACAGAGGCCTGTAGTTCCGTGTCTCACCACAAGGTGGCGATAGTTTGGCGCACAGACACCGAGACGACAGCAGAGTAAAACAGGAGAGGAAGTGGTGACGCTGCTTGTCTGTGCTGTCACAGCCGCTTCATAGAAAATCTACAGTTAGATATTTTATTTTATTTTTATTTTTTTTACACAAAAAGGAACATTTTCCGGTGTAAATTAAAACCCAGAAACAACCACCGCCGACATGTCGAAGAACACGGTGTCCGCCCGCTTCAGGCGAGTGGACGTGGACGAATATGACGAGAATAAATTTGTGGACGAGGAGGACGGAGGAGAAAACCAGCTGGGTCCCGACGAGGCAGAGGTGGACTCCCTCATCAGACAATATCCTTTTATTATGATTACTGAAGCCTAGCATGTCTGTTAACATCACACCGCGTGATGCTAAAAGCAACAAATATATTCAAGCTTGTTATTTATCTATACATTTTCTCTATATGTGTGTGTTGCATGTATGAATGGGCGTTTTATAACTAGGCCAGTCACTGTCCAGACTTGCCTGACAGTCACATTCCAGGGATTTCTGCTCCAAGACACAACACGCTGTCAATGTGCAGCATATTAAACGTAAACTAGGAGACATTTATTCATCCTACACTTAATGGTCGCGCAACTTCATTTATCTCCTGCAAAAACAAGCAGTCGCTCAGTTGTATTCAGTGATTATGTGCCGGTTTGCGTTGTGCTGCAGCCAGCTGAGCCCTGGGATTCAGTCTTATAGGCCTTATAAGGCATGAGAGTGCAGCACTTCCTCATTGAGTCAAGACAGTAACCTCCCACTTATGTGAGCAGAGATTTAAAAGGATCTGTGCACTGATTTTAATTCAAGCGTGTCAGTTAAAATACCCATAAAAGACACATGTATGTACGTTGCTCTACATTTGGAAACTGATAAAATAAGTATTTGTGTCATCATTCCTTCTTTACTGTGTAAAAATACATTTAAAGCAAGAGTCACAATGACATTTTACCTCTTTATTCTTTTACAAGTATAACAAAGTTTCAATGTCGCACTCAAGAACAGATATTTTTGCAGCCAGTAATTCAACAGAGCTCTTTGAATGTACACGTGGACATGTGAAGATTGTTTCATAATCAACTTGAAAATTTTATAAATCAGATAAAGCGTGATAATGATGTTTATATTGCACATTTTATTAATGTATGTGTGCTAATGTATGTTCACACTCAGCCACCCTGCAAAAGACAGGAATCTACATCCACCCGTGAACCCAGGCATGAACCACACAGACATGCACAGACAAACACTGACAGTAAAACTGATCATAAACTGCATTTGTATTTAAAAACAGTGCAATAAAAATCATCTTTAACTTGATCCTGAAGCTGAGTCATTAACACAGATTTGTGGTTTGTTGACGCTGAAGTCTAAGTGTCATGTTTGAGCTTGTAGCTGTTGTAGCTGACATTCTGTTTTTTTTTGGGGGGTGGTGGCCCCCTGCTTTGTGACTTTGAATCCTTAACCCAACCCCCCTGCACAGGAAATCTCATGGAAGCTCTACATGCAGTCCTGAAGAACCCACCAATCAACACGAAGAACCAGAACGTCAAGGTGGGTTTGGATTTTAGTCTCCTGAGTCTCCTTTTCTAGCTTGATCAGCAGCATCAAATTAAGTCTTTTGTAATCTAAATAACAATATGTTGCTTCATTCTCTCCACCAGGACCGTGCTGAGGGTCTGGTGCTCAAAGTGCTCAGCGCCTTTAAGAGCAGTGACATAGAGAAAGGAGTTCAGTCTCTGGACAAGAACGGCGTCGACCTGCTGATGAAATACATATACAAAGGTTTCGAGAGGCCGTCGGAAAACAGCAGCGCCGTCCTGCTGCAGTGGCACGAAAAGGTAAATATTTACATTTCTTTCATGAAGTGACATTTCTTTTTGTGATTTATTTTATATGTGTTGAAACTTTACTTGATGCACAAACACAGTAATGTGAGGCTGTGACTTCATACTTCATCACTTATATTTAGGCTTGAGAAATATGTAATCGGAATTAATATTGAATTATTATGAGGGATTATTATTGATTTGTTTTGATACTGTTGACTTGACTTGAGGGTGAAGCTGATATTGGAGATGATCAACTCCTTTTAGTTCACGACTACAGGTTTTTATGCAACAAAGGTCAAAGTGATCTTATTAAAAAGAGTTGTCATGTTTTTTTAAGGCCATTCAGAGACTGCAAATGCAGATTTTAGGCTAAATGTGTTCAGCTCTAAACACAGGATGATACCAGAGATTATGTAAAAGTCTCTCTCAGTAGCTGGGTCATGTTTTATTTTTCTTCCTGTGTTCCCAGGCTCTGGCAGCTGGAGGAGTGGGCTGCATCGTCAGGGTACTAACAGCGAGGAAGACGGTCTAAAAGCAGAACAGAGGAGCGGTTCACTCCACCATCACTGACAGGAGCAGGGAGGAGCACTTTACTGTACTGCTCATGTCATATAACAGATGGCAGAGGAGGAAAAACAGAACAGATTTTTAACCCAGTGTGATCCTCGCTGCCTGCAGGGCGAACATAAAATCTGGGTCACATTAGGTTAAAAAATGAGGTTTTCTTATTTCTCCCTGTGCACAGCCCACTAAACCGTATTCCTCACAGGGTGCTATAGATAACTTCCCTCCCCGTGTGTCTGTTCTCTCTATTCTCTGTTCATTTTCTCTCTGTCATTCCTCTACATGTTCTCCTTCTGTACATCAGTGGTTCCCAATCGAAGATTTACTATATAATTACAAAAATGTTTTAACAAGAAGGGAAAACTCTTAACATTTTAATTACTTGATCATTTAACATCTGCAAACTAACCTGGTTGAGTGAAGTGGTTGAGAATCATTGATGTACACGTTACCTTCCTACACTCAAACATATGTACAAACACGTGTTTGAAATCCACTGATCTGTTTTCCATCGACTTGAACACAAACACACAAAGGTGTCAGCTTTGTTTCACTCAGGAAAACTCGTCCCTGTATTTGTTCTCACCACCACCACCACCACCGCTTCTCTCTGGTGTTTTTCTCTACAGTCGAGACTTCCTGATGGAATAAAAACCCGAGTCTGTGTCAGTAAATCCTCTCATCACTTCGCGCTCTAACACTTGAGCGGTGGGGAGTCTCCTGAAAAGCACAGTCACAGATGGAGGGTGGTGGATTTGCTCGCAGGGAGGAGGCATCAGGAGGAGGAGGAGGAGGGAAGCTGGTGTCATCCATCCTCCAACCAACCAACCAACCAACCAACCATCTTTTCCTGCTGCCCCAGTTAAGGATTATTACCCACGATGCATCTCCACCACCTCTCATTAATCCCACATTACTGTTTGTTTGTGACTTTCTGATGCGTCTCTTCTTTCAGAAAAATCACATCACCCTGAGAATACTTTTTTTTTTTACTTTGATATTTAATAGAAACAAACATAATCTTGGATTATAATTTTTTCTCTGTTTTGCGGTTATTTTATTTTAGTATTTTTATGTTTAGTTTTTTTTTTTTTGCATTAAGGCCAAACCTTTACTCAATTGAAATTAAATACAAGGATACACGGCTTAGCGGTTTGACAAAATCAGTGTCGTCGCTTTACAGACTAGATGACAATAATATAATTATTATTTTGGAGGGAATTTTATTTTTTTTTTCTTAAAGATATATATCTATATATATTGTTTGCATGATCTAATTTTTATTTTTAAAGTATTTTATCAAGCATTTCATACCCGTCTTTTGTAAATTTTTCGTGTCTCCTGGACAAATAATTTTTTTTTTTTTTTTTTTTTTTTGTATTGAATCTGTTGAAACTCACGTCGTTAGAACAGGAAAACTGGAAAGTTTCATCTGCCTTATGAGGTGGATTGTGTCTGTTGCCAAATGATTTTTTTTTTTTTTGCTTTCATGGAAATAATATAGCTGACACTGATGATTTTAGTTGCTTGTGTATATTAGAGAAGGATTTTTAAAAACACAAAGTTGTGGAGTTATGACCAAGTACATTAACATAAACATTAAATCAAAGTGTGTTACAGTATATAAGGTTGAATTAAGGGGAATTTATCTCCAACTTAATGTTTTTATTTCCAATCAAACACTGAGCGACACTGACGTCGCTTTTTACGAAACACAAACACAAAGTCGCCACTGCATTTTACTCACGAGTTATTACAGTTTTGATATTCAGACATGGTTCGTCATGTTAGAATATGAAAATACACCCAGACATTGATACCTTTTCTAATGCAGTAACGGCCAGTTTTACATGGGAACAAAAAAAAAAAAAAAGGAGAAAATCTCCTGCTTCGTTTTTCTAGTCAGAGATGCTCTTCTAGTCGAGAGCAACGAGACAAGGAAACCAAACTGATGTACAAACTGCCTTACTCAAATATTCCTTTTTTATGTTTGTGCTTTTTTGACAAAAAAAAATAAATAAAAGGTATGAATGCTGATCATAACTTTGTCGTGATGTTTGATGGTGTTTTACATCACTGTATTTAGTGTCGATAAAACTGAAAGTTTGGACTCAGATGAAATTAACATGAATTAACATAGATCCAACATGCTCATTATGTGCACTTTAACCTTATTACCAGCATATGATTTTATTTATTACTATATTTTTTTTCATCCAATTTCCAATTATTCCATCCTTATTTAGATATATACTAGATTGTTGTTAATAGCTGCTTTTCAAAATAAAATGACACTTGATAATTTATGTGATGATAATTTAAGTCAACACTCAAGGCTGTTTTTGTGTATATTTATTTATTACATTTTTTTTTATTAAAAATGGATAGATTAAGTACAGTATGGCAATACATCATGGAGAAAAAAACATATGTACAAGTCATAAAAATAAAATACATCTTGGTAACAACTATTGAATGGAGCATTATGGCACAACTCTGATGTAATTTGTGTAACGATTGATGGGGGGAGGGTTTATAACTGACTGATAACTTGAATGTGTGTGTGACAGGCCGCTACCTGAGGATGTAGAAAATAATGTGACAGTCAAGTTCTCCATCTCCACAATGAGCACCATATCTGAGCAGTCACAACTTCACCTTGGTGACTGATTATATCGAGGACTGAGCGAAGGTAGGAACTGCCCGGGTTTCATGTTCAAGCACTTCCCAATAAGTTAATCATAGGTAGATGTAAATAAGAGACAAGCAAAGATTTTCTCAAGCAGGGAGTGGTCCTGACTTTTCTGAGCCTTGAGGGGCGAAATCTCATCGCTCTTATAAATAAATCTGAACGGGGGCAAAAAATATCAAATACTGGACAAGAGTCCTCTCAGACTGAAGAGGTTTAGAAGAGGATTAGAGCCAATAAAGAGCCAGTTTCCATCCAAGCCTCTTGTTAAGCTCCTGTGGCTGATGTTATATTCTACTTCCTTCTGTCTTCAGGGCTGAATGTGCTCACTGGCTTCACTCACACACACTCAGAAAAAGTCTTTCTGCAGTCCGGTTTGCTGATGTGGCCATTTTTCCACATCCACACCCACTCACTCACTCACCCGCACCAGTGGACACGATTCATTGCTGCACCTTTTGTCTCACGTGGTTCTAAAGTGCTCTCAGTAGGGGTAGGCAGAGACGGCGATGTAGACGATGAAGGTCGTCTGGTACTCGATGCCTCCGTCTTCGCTGTAGGAGAGGGCTCGGACCTTCATGCGGTACGTGCGGGGTTCTCGTAGCGCCCGCGTGGTGAACAACACTCCCTTAAGGTTCTCGTCTCTCAGGGCGAAAGGTAACGTGACGTCCTCGTCCACCACTAAGAAAGTGGTCCTGGGGTGCATCACTCCGTCCTGCGTGTAGGCCACTAACCTGATGAGGTCCTGATTGGCTGCGATGCCAAAGGGAAGAGACAGCAGCTTGTACTCCAGAGCGTAAGGACTCAGCGTACACTCCAGGTCGTTGGGGGGGCAGTTCTTCAGGCAGAACCTTCACAACAAAGTCATTTTAGTTGAGTTGAAGGCAGAAAGGCTTAGATTTTATTCATGAAAAGTTTAAATTAATAATAAATTATGCTAGTTTTATTTGCTGCACTAAGAAATAAAATAAATAAATAAGTAAATAACCATGATACATTCTGAGTCTTTATTCCTACATGATCCCAACATGGAAAAAATAGATCACAATAAATCAATTAATAAAGAACATTTGATTTTTTTTCTTGTAAATCAGCCGTTTTTCCCTGAGTCTACTCTGGTTTTATCACAGAGTATTTAATAAATAAAGGGGAAGTTTGTAACACTGAATAAATACATAGCAACTATTATAGCTTCATTTATATCAAATAATGATTCTTTGATTCCCTGATAATGTTGAATGTTTTATTTTTATTCTACTACTCCAAAATAACTGGGAAACTTGATCATTGTGATGATCACTGGACATAAAAACCAAATTCTGTGACGTTTTACTAGATAAATTATTTCAATCAGAATAACCTCATCAGACATCAGCTACTTATGTCCACTTCTCTCTGCTTTGCCAACAGAAACAGTCTGGCATCATTCATCAGACGAAACAATCACAGTATCAGTATAAAACGTCTATATATATTTTCAGTCTATTCTATGTGATCAAATTTGTTTAACATTTCGTTGAATACATGTAGATGTTGTTGAAAGTGAATCTATCTTTCACTGTTTTATCTCCTCTCATATTATTTACTTTATTCATGTTTCTGTCATTTCCTACAGAGAAAATGGAGCCATCAAACACAGACGGCACCACCTCGTCTCCACTACGGCTACAAGAAGAAAAACTTGTTTTTGGTATGTGGTGAGTGTATTTCTCTCAATATTTTAATTACCCTGTGGCTGGATCCCTCTGGTAGTTCGGTGGACACGGTGTGTCGATACACTGGAAACTTCCTCTCATGTTGAAGCACATTCGATTCGCTCCACACTGGATGTTCTGCTCCAGACACTCGTCTACATCTGCAGATACAGCAAACAGCTCGTCACAAAGGCACTGCTGCCGTTTAATGATCACAAGTCAGAAACGTCAGAGTCACCGAAATGAAATGATGATGCAGAGAGTAGATGGTCGTTCTCACCTTGGCATGTTTTGCCATTGGTCATGAGGCGGTAACCAGTCGGACAGAGACACCTGTGGCTCCCCGGTGTGTTCATACACTCATGCTGACACACATCCCTCACTTCACACTCATTGATGTCTATTCATGACACACACACACAGATAAAGAAAGAAATCAGATATTATTTATGTATTTAAAAAACATTTCTTTCCTCAAACCCTGACAAAGCAGTGAAGCGCAGAGACAGTTTCATCCTCTCCCTCATCTCGACCCTGCCTGTGTTTAGTTACCTAAACAGCGGCCACCCCTGGACTCAAACCCTTGCTGACAAGCGAGGAAGCCTTGCTGTGAGACCTCTCTGCGTCTATGGCTCCTGTAGCGCCCCCCTGTGGTGGCTGTGTGGGAGTGGTAGCTCTGAGAGGCCAGGTTGTGGTACAGCTGTTGGTGGGAGCTGCGCTCCGGAGAGGACTGAGATGTGCGGTAGCCGAATGAGTAACTTTCATAGCTGGGCAGACGCTCCAGACCAGCACAGGATTTGCCGTCGCCGAGCAGGTGGCGACCCGGCGGGCAGGTGCACTTGAAGCTGCCGGGAGTGTTGATGCACTGGTGGGCACAGGGCTGAGGAAGCCGCTCACACTCATTTATGTCTGCCCTCAGCACAAAGAAAAAGACCAGCACCAGGAAAAGACAGAGGGACAGAAAAAAGAATGGAAAGAGAAAGATACAAAGAACAATGCAGGGGAGAAAAAGGTCACAGGAAAGGGATGAATAAGGTGGTGCGGGTCATGAAAACAGAGGAGAAAGATGAGGGGGGAAAAAGGGGATATGTTAATTACCCCACTGTACAACAATACATTGTCATGTCTCTAAGACAGAAATGTATTGAGACTGTAAACACATTTGTCTAATTTGAATGAGAGACTGATATTATCTCCTCTCATATCAAACAAAACTGCTGATGTGAAGAATATAACTTCAGATCTAGTTCACATTTTATCCAGAGGAATGATATCAGATGTGATGTGAATCCACAGCAGATAGATCAACGTCCAGGGTTAATGATGTCACAGCGGGAACAGGGGATGTATGCTATTTCAGAGCAACACCAAGAAATAGCCAGATCCAAACATAAAGGGGACAGATTGAATGAGAAGAGAGTGAAAGGGAAACAGAGTGACAGACAGAGCTGTGAGATGATGGTGCTGGTCTTTTTATGGTCAAAGTGTCAGAGGGAGAAGAGTTTATTTTCAGTTTTCCTTCCTGTCGTCCTCTCTTATCCTCTCTCTTATCTGACAGTTTCAACCTAAAGCTTTGGAAAGCGTAACGCCATGCATTGGGCCTCTGCCATAAAAAAAAAAAAAAATGCAATTGCATTGAATGTTAGGAGTTAGTCAGCAGTTTTCATTGTGACATTTTTGAGATACAAGCAAGCAAGCGACAGGATTTAATTCCTGAGCAGAGTTATTTTAGAACAGAAGTGAGTCACCAACACAAAGAGAGAAGTGAGAAAGCTGATGAGAAGTGCAGGGCAGCGGTGTTTCAACTGCTCGACACATGCTTGGCTGAATATCCTCAACTAAACAGAATTACACACAGCGCTGTGTAAGAATCACCAACCTAAGCGATACTGAAGAAGCTCTTTATGTTTTTATCAATGATTATCTTTGTGTTTAACGTCCTAATGAAGAATGTGCGTACCGATGCAAGGTCGTCCAACTCCCTGAGATCTGTAGCCGCGTGGACAGGTGCAGTGGTAGCTGCCCTCGTATTCTCACAGATCTGGTTGTATCTGCACTGATGGGTGCCGTCTCTGCACTCGTCGATGTCTTTAACAAGACACAAGAGACAAAGACCAACACAGACCGTTAAACACTTGACTAAGACACCATCAATAACAGTCTGTTAACTGTTAAACCTGACTGCACACTCACCTACACAAGTCCCGTTGGCTCCTTTAGTCATACCATTAGGACACAGGTCAATACAGGTGTAACCTCCCCGAGTATTTTTACACTGTTGATCTGAGCGACAAACCCTCTGTCTGCACTCGTTTATATCTGAGGTGAAAACGAAAAAGAAAGAGAATTAGTGTGACCAAAAGATTCAAAATAAAACTGGAACTATTAGAGAAAAGATTATAGTTTGGTTTTGTTGTTTAAAGACTTGTTTTGAAGGACTTCAACTCCTTACATGTCTTTCTCATAGTAATGTTTAGTGTTTATGTTTTTATTTTATTGTTAACATTTTTCATGACCAAGTATGTAAACACTGTAATAAAATATGAAGCTCTGAAAACACTTTTGTCTTGATGATGTGCAACATTTCGCCAATTTTGAACCAATTTCATTTTTGAGGTTGAGCACCCAACTAGAACAGTTTTGGATGGTATGAAGATGGTTTGAAGATACAGATAAAATATTTAAAGGTGTAGATGTCTCACCTATACAACGTCGGTTCCTGAGTTGAAATCCCGGTTCACAGGCGCAGCGATAACTACCAATGGTGTTGAGACAGTGCTGATTACATGGATTGGACTCCTGACACTCGTTTACATCTGAGCAACAGAGAACACGTATTGTAAATCATTTTGAAAGACATTAATAGACTTGACTGAGCAATAAAGCTCATTGATGTACCTGTGCAGCTGAGACCATCAGCTGTTCTCCTGAAACCACGTCCACAACGCATGACACATCTGTACGAACCAATCGTGTTCTCACAGTCCTGTCCGTCATGACACACGTTCGCAGCCAGCGAGCATTCATCAATATCTAAGAGCAAAGAGCAGCAGCTTTGTTAGATAATGACATATTGATGTGATAAGTATCACTGCATTTCATCCAGGAACAGTGTGTTGTGTCGTGTACCCTGACAGGTCCGTCCATCTGCTGAGATCGTGAGTCCTCGGGGACAGGAGCAGTAGTAGGTGCCCATGGCATTGTGGCAGGTGTGAGAGCAGGGATTTCCAACTTCACACTCGTTCTCATCTGCAGCACAAATGACACAAATGATCAAAAACTATACTGAAATAATCTGAACAGTTTTAAACACACAATGGCATAGAGAGTATAGAGCATAATATTCTGCAGTAAACATTACCTGCACAGTACGGTCCAGCAGACACTAAAGTGAATCCCTGAGGACACTGGTTACTGCGATCACCTGAAATGATGTGAACATTTACACTGAGTTTGTGACTCAAACATACCAGAAAAGTAACAGCTAACAAGTCTACAAAAAGAAAACTAGAGAGAACAGTATCCTCACCCTTGGTGATACTGGCTTGGATGGTGTACTCCAACACCTCCTCCAGGGGGTGGTAGTGAGCACCAATGGCTGTGGCCTGCAGCGTCTCTACCAGGTAAGGCATCTTGCCCTTGGACAGGTCATAGGAGATGGTGTGGTTCCAGGAGTAGGGCACACTCTGTCTGTCGATGCTGAACATACGAGTGGACAGAGCATACAGCTTCCCCGGGCCGGTCTGGATGTAGTCCTCTGTGTAGTCCTGCGCACAGCACAGACCATAGTACATGTCAGCCATGAAGGAACTTCAGGCTGTTTCACTAACATACCTAAATAATGAAGCCTAAATTAATTCTTTCTGTACCTTGATGTTGATGTCAGCATGTGAGGGCAACTGTAAGATGTGTCCGTTCACTACGATGTCCAATAACAACGCTCCGTCTGAGTCCAGGCCTCTGGCGATGTGGGTCATCCTCAGGATCTCACCTAACAGCACAGATGTGTATTTTATTTCAGTCTACTGATACTAAACATCAACATCATGAGTGTTTAGTGTGTGTGAAAATTCCATATGCAGCTCACCTGTAGCGAACTCCACCTGTGTCTCTCGCCTGAAGACGCCTCCTGTCAGCGTGTAGCCATTAACGGCCTCTCCTACTTCCTGTGCCGTGGTCCAGTAAATAGGATTCAGGATGGAAATGAGCTTCCTCATAGCGGGACCTTTCAAAAAAAGGTGAAGATGTTTGAAAGTTCATAAGAACAGCTTAAATCCACATCTCTAACATCTGACAAACAGTATAAATAATAAAATCATGAAAGGAAACTGACCTAATGTCCTTGGTACGTTAGAAATAGTGGCCTTGATGATTCTGCCACCAGATTTGTTGTCTGTGATGGTGGCGTTGAGGATGGCGATGCCAAATTCAATATCATTGATGTTCCCAATGATGCTGCCTCGTGCTTTCTGGGGACCACCTGACACAGACGTAAGTTGTTATTAGGTGTAAATGCTTCAGGTAATAGAGTTAAACACACACATGCTGTATGTTTGAATACATGGCTTACCTGGGCAGGCCTGAGAGTTACACCTGGAAAGCTGCGAGGCGTCTCCTGGACATGGTCGGCCACCGTTACTGGAAGACGGGCTGTTACAGAGTCGGACTCTTGTTCTCTCTCCTCCTCCACAGGAAGAGGAGCAGTCTCCCCACGGCTGCCATGGACCCCAGTTACCATCAACTGCAACGATGCAAGTAAGTATCACAATCTAACACATAAACAGCCTTTTTTAATTTTAAGTCATTTTAAGATGACTCACCAGGGCAGTTTGCTGTGCTGCATCTCTGTATCTGAGTATCTGCACCTGCACATGCTCTCCCACCATTAGCAGGTCTGGGGTTGTCGCATGTCCTGTAGCGCCTCATTTGACCTCCATTACACGTCTTGCTGCAGCTGCCCCAGCTACTCCATGGACCCCAGTTACCACTGACTGACACAAAATAAAGCAGAAAGTCAAACACAGTTATAACTATATAAAGACCACACTTTTTTTTTTTTTAACAAATTTAAGGACAAGTAAAAGTTAAGATGACTCACTGGGGCATGGCTCACTGTTACAGAAGTCAATATGAACATCATTGCCTTCGCACTGCCTGCCGCCATGCTGAGGGGCAGGGCTTGCACAAAGACGAGTCCTCTGTCTGGTTCCACCTCCACAGGAAACGCTGCAGGCTCCCCAGTTCACCCAGGATGACCACTTCCCATCCACTGAAGGACAAAATAATATAAAAACAAGAGCAGGAACGATCAGTCACTTTAAACATTTATATTTGAAACCAGAGTTTAGCAATGAGAGTAACATCCACTCACCAGGACAAGGTCTCTCCTTACACACTTGTGTTTGAGTGTCTGTGCCCTCACACTGCGGCCCATCGAAGGCTGGAGGAGGATTGTTGCACAGCCTGATTCTGGACTGCATACCCTTACCACAGGTCTCACTGCATGGGCTCCATGGGAGCCAGGACCCCCAGTTACCTGCCACTGCAGGAATATAAATAGTCAAACAGGTCCATTACCACAAATATAAGTTCAAAGGCAAATAAAATTTAAAAAAATGTTTGTGGTAATTGTGGGATCTATTCATGTAATTGATTATTTTCTTGAATCTCTGGAAAACAAACCTGGACAGGGTCTGACGCTGCACATGATGACCTCCACAGCCTTCCCCTCACACGGTCTGCCTCCATGCTGAGCTCGTGGGTTACTGCAGGTCCTGATCCTGGTTCTGTTGCCCTGACCACAGGTACGAGAGCACTCCTCCCACAGAGACCACTCTGACCAGTTACCATCCACTGAGGATGAACACAGTTCCCAGTATTAGTACAGTTAACACTACTGACACAGTCTGACAGAACAGACTGAATCGTTCTCACCTGGACAAGGTTTCCCCTGGCAGCTGCGTGTTTCTGTGTCTAACCCTACACAGTGGCGACCTCCATTGGCAGGTAGAGGATTGTTACACTGCCTCTGTCTCTTCTGAGCCCCGACACCACAGGACACACTGCAAGGACCCCACTCTGCCCATTCTGAGTAGCCACCATGTACTGAAAAACAAATAAAGCATATCATTTGGGGTTGAGATTTGTTTCCTTTCTCTTTCTACTTGAAAGATAAAGAGGAGGATAAGAGGAGGATAAGTCCTGCCCTCTTTGACATTTTTATTTATAATTTTACAAGCACTCCAAAATACATCCATAATAACCCTTAACGTATGGCTCACCTCGCACAGTTAGAGGGACCCGGACCAGTACAGATCCAAGCAGGTTTCTCGCCACACATTCATACTCTGCTGTGTCCTCCTTCTGGGCGCTGCTGATCCTGAGGGAGCTGTTGGACAGGGTGGAGAAGCGGTCGATGCCCAGCAGCGGTCGCCCCTGGCGGGACCACTCTATCATGGGGGTAGGCTCACCCTCTGCCTGGCAGTTGAGCACAACTGTGGTGCCTGCGTCCACCACCGTCTCAACTGGCTCCACAATGATGGTGGGTGCACCTAAGGGAAGAAGGCGGTAACATTTAAAGGTAAACTCAACTTATATTATATATTAAAATCACTTTATTTTTCAAAAGCCAGGTGACAACTAAGATCTAAGATCTGATTTTAACCTGTCTGACACAAAGCAGAGATACTTACTCTGCAGTGTAAGTGTCACACTTCTTTCCACCACCCCTGCATCATTTGTTGCCACACACATGTAGTTGCCTGCATCTTCACTCTGTATAGAATCAGATAAATTATTTATGATCATAGTTACAAAATTGAGCACTGCTTTACACATTTAATGGTCTGACTCGTGTATTTTCCTACCACTGTGCCGTAGATGACCAAAGAGCCGTTGTCCAGTTGACGGATTCTGTTGTTGATGTGGACGTTTATTCCATTTTTGCTCCACTGGATCGTGGGTAGAGGGTCTCCCCGGACTTCACAGTTCAGGATGGCATTTCCACCCAGAGGTTCGATGCGGTTGGAGTGAAGATCCCCATCAATGATTGGAGGCTCTGAGGACGCACATAAAAAACTGAATCCTGAAAATTGTCCTAAACAAGTGAAAATAATGTGAAAAAAGTGTGATAGGAATGCGGGTTTACCTTTTACATATACAAAACCCACTGACTTGATGGTTCCTACATTGTTTTCTGCTACACAGGTGTAAGTGCCAGAGTCTTCTTTACTCACTCTCTCTAACACCAGTTCACTGTGGCCATTCATATGATCATGGTGAACTACAGTGTCCATGAAAAGGCAGGAGAACACAATATGAGTTTATAAAGTATTTATACTAATGTAAAACATAAAACTACATAAACATGGCATCACAAAACATTTGTCTTAGGTCTGGAGATGTTCACTTACCTGGGATGATGTTGTTGTTGAAGGCCCATGTGATTCTGGGTGGTGGGTTGCCACTGACCCCACATGCCAGCAGGAGGCGCTCTCCCTTGTTGAGGGCCACATCTCTCAGCAGCTCAGTGAAGACGGGGTGGGTATGAACCGACAGCGCTACCGTCCGACTATCCTGCCCGACTACGTTGGTGGCAACACAGGTGTAACTGCCTGCATCTTCAGGCTGGTGAAGAGGTGATGAGGAGAGTCAGAGAATACAGAAAACATTATTCAACATTATTATAAATACATCTTTTTTTTGAAGTCAGGCCGCAGCATATATCGTGTAAACATGCATGACTGATAACAGAACTAAATCCGACTTTCTTATTTCTCTTACCTGAGCAATGTCTATGATGAGCTCTCCAGAGGGCAGGATAGTGTACTCCCCGGAGCTTTCACTGATTAGATGACCATCTTTCTCCCAGGTTAGGCTGGGCTGAGGAACCCCTTCCACCACACACACCAGCTGGGTCTGACTGTTTTCCACCACCGCTACCTCTGTTTCTCCAGCACGGATGGAAGGAGGGACTGCAAAGATAACAGGATTCATTTTTTTATGATCAGATTAATTTAAAAAGTTGGAAAATAAAAGTATTAACTCCATGGAAAACAACAAACATAAATGGCAAACTGCAGACAGAGACTTACTTTGTACAATAAGTCTCATTTCAACATTGACAGTTCCTGCAACGTTGGCAGCAATGCACGTATATCGTCCGGTGTCGCTGGGTTGGATGAATGTGATCTGCAGTGAGCCAGAACTGAGAACCCGCTGGCGTGCAGATTCACTCAGTGGCTGCCCGTCTTTATGCCATGTGACAGAGGGAGTCGGGGAGCCGTCAGCCTGACACTGTAGCATCACAGACGAGTCCACGGGAGCCAGGTATGTCTGAGCCTCTGAGCTGATCGTGGGAGGAACTGCAAGACAGAAATATCATGAACTGGCATCAGGTGTATCTAGAGCTTGGACAATAAGTCTGCGAACACTCATTGTCCAAGTGAAATTACCTAAATGTTAGCATGTGACCTACCTTGTACTTTGAGTTTAGTCTTCCCTAGTGCAGTACCAGCCGGGTTTTGAGCCACACATATGTATGTACCAGAGTCCAACACAGACGCCTTAGAGATCTGCAGACTTCCATTAGGCAGCACTGTGAAACTACCACCTAACATAGAGCAAAAAGACACAATTATAACCAACTGCTCACAGTGTTATTAATGAGACTCATACAGTAAAGACAGGATTAATTACGTGTGGTGGGTATGTTGATGCCTTCCTTCTGCCATGTAATGGTCGGCCTGGGTGAGCCTGTGGCCCTGCAGGGCAGAGTGATGGGGTTATTCAGGATAACGTCCAGGTTGGCCGGGTGGGACTGGATCACTGGGAGCTCTGAGGAGACATACATAAATAGAATGATGATAAAAGTATGTTTACCTGATACTAATGTAAAATTCACACCTATGTAATCACAGATGGAATAAATGCTTTAAAAATATCCCATTTTAGCATTATCACGTGGAAAATCCTTAATGCAGATCAGTTTGGTTCAGTGTTGAGTCAAATAATGAGGTCTCTGTCCCACATGTACTCTAGGATCTTGATGTCTGGAAAACACTGTTTTTTGTGTGTGAATTTTCTGTCAGACGCTGGAACATTTCCAGTTTTGGCTGCTTTGTTCAAGATCTTGGAAGATTTCTAGATATCTGTCATCACAGCTCCATTGGGAACAAAAGCAGGAACTTTACAGGATACAACACACAAATGACTATTTTCTTACAAGATTAACATCCTGCACTGCCAAGTGTTAGCAGCTAATGTTTTTTTTTTCTGTGTAAGGAACAGACAGCACGTCTAAATGATAAAAACACAACCTACAGTCATCAAACAGCAAATTTGAGAAATTAGTACTCAAGATGTTCTTACCCTGCACAGTGAGCTGTATGTGGCGTTGGGTGGAGCCTGCAGCGTTCTTCGCCGTGCACGAGTAGCGCCCAGCGTGACTGAGCTCAGCCGAGGTAATCTCTACTGGACCTGAGGACACATCAACACAGACTCGATCAATATAGTCGTTCTTTTAAAATGCACCATCCAACCTATTGCATGTTTTGGCCTTGTTAAATCTGTCTTGTGGAAGTGTATTTTCTGTCTGTACCAAATTCAGTCTTCAGTCACCTGACTAACAGTGCACACAATTGGTTCAGACTTGAGACTATGTTTCCAAAATGTTTTTAACACAAAAATTGTTTAATATCCTATTGACTCTTTTTATGTAATGGAGAGTTTAGGCTCAACATCTCTTGTGGATTTTGACATCTTGATTGTAAAATTACAAGACAGTTTTATACTGGATATAATATTCCTAGGGCTTGTGCACAAAATATATGCAGTTTGATGATGGTGCAGTTATCCTCAATAACAATTAAGATAATGGTAATGTGGTCATGACATTATTTGTATAATTCTGACCTGTGGGCAGGATGCTGTATCCTTGTCCCTCTTTGCTAAGCTTCATGCCATCTTTGCTCCAGTGGATTGTGGGCTCTGGGACACCAGAGGCAGTACAAGCGATGACCACCGGGGACAGTCTGGTCACAGTTAGCTCTGTGGGCTCATCTGCTATCGATGGAGGAACTATAGGGAGAGAAGATCAGTCAGAGAAGCTCATGAAAAAGTTTCATCTTTACCACAAAATTTAACACAGGTCTAACTAACAGAGGGAAAAACAAAACTGAATAACTTCAAGTGTGTGTTAAAAATATTCATAGCCAACACTTCATGATGCAACATTGATGAACACATCATTAGAATAATTAGTTACCATGGACAGTGAGGTTGATGGATCGGGAATGTTCTCCTGCATCATTAGACACCACACACTCATACACCGCTGTGTCCTCCACTGTGGGAGCTATAACTACCAGAGAGCCTGATGATAGTAATCTGGAGACAAGTGACAAAAAGGGAAGTCAGTATTTGGATGCAGCTGCAGTCCTACCTTTATGCACTCACACAATTTACAAGCTTAAACTACAAGATGTTTTTTTTTTTTTATCTTGATTCAGGGAAACAGAGAGGGAGAAAACCTGGATCAACCTGTACATATTCTGGTTCTGGTCAGTATTGATGGCTCGACCATTTTTCATCCAGCTCACAGTGGGTTTAGGTATCCCAGCGGCTTCGCAAGACAGGGTGGTCTGAACGTTGACAGTAACTGTTACATTTGTGCGTCCATCAGCGATGGAAGGAGGCACTGAAACACAAGAAGCAGGATCATAGAACCACTAAGTGAAAGTATTTATGGGTGACTGAGATCATCTTGTAAGCACATATTAAATACACACCGTAAACTTGCAGATCAACTCTCTTTCGTTGTGTCCCAGCCTGATTAGTTGCCATACACAGATAGCGACCTGTGTCAGTCACCTGAGCAGAGTGGATGTGTAAAGACCCATCCTCCGAAAATGTGTACCTGTGCACAAGTTCATTAAAACACAGAGTGAGACGTGGCATGGAGAGAAAACCAACAGAGTATAATTAGTGACAACGACATCACTAGAACGTCTGTTTTTACCTGGGGTTGTTTCCTGCCAATATAGCACCATGTTTCCTCCAGGTTACACGAGGAGTTGGGACTCCACTGACAACACACTCAAGCACTGCAGGCTTGTTGATGTGGACTGACACCGTCTGGGAGCCGTCCTTGATGGTTGGGGCCACTGAGTGAACAGGTGATATTTGGTAAATGTATGAATTTTCAGCACAATAATATAACATTTTAAAAAAGGAAACGTTATAAATAACAACTGTAAATGTACCATTAACAGCCAGGTTAAACTGCCGCGTAGTCTTGCCAGCGATGTTACTCGCCACACAGGTGTACTGAGCTCTGTCGCTGAGCTCTGCCATGTTGATTTGTAAGTAGCGGCCACTAGACAAAATACGCACTCGGGCGGATGCCTGCACAAAGATAAAAAGTTCCTTTGTGAATAGACACGAGGTGAGGTCATGGATTTTATGAGCTGTCATTTGATTTCTGACCTGCAGTGGTTGGCCATCTTTGAGCCACGTCAGAGTTGGAGGTGGAACAGCATCAGATTTGCACTCGAGTGTCACTTGTCTGTTCAAAAGTACCGATATATTCTGAGGCGTGCTCTCCCCCGCAATGTTAGGAGGGACTGTTGGAGGAAAATCAGGCAGAGAGAGAACACTAACACATGGATTTCATGACCATGTCTCATTATAAAGATGTTATACTTTCCATTTTCTAAAGAAGCATAACAGAAAACAACAATTGACTTATTTATAATATGTAGAATATGACTGAATCTTTCTTTAAATTACATGAAATATACTGTCTGTAAATTACCAACATGCTGTTGATTGTGTTCAAAACATCATAGCCAGATGAGCACTGTATGATACCAACCATGCACTCGAACTTGAAACTCTTTGTCATCATCTCCTGCAGGACTGTTTGCTAAGCAGCTGTATCTGCCTGTGTCTTCCAACTGAGTGAAAAACATAAAAGAACAATGAATGATTTGCAGTATGAGTTTTTTTTAAATCACTGTAACAGTCACTGTAATAACAGCACCTGTGCTGAGGCCACACGGAGCATTTCTCCTCCTTGTAGGAGGCGCAGACTGTCTGTCTGTGGGAGCGGGCGTCCGTCTTTCAGCCACGTCAAAGAGGGTGTGGGGATACCTGAGGCCTCACACTGAAGCTCCAGAACATTGTTCACCACCACAGATACTTCTGTTGGGACACCTGAGCCCTTGATGCGTGGAGGGTCTGATAATAAAAAAAAAAAAAAAAAAAAAAAAAAGTAACACAACAAACCACCAGTATTTTTTAAGATGCAAACTTTTCTGGTGTCTTTCAAAAATCAGTACATTCTGCTCTTTATTACTCACCCAGCACTTTCAGATTGAAGTGGCGACTTGCTTGACCAGCTGTGTTGTTTGCCACACATGTGTAGCGTCCTGTGTCATTGACCTGAGCCTGGATGATCTGCACAGTGGTGTTCAGGTTGAGGAGTCTGACATGATGATCAGGAACAAGAGTTACTCCATTTTTGATCCAGGACATAGTCGGGGTCGGGGTCCCATCAGCGATACACAGCAGAGAAGCTAAATTTCCTCTCACTACAGTTACATCCTCTGTGCTGCCTGCTCCATCCAGACCAGGAGGGACTGAGCAGAGGAGGAACAGATTAATTATCATCCACTGCTTAATATAATAAAAGTGTTTGTTGATATAGTCCTAAGGTTTTCATACTCACCATGAACCTGTAGGTTATAATGTCTGTTGTCTACTCCAGCCCTGTTTGATGCAACGCAGGTGTAGGTGCCAACGTCAGACACCTGAGTTCTTGTAATCCTGACAGATACAAAGTGATACAACACATAAGTATCTTGATATTTTTTAATTTTCACTAAAAATGTAAACAACACATAGAAGTCATGTGTGAGACTAATTGTCTACCAGATATTTTAGATTTGAGTTCTTTGGGTCAACATATTTATAAATATGCCTCTCTAAACACATGATGTAATGCAATGCAATAATTATGATGATATGATAAAATCGTTTTAAGCAGCTTGAAGTCCTAAACAGCTAAACAAAGACTCATTTCTTAGTACTACCCTTGCAATACAGATAATTTTCAATATCTGAAATAAATTTCTCATCAGAAGAAACACACAAAGTTGTTCTTAATTCAGCACCATGTGTTACAACCTCTTGCTACCCCCTGTCCACTGACCTACCGGAGCACCTGTCCAGCAGAGAGGAGCCGTATGTGGGAGGAAACCGGCAGGGGGAGGCCATTTCTCAGCCAGTTGAGCTGAGGAGGAGGAGAACCGGTGGCAACACACTCAATGTTGACAGAACTGTCCAGGACTGTGGTTAACTCCTCAACTGTGTTGTTGTTGCCTTCTATCACAGGAGGCACTGAAAGGGCAAACACAGTCATTAAGGAGAAGTTCAAAACATTACATGTAAATTAAATTTGAACCAAACAGCTTAATTTTAAAGAAACTCACCATAAACATTTAAATTGAATATCCTATCCTCCTCTCCTGCAGCGTTGTTGGCCACACACGTGTATTTCCCGCTGCTGGTGGTGTGAGCTCTGATCACAGTGAGTGTGCTGCCATCTGGACTGATCCTGAACTCAACAGAAATATTACATTAATGATACGATCATCATATGATCACTTACGACTGTATTGGTTTTACTACTATTAATCCTTATTTTTCCATTGTGTTCTGGTGGACAACTTTATTGTACCTGATGCCTCTGTTTCTTGTATTGTTGATGACTTCCCCATCCTTCAACCACTGGATGGTTGGAGTTGGGGTTCCCTGGACTCGACAGACCAGCTGGACATTTTCGTTTAGCAGAACTCCCATTTCACTAGGCAACTCTGATCCAGAGATACTGGGAGGAACTAAAGGATAGAGACATATCAACAATCCAGTAAATTAAAATTACATATAAAAGTTACATATAAACCGGTAATGGTGAAAAAACAATGACATCCATATTAAAGATATGCATGTACCTTGTACGGTGAGGTGGTAGCTCTTGCGTGCTTTGCCTTCCACGTTGGAGGCCAAACATGTGTATGTGCCACTATCAGAAAGCTGTGACCGTGCAATCTGAAGCTTGCTGCCTCCTGAGAAGATGTGCATCTCCAGAGACTCTGAATTCTCTAAAAAAGGATGTTGCTATTTTTAGTATCAACTGAAATGACAAAGCTAATGTGCTTTTTACAGTGGGAATATCAGATGACAAAAAAGCTGCAGTCTGCTCTGTTAAACCTAAATCATGCAGTCATACCTATGGGTCGTCCATTCTTCAGCCATGTGAGGCTGGGAGGAGGAATACCAGTAGCATCGCAGGAAAAGGTGACTGGGTTACTGATGGTTTCTACCACCTTCTCCTCTGCTGGGCCATCGATGCTGGGAGGAACTGAGATAAGAGAGACAGAGATTCCTTTTTAAGCATGGTTTCTAAATATGTGAGTGTATTTTGAAGAAATCAACATCTAAAATGTGGTACCGTAAATATTCAAGTGGAAGTTCTTGTCCACCTGACCAGCAACATTGGTGGCCTTGCAAACATATTGTCCTGTATCAGAAACCTAAAGAACAGACAAGACATGTAAGGACATGAAACACTTGAGTGAACCGATTAGACCTGAGAACCTGCAGCTACAAAGGCTGAATCAAACAAAACGAACAAGAAAAACAAGAGATTGCACTGTTTTTTACTTGACGTGATCGCTGAAAGATGGTGCGATCCATTCATGTCTCACCTCTGAGCCTTTGATCTGAAGCATCTGTCCTTCTGCCAGGATGCGGAGGTTGGCTGATTCTGTCACCACCCTGCCGTTCTTGTACCAGGTGATGGTGGGAGGAGGTACAGCGTTGGACTCGCACTCCAGCATTACTGATTTCCCCACAAGCACATTCACCACCACAGGAGAGTCCCCACTACTGTCCCTGATACTGGGTGGAACTGGAGGGGCCCAGGAGGGGGGGAAATGTATAATGTGAGGTTATGGAACAAGAGGCAAGAGGTAATCAGTGAACAGTACACACAGTGTAGATGTAGACTGACCAAAAACTGTGAGATAGATGTGTTTGTAAGCCTCTCCTGCTACGTTCATGGCCACACAACTGTACTTTCCTCCATCAGATACTTTTGCCTTCAGAATCTGTAGCATACGACCACCTGAAGCACAAATGATCAGTAATAGGTGAATTTTCCCAATCGGTTGACAGTGAATTATTCTCTTACATACTATCCTGTACATATTACAACAAACTTGCAGTACCTGGCATTATGATTGCATTGGTGTTGCCTTGAATTGAGCCTCTATCATTTAACCAAGTCAGCGTAGGAGGAGGAAAACCAGTCGCTTCACAAGAGAGAGACACAAAGTTGTTCACCACCACCGTCACATTCTCAACACTTGAGCCGATAATGGTGGGAGGTACTGAAAAAAAGAAACAAGAATCAACAGTTAAATATAGCAAATTGGTTTTTATAGATATATTTAAGTAAACAATTTTAGATTTAATTTATTTTTATCTTTTAACAAATTTCAAACAGTTCAGACTGACTCACCATGAACATTGAGATTAAAAGACTTTTCTGCACTTCCTGCCACATTGTCAGCCACACACACATAACGGCCTGTATCAGACACCTGAGCTGATGACACCTGAAAGACAGAGAAATATATACACAAAATTCAGATCACAGTACATAATATTCATTTATTTTGTTTGCATCAACTTCCTGGTTCTTACCTGAAGTGTTCTCCCATTGGACAAGACTCTATGTGGTCCAACGGAGGTAATTGGTTGGTTGTCCTTAAACCAGGTGATCTTAGGCGCGGGGTTTCCATCCACATGACACTCCAGTTGTGTGGTTTTGTTGACCAAGACTGTGACCTCATCAGGTAAGTCACTGTCTGTTCCCCGTATAGATGGAGGCACTGGTACAGCACAGTAACACACAATCAGAGACTACATTTCTATGCTAAAATAACTGATACTTCTATTACAAATAAGTGTATTTACTCACATAAAACTCTAACATCATACTGAATGGAGTCTTCTCCTGCTTCATTGACAGCCACACATGTGTATCTGCCTGTATCTTCAGCCTGGGCTCTGGGAATCTGTAACACTCGCCCACCTGAGAATAAAACAGTCATAAGTATGAATATGTGCTCCCTCTCTTTATTTTCTGTTTTCGTTTGTCGGTCTCACCTGGCAGGATGAGAACTTTGTCGTTGGAGGTCAGTAGCTGCCCGTCTTTGTACCATGTGAGTGTAGGAGGTGGAACAGCATTGGTCTCACAGTACAGAGAGATGGGATTGTTGAGTATCACATCCCGAATGTCGCCCCCAAATCCTGGGGGAGATGTGTTGTCACCATCTCCACCAGGCCTGTTGAAATTTGGTGGTACTGAAAAGAGAGAAACGAAAAAAAAGGGAAACAGATTTAAACACTTCTTTGAGCATTTGTGGAAATTACATTTTATAGCGTGTGTATAACCAAACCATATTTATTCATGACGATTCAAATGAATGGTATTCTTTAAAAGCACTAGTCATTTTTGCAGGTGTTAACCATTTCTAACATGTAGTTTTGTGCTACAATTAAAAAGTACAAATAGAAACATGTGAGTACTCTTTGAGTAGTCTTAGATAACACATTTACATCAGTCAACCCAGTTCACCTTGTATATTTACATCAAAGTCCTTCTCATCCTCTCCAGCTATGTTAGTGGCTACGCAGGTGTAGCGCCCAGTGTCTGACACCTGAGCATGTTTGATCTGAACGATACGACCGTTGGCTGTGATGGACACATGGTCGTCTGCTCGCAAGATCTATGGAGGGAAAAAAATAACCAGTGTATCAGTTTAAATGTTATTGTAAATATATAAACATTAACCTATTTATTTACTTTAAACATCTACCTGTCCATCTTTGTACCACTGCAGTGCAGGTGTAGGAAAAGCCTCAGCTGCACACTCCAGGGTCAATGTGCTGTTGACCTTGATCTTGACCTCTTTAGGGGCCAGTCCTTCCCCTGGGATATCATTTTTATTGATCTGTGGGGGAACTGGATTCAAAACAAAATATTAAATAACTCAGCAGCAATTATCATTTTTTAAAGACCATTACTTAAAAGCATATAAGACAAATCATCTCACCATAAACCTTGACCTCATAGTGTTTCAGTGTTTCTCCAGCCTCATTAGTGGCCACACAGGTATATCTCCCAGCATCCTCTTCCTTAGCGTTAAGTATCTGCAGGGTTCGGCCACCTGTGAAAGTGTGTGTGATGAATAACAAAAGCCATATACTACTACTGTATTCCCTTCCATTCATGTCGATGGTGTCTCGAACCTGGCAGCACTCGGACATTGCGGCTGGACTCAAACGGGGTGCCGTCTTTCAGCCAGGTGATAAGAGCAGGAGGGTACGACTGGACTTCACACACAAGAGATGTGGGGCTGCTCAAAGTTACCGTCACCTCCTCTGAGGAACCATCAGGGCCGGACCCGGCAATGGTAGGAGAAACTGGCAATAAAAGGCACAGGGGAAAATGTGGATTGTAAACAGTCTGATTCATTTATAGAACATTTCTATATTGATTTAGAAGTTTGTCTTTGTACCGAGGACGTTGAGGTTGAAATGCCGGCTGCGATCTCCTGCACTGTTAGATGCCAGGCAGCTGTACCTGCCAGTGTCTGCAACTTGGGCGCCGGAGATTTGGAGGAAACGGCCGTGAGATAAAACCTGGTGGCGTCTGTCAGGCACGAGCGGCTGCCCATCCTTCAGCCATTTAACCTCTGGTACAGGGTTTCCTGGGGAATCATTGATGGAGGTTATTATAGTTATTATCTTTAACATACTTTGTATCAAGAACTGATTGACACTTACCTGTTGCCTCACAGGTGAGTGTAATGTTGTGTTTCTCCTTGACTTTTGTATCCACAACAGTTCCCTCGTTCACAATGCTCGGTGGAACTGTCAACAAAATCAATTTAATGCTTCTCGATCTATTAAGATCTATCTCTCATTTCACAGTATGAAGCTTAGCAGGAATGACATGATATGAACTATCTCATTACCAAGGACGTCGATGTCAAAGTTTTTCCTCTCCTCTCCGGCACTGTTAGACACAATACAGGTGTATCTCCCAGCATCTTCTACTGCAGCATGCATTAGACGCAGGCTTCTTCCTCCTGAGGGATTAAAGTCATTAACTCATTATCAATTATCTGTTGTCATCATGGGATGTATTCAAAGACTATGTTGGCAAAAAAACAGTAATTTTTCATATCGTTGGGAAAACACACCCCGCAGATGTGTAAACAACATTTTAAACTTGCAGAAAGTAAATCAACCCTCCTTTAAAACTGGGATAATTAACAGTAAGAATTTGGACTTTAAGCCTCACAGCTGTTAAAACATTTATAAAGCAGTTTAATGAGTTTCAAAACATATGCGTTGGTCAGAGAAAACAGCTTTTAGTTTCCCCCCAACAGAGTTTGTGAGAATTTCCTCAGCAAACAACTGACAAACATTGACACTATGTGAATTCAACAGCATGCGTTGATCAGCCCTTTTGGAATAATGCAATTTCCTCTTCTGATTTGTGAACAATCTAGATTAGCATAAGATCATGAACAAAATGTGGATGAGTCAAAACATTTTGGCAGGGCATGGTGATTTCATTTCTGTTTGAGCAATTTAAGAGGTATGTGGTTTCGATTGGACGATCTCAGCACATCTTTTTAAATGTTTAAAAACATAATTCAGAGCAATTGCTCCCGTTTGTCTTTCTCTCACAGATCTGTGTGTTGAGTTTGGCCCCTGTTGAAATGGTCCCATTACACCTTATTACTGGTGATGTATTGCAACTACTTGGCCTTTGAAACCAAGCTGGGGAGCAAAATAGTTCAAGTTACTCCTTGTCTACAAGGAAGTGTACAAGTTCAAATGTAGACTGTCATTCACATAATGAATGTTGGTTTTTCTTCATGTGTCTCATAAAATGGATAATATACTCAGAAATAACTTCATCAGGCCAGAAAGAGGCTAGAGAAACAAAACTGATAGTGTTTTTTTTTTCAGCAGAAACTGACCCGAGAGGATGCGCACTGAGCTTGTAGCTTTGATTGGTCGACCATCCTTCAACCAGGAGATGGCAGGAAGAGGGATGCCAGATGCCTCGCAGTTCAGAGCAACTGGGTTCTTCACAACAACACTCACATTTTCTGGCACCTGCACTTGACCAATTATACTTGGTGAGACTGAATGGAGGAGAGGTAATAACGGAAAGGGACAAAAAGAAAGTGTAAGATTTCAGAAAGAGAGTAACTTTAAACTAAAGACTGTTGAGTAAAATAAAAAAGCAGTAAAATCTTGTTATGACTCTTACCATGTACACTGATGTCATACTTGCTGTCAGCCTGCCCTGCCACATTGACAGCAATGCAGGTGTAGCGTCCCGTGTCTGACACCTTTGCATCTTTAATCTGCAGCAGCCTTCCTTCGTTTAGGACCCTTGCACCATGTTGGCCTGTGATAGGCCGTCCATCTTTCAACCATGTGACCGCCGGACGTGGCACACCCTCTGCAGCACACTGGAGAGTTACATCACCTCCTTTGGTCACAGTGACATCATCACTGTCACCCTCGCTGCGTCTGATAGAAGGGCGAACTGAAGAGAGAAAAGCAGATGAGATATGTGCTGCATGGATAAACACATCTGACAGAAAACCTGCATAATGTTTTAGTCATTTTAGATTTTTTGTTATATTTCTCATCTCTCTTAGTCATTCTGGTTTCTTCTCTACATGTAAAATAAATAAAGCAGGTTTTTAATGTTTAAACCCTCTTTTTTCTGGTTATAAAAGGCAAATAACAAGTGAAATAACTTATAATTAAATAAAAAGTCACAGATCTGGTGGCCTATACGTACCATAAACCTGCAGGCTGTACTCCTTGGAGGCGGTGCCGGCTGCACTGGAGGCTGTGCAGGTGTAGGAGGCTGCATCTGTCCTCTCAGCACTGGAAATCTGCAGCTGTCGACCTCCAGACAAAACTCTGAGTCGTTGGTCTGACTTTAGCTCTGAACCTGAGACAAAGACAGACAGACATGAAACACAGGCTGGGTGTCTAAACATGTTGGCAAAAACAGATATATATGTATCTTTTGTCACTTTAGGGGTTTGTTTTTTTTACAAACACACACTTACCATCCTTCCTCCATTTGAGGCTTGGAGGTGGAATGCCACTGGACTCACAAACAAGAGAGATGAGGCTTCCTTCAATCACTGTTAGCGGAGAAACCTCCTCTGAGCCGCGGATGCTGGGAGAGACTGTAGTAATGACAGGACACCAAAAGGAGGCGCACATATCTCAGTAAAGCAAGGGTTGAATTTTCTTTTTCCCTAGGCTTGATGAAAGTCCAGTGGAAACTTGACAGATAAATATAAAATGTAAGAAAACAAATTGCAAACAATTGTTACAAAAGTCCTTTCCTTTTGTCAAAAGTAACTTGAGAATCACTTCCTGATCAAATGCAAATGTCTTCTTCTTAACGAAACAGCACACAAATGCAAATTCAACCCAAAATAAAGAAAAAGGAAACTCACCCCAAACATTGAGGTTATAGTTCTTCTCTGTTTTACCGGCAACATTGGTGGCTTCACAGGTGTATCTACCTGAATCCTGCACCTGGGCGCTATCGATCTGATAAATAGAGTCATAGACAAATCACAACACTGACACTTAACTCCAAAAGATTTAGTTAGACCCAGTTTGTCATCATGTGGCTGTACCTTGAGCAAACTCCCATCTGCTGAAACAGTCAGACCAGGCTTTCTGAATAACAGGCGGCCATCTTTGCGCCAGGAGAGGGTAGGTGGAGGGATGGCGTCACTCTGGCAGCGCAGCTCCACCGGACGACCGAGCATCACTGTTGTATTCACCTCCTCACCCTTGATGTTTGGTGGCACTGTGGCAGACACATCCATACTTTAGCTCAGGGCTTCTTAAACTCTTCCTTAAAGTGCCATGTGGCTGCAGGTTTTTGTTCCAACCAAGCAGCAGCACCAGATTTGACTCATTTAATTACTGATCTCAGTCTTCACACAGTTGATTGGTCAAACTGTGTGATCTTGGAACAAAAACCTGCAGCCACACAGCCCTTTGAGGAAGAGTTTGAGAACCCCTGCTTTAGTTAGATACTCTAAACCAGAGGTGTCAAACCTATTCCACAAAGGGCTGTGTGGTTGCTTTTTATTCCAACTAAGCAGCAGCACCAGACATGACTCATTTAATTAACTGATCTCACTTTTCACACAGTAGATTGGTCAAAGTGTGTGTTCTGGACTGGTTAGAACAAAAACCTGCAGCCACGTGGCCCTTTGTGGAATAGGTTTGACATCTCTGCTCTAAATTCTTCACAATTTACCTCATAAGTGAAAAGACTAACTGCTCATATCATTAACAGGTTTTGTTAAGTTTGGGAATAGTTTTTTTTGAGTAGTATCTTGGGCTCTGACAGCACCATTAAACCAGGTATTAACATTCAGGATAACTTCACGTCCATGAAATCTAATACCCATGGAAATTGCTAACATGCAAGATGCATAATTACTCGGGAGCAAAGAACATCCCACAAGAATGTTTTAGCTAAGTACAATCACAGTCAAAGACATGTTGCTGACACGTTAAACTAAATTTCTTCCAACTTAAATGAGTGGTGCTGAATTATACTGGGACAAAAAGCACAAAAGCACAAAATTCTGAACCACAAACACTGAATGTGACACTGACTGGACTCGTTAACTAAAGAGGCAATTTTGTTCATCAGCATTTCATGAGACATTCCCACTTTTTTTTTTTTTTTTTTTTGTGAATCTGGCCCGGTCTAGAAAATAACTGCCGGCCCATTTCCTCCACATTAGCGTTATTGGACAGACAGAGCACAAGTCATCGGGGAAGGACAGAAACAGACTCTCAGCTCAGGTTTTGGCCAGACACAGGAAGCTGCTGAAGAATGGTAGCAATTACCACAACAAATCTGCCTTTATTTCTCTGGACAGACTCTTTCTGATCTCTCTGAGGAAATGAGCGTCATGTAGATGTTTGTGTTTGGTGTGTTCAAACAGACATAAAGGGACACACACACACAGAGTTTAAGATTCCCTATATATAAACTACTTGTCTCCTGTTACCTCATTGACATTAGCTTTGATTGGATTTGTATAGAAAATGATTTGCCATCGAGCTCAACTCTGTGTAGGAAACTGACAAGGTTTATTGAAATGCTAAACTCAGTCACATCATACTTCCTCTACATGTAAATGTTTTGCTTGAGGCCTGTTTAAAAGATTTTTAACGTTTTGGTGCTCTGTTGAAAGACTAAGTACAGTCGGACATAATCACTAGTTGGTAAAACAAGGAAAAGACATTAAAGAAGAAAGTTCTGCTCTATTTTTCAAAGCTCTCAAACAAAAATGAAATAGAAAACAATGACTAAAAACTTGCTGTTGATATCTGTGTGTGCATACAACATGAAAACGTACAGTACATCTATGTAACAGCTACTGCGGTGGCGATTTACTCACCATAAACGTGCAGGTCGTACTCTCTGTTCTGTTCTCCTCCGGCGTTGACGGCCACACACGTGTATCGACCCGTGTCACTAACCTGTGCGCTGCTCAGAGACAGCACTCTGCCACCAGACAGCACCTTAGAGCCAGAAAGCAACAGTTTAGAGCACAAACTTATGAAAAAATAACAGAAATAAAACATATGCATAAATAAATGTGCTTTAAAATGAACCCTGTTTATGTATATTTATCTAAAATCTCAGTTTTGGACACTTAAAATCTCACTACAATAAAAAAAAAAAAAAAAAAGATCTGAATTGATTCTTTGTTTAGCTTGTTTATGTGCTACACTATACCTGTATGCCATGTGACACACTTGCCACAGGGCTGCCATCTTTGAGCCAAGTGAGGCTGGGCACAGGAACACCAGTGGCCTCACACTCCAGCCTGGCAGCTTCATTCACCACCACTGTCACTGTACCACCTCGGCTGGAGATGACCGGAGGCACTGTGAGGAAGAAAGAAGGAATTCAATAAAAACTGCATTAATCCATGATGGTTTTCAGATATATTATTATTCTACAGAGAGACTAATGTCTGGGATTCTGTTTTCTTAAATACAAATTTCATATGACAGTATGACAGTTTATAGTATAGTAATGACAAAAAGTTACCCACCAAACACCTGCAGGTTATGGGACAGTTCTGCAACTCCAGCCAGGTTGACCGCTACACATCTGTATACGCCAGCATCAGACAGCTGAGTTCGTTCAATCTCCAACACCTGGCCCCGCTTCAGCAAAGTCACCCCAGCTGCACTTGTCAGCGGTCGGCCATCTTTGTACCAAGTGATAGCTTGAGCACGATGGAAAATAAATCAAAATTCACATATTACGACATGAAGTTAAAGGAGTGATGGTCGAGGTGCAAGAGCAACACACAATTAAATTAAAAAAAGAACAATGTCTTTAGGCTTCTTATGAAAGAGTTTAGAGTTGGAGCAGATCTTGTGGACATTTGTACCAGATGTGTGGCGCATATAAAGCAAAAGTTGATTGATGATCTTTCACTTTAACGCTCAGAAAAGTAAGCAAAGCATTTCAAAGTGATCTTAACCATCTGGAGGGGTTATAACACAGAAGCAGGGAGATGTATTTTGATCAGTTTTTATGAGTAACAGAATTTACTGTTTTACTATTTGCAGTTGTGAAATTTGTGAGCACACAGTGCTGGCATGGAGACTTTGAGAGTTTATTATCTATGCATCATATTTCATGTTTTTGTTTAAACTGTTAAATCATCAAGACAGACAGTTATGTGGCTGAAAAACAAGACTTGTGTATTTTTGTTTGGGATAATGGGGTCTAATACAGTATAATAAGTCATGACGAAATGTTTCAGTATGTAACAAATGTATGAAATATGTCTAAAAATACAGAAACGTTGCATTAAATAAGTGTTAATTCATACAGGAATGTGCTGTACAACAGGTCCAACTAGAAAGAAAATGAGCTGGAAGAAAGTGAAGTTCCCCGTAGGGAGTCATCCGAGGTAAATTTTCCCGCTGGTCCATTAATGGTTAAAGATAGTGAAAGTGGCGGTATAGCCAACTCTAACTCAGTGGTCAGAGGAAGCTACGCCCTGCAGCCTGTGAGTGAACACAGCAGGATGGAGAAGGAAAGTTGTGAGACGTCTTACCAGGTAATGGGCTGCCTGTGGCCTTGCACTCAAGTTCAGTCGGAAAGCCTGACAGGATGGTCTGGTTGATGATCTCTCCAGAGTAGAGGATACTGGGAGGCTCTGAGGGACACACACAGTATTACACATAAGAACAACAATTCACTCGATGATATTCTCATGTCTCCACCTAATCCCCTGACACCAGATGAAGAGAGAAGGAAGATTCATGACAGAAACCAGGGGATGAAACAAGTAAATAGAGTGCTGTGTTTATATTGAAGTTACCATGGACACTGAGTCGAATGTGCTGTTGAGCTTCGCCAGCTGCATTGGTGGCCAGGCAGGTGTATTTCCCAGAATCCTCTAGTCTTGCATCTGTGACCTTGAGAGTCCTGCCTGCAGACTCCAGCTTTGATGGATACAAATATGCACACAGGGAATTCAGACTGGTAATTACTTTTCATGTGAAAACACGAGTATGAAAGTGTTTAATGCACATCAGTATTTGTCAGTTTGTAAATCTGTTTCTGTATCTGAAGGCTAAAGGCTCAGACTTAAAAACTCTCAACTTCTGTGTAAAAAATAAATATAATTATAATATAAAAACACATCACTGGACAAAAGTCAAAAACAGTTACTGTCTCCCAGTTAAATAAAAAACAACACATCCAAACCTTCCCTGCTCAGCAGCTTAAATTAGATTTGCCACTGGAAAATATAAGTTTTTGTTTCTTTTGCGTTGCTACAGCAACACAAGAAATACATCCTATCCTTGGTTCAGTGTGACACAAAACAGTGTTTTCTTTTTTAATTCAAGCAAAACACATGTTTTTTGTGCATTTCAGCAGTTTGGTTCACCTAAACCCGTAGATACAAAATGAATCCATTGAATTTACTGATATACAGACGACCGACCTTCAAGTGCTCCTGTGTTGTGTCGACCGGTCGGCCATCTTTCAGCCATGTGATGCTTGGAGGAGGGATGCCACTGGAGATACACTCCAGACTGATCGGCTTGTGGAGAACCACTGAACGTTCAGCAGCTCCACTCGTACGGATGGATGGAGGAACTGGAAAAAAATGCAGAAGATAGACGCATTTCCATTAAAAACACTTCACAACAATTAATTAGAAGGATAGAAGTTACAGAGAGAGAGAGTAGTATTTACCCAAAGTGGTAGTGTCCCTGTGTGTTGCATTTAAAGCATAAAATCACATTATGATAAAAATAAGAATAGCACTATCAGGCTGATTTTTCATTTGTTGCTAAAAAAAATTGTAAGACATAGAATTAAGTATTTAATGTTTTACCCTGAACAACCACATTGAAGTCCCTCTCATGGTCTCCTGCTTCATTAGTGGCCACACACTGAAACCGGGCTGTGTCCGAGACCTGAGCACGGGACACAATCAGTCGTCGACCACTGGCCACCACCCGCAAGCCGTCACCCTGTCTGACTGGTTTTCCATCCTTGTACCACCTAGGAAATAAGAGCTTTTACATCAAATGTATGTGTGTCTGCATGTGTGTTTCTCTGTGCTTCTGAGTCTGCCTGAGATGTAGATCTTACGTGATGACAGGAATAGGCGTTCCAGTGGCCTCACACTCCAGCTCCAGAGGGCTGTTTAGTATCACTGTGCTGTCTGTCACATCATCAGCTCCGTCAATGAAAGGAGGAACTACAAGAGAATATTTCAGTACGTTAGATTCTGGAAAACCACAAGAAATGCAAGAGCAATTGAAAAATGGACAAGTTCTTATATTTAAGAAAGGAAGACAACATCAGACTGGCTGCTTTTCAATTTAATACACTATGTTAGCTTTAAAATTGTATGTCTATTACTTTTCTTTCTTCTTCTCTTCCTCTATTTCTGCTGGATATAACAATATAAACCTGGATATATAACAGTAAAACCTCCAGGTTGTGGCTGTGAAGTGTACATATGAGTATATTAGTCAGAGGCTGCAGTGACACAGCAGGTGCTGGTTTCCCACAGGAAACGAACACATGGTGCAGACAACAGCCGGCTCAGCAGAAAACGAGCAGCAGCTCGCATTTCAAATGGGTTGTCGTGGCCGAGTGGTTAAGGCGATGGACTAGAAATCCATTGGGGTCTCCCCGCGCAGGTTCGAATCCTGCCGACAACGGCACAACATTTTCTCAGCTGTTACTACAAGTAACTAAGTTGTTAGGAGCATAAACTACACATGACAGGCTGCAGTTGTCAGCAATTAGCTAATTAGATTTACATTGGAGACGGTAAAAAAAAAGCCAGCACAGTTACACACACACACACACACACTTTGTAAGTCACACTTGTTCTTTGTTTCACACAAAGAAGAAATGTAGATAGAGAATGAGAGGTTAACAGGACAGTTTTAAAAATCTGAAAAGTCCTAAACACGTCCTGGCTTTTGTAACCGAGTGGCCGTTTACAGAAACAATCCTCTAAGAAGTCTGTGCTGCCTGATGTGTTTTACTTGGCAAAGACTAAATCAAATGTTTCTTATTTCCTTTTGAACTGAAATCCACTGAATTCAGAAAAGATATCCTCACGGAAAGAACAGTGACGTTAAGCCAAAGATTTTCGATTTTACAAGCTTTAAAATGATACATTACACCTTTGGAGGTATCCAGATATCTATTAGTTTTGGTGACAAAAGAAAAAGGAAACTGTGATATTTTTGTGTGTTTCTATACCTAAAACTCTGACATCATATTTGACCTCCTTCTCCCCAGCGATGCTTGTAGCCACGCAGACGTAGCGCCCTGAATCCGAGACCGTGGCTGAGACGATTTCAATTTTTTTCCCCTGCTCGAGTACGCGGACACTTTCGCCGTCGTGCACAGGAACTCCGTCCTTCAGCCACGTGAGAGAGGGCGGAGGGTGTCCCCCAGCCTCACACTCCAGGATTAGAGGCTTACTGAGGATCACTTTCCTCTCAGTTGGTCCATCATCTCCCCCTGCAATGGTAGGAGGCACTGGTGTGGAGGGGATTCATAAAAAACACAAAGAGAACAAAAGGAGAGTTCAAGCTTGGACAATTTTTATGGTCAATGTACAATATATCTTATTTGCATGTCACACTTGAGGTTTTCTTCAGCCAATAATGTGAAAAATTGCTTTATGCTTTAAATCATCCCCTCTGTATCCATTTTTGTGCTCTTCGAGGATCAAGGATTTTTCAGCTTTTTTATCAGCGTGTTTGCCAACTATTCACAGCTGTTTCAAATTACTGTTGACTTCTACAAATGTCTTTATGCTTTGTGAGTGAAACAAAATGGCTTTCAGCTCTGACTTAAACAATAATAGGCTTCAGAGCTCAACAACAGACATCAGAATGGCTGCAGCCACAGAGACAATGGGCCAATAGAGTTTCACAGTACCCACAGTTTAAACTTAGATTGGTTTAATGTGCTTTGGACTTTCTAAATGGCACAGTTAAGATGAGTTTCTAAAAGCTTTTGTTTGAAACTGACATCCAGTCTGCTGAAAAGATGAGCAAATGTCAGGTGACAGATGTCGAGTTCTTACAATAAACATCCAGCTTGTAGGCCTTCTCAGCGCTGCCAGCCACACTGGTCACCTTGCAGGTGTAAAGACCAGCATCTGATGCCTGAGCACGAGGGATCTTCAGGTAGTGGCCTCGCTCCATGTACTGAGCTTGTCGGTTGGACAGGACGGCCTCACCGTTTCTGTACCAGGTGATGGTGGGAAGCGGCACCCCGCGTGCCTCGCACTCCAGTGTTACCACCGTGTCCAGCAGAGCTGTGACTTCGGTCGTTAAGTTACCGCCTTTGATAGAGGGAGGCACTGGAACAACAATATGAAGACAATAAAATCTTGTGTCTTAATTGGCTTTGTTGTACAGTACCTGACTGCTTAAGATTTGTTAAATTACAAACTCACCATAGACACTGAGGTTAAAGTCTTTGGACTGTTTTCCAGCTGTATTCATCACACTACACTGGTATCTGGCCTGGTCTCCAAGACGGGCACTTTTTATCCGCAAAACCTGACCTCTGTTGGTGACTTCCAGGTTGGGATCACCGAGAAACACCAGTCTGGCAAGAAATAAGCATGAGAAACGAATGAATTTGGTTGAGGGATAATGTTTAATCATACATTTCCATCTTGTGTGAATGTTTTTTCAATTTTAGAAGCCACTTACTTCCTGTCCTTGTACCACTGGATTGTGGGAAAGGGCACTCCTTGCACCTTGCACTCAAGACTGATCTCCTGTTTGAGAATAGCTGAAACATCACGAGGAGCACCTGACCCTACAATGGTCGGTGGGACTGTGACAGAAAAATTAATATTATATCTTATTTGTTATAAACTGGTGTCTCTTTTTCTCAACCTAATAATAATAACGAGAAAACCTCACATATGAAAGTCATAACATACTTGGCTACTTTTATGTTTTTGAAAGGTTTAAAGCGGTTCCACAAGGCTGCAAAGAGCCCTTTCTCTGTAATTCTTGGAGTTGCCATCGACCACTGCTCACCCAGTACTTCCAGGAAGAAGTCTTTTTCTGTGCTGCCAGCAATATTGATGGCTTTACAGCTGTAGCTGCCTGCGTCTGCTGTGGCCGCCTTCAGTAGCCTCAGGGTTCTGCCCATATCAAGAATCTGGATGCTGTTGCTGGCAACTACCTGCCGATCAACATAAATACATTAAATCAGACACAAAAGCAAAAATAACAGAGAGAGAGAGAGAGAGAGAAAATTATGGGGGGAATTGTAAAGGATTTGAAGTAAAAAAAATCTGGCAAACTGTCTCAAAAGTTGGTTCAACTGTTGCTTAGAGCCATAAACATTCAGAGAGCAGGGCATCTTGATTTGGATCATTTGTGATTACCAGATTAAAGGAAGCGCTCTGACTTTCCCATATGTGTCTTGCAGGAAAAATTAGGCAGCCGAGGGGAAAAAAACACAGCCAGTGAAGTAGGATGTTAGAGCAAAGTGCATGCACACTCTCTGTTCTTGTATCAATTTATCATAATTATGTCATTACAGTACAGATTTGAACATACTGTCACCAAGGCTGGACTTGAATGCTTTTGTAACACACACACACACACACACACACACACACACGATCCAAAGTGGTTTACAATCTGTTCTCTTGGACAGTGTACCCTGTGATCAGAGCTCATTCAGCCTCTGTGAGCACTTTTTCTAATAATGACAGGAAAGGTCATTATGATTGCTCATTACTTATATCCATGTCGATGATTTACAATACCAGACCACAGTTTAAGTATAGGTTATACAAATTATAAGGCAGTATGTCACATAATCTTGCTGACTGTGTCTTTGATGTGTGTATTTACCTTGTACAAATGCTAAAAACAGAATAAAATGGATATTTTTAGAGCTGAACATGAGTGTTTCACCTACAGGAGTCCCATCCTTGTACCAGGTGATGACAGGGGTTGGGCTTCCTATGACATCACACACCAAGTTAGTTGGCTGGCTCAGGACCACTGACACGTTGCCCGGTGTTTCATTGTCACGGAAATCTGGGGGCACTGTGGAGGCATCAGAGGTGATTATTACATATAAAGTTTCATTAGGAATCCACTGATGTGTCGGTAAATGACTAATTGAAAATGTCTTTTACCATTAACTTTGAGCTGGTATTTCCTCTCAGTGGATCCAGCATCATTAACAGCAGCACAGACGTACTCTCCATTGTCCAGTGGTGAAACAGAAGCCAGAATCAGTAGCGTACCATCCTCCAGGATGGACACACCGGGCTCATTACCAGTCAGTTCCTGGCCATTACGCAACCACCTAATCACTGGTTTGGGAAGACCTGCAGAAAAGATAAGGGAAGGGGAAACACAAACCATTACAAGAGAAAAAAAAAAAAAAAAAAGCAGCGTGCTTGTGTATTTACAGCAAAACACCATGTGTTACCTTTGATAGAAATACGTCTCTAAAAGGGCTCAAGAAATTAAAACTGATAACTTTTTATTATTATAGGAAAGGATGAAACATCACTGCACCTTTAGCAGGGCAGGGGAAGGCAATACGCTGGTTTGCAACTCTCTCCTGCAGTGGACTATTGAAGGGGGGCTCCAGGATCTCTACCACAGGAGGCACTGAAAGCACAGTCAATGTGAAATAGACACTAAAAAGCAGCAATAACAAACATCCATTTTTCTTAAAAATTTCACTTCAGCCACAAAATGAGCACATACTGCATTGTAGTGTTGTATTTTAGCATGTCTTAACAGTTCTGTCTGTCATAAAACTATGTGCAATTTGACATCTGTTCTCAGACTGAAATATACATTTTTTTCATTTGGTTTCTTTAACCTTGAACAGAAATGTACAACTGTTAAACAACATTTGATAATGAACAGTGAACCACTGCAGGATCGGACACTAACTGGAACCAACCTTGCACCAGAAGCTGAACTTGAGCTTCGTCTCTTCCTGCCGTGTTGGTGGCTGTGCAGGTGTAAGTTCCTTCGTCTTCTAGGCCCACATTACTTCAGCGCCAGGCTGCCGTCACGTGATACTGGATAGCGTTTACCATCCTTAGTCCAGGTTATAGTTGGCTGGGGAACTCCTCTCACTACACAAGGAAGCTCAACAGGGTGACCTACCTGTACCTTTAATATCCTCGGACCAGCCTGAATACTGGGTGGCACTGCAGGACATAAGTGAGGAAAAGATATATTAAATCTTTTACTCACACTTTAGTACCAGCAATTTGGATAGTACATCTTAATTTAATTTGGCATAGTTTAGTTTATTGACAAAATCACCTGAGAAAAAGGAACTCCATCATTCAACTTAGCAGTAAAATCATCATTATGAATTGATTGCTTCTTTGCTACGGTTTATTAACGTACCCAGAACACTCAGCTCAATGGATTGTGTGAAGTTGCCAGCGATATTGGAGGCAACACACACATAGAGTCCGCTGTCTGAGACTCTGGTCTCCAAGATCTTCATAGAGCCAGAGGGAAGCTGAGTGTGCCTGGAAGGAAAACACACACAAACAGAGAGCTATAAACTAAACTGTAAAGTGATATAGTATGAGTGTAATAATTCTTGCACACACACACAATTTTTCTTCCCCCACACAATGACTTCTTCAGTACTGTAAACAGATACTCCAGTAATTCTAACTAATCTGCAACCGACCACAATTACAGCTGCTGTGGCTGGCGCACAGTAGGGACAACAGATCACAGAGAAGAGTATGATTAGTCAGTCATCATATAAAAACCACAAACTATACCCTGAGGATTTGAATGGTCGACAGACACAGAGAACAGCAATCAAGATACCATAAAGTTCTCTTAAGGACACAAAAGTAACTCGTTTTCGGTTTACATCCAAGATTTTAGGTTTTTGCTGAATTTTATTAATAATAATGTATATTAAATGAAGCATGAAGTTCTTGTCTGTGCTGGAGCTCTACAAGGAGTTGTGTGTGTCTCTATATGTCTGTTGTACCTGGGAGAGAAAGGGGAAATAAGCTGCCTCTCTTTGGCCCAGCTGATGGTAGGAGGTGGGACACTGTGGACATCACACGGCAAAATGGCATCCTCACCCTCGATCACTGACATCTTCACTGCCTCTGCTGAGATGCCGCCGCCACCACTGGACCTCGGACGGACTGAACATACACACAGAGGTGGACAAACATGCACAGAGATAACGTCAATACAGAAACAGTGACTGAAGGTTTAGATATATCATTAAAAAGTATAAAGATACAGATACAGGCAGAGAGTTAGAAGTACAACATGAAACTGTTTCCATTTATTTAATAATTTATTAAAATTAATCCATGTACTTTTGCTAGATGTTTCAAAAACAGGCAAAGTTGGATTGTCATAATAATCAATATATAGGCTACAGAAATTTAAAGTTGGCATTAATGGCAGTGACTATGTATTGTAGGTTTTAGAAAGTTAAAGGTTTATGATAACTGGCTTTAATAACCAATAACAGTCATTGATGTCACTGTATCTGCATGTAGACATAGTAAACAACAATTAAGTTGAACCATTAAGCCAAAATAGTGGAAACTAAATGTGGTTTTGTAGCATTAAACATCTATTTGTGCATTATGAAGTCATTTTCTTGCAAAATCCTTGCAAAGTCTATAACTTGTGCTGTAGTTTGCCAGCTGGTACAAGCTGCTAGACTTATTGGCAATGAACATAGTAATAATGTCTAACTATTAATTTAGTAATAATTTGTTAACATTAAAATTCTAAATATAGCACATCTATTTTTGTACAGACTTCATCCAGCCTTTAACCCGTGATGAGGATTACCATAGACAGTGAGCTGGACCTTCCTGGAGGTGTAGCCGGCAGCGTTGGTAGCTGTGCAGATAAACTCTCCAGTCTCATTTCCAGAAGGGGAAGAGATGTGAAGGCTGCCATCAGAATCCAGTGAGAAAGCTGGACCACCCACATAAAGCAGCTCTCCACCCTAAAAAATAAATCATTGCAGGAGAAAGGAGCAGGGGCCAGAGTTTATTTCATTAAGTCAGCATTATTAATATATGACATGGTGACTGAGAAAGAACGAAGACCAGGGAGGATGTGTGGTTTTGGCCTAAGAAGTCTAAATTCAATTTATTCATTTGCTTCTGCTCCCTGTTGTTAGAAAAGAGTAAACTTGTGCCATCAAATAAACCAACACATGAAGCAAATGTGACATCAGTACATCAGGAATGTGTCATATGTAGACTGTCCTTTTGTGTCTGACAGAGAGAGAGAGAACAGCGAAGGAATCGGAGGAAACCTCTTTTTAACAGCTGGTGCAGAACTTAGCAGGGTCTGGTTTCATATGTCCCCGTAGCGCTGTTCACTTTAACAGCAATGCTTTTACAACTCGGAGAGGCTAGTGTAAAAAGATGGAAAAGAGGGAGAGACGGCCCACATACACACACACACACACACACACACACACACACACACACACTAGACTTGTAGCACACAATAATACACAGCGATGTGCACATGTAAAAGCTGTGCAAACTGCACAAGGCAGTGAATGCAGGTAGAGTCGATTACCATATCATATGACCACATATGTGCCCTCACACAGACACAGAAACATTTTCCTGTCGCATGTTATATTCTTACCAGAACCCATTAAAACGTAATGTAAATTAAAAGTAAGCATTACTCTAAAAATATATGGCAATATAGGGACCACGATCACAGACCCAAAACAACAAGGAGACACCTTTTCTAACTGTACAATCAACCTACATTAATACAAAAACTAACGAGCTACACAGCAGCATTCAGCTCTAAGAGTCCAGAGGTGTGTTTGTGCTCGAGTGGGAGTTTGTGAGTCAAGACGTCATAAAATGTCTCTTGGATGTGTAAAGCTGTCAGTTAAAAAAAAACTTTGGGATGGCATGACATTGCTTACTTTGGCTGACTGAGTTTTCCTAATGCTGCATATTGCAGAGTTTCATCTGGTGTGATTTTGGCCAAAAATGTGATGCAATGTGAACAATCTTGGCAGGTATACTATACTTTTGACCTGCATTTTTTCTTGATTCACACACACACACACACACACACACACACACAATCACATTCTTAATGTTTCATGTGGTTTCTCTCTGCCTCTCATCTGTTATTTATATGTGCAAAGAAGGAAATTGATGGCAGGAAGCCAGTACACCATAACAAGAAGTTCACTGGTCTTCATACATAGAGATGATGTCAGTACAGACCTTGGTCCAGGTGATGTCTGGGGAGGGGACGCCACTGGCACGACAGGGCAGAGAGATGGGTATTCCTTCAATTGTGCTGAATACCTGAGGGCCATGCTGAATGGTAGGAATCACTGAAAACACAACAGAAAGTAAGAAAATTAGTTGATATTTTCATAAATAAATGCATCTATTAAGTATTTATTGAATATGGTGGATGTGTTTTATATATTTGGCTGTCTCAGTAAAAAGCAGTGGCATTTTTGTTGCATCTGGAGCAAATAAGTGAAAATTTAATATTCAGAATAGTGATTCCACTTATTTTATTTTTTCTCTTTTCCATCCTTCCTTCACTATCCATCTTTGTTTTGTTACAATTCTTGAAATCTGCACAAAAGATCAGCCTTGGAGGTTTTGGAGCATCTTCTTGGAAATGAAAAAATACAATTTAACTAAACAACAAAATTACACAGAGTGAACACAAAATGAGCCACTGTCTGCAGTCTTTGTTGGTTCTGTGGAAACTACTTCTCACAAGTTATGGTAAATTAAACAACACGCACTGACCTAAATAGTGTAAATGTCCAGCATGCTGAGCACATACATCTGAAAAGGACTGACCTAATTTCAATAACTAGTACCTTTGACACGCATGTCCTTGTTTGTAGATTCTGGCAGTGAGTGACCAGTGTAAATGAAGAACACATTTTATTCCCTCTCACTATGCTCCAAACTTTCATTATCTCTCAGCTGCTCCTGGTTTTACCACAAAACTAAGATAATGCCATTCATGGGTTTCTACATTGTAAAGGAGACTTTCCAGGCAGAGTGAAAAAAATGGAGAAGACAACTGAATAAAAGACAAATAAAAGCCAGCATTTCATGTCTCAGAACATTTACAATACGTCTTTTAGATTAGTTGTTGTCATGGGAAAAGCACAGGTGTAATAAATAATATTAACTATGACCTAATTTGATTAAAATAAATTAACTTGTTTGTGTTTCAGCAGTGCACTGGAGCTGGCTCCCAAAACCAGAATGAGGCCATAGTTAAAGTTATTAATGACACCTGTGCTCCATGTCTGCTGAGGAAAAGGTCTAAGGCTTTTTAATTTGGCTCCACATCTATCACATTGCTGATACACTGTCAATTAATGACACACTAGGTAATGTGATATATTAGCATAGTGTGATAGCTTTGAAATACCAGACAAACCTGTTTGTGTTGGCAGGACATATAGACACAAAGTTTAGGTTCCATACGCGTGTGTATGTATACGTGTATGCAGTTGGATTTGCATGTTACCATAAACATTGACGGTGGTGGTATGGTTCGTGGCTCCAACAACATTCTCAGCCAAGCAGGTGTAGTCACCAGCATCATCTAGTCGGATTCTGTCAATATGCAGACTGCCGTCCCTCCTCACTGTCACATACTGGTCTGATGTTACCTGATAAAAATGGCAGATTCAGCAGGTTTGAGATAAAAACACAGTTGTTTAATGCAAAGGATGCAAAGAAAAGCATCTTCTTTGAGTCCTCACCAGGCCGTAGTTGTGCAGCCACTGCCTCTCGGGCAGAGGATTTCCAGCCAGTAGCACGCAGGGCAGAGTCACCTGCTGGTCCTCAATAACACTGAGCACAGCTGGGCTCATCGCAATGACAGGCAAGACTGCACATTATGAAAAAACAATCTAGTGTCAGAAAAAACAAAAAGGCTAAGTGCATGACAGCAAATTATTCAAGAAAAGCCAATTCATGTCAGCAGGGAGTTATGAGTTTCCTCTGAAGCCATTTAACACAACCACAATCATAAAATACATAAAATATGACAAAAACTGTGAGATTTAGTGTGTGAACATGATGTGGCTAAAGAGGTGTGGTTTTATTTATTATCTTAAAAATTTCAACACAAAATAACAGACTTATGTCCAAAGGTATTTTTCATTGACAAAATTCAAAGGAAGCAAATGTTTAAATGTTAGTGTGTACACTATGTGATGAAAAGGAATTGCTTAGTTGCTGTAAACACATTATCAATACAACATATACAATATATGTTTTCCACAGCTGCTAAAAACATATACACACCCCTTTTCCTTACATACATTAATGCATAATTATACACATCACATACATAAATACACACGCTTAATGACATGTGATATCACTGTTGTGTAAATGGTTTGGCCGTGTTTACAGGGACAGTGGTGATGTCATCTGTTAAGGGAGCATGATAGACAACAGGGTGTCGACGAGATGGGTTCGATGACATGACCACCCTCAGTGGCCTGAGACCATAAGCTCACACACAGAAACACAAAAACACACCACTATTGTCCAGAAGTAACTACTGTAAACATCCTTCTGAATTGGGTGTGTGTGCGTCCACCGAGACCACACCATCAGCAGGGAAAGGGGCAGTGGGGCAGTAATATATGTGATCTGGGTGGGTCTGTGCTTTCTAACCTTTGGCCCACATATAAGTGCTCAGTGTGTTTCCAATGTAGAGAAACAGTGAAACAGAAACAGTGGTTAACAAGGCACATGTGTTCAAACACACCCACTGAAATGTGCTAATGAAATCACACTCACATGTAAAGACTCAAACAGAAACACACACGCACATATACACACACACACACACATACAAAAAGATATATGCACCCTCACTGTAGGTACTGGGTGTTGTTTTAGAAAATATTCTGAACAAGGAGTGGGAATATGATCTTACAAGTGAGAAACATGCATATTTTGCAAAGGAGACTGCATGTATGTGTGTGTGTGTCTATATATTTTGTCTTTATCTTTGCACTTTTTTCAGTGTGGAAACACTTTCCCCTCAGTGACTGTAAAGTTAATAAACCCATCAATCATAGCTCATTATTACTGTGTGAAAAGATTTTATTTTTTATTTTAAGATAACACAACATCCTTTCTTCCATTCTTGGAGAAACAGAAAAATAATAGACATGATATTTTCACATCAAATGGTATTCTTACCCAGTCCAGTCACTGTGATCCTGGCATGTGTCTGGATCTTGCCAAAGTGATTTTGGGCCTCACAGATAAACACTGCCTCATCCTCCACCCACAGGTCTGACAATAAGAAGGATATTAAGACGTTAACAAAGAGCATTTATTGATAAATATTTATATGCATAATAAATCTCAGTAATAAACTCACGAGTGATATGCAGGCCTCCTCTACTCTGTGTAATAGAACCATGAGTGCGGGACCTGTTGAAAAGGGGCAGACCATCATCTCGTCGCCAGGTGATCTGTGGTTCGGGGTAACCTTGGGCATGACATGGCAGATTCACACTGGAGCCGATGTCCGCCGCCACATCTGATGGCTCTCGGGTGAACTTGGGGGCAGCTAGAGTGGTCAAGGTTAAAGGTTGTAAAGGTCAAAAAGCTGAGGGGGACATGTGTACATCTATGGACAATCACCAAAGTTCACCAAATTTCAGATCAGATGAAAAGAATGGAGGTTCAAGACTAAACATGTGTGTGTGTTTGTATATATATATATATATATATATATATATATATATATATCTGCACAACAGTAGAAACATTCAAATACAACATCTGTGTTACACATCTATTTTTAAATTGTGTGCATGTGCAAAAGTCTAACTTGTGCTGTTAACTCCACATGGATATTGACACACCCATGTGTAAAATTGTTTAGATATATAACAGACCTGTTCTGTCCTTAGTGTGGCAAAGGCATCGCTCATTAACGGCACCAAAGCAGCCTTTGTATCATTAAACACAGCCATCACACATTAGCCTGAGCCACAACAGCTAATTCATTAGTGGTTTAAATACAAGCTTAGGGCTCTGAATAGAGTGATTAACTCCTGGTTCACTCTTTGTCTCTATCCTTCTGTATATCATGCATGACAATAGAAACATTGAAGTGAAACATTTTGGATCATCATGGACATTTATCCCAGAACTGGGTTTCACAGCTATGCATGAGTTCACTGAGGGAATCCCTACGAGCTACTTAAAAGCTACTGGACAGAGCTGAAATCACACTTAGGTTTAGGAAACAACTCTAGATTCTCTCTGTGTCGTTTAAACTGAATTTTACTGCCCAGAAAAGAAAAGAAAAGAAACAAAGACATATCACCAGTCCCATGGAATATAAACAGGAAAAAACACAGTCTTGGGACATGGTGGGATAAGGATTTATTAATTTACAATAAATTCTTGTTTAAGCACAAATAACCAAACTAGAGGTCGCTCTCACCTCCTACATCCAGAGAGATCTTTCCTGATGAGGAGCCAGCAGCATTCACAGCCACACAGCTGTAATCTCCAGCATCCACATTCTGGGTCTCCTTGATGGTCAGAGTCCCTCCCAATGTGTCCACACTCAAGAGGGATGATGAATGCAGCTGGACATCACCTATGAAATTTCAAAAAAACATTTTAAAAAAATCATAGTGAGCCTGTTTTTTTTTTTTTTTTTAATGTGAACTTGTTTTTAATAATGTTTCCAGTTTTTTGTTTGTATCTTTTCATCTTAAAGTGAAGGTTTTACCTTTGTACCACCAGATCTCAGGCTGAGGGACTCCAGTCGCCGAACATGCCATCACTGTGGTTTCTCCAATGCCAATGAGAATCTCACTTAATGCCACTGTCACCACAGGAGACTCTAGAGAGGGAGAATCATTGTGGAGTAGAGAGAAAATCCCAACACAGACACCAACTGAATGGCACGTATTATTGTGCACATGTATTGCTCCTCTCCTACTCACCGATATAAGTAAGGGTGGAGGTCATGGTGTGTGTACCAGCCTGGATTACTGGCCAAACAGCCGTACACCCCTCCATCCTTCTTCTCCATGTTTCTTATAACCAGTGTGCCATCAGGAGTCATCCTGTGTCTGAACATAAAAGATCCACAAATCATGTTAGAAGTGCTACAAATCAAATGACAGCACTCATTCTAACCAGTTGAATAAACCATTGCTTTTCTCAATGGTTTGCATAATAATTTCAAGACTGTCAAATGCCCACTTTATACACATCCACAAGATAGTTTTCAAATTTGTTAATTTCAGAGGAGATGGGTTTACCTGCTGGACGCCGTGATGAACATGTCGTTGTGTGTCCACACCAGACGGGGTTGAGGGTAACCGCTGGATGAGCACTTGATCCTCACTTCATCTCCTCTTGTGAAGGTTTGATTACGAGGCTCTACCGAAACCATGGGCACCTCTAAAAGAAAAAAGAGAAGTGACAAAATAGTAATGAGTCTGATGAATATTCACCAGATTAATCAGTTCAGACACGAAGCTGATTTGGTCTAAGCTTTGAGAAAAATCAGAACACATTCTTGAAACAAGTGAATTACTGCATATGAATGTCCCTCAGGAATTGTTGATGTTTTGTACCTTAACATGAAAACCAAAAACTCTATAACCCTGAAAGAATTCAGGTTCAAACCATAACATGTAATAACCATAATATTTTATTGTCACAGCAGAAGGAAGAGTGATGCCTGTTACGACCACTAATAATGTTTCACAGCGTATCTTTCCTCTCATTTCCTCTTTATTGGTAAAACTGTGGGAGAAATATTAAATCCAGACCTGGAGAAACTGAGGAATCTGGGGACATATTCCAATTGATTCATGATGTGTAACTCATCTCCTTCAAGGTTGTGTTTTCTCAATCCTATTCCCACACCTACAACCATTTCGAGTCCCTAACTTTTCCAGTTGTCTCAATGAAGAACAGAGAACAGAATAACCTTTTTGTTAAACCAAGATTAAAGGGAAGACAGTAAAAGCCAACTTGTAATTCCATAAACTACTGTATGAAGGTGTTAGCTGGGTTTGCTGATGCCGCTGGGGTGATCGAAGGCCAGCAGTCACATTTTCAAAAGGTTGAAAAGACACACATAAGTACAGTAGGTGTGAAGGAATGTATATTTCTGCACTAAAGTTTCCACTTCAATCATCACCTTGAAAGATATATGGCACATTTACCAGATGCTGCCAATAAACTATATTAATCTCAGTCTTAACGGTGAAGGCTGTACAGTGTTGATCATCAATCGTAAGGGGCCTCAGAGTTATCACAGGGAAACTTTCTTTCTTAATCCAGCTAAGCTCCACTCTCTCCTCACTTACCTCTCTCTGTCGTGAGGTCAACTTGCCCTAAGTGGGCGAGAAAACCTTTGAGTTCAGTAAAAAAAAAAAAGGAGGTTCCTGAATGAAGACACATTCTTCTATTCTGACTCAGCAGCGACCTTAATATGTCAAGACGAAGCGTGAGAAGCATTCCCATCATCATCCGCTCCATTTTTTAAATTTTTTTTTCCTCCTTCCTTCATCACTCACCTGCCATCACTCCCTCTCAGACTACTTCCTCCTCATATCTCTTTTTTTTTTTTTTTTTTTGACTCATTTGGAAAACTTTCTTAGACTACATTCACATCAAATTGATGAATACTGAAAATGCTGTTTAAATGTGATAACAGTGCCACATTTGGTGAAATGAAATGCTACAACACATCTGGTAAAACCGGTCCTCTGTTTCAACACTCACATTTTGATTGTTCTTCAAATCTAATATATTAAAATATATATAAAATAGTGAACTGCTTGTGATTATTCTGTGCAGTAGTGGTAAGAGAGCAACAAAATCTATTTATTATTAAATTATTTTAAATCTAGCCATCTTAATGTGGACATGCAGTGCTCTATGCAAGTGTTGTAAGATGTCAGCAGGCTTGACTCACTTCAAAGTGAAACTAATGACTAGGATGGGGCTGGACCAGGGGGTAATTAGGAAACCCCCAGGGCTTGCTAACAGCTGTTTCAAAGGGGGAAAAAGAGATGAGTTGAAAAAGATATGGAAAAAAAACTGTAAGAAATTGGCTTAAATAAGAATAACAAAGACAGTTGTGATGAGTTAATGAGAAAAAATGCAGACGTGAGGAGATAAAACAGGGAAATTACCCAGTTAAACAAGCGAAACATTTTTAAGGTCAACTGTGTAACTCATCGCTCAGTGAGATGAGCCAAATGACAGAGTTCCCCTCCAAACCTGTTTACAGCACTGGTATTAAACCTGCAAGTTTTAAATCTGTGTCACTGCGGTTTTGCCCAACAATGACAATAGTTAACTCCAAGATAAAATCACAGTGAACTTGTCATAGATTTAGGTCATGAAAGAAAACAGCTTCAGGTGAAATGGAGCATTTTCTCTTTTATCTTAAAAGAGTAAAGATCGTTTTGCTTAGGACTGATGGCTGTGTAATGAAAGTAAATACAGGCTGTTTTTTTGGAAAGATTGTATAATGTGAAAGAAAATGCTTGTTCTCCTTCAGCTCTCCATACATCAACAGGTTCTGGCTGAGATCATCTGCTAATGGCAGACTGTAGCAGCTGTAGTACATCGCCTTTTTTCTGGCCAGGCGCAGACTCATGCTCTGTGGTGCTTGCCAGATACTCAGCGATACGCTCTTCCATCTGTGCAACAAAGTGTTCCTACTTCAGTGTCAGTGAAGTGTTAGGAACAAGACTATAAGAGCTGTCCAGGGATGGAAAACTGCACTACAGTCAGCCATAAATAATTTTCACACGTCCCATAAAGCATTAGGGTGAATTTATAGGGAGCAGGGGTGGGGGTGCAGGCGGGGGCACGAGAGAGGATCTCGTTCTTGGGAAGGAAGGTGTGTTTGCCAGGAGTCCTGTTCCCCCACGGTGTAAATCACACAGAAAAAACAGACACACATACTAAAGACAAAGGCTCATACATATATGCAAACACGACTGGAACACGAACACGTACAGCAGGAACAAAATTACACTCTCGCTTTAGCCTCAACAACTTCCAATGTCCAGATGAGCACAACCAAATAAAGACACAAACCTTGCACAGTGAGGTAGACGCGCTCTGCCGTCACCCCTCCTTCGTTTATGGCGATGCACTCATACCAGCCAGCATTATCTGGAGTCACAGGGGACACCTGTAGCGAGAGGTTGGCCAGGACGTGCACCCGTGGGTCCAGACGGGCATCGTGACCTCCTCTCAGCCAGGTGAGGTTGAAGTTTACGGTGCTAACAACATGGCAGGTGAGGACGGCGCGGGAGTCGGGGGCAGCGGTTACGTTACCCTCAACAGTGACAGCTGGAGGCGGCTCTGTATGAATGGATGTGAGATAATTATTTTTTTAAAGATGAATATGTAAAAAAGTTGTGACACTGGGACAGAATAGTTTGGGAGCCACAGATTGAGATTATGTGGTATGAAAAAAACTCAACACTAAAAGTGATAAAGTCCTCACTTCAATAGAAAAAACACATTTACTACTTTCACAATGCACATTAATGGTGTGCTACTGTTTAGTCAGCAGCAGTGGAAGAATTAGAATAATAATTTGTCAGAGTTATGGTCATCTTATTTCTCTCTCTTTCCCTCAATCTCTGTCTTTCTTCTCGTCACCATCTCAAACCCTTTAATCCCATGAGCCTCTGTGTTGTCAATTTTTGTTTTTTTTTCTCCGCCAGAGGTGACCCAGAGCTAAGTAGAGAAAAGGGAAAAGGGGAATAGAGGGAAAAGGTGGAAAGAAGAGAAGAGAAGATGAGGGAGAGGTAGCAAAGGCTTTGGCTCTGATATGGGGAGGATGCTGGGGATTTCAGCACTACTCCCAGGGATTAGGATGACATAAATTTGGCAGATGAATGGGTTTTGTGTATGTGTGTATATGTGTGTACATGTGTACAATGCGGGGGCCTGTCATTCTGTTAACAATATAAGTGGCTCGCTAAAAGAGGCTGGAGTTGCTGCTGAGAAGGATTAATTTCACCTAATTTTAGAGACATTATAAGTGGTAACAGTTGGACAAACTGAGTCGCTTCTGCAACTTTGGACTGTGAATTACAGTTATGAGTTACACTCGAACATTACACAGATCCGTGCCTGACTCCCTCTTTCCTTCTTCTGTTTCACAAAGTGTCTTTCAACTACTTCTCACTCTCTTTTTTTCTCCTCATTCCACCTTCTTCCTTTCTGCTCGGCATTCATCATGTTGATAGAGCTCCAATGAATTCCATGAAGCAGGAAGTTTTTTGGAAAGTTTGGACAAAGAGACATTTACTGACTGTATTTAAACACGTGCGGTGTCAGTTCTGGTGTCTCATAATGGAAAGGGTTCTGATTGAAAAATAAATTCACCGCAGAAGATTCTGGAAACAGAAACATTGGATTTTTCTTTTGCCCGGTGCTGAGTCTACAGATATAAATCAACATATAATCAATTTTCTCTGCATTCTTTGATGCTTTGACATTTTGAAGATCAAAAAAACATATTGTTCAGGTAATTTATTACCTAGGTTATGACTCTCTCTTTAAGATCATAAATTGTTGCGTTTATTGCATTCATTATTGTGGCAACAGCGAGTATTTGCGGTTACACGTTGCTGTTGAACTGAAACTGTGCAGTCACAGTATAACCACCTCAACTATCACCATGCTGTGTTTTTTTTTTTTTTTGGTGTACCGCCTGGAACTTATTTACAGCTTTAACAGTATTCTCATCTTACACCATATCTGCAGTCCATTGCTTTACAAATCAAGCACAAAAACTATACTATAAACCCCATGCCATGATCACTGTGAGGCACCAGGCTGTATAACATCATGCTGCAAGACGGGGTCAGATTCTCTCATAAAGTTATTCTAATTCTACCATCATGCAGGTTCTGTGCTGACAGGAGATCCTGACCCAGTAAAACCGACGATGACTGGTCCTCGGTCTCTAACCCTTTGTCCACAGGCAGTGGTGTGTATATGGGCTGGTTTTACTATATTTCTGGGGTTCTGTACTCACGAGGGACAAAATGCTCGGTGAAGTTTAAATGGCTGTTAATGCTTAGCAAAAGTTTTAGGTAAAAGATAGGGAACTTAAATGTCATAAAATGTTGTGGCAACATGTTTAACTTTTATATTTATGGCCTGGAAAAATTAAAAAACACCATAGAGAATGTTCTGCAGTAGATATCATCATCATCATCATCATCATCCTGGAGCTGAATTACAGGGAATCATTAAGTCAATGCTCGGTCCCCACAAACACCATTGTATAAAGATGTGTGTACACGTGTAAATCTTTTGAGCATGACATAAACTTCATCTTGCAGCATCATTTCACTCTAGGTATTTTGTGTCTATGGACGTGTGTTCTTTAAGTGTTATTTTCCAAACACGATACAGGACATTAAAGACAATGTTCCTTTAAATTGCTCACTGCCTCACAAGTAGATCCATCACACACCAATTACACTTCCAGTGTAATAACAGTCCTGGCTCATTACATGCCGTGATGGAGTGGAGCTCAACACGGACTGTTAGTTCACATAATCTACTGTCGAACAGTCCACTGACAAAGTCAACACTGTCGTCCCTGCAAAGAATCATTCTGATGTGTTTTCACGGTGTCTTAATACATCATGTCTGATATTCAGCAAATTCCTTTTACTTGAGCTAATTCTACTATGGCCAATAAAAGTACAACAGATTTTTTTAGAATGAATTAGTGAGGTAAAAGTGATCAAATATGACAATCCTGTTGTGAACAAACCTGACACGTCCAGGAAGGTGCGAGCTCTTCCTGTTCCAGCGCTGTTGATAGCAATGCACTCGTAGTAGCCCTCGTCCTTCAGTGTAACTTGGGCTATTTCCCATGATGCGTTGTCAGATTCACTGGAATCAAAACAACCACAAGAGATTTACAGAAGGAAGAGTGTTCAATACCTGTCTTTACAATTTTTTTCGGTAATAACATTAAATCAACTCAAATCTGCCACTAAATCATCCCGTGATCTGGTGAAAATCCAGTCGGATTTAGTCTCATAGTGCTGAGATGGAAACATGGTACATTACTTTCACCTCCTCCAATAGAGTTGGAAGGAGGCTGTGATTTTGATCTGCCTGTTGGAGAGATACATTATCTGTCAAAATTTACAAACAGATTTTCATGAAATGTGAAACCATTAGTCACTGGCAAAAGAGGTAACTGGCACGACTTCTCAGCTTGTAATGACTGATCGCAATATAATCAAATTTTGTGCATCTAATATGTCTCTTGGCTGAAAGATGATGGGGTAAATCCATCATCATTGGCTTCATCTAACAACACCGTGCATCTGTGGAGCTCATTTCTAGTTTGAATATGACATTGTGGCTGACTTTTTTGCCCAAAACCCGGTAAGAAAAGCTTTTTCTGAAAGGCCACATGTTGTTAAAATAATCTGCTGAAATTCTTAGAGGAAGGCTGGGATTATGACAGATGTATCCCATGTCACAATTCAGGTAAAGTCATATAGATGTGCACAGATAAATGACATTTTGACATAAAAACATGATATGGAATTTTCATATATCAACAACTGCTAAAGGAACATGTCTTTTAACCGTGACGTGTGACGCTTGGGACTCCCTGCTCACCTGAAGAGTTGATCCTCTCCAAGTCTTCTTCCATCCCTGGTGAAACGCAGAGTGAAAGGGATCAGGCTCTCTATCTGGCAGTGAACAAACCCTTTCTGCAGGTAGTAACCATGTGTTGTGGCTGGCATCAACACTTTGGGGGCGTCTAAGAGAGAAAGAGAGAAGAAATAAGTTAAGTTAAACATCTGGGATCACATCTTCATCTAAATATGAGTCAAAAATGCTGCATCACTGACCAGGTATGATACTGGAGAAAGAAACGCTGGAGACTCTTTGGAACAGGAAACCATCGCGGTCGTATCCCGTCACCCGCAGGAAGAAGGCCTCATTGGGTGGAATAAACTCAGTGATGTTCCAGAGGCCGTATGGCTGGCGTTCAGGATAATAGCGGATCGGCAAGGTTTTTATCACTTCACCTGTGATTGACATGAGCTCTAGCCTGTCGGCCCGAGCAGGAGGGGAAAGTCCGGTGGTGTTGATCAGGATGTGGGTTGGAATACCTGTAAAATGACATACAATGCACTGAATACTGAAAGCTACAGGATATAAGTGAAGGCAACAGGTGAAAGGGGAAACATACAACAGCTGTGGTGTCCTTTTCTTTTACACTTTGGGAAAAGTTGACCTCACTGACCTTGAACTGGCCGACTAGAGGTCTTTTTGAAGTCCAGGGTGGGCTTTCTGGAAAACCCGGCTCGGAAATCAATGGTGCTGAGACCTGAGATACGGACAGAGTGTCTTCCTTCACTCGAAGTCTGGAAAAAAAAGAGGAGCATCATATTTACAATTAGTAATATTTATGTCCAAGACTCATCCTGTATGTCTGATAACATGACTCAGGACTGTTGGTTTACATTCATTCTTCTACTTTTACCAGATTTGTAACTGCTGTTCGAGAAAAAGCCCTTGTTTCATACTTTGTGGTGAGTTTTATAGTACGCAGAACAAAGCCATCATGTTGCATCTAAGGCAGCTCTCAGTGCTTTAAATGACAGACAGAGCTGAGATTGTTGTGTAACAGCCTTTTGTGCGCCAGCCATTCCCACCTGTATAGGCGAGTCGCATTGTGTAAGACTTTGTGCCTGTCGTGTATCTTACACCGGAGCTTATAAAACATCCACAACTTTAGAGATGACCCATTCAGTCTGACATTCATACTTTAATTAAACAAACAAGCACTATAATCAGAGATTGGCTAATGGCTCGTATGGTCTTCATCATGCTGAGTCCTTTTGAAGCTTTGCAAAAATAGAGACAGCATAATTACAGTGAGGTAGAGGTTGATGAGAGGTGGAAACTCCTCACCTTAGGTTAAACACCTTGGAGGTGTCAGACATTGACTCACAATGCGTAGCGAGGCATGTAAACCTAAACTGTCATTTGCAAGTGCATGAAATGAAAGAGAATGTGCAGCAAGTTCGACCTGATATAAACTTAAATTGCCAGTGAAGAGAAAACTACCAACCAGGATGGTGAAATGCATTCAGGCAGACACACAACAACAGTTAAGCAACACATGAAATTGCTCGAACAATGGAGAGGCACCGGGACAAAGGGGATTCAGCACAACCTCATATGCTAATGCCCATCATCATGAAACACAATACGTGCTGCAGCCATCAAACCCGCTCTAATGGCCGCTGTTCAATTATCCCTGGTCTTTAGTTAGATTGTAATTGAGGCCATAATTAGGGATGGGGTCCTTTAAAGGTCATGCTCTTACACAAAAAAAGAAGATTCCCTGTCATTAAAGCTGCTCATTTCCCAGTTTCACACCCACCCAGACAGTGTGGCCTGCCAAAGACTCGGTTACACCCTAACTCATCTGAATCACATCTTCGGTGACTGTGGACAGATATTAATAAAATGTTAAAGTCCTCAACAAAGGAGAAAACAATGACATAACTGATCAAAAACATTAAGACAGAGAGAAAAACACTGAAACAGAAAAAATCCAAACACTAAGAACAGGAACAGATTGTTCCTGCCCATCTTCCTCTGAGCTGTTTGCATGCTTTTAAAATTACAACCTTCCTAAACTGTTATCACGGCCTATAAAATTTAGTATGAAGCTTAAATGCACCTCATTGGTGCTGACGTCACTGCTGCACAAACAAATCTCAGCAGGGCACACACTTAAAAATGGGTGCACTCTCTCACACAAACATCTGAGTGTGTTGTCAATTTGAGTGGATAGTTTTATCTACTTTATTTAAAATACTTAAGATTCGTAGAATAAAAGTAAGAAATATGGGCAAAACCAAGGAACTGGAGTGAACCCACCTTCTGCATCACTACTACAATACCTAATTAAAGGCAGATTAAAAGGGATTGCATTTTTTTTCCTCACACAATCTATGGCCTGGCTCCTACATGAGGGTGTCACGGGCCATTAGTGTTACTGAAACCCAGCATGGCAGAACAGCAAACTCCCACTGAAGTATTTATCCACATTTCTTTAGATGTCCTGGGAAACACAGCTACAGCTGAGGAGGAGATATTTTTAGTATTTTTAGGGAAAGCCAGCTAGAGTGTTGTGTAGGATTGAAGTTGGAAAAGGCATTGTCCAAGATGAGAAATGGGAAAAACAAGATGTATTGGGGCCAGAATGAGAGAGAGAGACAAACAGAACAGCAAATCCTGCTGTGATTCTCTGTTGGAGGAGAATTTGAGGGGTAAACGTGTTGGGAGGAAGATGCATGAGGAAAGAAGATACAGAAAATTACAGGAAGACTAAAGAAGACAGACTGAGAGCACACAAAAAGAGACACAGGACTGAAAGAAGGAGGGTGCATTGCCTTTTTTCTTTTTTTTTTGGTCTGTTTAATATCGATCATCACCTTTTCATCACCTCATCATCATCACCTTTATAAAGACTGTCCGCAAAAGAGGTCACCACAGTGTCTGCAGTCTGAAAGCACTGAGCTCAGTCAAAGCTGATATGGTGTTTAAACAGATATTAAACAGGAGACTCAGTGATGCAGAACTACTCATCTTAGAGAGCATCTCTTTTTCCATCTTTTTTCAAGATCATTTATAAAAAGTTGCTGAAGTAGAGACTAAAACAATCCATTGTAAATCATCAATCAAAAACTCGGATTTGCAGTCTCTCATGATCACATGATGGCCAGTTTTTCTACCATTCTGATAACTTTACTCTGTGTATTTGCATGGAAATGCACTCAGCCAATGAAGTTATGCAAAAATGTCCCATTAGAGTCACTAATAGGGGATTAGAACGGTGTAAAAAGGCAGGATGAAAACAAGAAAAGGAGGAAAGTTGCATGAATTCATAAAAATTCTCTGTATTCTCTATATAAATGTAGAGATGCAAGATGAAACACTAGGACATGTGATTATGAAGTAAAAACATAACACAGACGATAACACAGAGACATAGTTTGACATATTTTTCATCCAATCTACTCCTCACAAATCAACTGGGCCCTAACACGTAACACAGCTATGCAGAGACGAGGGTAAGTGTCTCACCAGGGGTCTTCACAGAACATAGGGGCCACTGAGTCGCCTTCAACAAATCACTCAGGTAAAAATGCTTGTCATTTCCCAGCATCTGGAATTGACAGTGTGGGCAGTTCAACATGCGACTTGCTTTTTTGCATTACCTTGACAGTAGTGTGTGGACAGTTTCAACTCTACAAGAGGAAGTGAATGAACACAACGACCAGGGTGCCCAAACAAAAAAACATGTAACTGGTTGTGTTGACAGCACCGGCCTTGAGCATACATTCTTCATCTACAAAGAAATCATTGCAGACTTAAATGTGTCTTTCTGATCGTGTTTTGGTTTCCTTGGAAATGCTTTAACCAGACAACATGCATGTTAAATTGATTATATATCACTGTATCTGAATATGCTGATATATTACAGCAGTAATTCAACTTAAGAACCTTCCTCAAGGGCACGGCTCCCTCCTGGGGCATGAGTTGTGTGACCTTATTCCACGGTTATAACGTTTCTCTTTAAGACAACTCAGTTCTGGGAATTGTTAGAAGAACGCTGTAAGTTTATGCATATTTCCAAGTAAAGAAGAATTGTTTACCTTGATGGACCACATCCCGGGCTGTGGGTCCTTGATGTTGACAACTTTGGCAGAATTGGGAATGTGCAGGAGCTCTGTCAGGCCGTCATTCTTCCCCACAAGCTTCCCTGGAGCCCGAACATGAACACGAGACCATTATTCACCTTTTCGGCACCTTTGACTGGCGCAAATTATTTCTTAACACGTGCACGATGCACGGCTGCATGATACATATAAAATATTTGCACACATTGTCAAAACTTAAAAATGCAGGATATGGTTTTAGCATTAAGAAGTTTACTGTAAAGTGAATGAAACAACATGTGTTGAATGTGTTGAACCCAGATGATGCTGGAATCAATCCAGTCCAATGAAGCAAAAAAAAAAAAAACATTTTCTGTGTGTGTTTTTTTTTTTTTTTTGGTAGCGAGTGTAACTACCCTGTGTAACATACCGCAGCTTCTACAAATAGTTTAATTTCCTGTAAAATAAATCTTAACCATTTCCTCCTCCTCTTCAAAACCTTCCTGTATGACTGTTCATCCAATGTACAAAGTAAGCTTCTGCTTCTCTATATGTATTCTTCTTTTGTCATTGATCTGTGTACCTAGCCCTTTTTTTGTTGATGTAAGTTATGTAAAACTTATCATACCCTCTGGGTTCTTTATCTCAATGTTCGGTGCTGGACCGCTGAGAGCCACAGTGACTTCCTTAAGGCTAGGGTCAAAAGGCATCTGCCAAGTGTTGCTGACCCCACTGAAGTGATCAGTAGACAGCAGGTGGACCTTGGACGACTGCACGGCCTCCTCCACCCATTTAAGGACCTACACGGATAAAGGAAAACGTAAAGAATGCAGGAATTACACACCATTTATAATGTACACACACGCGCCAAAGCACACATTTGTCCTCTCAGCTGCATACAAGGTCACCCCCTCAACATGTGCAAAGTTTTCATTAGGAAGTTTCTAACATCCCCCCTGTGTCCTGCCCCTCCATTTCCTCTTTGTCCCTGCGGAAAAACCCAGTGCTACTGTGAGAGAGACTTAAACTAGTCACTATTCTGCCTAGAAAAAGTGAAGTAGCAGTCATTTGTGACATGAGAGTGATAAAATATAGAGCATCCATTTCAGAAAGTCTCAGTGTAAAGTTGGGTGCAGGGATAAAAAGAAATGATTTGACCAAATGTTCTTCTAGATTTATTGGAATTTTCATCCATCTTTTCCTTCAAGCCAAGAACGATTTCATACATCAATATGTCAGTGTCAAGTTAAACCTCATTCTTTAGCGTAAGCACTGCAAACAAACCAGGTCATGGTCAAAATATTTCTCTATAAAACAGTACGTTTCTAACTTATTTCCTTGCTTTCTGTGAAAACTTTGTCCTAATTGTAAAATATGAATTAAAGCATGTAAGGCTGCAAACCTACTTTAGAGAAAATGACGCCCCTGATGAGTGAATGTCAGAGAGAAGAAGTGAGAGGGTGAAAGTGAATTCCAGACATTGAGGAATGAGAGTATTGCTAAAAAGATTTTCACACAGAAAACTGTTTAAAATCTAGATTCCTTCCTTCCTAGCAACGAATCTTATCTTACAACAATAAAACAGCAATACTATTCAAACTTCAGTCTTTGACTCACTGCCCAGACCAAGACTGTTGATTTATATTTCTTGGAGAGGTTAAAAAGAGCAATGTTACGCATCAATCCTCTATACTGTGACCAAAGCATGTCTTTAGAAACCAGACAGCTTTTCTTCTGACTCTTTCTGACTGAAATAAGAAAACCTATACTTGAAAAGAAGCAGAGAACAGAAGTGCTGCTCTAAATTTCCATCCGGTGATGCTCTTACCTCATTGACCTGTTTCTTGTCTAAGTGGAAGACCTGTCCAGAGCTGGTGGAGGCGATCTCCTCGTAAACCTTGTAGCCGATGTGAGTTCTATCATCACAGTCACCCGTCAACACAAACACCACCTACATACAAGCATAACATATATATTCACACACGTTTAAATGAAAACCTTTAAAATCTGTAAATAAACCATGTTGGGGTAAATAAAAACAACAAACCTGTGACTGTTTCTGCTGAATGAGCTGCAGGACCTCATGGGTAAGTTTGTAATCTTTAGAACGGGCATCTGTAAAGACGTAAATATAGGACCCTGGCAAAGAGATCTCCAAAGCAATCTTAATGGCACCAATACTCATTTCCGGACAATCTCCACCTCCCTGAGAAAGAGAAAAGTATTGTCAGCAAATGGTCATAATTCATAACATCAGAACAGTTTATATATGTTGCAGATCATTTGGATTCACATTTAGCAACACAGTGCCTTTCAGCACAAAATTAATAGACACATTTAACCCAAAAACCGAAACAAAGCCATAATAACTCCAACTGTCAGCCTTTTAAACAGATACATCCAGTTTTTGTTTTCCAATAAAACTGTATATTTAGAGAATAAAAATGTGTTATCAGCTCATATGACAGCAACACTAACATTATGCCTAAATGATGAAAAACTACGAGGCAGTAGAAATTCAAGTTCCACTACTATGAACTTAAATATATGAAATTATTATGTTATTTCAGAGCAACAAACACAGGATATAAAAGAATGTGGTGGTGAGCACAAATGTCTCAGTGTCTCATTGACTATTCTCTCCTTGACTGGTGGGTTTAAAGGGAAATGTTTTCTACAGCATGCCAATAGGCACATTTTTGTCTGTCTAACAGGTTCAGTACCTATCTTTGATGCACCACCCCCAAGAGTAACATCTGGAATGGAGTGACCCATTATTTTAAGCCGGGGGGGCGGAGGATGAAGAGACAGGACTCCTCTGACTCCTCTCTCCCCCCTCTGAACTTTAGTGTCTCTGCTCTAGCCAAAAAATCGACTCCCCCATTTGCCTCCTGCCCTCAGCGCTAAGCTTGATAACCCCCCTGGTGCACTTTTGTTCTTGTGGCTTAAAGATATTAAGTGTTGCCTAATATCTCATCCCTCAAACACAACTCTGTTCATTACAGAAAAGTATCAATGTCAAGAAATATGTCAATTCCAAAGAGTATTTTCCGTGCACATGGGCCAAAACCTCTTCAGGGGTTGCACAGGTGAAAAGGTGAGGGGAGGAAAAACAGACTGAGGAATGAAGCAGCAAGAGAGAGGAAACTGGATCTCTTCCATGCTACACACACACACACACACACACACACACACACACACACACACACACACACACACACACACACACACACACACACACACACACACACACACACACACACACACACACACACACACACACACACACACACACACACACACACACACACACACACACACACACACACACACACACACACACACACACACAGACCAGATTAAGGGCAACACATGCCAAGGATGCACAGGCACTTGCCAAAATCTTTCTTCAAAGGACAGACTTCTGAATGCTACTTGTCTGTGTGTCTGTGTCATCCTTAGACTTTGCAGTTGTTCTACTTGCTGAAGTTGCACATAAGAAGGTTCCTGCACATCTTCCTTTTGTTCTCTCTCTAAGTGATTACAGAGCAACAGTTTAGCCGTCTAGCCATTGCATGATTTTGTTTAAACACGTGTTTGTAATGGTGCAGGAAGGAAAATAAACATGAGATGAAGAATCTAATCTGAGCACAACATATGGCCGAGGTTTTGAGTGATAGACCGATTAGATAACATCATTATATAGACGAAAATAAACATAAGATAGGAAGACCAATCACAAGTTTCTTGTTAAACAATGAGATACATATTTGTTCAACTTCTTTCATCACTCCCTTGTGTAGACTGACAGATAAAACGTCTTAATCAGTCCACAAACATTCCCACCCAGACGTTTGGCACGGCTGTCGTCTGCTGCTTTTATCAAGGCCATATGACCCTTTGTGTCCAGGCTCCCACTGCTGCATCCTTAATCTCTGAACCCACCTGAACGTACAGCTCTCTCAGCTCATACTGGAACTTCTTTGGGTCTGTTGTGATTGTTACGGGTCCAATCTCTGCAGAGAAACAACAAAGAGGAAGACGCTGTGTGATTAATATAGCCACAAGCTCAAGTCTGCATCTGTTGAACAACTGACAGAGCATTTTTGTTTCCTTAAATTCTTCTGCTGAGCCAAATATTAGTTTTGGCATATGCTTTGCGGATGTCCAGATTAAAATGTCACAATATGAACTGCTGAGGAGAACTTCAGGAAAGGAGATATATTTACCTAACACAGAAAGGAAAGTATAGAAACAGAAATTTGACAAAGATACATAATGACAGGAAGTGATGAAGAAAAAACCATAAGGAATGACAATTATGGTTTTATGGAATTATGGTTTTAACATGTTTCTCAAGACAGATGAGACATAATGATGATGATGTGCTTCACTCTTATATTCGCACATCATTTACACTGGAAGCTGCTTTTGCACTGATAAGGAAACTAAACTCTGGAAAGACTTCCAGTTCCTTCTGTCACTGATTTAACTAAACCGTTATCATCTACTTCATGAGCTGATTCATTATAAATGGATGACAGCATAGACAAATACAGCTCAGATAATGAAGCTCAAATGTGAAGCTGTGCAGTGACTAAAATACAGATTATGTATTGGTCTGGAAGTGACTGTGTGAATCATCTGAGTCTCTCAGCAAAAACAGCCCAGCTTAGCTCAGTGGACAAATCGTCAGTGACACTGTTACCATTCCACCAGAATTACTCATTCCAACATCTGTGGCACAACTGTGATCTTTGAAAACAAACAGAAAACACTAAAATACACTAAGTCTCAAGCATGACGGACCTGCAGATGGTTTTATCATGTCGTCAGATATATTTCTATTGTACGTTTGCTTTGGAGGGGATTTATTTAAGCAGTATATCATTCTATACAAGATCCTGTATCATTATAATGTTGACTGGGATCAAGAGGAAACTCCAGTGTAATCACTGACAGGGGACACAAAGAGAGGAACAGAGGATGGATGGATGGAAAGATGCTCTATGCACTGTATGTTTTATACATGGCCATTACCCCATAATCAAAATCTACATCATAAAATTTTTGGATATTAATTTACTAATTGTTGCAGCTCCAGCCACAAATGAAAAGAATCTTTTGCAACTCCAAGAAAACGACTGTATATTTTAGTTAAACTATCGTTCTTGTGTCCCTGTCAGCTGGGGAAATGACGCATGAAAAGCCATATTTCTGCACCATTAAAGTATAGCAGCTTTACCATATAGTGACAACATGGCATGTGTTCTGTAGCTCTGCCAGTGGAAGCAGTCACTGCCGTTTCTCACCTTACTTTGTTCTATCCTTTAATGAGCTGCTAAGCTCCTTCTTGAGTCAAACTGTGTGACTTCAGCCACGGCAGCTGTGCTGAGGAATGAGCCTGATGAAGGGCTGCAGAAAGCACACACACGTAGGTACACACACACACACACACACACACACACACACACACACACACACACACACACTGCAGTTCTGCCCATGCAAGCAGATTGGAAAACAAGGGTTCCCTTGTTGAAGAAAGGGCAATTACAAAAGATCCCTGACTTTTTGAAAAAGGATACACTGTTTTACAACAGTCCTTAGATTTGTCAAGAGGTCAAAGCCCAAATGGGAAATTTTGATGTTAAGTGGCGTGTGGAGAGCCTTTAAACTTATACTTACTGTGGAGAACTTTCTGTTGTTGAATTTGACATGGTTAAAACACTGCTTGCAATGAGGAATCATAAGCATTTCCACTTCTTTTCTGTGCAACCAGCATCACCTTACAAGTCTTCTTGAGAAGCACTCCACAAGCACTTTCAATCGCTACAATAACATACACAAAGGAGAAAGCCTTTTTCCAAATGACCCAGATTTTGGCATCCTTGTAAATCCTCAAGGTGGAGTGTAGGAACATTTGCGGCGATCAGAGATGCTTTTCAAAACTAACATGGAAATGTGTCTGGCCGCTCTGAACGGAACGTGTCTCTCGAGCCAAACTTCTCAGAGATGGAAAAGCTGACATCTCTTTCCTTATGGGAAAAGTTCCCATGGCTGTTGTAAGTATTCTTTAGACTATTTTGGCTACGCTGCCCTTAACCACAGCCACCCTCTTTGCATCAGCACCATGGAAAACCATAGCTTAATACTCATGACCTCTAAACACTATGAGATTAAATAAATCTAACTCTTCAAACTCCAGCTGAGCAATGACCTCTGATTTTGACATATTATGATAAAGATGTCAATGTTGTCTGTTCTTTTTTTCCTTTTTATATGTGTTTATTCACATATAGAAGACTGAAAGCGCTCATGTGCTGTTTCAGTGCCACCACACCAGTCAACAGATATAAACATTCATGCCTGAGAGCTTCTTTGTGCCAAGTGTCTACTTAAAGCTTTTGAAGGGGCAGTGCCTTGCTCAAGGGCACCTTATTTAAACTGGTTGAGAATAGAGAAATCGTTACATCTTTGCTGTCAAACACACTCTGCCCCTGCAAGACTGGATAAAGACACAAATGGTTTCTTTGGAAATAGCCTTAAAGTTTTCTCTTTTTTTCAGTGATGACCAGAAATACCCAAATAGCACGAACCAGGCTGAGTCAATGACTTCAGAGTGAAAAAACGCTCTAAACTCTGATAACAGGAACAACAAAAGAGAGAAAATGATGACAAAAACAAACAAATAAAACAAAGATCTGCAAAGAATTTCATCCTGTTTTCTTAATCTGTTGTAAACAATGAATACAAATGATTCTGGCCTTCACCTTGATAGTCTCAGAGCATTCATCAGTGAAAGGGTCGCATCTGCAAATCACGTGCAATTTTAAACACTCGCAGAAAGTCTAATGGGATGGAACAAACTGGGCGAATGTCCAATGGCAAACTCAGTTTCACCTCCACTGACATTTGCGGCTTTAAGTCATTTGCAGGGGGAGGAATCACTCGTGCATTCAGCGTGGAGCGAGTTTCTCTTTCCTTACAACATCAACAGCAAGAAATTCCAAGTCCAACATGTTGAAAGGTCACAGCCATCACAGTAGTGATGGCTGCACAGTGTCTTCCAACTAAATAAATCCTGAGCTCTGGCAGCAATTCACACAAGAGTTTCACAAGCTGTTCAGTGACGAATAAATGACAGAGACATTGTCATTGTTGTTCTGTGTCTGTCTACAAAGTGGTAAGATGAGGAAGTTTGGGAAAGTTATGCTCTTTCTAAACTCTGTGCTTGATTTCTCCAAGAGCTTCTACCACAGTGGGCAGTTTACCATCACAATCACCATCAACAACATTTGTTTTCATTTTTTTTCAATCCTGTCCCAACTCATTACTCCAGAACCACAGGGCTGTGGGAACATAGACCGACATGGACCTGAGGAAGCTTTTGTTCATCGTTATTTGTAGCACTACAGTCTGGTGGCGCGTACGGACGCAGCGGCTACTCAATTTCACTGTACCTCCACAGTATAACGACAATAAAAGCTATTCTATTCTACTCTATTCTTCTACAAATGGTTGTGAAAAATTGTTAACCCATTTACATATCATTAACATATACAACAGCAACAACAAGAAGTAATGGTCAGGAAAAGAAAGTTCTGTTTTCAGCTTTCTCACACAAAAAAAAAAACCCAAAAACATCCAACAGGTTACACAACATGAAGCTGTTACAGCACTTAACCGAAACAGAGGCTGTAAACACACACACTGCTTTCTGTCATTCTGCTGACTCGGGGTAAAAACTGCCAAAATGAGAGCGGCTGTCATCCTGACCATCAGCCACGGGGCATAATTCACTTCATCAGCCCCAGTGAGAAAACACATGTGAAACAGCGCATGCTGCAATTAGAGACATACACTGTACCTCAGTGAAAAAAGTGTCCGGGACTACACATGGAGCGTGTCTACACACACACACTACGTGAGCTAACGCAGCCAAGTGCATTTATGCTCTTGACGTAAACACACATAAACACAAGGAAATAAACTGTAGATTAAAGGTCAAAATCACGGTGCTCTGTGATTACCTCATTATGAGCAGCTGTCACTTTAATTAACACTTACACATTCTGTACATTACGACTCCCTTGAGAATAAGCAACACAACTACATAAAAAACAAACAAACAAAAAAAACCAACCAAAAACAATGGTTTTTGTAATTGTTAACACCCGTCCATTGTTTAACTGCTAACTGTCCTTTATTTTGTTATGTTTGCTTGCCACTTTAGTCTGAATTCCTAATTAAATTTGCTGGAATTGGCCGAGTGTATTCAGACACAAGTGATGAAATCGGACAAGATTTTCCCAAACAGGAAATTGCAGCCTTATGAAAGACTGAGTCCTATTTTTCTTTTTTTATCTGCTTCATATGTGTTGCCTATTCAAAATGGGACAGCATAGTGGAGAGGAAGTGGTTAGAGTCCCTCTGATGGGATAATAATCTCCATTTATTTCAAATGCCGTCTCGTTATTTTTGGTGGCAATGACATAATCATGTCCTCACTGCTACAGAACCACACTTACAGCCTTAGTGCTAAATCAAAAAAGTCAAAACAACCTGTTATTTTACAAAACTTTTTATCATGGCATCAAATTGCTCCACTTGTGCACATTCAGGCATTATTTTCAGTGTCCTGAAAACAAATAAAATCCAAGAAGGCTCTACATCCAACACAAACTGCTATTTCCAATTCCTGTCAGACAAACAATCAGGTACATTCAGACTGATGCAGATTCTCACAGAATGAACTGCATGTTCTGTCTCTTATTACACCACCTCTCCTTTTACATTTCTTCTGCGGTTTTTCTCCCTGATTTTTTTCATCCCTGTATCTTTTTACGAAGCCTGACTTCACCAACTACAAGCTAATGACTGAGGTTTAGCCTGAGGCGACTAGATGACAACAAACTTGATTTCAAACCACCACAAAGTGAATTTGTGATGGAAACATCTCACCACAACCAGCTAAGAGAGAGAGGGACCACCAGGCAGTTTAACCTCTGCCAGTTGAAGCTCTGCCTCTCCTGTTTCACTTCACTTGATGCAATTGGATGTGTCTGAGGACGATGAGCCACAAAACCACAGATCTCTATTAATTGCACACGTGACTTCAAGTGATCTTACAAACAGAAAATATACAGCGAGGACCAACCGATGCTCACACACAGCTACATAATTCCTCCCAGATGAATGACCTGATGTGGAGCCTGTTCCACAGAAACATGACAACTCTAAACTCTCTTCCACTTTATTTCAAATCTCTACTAATTGTACAAATCTTATTTATGGTACTACATGCACTGTAAAACATTTGCTGCCTCTTGGCCAGGTCACTTTTGAAAAAGAGATTCTACATCTCAACAAGCTAACCTGGTTAAATAAAGGTTAATAATAATAATTATCATTTATCTAAATAGAAACTGGAGTCAGAGACAGAGGAAGATGCAACCTGAGGAGAGAGTGAGAGTGTGAGTATGCATCCTCAGCAACATTTGGTAACAGAAGTCCTGTATCACGTCTTGTATCAAAAACTAGATTTTTGGGTCACAGGTTAAAGTAAGAGTTAGCCTTAGAAAAGTAATGGCTTTGGTAAGAGTTATGGCAAATATCCAGGAAATTATTACATGTTTAAGTAGTCATAGATCCCCAAAAATGACCTACAACACAATGCAGCCTAAACTTCTGCAGCAAATGTAAATCTCTTGTCTGTGCTGTCTTGCCATTGCTGCTGTACATATCAGTGATAATAAATGAAGCCACATTTTCTCTGCCTCCTGTCATTCTGGCCACTATGCTCTTTGCAGCAAAGGAAGAACAGCATTAAAGTGGTTTTATTTCATTTGCAGAATAGGATATAAAGATCTGATAGCATGAAATATAATGTTAAGTGCAAATCTTCGCAATATGTTTCTTGACAGCTGTGACTCAACTCATAATCCGCGGAGACCGTTGTGGTCAACATATGTGCTATTATCACTACATGCGATCGTATTTGTGACCAAGACTCATAAATGCACAATAGGCCGTTATAGTAAAGAGCTGAATGATGATTTCAACATGTAACCACATCGTTTTTGAAGTTCCACATTTCATCTGATCTGGGAAGTGATGAGATCAAACAAAAACATCAATGGTGAAACCAAAAGTGTGACGTGTGGATTTGTGAATCTCTACAAAGTAAAACATAAAATAAAGAATTAAATGTCTGTGTGTGTGTGTGTGTGTGTGTGTGTGGTTGAGTGACTGAGACCTTATGTTTGAATATGTGCCACAAGAGAAAAATGAAAGGACAACTATGGAAGGAGGAAGAGGACAAAAGTAATTAAATGATTTATTGGTCAAAACAGGATAGAGTCTCATCTGGCAGAAAAAGTATAACCATCACGTTCTTGTGGGTAAATCAGTGTCGTATGTTGTTTGAAAAGCTTGGCCTGTTTAAATGGTTTTGGTGACTCGACTATAAAAAAAAAGAAGGAGCTGGAGCTAAAGTGTGTGGACCTTTGTTGGTCCAGCACCTGTTTTATGTTTTATGTTTTATGGATGTGCCAATCCACACTTCTGGGCTTGACTTGGGTAGAAATGAGTTGTTGTATGTGTTTCTGTGGGAGGGATTCCAAGAAAAGAAATGCCACAAAGAGGAATGAGTTATAATTTTTTCTGACCCTGTCTACATGGTTGACTTTTGCCCGTTACGGTTTTTCAACCGTACTTTTGAACTCTGTGATCTGTAGATGATCTTCATGGGGTAAAGAATCGATAAATTCATCTGGAATCCATTAGTTTTTATCTTTATTTTCTGAGCTAATGGATTTTTTTCCTGACTTATTTGGCTAAATATTTATTTTTGAAAGCTATTTAATCTCTAAGTAACAGCCCACTGAGGACTTTGACTTTTTCAGCCAAGTATGCCAGAGCACTTTGCAAAAGCAGATGTTTAACATAACAGACATCCCCAGCAAGTGATGTTACAGCCTGTCTATATTCTGCTGACTTTTCTGAAAGCTCTGCAGTCTTTTGTGATAACCATGTTTTAAAAGTCACGGGTCACGGGCATCTCAGCTAAACCAAGTTATTTCAAACAAGAACAAGTAAAACTGATCAAGGCAACTAAAACCAACTGTATACACAGACCATACAGAGTTGTGGTCAAAGCAATATGACATGATGTCTGTATACTATGGAGCACTTCTGGTTTGTTTTATGATAAACGTCGTCAGAGCTATGCTGTAATTTCTCAGCACCTCCTCAGTTTTTTTACATGTAGGCACTCATTTGTCTCAACCCCTTCGACTGGGGTCAAGTTGACTTCTCAGTCTCTATCAATACTGATTGATAGCAGGAGTTTCTAGGTCAAGCTGTAATAAATCTCCCTAAAACTCTTCATTAATGTCACCGGTGAAAAATGCTCAAAACACAGAAACAAGTCAATCATGGTGTTAAGTCCTGGTGACACCTTTGCGGAAACATCTTACAAAAACCAAACTGCTTACAAAACTGACCCCACTCCTCACAGGTTGTGTTGTGCAACAACTTGTTGACCTGCACAGCTTAACAACAAAGCGGTAAGACAAATGCCTATTTCACTGCGTTAAGTGTGGAAGGGAGGGTTAGAGGAGAGGATGAAAGAGACAAGGCTGTGGCTAAGAGAGGCATTATGTCGTTTTGTCCAGGTTAAGACTCCAAATGCCACTGAAAGGGCAAAAACCAGCACAGGCAGCAGACACACTGAGAAGTCTGCTGTCTGTGATGTTTCTACATATGGTCTCAATTGTAGAAATAAAAGCCAAAACCCTGAGACTTGGCTAAGCCTGATCTTATGATTCACTTCTCAAAAAAAAAAAAAAAAAAAAAATGATCCTTTGAAATATTGCGGCTTTTTAATTGGAGAAATTGGATTAATTTCATTTTAAAGTTAAGTAGAAGGCTTGAAAATGAATGGCAATAATCTCAACACTATAACCACAAAACTGCATAACTCGTGACCAAGTATTGGTGTAATCCCTGACTGCTCAAAAAAAAAGTGACTGGGTGGTGCATTCAGCCTCTTTTGTTTTACTGAGGAAATTCTAATTGTGCATACTGAAGCAGATGGAGAAAGCTCAGATGCAGCAGATCAGCGCTGTCGACCACACACAGACGCACACTCAGATGTCTGAGGCAGTGATTTCCAACTAGCAGGCCTCAGCACACACAGTCTCCTTGAGATTTACTCAGGTATTTTGTTGAAACATTAAAAATTCAGGTTAGAAATGGTTGCATGGGGAATAACATCATTGTAGCCTTTTAAGGTTTCCAGACTGAGCATGTGCTTGTCATCAATTTAACACAGAACAACAGGTTCATCAGGACAAGCTTAGAGTTCACACTGAATGATGTTTGTAGGGAAGGAACACAAATCAACACGTGTTAATTATTCTGTCACGTTTAAGTCCTTTAAGGAGTGCCTCGGCAGTTTCTGGAGGACAGACAATATGCTATGGCACAACAAATGTTGGGAAACACGGGTCTAAGGTGGTCTGAGGTGGTCTTCATGGTACGTGACTTCCCCCAACGCGTATCCGTCAGAGGCAGGGGCAGAGGCCACTGACAGCCTGACCTTCAGCCTTGCAGCCAGTAAATTAGTTCATCTCAACACTTGTGTCTGGTTCAGACACATTTGCCACAGTTAAAAAAACATACAGATCTCCATGTCAGTTGAAATGCTCAGATTCTATTACTTTTATCTCCTCTTATGTATCTGGTCCGACACATGGACATGTAACCAGTAACACACCAGGTTTCTCTGGAGGTGGAGATGGAAGGAGGCATGGATTCAGAGTGAATGACTGATCTTAAATAATCATCGTGACAGGACTATTAAAACTTTTCAACTGCACCAAAAGAAATCCGACTGTGGCTCATGAGCGCATCTGTTTTTATGTAGGCATCGGGGAGCATACTGTCACTAGAAAACTTCCTGCTTACTTATGGCTGTAAAGCTGTGGTCCTGCAATAATAAGGTCATTAACCTTTTACAAGAACACAATCCCCTGGTTGGGGAAGTAAAGCTCGGCAAGCACAAGGAATTTAAATAAGGCAACAATAATTATTTTTTGGCCACTTGGAGGCAGTATAGGAAGCTGTAAACATAACACTGATATATTATCACCTTATAAAGTTGTTGTGGTGAATACATTTAGAAAACAATGTCCCAGTTACAGAACAACATTCATCTAAATTCATGTATCTGGCCAAATATATAATCAATATAACATTCATCCTTTTAGTTCTGTTTTGGTCTCCCTCTGCTGAGGGAACAACCTACCTGACTGCTGACTTTGTTTATCTGTCATAAAATGTAAGGAAGGTAGAGGATGCTATATTAGATTAGTATTTATTTCAAGTTTAGACTTGACTGAAAGACAATCCTAAGTGTCAAACCTCTCCTTGTGCATCTTTTCTAAATGCATAAGCATTATATCAATACATACTAAACTTGTCTGTTGCTAGTGAAAAAAATATATTGTGTTAATTGTTGCTGTGTTATCTCTCTCAGTGAACAAAAGCACAACGTTGCAGAAAGAAAACCAAACTAAAAAGAGCTGAAATATGCTAAAAAACTACAAGCATACTTTTCTGTTGATGCAATTGATGCATTGGTAATACAAAGATAATGAATAATGCATCAAGAAGGTCAATATACTCCTCAATGTATGCAGGAAGATCAACCAGCTAAAGTAAATGCCTACATGTGGCGAACACAGAATAACTAACAAAATAGCACCCTCCATCTATTCCTATGGGAAGAAGTACATGACTATGTGGCGTTAATGGTTCAAGCCTAAAAATGCTATAAACACACATATGTTTCAACTAAAACATACATGAACAGCTTACACAGTGAAGAAAGAAAGACTTGGTAGACACAGCCAACATGAGGTCATGCCATACCAAACCATGGGAATGTTCAACTTGGCTCCAGATCTAGGTGGACATAAATCTAATGCTTTCCAAATGAGTCCTCCAGGCTCCAAAGCCATGATGTAAAACAATGAACAAATCAGTGTTAAAAAATATATTTCAAGAAAAATGTTTCCTTAATAATAACGTCTAGACATCGATCTGTAGAGCCTAAACTGACTTTTACCGTTGCCCCCTTGTTGAAGGGGGCAACAGTAAAAGAGCTGAGGTTGCTGCTTATTATTAGGGGTAACAAAGCTCAAAAAATGCTGACTGGCAAATACTAATATACAACACACAGAACGTATGTCTGCGGCTGGTACAGCTGGCAATGAGCAGCTGGAAACTATCCACTTAGATTCAGGGGCAATGAGTTTGAAAGAGTGAAATTTTGTTGAGGAAGAAAATGTGTCGTACCATATATAAAAGTATATCATCGATAACTTTACATGGAGTTTCTGAATGTGTTAGGTAGCTTGAGGCAGCTGTATTCATAACAATGTTACAGAATTGGGTACAACAAACTGCAAGGACAGCATTTTAAAAGCTGCTCCACATCAACTAAAGGCGACCGGTGGCAGCTCTTATCAAAATCACCTGACTTGCCTCGGGTGCTCAGCTCTCCTGAGTAAATGGACTTGGAGTGATTGAGTGCTTATGCTGTAGCACATGGTAAGAGTTAAGGACTGGTCAGGTAAACACTTCTGCCCCTTGAACAGGAAAAACGCATCTTAGACATGTATCAAAACATGCGTTTGTGGAGGAGCAAGTTGTACAAATAACAGTCAAATTCTCCTGGGAAATAAACTTTTTTTCTTTAAAAGAAAACAGTTCATGTTCAACTTATTACACATTTGAAGCAGATTATTATCGAAAATTACCGACTAAACTTGGCAGCACTGAGAATAGCAAATTATCTCATTTGAGTCCTGTTTTGCTATTGACTTTCTGTGTTTTTTAGAATTCAGCAACAATGGAGTTAAAACTAAATGTTTAACTTATATAATTTATTAAAGAAGTTGTGGCAATAGTGTTTAAATAGACTTCCAATAAATTTGTCCCTTAATCATTTTCTTCAGTCTGGAGAAGTTTAGGCCTGAAATTATGTTTTTTTTTTTTTTTTGTTCCTTTCTGTTTTATGTCTCAAATACAAATCACTCCATCTTTTTCTCTACAATCTGCTTCTCCACTTTTTTTACTACTTCAATCCTCAGTCCAATATTAAGGCCTCATTATTCAGATAATTACCCAAAAGCGTAGCAATCTGATTTACTATTTGGGATGGAAATCAAGAACTGGCTCCAGTTGAGAACCATTTCCAAATTGCCTGAACCACTGCAATCATATGTTTCTGTGTAACTTCTGGGCTTAAATTCCAGGAGCGCCATGTATTTGTCACTCAACGCACAAGTACAACTGTTTCCCAAGCGAGCAGTACATCTATTACCAATGGTAAATATCCTGTGGTACAGGATATTTAATATTTGAGCGAGAAAAATCTTTTGTGAAAACAAATGTTATAAAAACATTCTGGGTTTTTAAAAATGTTATGTCGATGCTGAAAAGTGTGTAGCTCTACTTTTTACAGTTTAAATTTTGTGGTATATTTTCAGTTGTATATATCATAATGTTACAAGATTTCTTTCTTCACATTTGTCTATTTTTAAGAAAATATTTTTTTTCCTAATACGCTGTATTGTTTTCTCCCTATCTTGTCCAATGTGTGTTTGTTTCTGTGACGCCTCTTGTGTTGTTCTTGTGATACCGTTATGTTTGTTTTCTTGCTTCAAAGAAAATTTCTTTGTGGTGCACAGTGGCTGTGGGAGCACCCTCAATTTCAACTATTTTATTCTATGCTATTCTATTACCCTCCAAGAAAAAAAACCCTAATGAGAGATTGTTACGAGAATAATAGTAAAAATGATAATAAAACTGTCAATGGTATCAGTACAATCAATCTAATCCATGTCTACATTCCCATCCCAAAAAAAAAAGATGCTGCAACACAATCAAAACAAGAGCTACTGAAGGTCAAGAGGACATTGGTGAGAGGCCAGACAGTGATGTCAAAGAGCTCTGAAGGTCACAACCAAGACACATGAACCCTCAGGACCTCAGGATACAGCTCAGAATCCAACAGAGGTTGGAAAACAAATCCAAAGCCTGGAGGGAAACTAACTTAACGCGGCTGAGAGAGTTTGACTAATGCCTCTTAAATGGGTCATTCGTTCCAAATGGATTTATGTCAGCCAGTGCATCAAAAGGTCAACAACCTGTGACTTTTCTATACACCAGCAACATCCTTTATCCACAATTAGCCTTTGAATCTCTAAAGCTGTCACACACAATTTGTAAAGAGAAAACAGAATGGACAACGTTTCAAGTGTTCCTGTAGCTGCCCTGAGGTATGAGCTGCCTTCCAAGATGAAAGGGGGATAACCCCTGAGCACCCATTACAAAGGTAAATGGAGTTGAAACTATTGCACTAAGAGCACCTCAGGGTGTTTCCGAAGGTGCACATACAGCCCTAAAAATTAAAGGCCATTTTAATATTCCTTCACAGGTCTATTAGGACATGAAACACACAGACCCACATTGTAGTCTGCCACACTCCATGTTCTTCCTCTAATTCTCCACAACCTCCACCTCGCTCTTTTGGCATTCCTGCCTAATAGCATCATTATTGACTGTGTCCAGCTAAATGTAGTCCCCTTGTAATCTCACACGGGTGGGGCAGTTCAGACAAAAAAAAAAATGCTACTCTGAATAGAAGGAGACAAAGGGTTGGTAGTAAAGGACCCTGAACATCAGCAAACGGAGCTATGAGATGAGTGTCTTTGATCCTGCTGAGGAAGTGGAAGCTATATCACTATCACTCCACACCCAGAGGTTTGGTCCAACTCCTAATAACTAAAGACAACTGACAGAAAAAGGGACGGGACACTAGATACCAATAAACAAGCAAGATGTCAGTAACTGATTTAATTTTGAATCTGGGTGGTTCTTTATAAAAGCAAGCTGATGTTCCTCATACATCACTTACTAAATCTGTCAGTCAGTTCTTGACAACTCCTTGTACTCGCCTTAAAGACAGAACATATTAGGGTGTTTTCACCTCAGGGAATAATGAGCAGGACTCGAACCAAGGGATGATGTAGTTCATAGTTGCAGCCTTAACTTCTAAGCCATGGGGACGTCCCTACCTCAGCACAGCACATGAAACAAAGACTCAGAGGTTTAACCTCTAACCTTCAGCTTTATGGTGAACGTGTAGCATTTTAAATGATCTTTAACACAAAGACAGAACAACCAAGACAAAGAAAGTTCTTGCCTTGCCAAATCTGTCACCTAAATTCAGTTAAAATGAGCATCAAAAATATGGAAGAATTGGAGACGCTACAGTAAAATTGGAAGATGCTGCTAATTTCTCACTATGTGGAAGCAAACACCCTCCAATCGCCGCAGCAGGTCAGGGAACTACGACGCTTAAGTTAGTCACTTTCTTAATACATTCTGACTGCACTAAATTATGTGTGGCTGTGGCCAGGTCCCCCCCAATGACCCAAGGCACCGGGCTCTGACCCATCTCAACTCAGCCAATTAAACACTCACACAGGCCCATACAAGACACACACAAACAAACCCTCTCACAGCAAGGTAGTGTTTACAAGGACGAGCTTGTGTGTGTAAGGACGTCAGCAGAGCCTTAAAGAGGGAAACGTAGAATCCCAGTGGTGGACAGTGGAAACAAGTTTACAAACACATGTATATACACACACTCATCTATATGTCTGTATTTTAATTTTCTCCATGTCACTTGAAAAAGGCAAAATTACATCACGGGATCAGTGCAACATGTTGAAATTTTTATAGTTCAAATATTTAATTATGAGAGCACTTTCTACCCTGTCACCCAGACACTATCAAACTGTATCATGGCAGGTGTATCACTCAAAACGCAAGGAAGTACAGTGTTGAGCATGAGGTTATTTGGATGAAAGTTGGAAGTTGCAAGTTAAATTAACACAGGCCAAGCGACCACTCCCTACCGACCTGCGCAATTTATTAGTCTTACTTAATGTCAACTCCCAAAAATGTACTGTAAAATTTCTTTATTAACAGTTAATTGAACAGCTGCACAATATGACATTAGTCCTGGGATAAAGGTCATATTCCCTAGCCTGGGAATGGCGGTGGAGTATTGTGAAATAAAGTTTATTTGGCTGTAAACTCTCAAATAAATGTTCCATGTGTCCAGAGAGTCTGTTTGCAACACACCTTTGACTTCTCATCCTACAAATGGATTCCTTAATGACAGATTAGTCATCAGTGTCTGGACTGTAACTGAAGAAAAAATAAGTTCATGTTCGCAGCTGTTATTTGAACAGTCCAGGATGCGGTTCTATTGCAGATTGTCTCATTAAGTGAAAGGTATTTTCAAAAGTAACTAGGGTATGAGATGATAACGCAGCAGGGTAGTTTAAAGTCAGCCCTACCATGGTTTCATTGGAGTACTCTCAGTTTGCAGTGCTAAGTACACAACCCCTGTGCCTCAGTAAAATGACTTGTGAAGTATCCTCTTGCTTTCTTTCTTTCTCTCCCTGCAGGATGGAGGAAAGGGGGAGAGGGGGGTGGGGGTGGGGGCTTCCTGACTGATCTTCCCACAAAAGCCTGACCCCAATATCCAGGCATCCTCTCAACACTCTCGCTTTACACACAAACACACACATACAGGCAAACGCACAACACAGACTGACAGAGACACAGATACACAAACACACAGTTCAGTGTTTACCGTGTCAGATTGCAGGGTAAACAAAAGGGGAAGCTCGGGGTCTCTGATTTAAAAGGAGCCAAATCAAACAGGAGGGACAGTGTTATCACACTGGGACGGACGGAAAGTGGAGAAAATGGATGTGTCAGAATGAAACAAACTTTAAATAAAAGTCCTTGTGAAAACAAAACCAATCCTCTCTAAGGGTTTGGGATATTGTTGGAGTAGGACAAAAAAGCAAGACAGAGAGACAGCGGTAGAACAACATTTGGGGAAATGTTCAGCTACCCCTGCTTGCTGTGCTAATCATTCCTCTATTCCCCCGGGGGAGTTTGGAGAACACATTCTGACATCCTTGTAAACATTTTAAGAAGCAAATGAACGTCACTTGGTTGTGAGGGACAAACACAAAGACATGTACAGAGAAGTGACTGAAGTTCTGACTCAAACTGTTGCAATTCCAGCTTACTGTATGAAGAAAATCACATAATTACTCCCTAGCGGAGTCAACATTTGCTATGAATCAAGCCCAGAAGTTAAACACAAGATAGAGTCACAGTATTTTTATTACTACCGCTTTGTCCAAGTTACAATACTTTGCAGCTCTTTTATCATCTGCTAATGATCAGAAATTGACTTTCTCTCTGGAGGCACACAATAATAAATTCATCATTTGTAACACTTGCATATAGTGAGCATATTTCCTCTTTCAATATAATTATTATTCTAGGCACAGAGCAGGCAGATTGAAACAATGGCTGAGGAATTGCGCTTCATAAGAATTTGTGACATGGTGAAATTTAGCCGAGGAGAACAAACATCTGGAATAGGAATCTGTCTCTTCACCGCAAAGATCACCTCTGTCTATTCATGTCTCTCTCTCTCTGTCTCTCTCAGATCTCTTGGATCAGTTTGTCTTTTCAGTGGCTGTGGTGCTTTCAGGTTAAACAGTAGAGTTTAAATGTATATATCTTGAAGAAGCCAGGAGGAAGTCGATGTAAAATGTTTTAAAGCACATTTTGGCAGAATATTACACAAATTCCATAAAACTGAGAGTCTCTGGCAAGAAATGTTTGGAATAAGTGGTGTCATAAAATAGTTAAAGGCCACTATTGAGTACAACAAAAACTCAGATTTTCCCTCAGTTGTCTCTCGTTTCTGTCATTACCTGTCTATGTTGACCTTTACAAGGTCCGTCGTAATGTTTCTGGGAAGCATTTTTTGCTGAACATGCACAGCAACTTGCCGTTTGAATGAGCATTTTTGCAGGTGGACACCTTCTACTTCTCACTTCCAAATGTGCACACATCCCCCCTATGACATGGCACAGTGGTAGCCTTTGATGCTGTTTTTTTTTTTTTTTTTTGCAAGCAGGTAAATTGACCTCTCCTCCCTCTCAGAAAATAGTAATTACAGGAACTCAAAGTCTCATCATCCTGAAAACTTTCAAAGCTCAAATGTCAACTTCAATAAAGCTGCGGCAGTGATGGTAAACACAAGGCCCTGGAAACTGATGTAAACAACAGGAGAAGGGCTCAAATCCTACTTAACATCCATTGGTTTTACTTTTATATGACTGTGAACCTGCACCTCTGACCTACAAGTCATGGTTGCTGTTAAAAAGCCGAATGATACAGAACTTTGCCCAGGCATTATGTGTTCAGAATGAGAGAGCACCAAAAGGTGATGATAATCATCAAGCTGCATTGCAAACCTAAAGCCACACAGTAACACTGGCGGAATGCTAATGATAGTGACCGCCAGGCTGAACATCTGTGCGCAGAGACAAAATCCCCCCGTGTCCCTCCTCTGGAGGTGTGAGGAACATTAGGCATTCAAAGGGCGGATTGTGAGCAAACTATCACATTTCTCACTTTTCTGTGCGCTTTTGTTTTCTGCGACGAAGAGCAAACTCCAAAAAAATCACAAAAAAACAAGGGCACACGCTTTATTTTAAAGCTGGAAAAAAATGTCATGCAAAATGAGTGGAATCAATAAAGGTGATCACCACAGATACTGAGTTTCCAGCTCCTGCGTGTTCACTGAATTACCTGGATCATGGAAAGGGACCAGGGCGAAGTTATACAGAGGTCTCTGCGGTCTGCTCAGGGATGTTTCCAAAATCTTGGACGCGCCCTCGATAACCTGGACCAAGTCGTCGTACATGGAGCCGGTCACGTCAAAGACGAACGCCAGGGTGGATGCGCCTTCCGGGATGTCCTCCTTGGTGGCCCCGGTCCCTGCGTCCTGAGCGGCGCAAACCGCCACTGACAGTGCAAGGGACAGCCACAGCAACCTGGAGCCCATTTCAGATCCAAGACTCTTCTCGTGCAGAGTTTTGGGTTATTTTTTTGTTCTCGCCAATGAAAGAACTTCAAGGTGAATCTCGATCTAACGGCAGAGACATCAGGCTCTCAAACTGGACTGAAAAGTAGTTAGAAAGTGGCACAACTTTTGGTTTCCTCGGCAGTTACGTGCGCAGAAGTAGAAGCCTCTCACCTCCTCTGTGAGCCAAAGCTCTAAAAAGGTCTCTGTAGATCCAGCAGACAACAGGCACTGCTGCAGCGGCTGAGTCAGGAGCCCTTGTTCAGCTCTGTCATACAAAGACCACCTCTCAGCTGGGCAGAAAGTATCCGCGACGCAAAATTACCCCCATGCAGAAGAGCAGGGCTCTGATTGGATGAGACGTTTTGGGTAACTTGGAACGAGCGAGTGCTCAATTTACTTGCTTTAGTTCGTTAAACAACAGTGATACACACAAAGAGTATTACAAAGAACAACTGGAGATCACCAAAGCGTAATTTTGCCAGATTTACATGTCAGTAACGCACCTGTTGCATCTTTCAGATATAAAGAACATAAAGGGAAATATAAACGAATTAAATGCATGTTATTAAATGCGCAATTAATGATGGACTAATTGAACTACCATATGATGACACAGGAAGAAATAAATGGTCATTAAGTGCCGATTTCAGTACAAGGACTACCAACAGGCAGCTCTGGTGTAGTTTTACGCTCTGCACTGCCACCTAGCGGTTGGAGACTGTAGTCACATTTAATTTTCACAATAAAACACTTTACATGACATTTGGTTTAATCAGAATGGCCGAGGGACGTAAACACAACACTTTTGTCTTAGGACTTATATTTCTAGTGTTTCTATTTCTGTTCTGACTCCACAACATTAATCTGATGGTTTTCCAAAATCATGTTTTTTCACTGAAAACGATGTGACTTGAAACGAAGCACACTTGAAAATGTAAACACTGTTTTGCATTGTGTTTATATAAAAACATTCTACAGATGTTTCCAAATGTTTAAACAAGCCAGAGAGATTACAGTTTTTAATGTTTCACAAGAAGACAGATTGTAGAAAATCCCAAAGGACTGAACACATCAGGGTTTGGGAAACATTGGACAAAAACCACCAAACTGTAAACCAGCTTATGGACAGAAATATTAATGATCTAAAATCATATATGAAATATAGAAGTCTCTGGAAACATTTTACAAGATAATGAGACATTTTACTACAGTTAATTTAAATAGATCTTTGTGCAGATAAGTCTTGTTATTCTACAAAAGTGCCAGCATGTGGAGTGAGTCTTACTTTTTTATTCAAGCAAAGGATCTGAATTACTCTGAATAATTACATTATTTGTTCTTCACTCTACTTTAAATACAGCAAATATTGTAAACTTTAAACAATTACTGTGGCACATCTTGGCACTAGGGGGAGCTAGTCCACTGCTGATAACTCACATGCTGCTGTTGCAGAGTAAAAATTAGAAAAAAGGACTAAAACATGGGCAGAGACCACAGAGAGAAAAAGGAAAAGTGAGCAGATGAATATGATTGCCACAGGCTATATGAAGATGTATGACATAGACACAAGTGTCTGGCTTTTTTCACATTTCCTCAGGTGTTTACATGAGGATGTGGATGGAAACTTCTGTGGAAACATTCAAATAAGACTCTAAACCTCACTGACCACAACACACTCAAATAACTTAGGTAATGAGCATCAGCTGATGAGAAGTTTGCATGTCAAACAAATAAGGACGCTAAAGCTTCTTCAAAATGCACAGCGGAAACACAGACAGTGATTACACAACACGTTTCATATCATAAATAAATCAAGTCATGTCAGAAACATCCTGTTCCGAACAAGCTCACACAAGATAAAATAATAAAGGGTTTGTTAAAGTACCGACACACTAATTTCATCCCTTTCAGTGATAAGACTGACTCATCTTAAAGAAACCTGCAGGAGAAGATATGTCGAAATACCAGGACACCACAGTCCTTCTTTGGAAAAACCACTGAGGTGTAAAGTGGGCCAAAGAGCTGGAGGTGTATAATGATCTGCCTGAGACGTGTATATAATATCAAACACACACAAAAAAAAAGTTCTCTCAGGCAGATGTACAAACACATGTGCTTTAGCTTGCTGTCAGGGTGTAGGCTACAGCAGACCCAGTTCTGGCAAAGTGACACGGTTTATTATCAGGTGTGAGAAAACAGCTGAATGTTGTTTGTGTTCAGTAGAAGCTGGTATGTTTGTTTCCACATCACAACCCAGATCAGCATGTAAACATTCGTATACACACTCGTGACCTTCTGACTGTAAAAGTGTAAATGATTAAAGAGATTTTACGAGATCAACCATTTGTTATTATGGTAAGGTATTCAGTATAACTGCTTGCATTGATTAGAATAGAAAATAAAGTTTGTATTTGGGGTTATTTTGCCTGGATAATCTATTTATGAGGAGAAAGTGCTGCACCTGATAGATTTACATTATAATTACTACAGTAAGAGCTTGCAGAGTTTATACAAACAGGACATTTGTTCACTGGAACATTAATGTTCTTAGATGAGCACAGTTCTAATCCAAAGAAAATGAGTGAGTGATTTGCTTTTATTACCCTGTAGGCATGAATCTGATTTGTCAATGTACCAGCTCCACAACTTGTCTCATAATAACATGACAGATTATGGTCTTGTCTGTCTTGTCTAGAAAGACATTGACTGAAGTAATGTTCTGGAAATCTGCAACACTGGTGTGATTGTGACTCCTTGGTTAAATTATTTATTTATTCATAAAATATAATTTGTTTACTTTAAAAAAAAAATAATGAAACTGAAAGCATTTCTTTCCTGTGTCTGTTAATGTAGGTGCTGGTGAAAAACAGCTTTTATTTTTACATTTTGTACAAAAAGCTACAAGGCTACATGAATGGTTCTGTCATTTTAGGTTCTGGCAACGTGTGGGCAGCTTGGCAGGACTGAACATGTCTGAGGCAATTGCTCCACAGATGTACCGAACCTGATGACACCAAATAATGTTGTGAACTTGACTTATGCAAGTTATGCAACTTCCTCTCCCAACTTTCACAAATGGACCAAATCGTAGCCCAAATGTATTTGCATGCTCACCGCGCTGTCGCTGTGTGTGTGCTGCTGACAATCCAGCAGCACAGGTTTCAGAAAGACGTCATCATCACCAGAGATCAGTAACAAGAAGGAATGAGCATGTGCCGGTAATGACAGATGACAGACAATACAATCACTATACTGTTGGAGAAAACAAAAAACAAATGAGTCACCAAATATTTCACACTCCAGTCGTTTCCAATGATTTCATTCTTTCAAGCAATGCAACAGTTCTAGATTTTCCAGACACTTGCATATCATTTTCAACAACATACACTTGACTTTTCCCCCTTTGTTATCCATTAAATAATAAAACGGGTGCAAAGTAAAGACACTGAAGTGACAAAAAAGTAATGGAATCAATCAATGATAGTGATATATTTAATTTTATATAGGAAATATCCATGTAAATTATATTTTGATAGAAAAAGCAATGTTATGAAGCTGAGGTTTCTGGGGAAAAGACATTTATGGGGGAGGAGAGTTGAGGTAATAACAGTTTCAGACCACAGCACTGTTTTAGGCCAATAACCCTCTCCTGTCTGCACGTCTCCTAACAGTTCCCTGTCCTCTCCCTCTGTCTCTCTCACACTGACTGCTGTTCTCACATTAAAAAAAATATCTTGGCTGGGAAATAGACAAGAGCCTGGTAGAAGAGGGGAGTGTGTTTTTACGAATGCATGAGCAGTTTTTCCTTTGTTATCATTTTGTGCGATAATCTTTCTGCAAATGCCCTTTTTACAAGCCACATGAAGAAGTTGTTTCCCCTCTCTCAGCATGTGTGTCGCATAGCTGGTAAAGTGAAAATCACTAGCTGAGGAGTGCAGGCTCATAGGACAGACAGCAGCGTAACACACAAACACCAGTGCCTCTGTGTCCCAAACAAGATCCACATGACACATGTGCTCCATCCCTCCAGTAAGCCAAGCAGAAAGCCCGCCCTGGGGCCTAGTGCCCTGTTTCCCAACAGAACTAATCCCCGGACTTACTGCCTCTCATCTCACTTAAGTCTCCCTTTTGTATTGAACATAACTCATCTGGCCAATGAGACTCAGTAGCTGTGTCCATACACACCAACATCCCCTTTGTAATTCCTATCCTTTCTTTCTTTTTATCTCTCTCTCTCTCCCACCATGACTCTCTTGCTTTCATAAACACAGCATACAGTATAGACAGGGGTAACCACGCGAATACCAGTATTTGTGCGCACTAACAATTGTCCTCATTCTCTCAGTGTCTCCCTCTCTCTCTGACTCTCTGTCTCAGTAGCACACAAACAGTGTTGCACAGTGTTGAAGGGATGTCTTTGTTCCTTTGGCTATTTTTATCTGCAGTTTGTTGGTAAATAATGAAAAATGATTTACAGAATGGAAAAGGAGAGAACAGAGGTCATTGATTTAAAAAAAAAAAAAAAAAGGAAAAAAGAAAGAGTATATGGTTTATATGTGACTTTAAAGTTTAAGACACTGTGGACCTTGCACAATGAGAACTTCAGAACATCTGATTTCTCAAAATTGAAAACAGTCCACAGTCACTTCACTTCTTCACTTCTTCACTTCTGATCTAGGTGATTTAAGTCAGACTGCTACTTCTTCATTCTTGGCACCTTTTTCTCTCACTTTACATCAGCCTTTGAGGGGATTTGGTTTCAAACATTCCTCCCTTCAGAAAAACACAGTAAACGCTGATTACATAATTAAGAGCAGGAACAGCGTGCGAACGTGTGTGTGTGCATGCGAGGGAGTGTCATAAAGTGAAAGAGAGACACAGAGGGAACAAGGCGAGGTGGACGTGCAGAGTGAGTCAAGCACAGCGGACTGCAACAGGGACAAGAACTTGTGACCTGCACCAACTTGAAAAGGTTCATTTACATTTGAAAATGCACCTGTTTGTCCCATTTCACTGCGCCGCCTTGGTTGCCATGGTTGCAGCCCTGGAACTACTGCAAAGAGGCCAAGAAACATAATAGCACAATTAAACAATTTACTGCACCTGACCTAACAATTCAATCTTTCTGGTAATTTGACATGCAGTTTTTTTAACGCAACACCAGGGCCTCCATTACCAGCTACACAGGTTTAGTGGTTTCCAATGTATTCAGTATTGATACCAGTATTATCTAATAACAGATTAAAACTAACTGTCATCGTATATCTCATACATGAAGAAGTGATACAGCAGTGAGTGGCAGAACTATTTCAGCTTGGAAAACTGAGGTTGTTCAACCACCACAACCTTGTGAAGACAGAACTGTATTTGTCCAAGAAATAACACATAAGCCCACAAAGTTCAATCACAAAGCTAAAATAGACACACAGCACTACTTCAACTGAGGATATGATACAGTCTGTGCTACAGAGTCTTGTAAAACTATGTCTGCAGAGGAATTTGGGTCATTCTTATGATTTGTCCTATCTGGGTAATTACAGCTTTTCATTTAATGCCCAATGAATCACTTGAACTGGAGCAACTGGCTAATGTCTGTCTGTCAATCTGCAGCATAGAGCAGACAAGAAAAGAGCATTTTCCTTGTAACTTTCTGCTTTCAGTCATGAACAACTTCTTTTCATGTCTTGTTTTTTTTTTTTTTTCCATCTTAGCGTGAGTGACTGAGAAAAGACAGTTTCTGTGGGTGTCCAAAAACTGGCTAATAATGACAAGAATGAATAACTTGGGTTGGATGAAATTTAAAAAATGGTGGGATTGTTAGAGGGATGGGGAGTGAAATGGAATTTAAGATTAAGTAACAACTTAGACAAAAGGGAGAAGCGGGGGTGGGCGAACTTGCACAACAAATCAAAAGCACTACGCAATAAATATACTGTGTGTTTGTGTCTTTTCAGTCTGTTTGACAGTCACTTCATCTTGTTCTTCTTTTCCTTAAACCCACACACCTGCATGTAAGTGGACCCCATTCTTCCACAAACACAACTAACAAAACAAGAAATAGGTACACTCTAGAATATTATGGGAAAGTAATCTCTTTATCTTCCCACTGAACCTTTTCTCAAAACATCATTCTGACCTTGTCCCACTGAAGGAACTTCTGCAATAACAGATGGTTTTCTGATAGTAAAGCTTTTTGGTTTTTCAAGTTTTTCTTCTCTTGACAGAAGGCATCCATACTGTACATACAAACATGCCTGTGTGTGTGTTAAAGGACATTATGTCTACACACTGTTCCCACAAAACAAGGAACAAGTTTCATCACCAAGTCTCACTTCCCATGTCCTTGAGGCAGCTAACGCTTGAGTGTTTATCTTACGTAAGAGTAAAGAATAAAACACTAAGTCTGCATATTTGACAGTGGCACATGTTATGACTTTTAATATGAGTTAGTGCTTCACTTCTAATCAAATTCATTGATTAAACCTGCCGCTGTAATCATTTTCATTTTGACTTGTTTGTGTTGAACATCAAGTGTTCACTTTCTCTCTTCCTCTAGTTACTGTGGAAGTTCCCATTTCACATTTTCCTACAGCATCTCAAAGCAAATGTTGCTCAGTGCAAAAGAAAATAAAGATGTTCTCCAATTAAACATGTCTGCCATTTTGCAGTACTGTCTGAAACGCTTTGTGATCATTTTTTAAAACTAAAATACAACAAAAAAGGCTTCTTGCTTATTTTACAAAAACGGAAGATTTTGTGAAATTATGAGGAAATCGAATTTCCTAATCAAAACTAAAGAAAGACACTGGTGTACATTGAAAGAAGAAGTGACAGAAATATGGATACCTCATCCTGTGTTCAGAGGCATCTGCTTTTTCATCAGGAGCATAAATGATGACACAGTCCTGGTGGAAAAGGCAGATAAGTCCTATCAAACAAATGAAACGCATGTAGCTACAACTGAGATAAAATGCAAAAATACAGAACTGCTGCATGACTTGAAAGAGAGATATCAAACATTTATATTAGTCAGCCGTGATTATACATGTGAAGAAAAAATATATGAAGACTGGACTCCCTCAGTGCTACTAACATATAATAATATTATATATTATTTAGCTTGTTAGCTAATGATATTAGAGTTCACATTGTTAGTGTCATTTCTAAATCATCACAATCAATGTCTTGACAATAACAGACTGATTAAGACAAATGTCTAACTGGCCAATGAGCTAGATGAATGATGCCTGACCACATAATAAAACGTTCTCCCATTGGTCAGATTTTGCTTTTCTCATTTTAAGGCGTTGACGGTAACTGTTGTCAATAAACTCACCAATGTTACAAACCACTTCAGTGACTTTTGCTTCTCGAAAAGCACCCAAAGACACACCTAGAGACCTTTTGTACAAACCTTATCTAATTTCAGTTGAAGACAGTAGCAATGTTGCCGCACGAGCAGGTCTGTCTATGAGGCACGCGCGGCCTAAGTCCCTCTCTCACTGATCATTTGGATCATTTAGTTTCAATGCCTCAGCTCAAAAACAGACACAGACTAGCAGCATAACCTAAAATTTAATTCCCACTATTGTTTTCTAAGTCTAGAGTAAAGGACAGTTGTTTTACCGGCGCTCTCCCTCCTTCCGCCTCGATGTCTTGATTCAAACACAGGTGAGCTAATTACATGCCGCTCTTCACGTGACTGTTCATTAAAAACACACCATACTTGTGCCATTAACTGACAACAAAAACGAAAAAAAAAGAAACGAAAAAAATTGTAATGACAGCGACTTTGTTAAGAATTTTGGCAGTAATTAAACATATTATGTCCGAACACAAGAGAAGCTAAACGTGCTGACGCTGGAGAGGATGCTAATACAACGTGATGACGTCACGGATATGCTAATGCTAATTGCAAGCCATAGGTAAGGTTTGGCCCATGTGATGTTGTTGTTATTTGTCACATGCTAACAAAAGAGTTTATAACTGCAGTCACAGTCTTTGAAAGCCATTAGCTAGCTGTTTCTGATAGCATCTAATTGCTTTAGCTTACAATGTTTGTGAAACTAGCTAGCTTAGCTAGCTTAATTGTTGTCAGTTACAGCTTTCAAACTTAAAACCAAGTGGTTGACAAAATCAAGATGTGTGCCACACTCTGTCTTTTCTGTGGTATTTCACTTTTGTTTTCTAATTGGCTCACCTTTGCTTGGAGAAACCATTAACCTTGGTGTCAGTTAAATATTTCTGCATCAGAAAAATCCCTAAAGTTAATAGAAAACTTGTAAGGGACCTTAAAAAAGCAACAGCACTTAAACAGTTTAATATTAACATGGTGTAGCTGTGGTGTCACCTTGCTGATGTCTAAGAAGACCATAAATAGGATCTGAAAATATTTTCATAGGTCTTTCTCAGGAGAGATGTTTTGACTCGTCACAAACTCTAATAGACTTTTGTGGTCTTTCTACTTTTAAGTCAAAGTTTTAGCCTATTGCAGTTAAAATTCCTGTTTTAGACAGTGGGCAGAACCTGTGACATTAGTCATTTTTATGGGAACAAGTTTAATATCTTTGACCTAAATAAATAAGATGTAATAAATGATGGCACTTCGATCATCCTTCATTCCTGGTAATAATTTGTGTCTGAACAATTACACAGAAACTGGCTCATTACCACTTCCAAGGAGGCGATGTTTTTCGCTTGTATCTGTTTGTTTGTTTATCTAGATACAGGATAACAAAATTGTACTAAACAGTTCTGTACCAAACTTAATGGAGGGATGTGGCATGGGCCAGGAAAGAGCCCATTAAAATTTGGTGTCGATCCAGTTAAAGGAGTACGGGAGCAGGGATTTAAGGAAACTTTCCTTGCCATTGCAAGATAAGACATTTTCTCATTTCATTATCTCAGGAAATAATGTATGGATCTTTATGTAAGGAAGTCAGGCATATTTTTGTTGTTGAGATCTATGAAATTGTACAATATGGTGGAGATCCAGATAATAATGTGGATCTGACATACATGTAGGAGTATTTGACCTTAGTAGAGACACACACATTCACCGAATCATGCTTAAGCCATACTATCTGGTGGGGAAATAACATTTATACAGGAGCCCTGCGCATTCAGCCTTCCCTTTGAGGCCGAGAGGCTTTACTGTATCAGCTCGGCGACCTTGGTCAACAGTGAAAGGCAAGTTTAATTTCTGAGCTTTCTGAGTGTGCACATGTTTGTAATTTCATGTGCTGCTGCTTGCAAGTCACATGATAGGGGAATGAAAAGTGAAGAAATGCACTTTTATATTTTGTCTTTTTCCTAACCCTGTCCTTTTCTTCTTCATTCTTTTAAATAAACATGTATTTGATGTATTCATGTCAATCTGTCCTCCATCAGTCTCTCCACCCTGATGATCTCACCTGGGCATGAAAACATCTTAGTGAGACCTTTAGGAAGGCCAAAGAAGAGATTCTTAGAAGTGATTGAATGTTTTTGGTCATAACACTGAATCGTGGTCAAAATATCAACACTGCTTTTCACCGCTGGAATGTGGCATCGAGAAAAATACAAGATATACTCGGAAGCCATAATACGGGTCTATTTTTAAAGAAACCCTCATCATCTGAAGCAGTTGCATTATTAATGTGTACACACACAAAAAAAACAGTAAATTCATCTTAAGAAGCAGCTCACGATGCTGTCTCACAGCTGCACTTTATCTTACTGTTCTCTTTTTTCTGGTCGCTATAAAGGAAACAGTCCTCGTGTCTAAATTTATAACCCATTCTGTGTGCTGTTCCTTTGAACTTTTTTAAACTATCACAGCAGTACACAATGTTGCCAGTGAAGAAAGACAAGTATTCTTTATACCAATAAAAACACTGAATGTGTGACATTTATGTCAAAACTTTTATTTATCATACCCGTCATACTACCCTCTGGCAGCATGACGCATGAAAGTCAGGCAGCTTGTTGTATAATATTGTACAGATTTCATATATTTTATTCATGAATATATGATTTTTCTAGTCTTTTTATAGTCTATGTCATATAAAGTGGGATAACCCTGGAGTTCTTATGATCCAATTTTTAAAGTAAATATTATGGTCTGCCGCTGTAGAACATGGCTGCTGACATTTGGTGTTGGTGCCATAACAAAACACATCACAGACAATGATGATAAAAACAGAAGCTGCTAGAATAACACAACAGCACCAATCTACAAATTTTCCACAACATAAGCACACTGCCTCGTCTACATATGCATGAATGAGCAGAGACTGCAAACACATTTTAAAGACACTGTCTCTCCCTCTGTTTTGGCTGCTGAATTTAAATAGGAAGCACCAGTCCCAGTTTTTTGCCTCTGCAATATATATGATTAACAGAATCATCTGTTCAATCACTAAAGCTGCAAATCACTCACATGCAAGCACACTGTCTGTGTGCTTTATGATATGTGCACAACATAGTAAGATTCAACATGTATCAGCCCCTAAATCTCTTTACACAACTAATTTCCTACTCTGTAGCATAAATGCCATGGTCTCTCTTCTTACACCACTGTTGACACAAACTTTCACAAGCACAGGCAAGTTGAGTGAGAAGATGAGAAGCATTTCATTAAACGTTTCTCTCTGGAAATACTAGTCAGTGTTATCATGCATTCTGTCAAGCAACAATAGAAAAATAAGAATGTTTTTGCTTGAACTGCAACCACAGAACACAAAACACAGACAAAAAACTTTGCCCCATATTAAAAGACATAGGTACTGCATACTGTTTACACTTTGACATGGCCAGTTTTTTCCAGACTTATTTCCCCTTTTCAAAGTCCACAACCTCAATCAAATCAGCTCAAGTCATCTTAAAGAGACAAGTGTTTATAGGAACAAATACAAAGTCCAATAATGCAAATATACACACGTAGTGATACTGCCTTAACTATTGGCCAGACTTGCAACTGTGAGTCTTATCATTCTCTCTGTCAAAATCAGCACAAAGTCTAAAACTTTTCAATTTATTCCCTCTGAGTTTAAGCACAGAGATTGTGAGCTTATGGGGGTGAATCCCTACCACAACAGTTGCATATGTATATGTACTGTAGTGAGTCTGTACATGTGTCATAATGTAACACTGTTACTGTGACACTGCCAGTATGAGTTCCCATTAACATAAGGTACAACTCAGCTGGATAAAATGGATGGATGTAGATATTACTGACGCCTACACACATCCTCTGTGTGTGTGTGTGTGCGTGCGTGCGTGCGTGCACACGCACGCACATGGTGGTCATATGTACTTGGTCACATGCATGTGTACACAACATGTGCTGGACTTATGTATGTGTATTTCTCAATTTTTTGAAGTTTGACCTGTTACACTATGTAGGTCGCATTTTGTTGACCTCTTTTAGACACAGATAAAACCTTTTGCGACATCACCAGCTCTGTTTTAAGACCCCCTCACTGGCACTGTGTGAAGTAGCTCACTTAAACAGTGGAAAATTCCCTCTGAACAATACAGCGTGTGAACAGAATAATGATTAACTGTGTTCGTGGTGGCAATCCAATTCTCTCACTGCATGCCTGTTCTGTCATTGTTTTTAAAAATCATTATTCAGATGAAGGCAATGAATATGCCTGTGTCTCATACTCAAACTCATAATCAGTGCAGATGGCACACACAAAGTTATAATGCTGAGTGATGTTAATAAAACTGTCCATTTACCATGGCCTCAAAAACCAGGCTCCTGCCATCATCATCAGCAGTATACAACACAAATGTGTTTCATTGTACTGTTCCTCACAGGGGATATGCTGCTAACTAGCTCATTATACATAGCACAGTGTGATGAGCTGGCCACTGGTACACAACTAATTAGGTATTGCTTGCAGTTTCTCCTCAGTGCCCCACTGTCACCATGGGTGAAGAGCGTTAAGAGGAAGGCTGCATGATATTAAATTCTCATTAAGAAAAACACAGAGGAATTAAACAACAAAGGGTCTGCTGGGCAGCTAGTGCATTGAGTTCAATTCAGCATGTTGCAGAGAGACAGAGCTTTGAACATGTATCAAAAAACAGCAGATGAAACATTAAACTCAGATTAATTAAAGCAATACTGTATTTAACAGCCTGGTCAAGGATTTTAGATATCAGAAATAGATAAAGTGATGTGTTTACAGCATTTACACACCAAGCTAATGTAACTGTAAAAACAGTTTAAACAAAGGGGAACACTTTCAGGAGCTGATAAGGGCCTTAAGGTTGGTTTAGAGTTGTAGTTTCCATTTAAAAAAGAGGGAAGCAGTCGTGTTTGTAGTTTTGTTTTGAATATCCTACCTCTGCTCCTTGCTACTTGTCCTGAAGTAAACATTAAACCCAGAGGAGTCTGCTGCTCATGTGGGAATACAGCGAGCAGCAGTCCTGTGATGTGGATTTTATCATAAATAATTCAACACATAAATTTATTTCTTGATATAACATGTACTTTTGGGTGATATTTTGAATATTCTTCCTCCAGCATTGACATAAGGCCTTCATGTGATGTTTGTGATCCTGATATTCAGATCTTTTTTTGTATTTCATTTTCTTTCTTGTGGTATTTCCCAGCTCACAGCTATGCTTTTGGCTCTGTATGATATGTAGGTTTTATGAGTTCAGCTGAGATAATCCTGTCTTAACACTTGCGAGAAAGCGAAGAAGGCTCTGTGAGCAGCATTGGATTAAAATACTGGGTGTAAAAAGGCAAAAAAGGGATGACTGATGTTATGACAAACTATCAACATTTCTGGCAGCAGCCTTATTCACAAAAAAAAGGGCCAATGGAAGAATCATGAGCTACAAAAGGGAGATGAAAAGAGACATGAGAGAGACAGAGACTCAATCCATCAGTGATTGGAATTATCTGAGACCAAACAGATCTGTCACATGCAAAACTGTTGCCATCTAAGGTCACCAGCATGACCAGTACAAGCGATCATGTGTTGCCTTAATTATTTACGTAATCTAATCATTTGCCCATGCACACACACACACACCCTCACGTATGCACAAAGATTTTTACCACAACAGTTGCATCAACCAATCATTAGGTGTAGATATGATATATACATCAAAGGTATTTGATGTATGATGTATGATTGCAATGAGCCAGATGTTGATTCTCATGTTTTCTGTTGCTCTTAAATAGCTGCGTCAAATCCTGAAGACTTCATGACGTCTCAGGAGTTACACAGATCCTCTCTGAATGGAAAGAAAGAGGTAAGAGAAAAAGCAATTGGCAACAAGTGATTTTTGTGCTGTTGCTCACATATTTGCCTTGCATTGTGCATTGTTTAAATGTTTGAGAGTTGCTAAAGTGAAGTGCATCTGTTGAACACTGGCTAATTGGCTTTTTTTTTTAACCATGTGTCATGTTCATTAATGTTACTCAAGCAAATATAGCAAAGGTTGTTCTGTTACATCACTGTTTGACTACAGAGGTTAGAGGGCAAAACATGATACAAGTCATATTTCAGGAAAATGACTTTGAACAACTTGGACTTTTAACCCAAGGCCAACACACTGTCACATCACAGGTAGGTGTCTTCTTTGTTCCATAGAAGCCTTTTGGCTAATTTCCTCTACTCCTACTCAAAAGTCCCATATAATAAAATGGGAAGTGAAGCAGAATTTGGATCTTCATAGTTCCATCAGTGTGCACAGACAAACAGGTTATTATTAGAGTAGAGGAGAAATGCTTCCATGACTCCAGAGATAAGAAACTGAAACGGGCAACGGGGAAGTTCTGGTTTGACCCAGGAGATACCACAACAGCGTGTTTTAATCAAAACACACAGGCTGTTGTTTCTGAGTTAATTAGAACACCTAGTACATTAACTAGAAGGTGCTGTGCCCTCCAGGGAGATCCATGCAACAAGGTAGCAGCAGTGTATGTAGCTAATCAAAGCTTTTTGAGCTTTTGTGAGCTTGTGTGTGTGTGTGCGTGCGTGCATGTGTGTTCTATTCTCTCTCAACTGACCCACTTCCTAAGTGCAGGACAGACCACAGGAGGGAGGAGAGTTTGAAAAGTGAGAGTTCCTGGTACCACAGTGAAGCATGAGAAGGGTTTTGTGTACATACATAGGACAGAGAACCAGACTCTTGTGACTCTCTTGTGACTCTTCCTTCAGCGGGGGCTAGAGGGGAGCCTGGCACAGTTCTGTGGGAAAGCCTGGACAGGGTGTCTGACTACAGAGAGTCTTTGTAGGTTCTGCGTAGTCACAATTATCAGTTACACCAGAAGGTGTTAGCTGTAGCTTATCATCTAACTGTAACTGATAGCTCACATTGTTGCAAAGGAGGTGCATGCATCAAATTAGCAGCTCTGTGGTACAATTTGTCCTCTGCACCTTTGGGAAGAAGTCTGAAAAGTGTAGTTTTTTTTAAATGACTAAAAATTGACTGAAAAAGAACAAATGAATGTTGGAGTCACATTCACAGGCAAGTTCCCAGTCACTTGAGTGGTTGGAATTACAGCAATTCTCTACACACCTAACAGAGTCAGAGTTAATCATGTATACACACCTATGTAACTATGTGCATGACTGTGTGAGTGAATGGTAATTTGATTGCTTTGATGACATAACCCATGACTTTGTGAGGAGGATTAAGTTACATTTTCTCAGAAAGTGTGAGTTTGTATTTGTGCATACAGACAAAATATATACTAAGGCATTGTTAGGAAGAAAAGAAAAGGAAAGAGATAGAAAACATAAAAGAAAATTAAATAAATTGAAAATCATTATTCATAGACACAGAAAAAAAGAAATTAAAATAGATGATAGAGGCAGTATTTTATTAAACGAACAGTGTGCCGCAAACTACAATGGATCTCTTAACTATATGTACAGAGTATTGAATAACAAACTTTGCCTCAGGAGTCAGATACCAGCTTAACAACGCCTCAACAAAGTGGAAACTTTCTTACTCAACCAAATTTGATTTGATCCTGGGTCTGACCTGAGGCTAACATTGTTCCTTTGCCTTTATCTGGTCATATCTGTATTAAATTCTCCCTTTTATATTTGACGTCTTCTGCCTTTTGAATTTAGCAATCGTCGTTGTCAGTGTGCCACATGTACTTGCCACTCAAATTCTCTCCTGCACGTGTCCACGAGTTGTGACAGCACGCTGAGACCAGCGCCTCTGCAGAGGTTTGATGTCTATTAACACAGACATCAATGCAGATGAGGAAGAAACCCTATTCACCTGCCCTGACTGAGCTTAGTATCGCTTCAGTGTGTAAGGAATTAGATTAGAGGATAGGAATTGTTTCATTACCAATGTGTCAGCCAGGCTTTGTACAGATCAGTAGAAAATTTAATGAAAAGGAGAAAACACAGCAAATTAGTCAACACATCTCATCCTCAATTTGACCTTAATTTCATCAAAACACCAAATAAGGGATTATTGTTTGGGGGAGAAAGATGTCCTTCCCTAACACATGCTGCCAAAACAGCATGTGTTAGCGCAAAACCTCACTGAGACCCTGGAGCACTACGTATTTCTAAGTATTAAGTGTCATGTGGCACACAGATAACATATTTCATTTCTAAATTGTGAGGCATTCTCCTTTAAGATGAGTCAGAGATGACATCTGTTTTAACAAAACATTACCAAACTCGATACTTGGAAAATAATCAAGATTCTCTGCCTGGTGCCTCTAACTCAGCGGGAGTGAGATATTTCATTCCTCACAGACCACAAACTAGACCACTATACCTCAAAAGCTAAAAGCAGAGATGTTTCCTTATTTTCACCTGTGAGCTGTCTGAACTGGAAACCTGCTTCCACTGTTAGGTCAATGTCATCAGCCTTTCGCAAGAAGGTTGAACTTGTGAGTTTTACAGTTTATCGGAACCTTATCAGAGGACTATGTAACTCCACACTCACGTGGCACTATTCCCATTTCCAGTGTCCCTGGATGAGGTGCAGGGAAGTTTTTTAAGCAAAGAAACTTTGAGTTAGTCTTGTGAAATGACACAAGCACAGATCAGATGCCTTAACTAAGAAGATATTAATAATTAAAATCCAGGAGAAACTTTATCATGTCATATTTATTCTAAATAATAAATCAAGAACTAGCTCTTTAGGCCACCCACCACACAAACATATTTTCTTAATAAGAGAATTAGCATGTGGAGAATTTATTTTAAGTTTCTAAGAACCCCAGAGTCGTTCCAAATTCTTGACTTTAGGACTTAAACCTCCTGTTTGCCTCCAAATCCATCAACACAGTGGTACCAGCCACATGTTATTGCCGGGTCCAGATACCTAAAATATTCATAGTGTCCTTGTCAGAACACATTTCTGCTGCCTGGCTGAACAAATCTCTGTAGAATAAAGGAATGAGGGGGGCGGCAGCGTCTACAACATGAATCAGCAAAATGAAGGCTTCATCTTTTGTGTTGGAATTAGTTGAAGGCAACACGCCCACATGCAATTTTTCTTTTTTTTTCTCTCTCTGTAGATGATTTAATATGTAATAATAACAAGTCAAAGATAAATACTGTCATGAGCATGATAGGATGTAGCCATGCTGGTTATAGGGCATGGTGTACTGTTGCACTATAGTTTGTGTAGCCTACCTTCATGCACTGTCAGTTATGTCAGTCACGAGTCAGTTATGGTTCTGTTACTGTTTATTTTGGCCTTGGCAGCACTGATGCAGAAGTTGTAATTGTTGAAAGGGGTTTTAGTGAAATTGCTTGTGGTGTTTGCTATATAACATTTACTCTGTTGACTGCAGTTGAGTTCTACCTTCAAGATAAATAGACTGGTATCTTATTTTTCAAGCAACTCATGTGTTCACTCATATAAACAACAATGATGCAGAATGTAATTCAAATTATTGTAGTGAGTTCTCTAGTTTCTTTTCCACTTTTTGGCTCTGATCCAGTTCCTGAAAACAAAACCTTAAGAAAGTAATAAGTCAAGCTAGATCAACTGGCTGCACTCCATTAGCTATAATCACGGCGTCTGAGGATCCAGACACCGTGCTGAGGAGATGGAACGACTGCTTGCCAGGGAATCTTCATTCACCTCTGCAGACAGTTTGGAGAACGCTGACATCAGGCACAGCTAAATGTAGCTTTTGCAAAGACAAATCTTAAAATGAGTAGCAGAAGAAACCTCGAGAGACCAGACATTTTCATGAATTTATGAATTTAAGACATTACCAGCTGTAATTCTTTACATAGGAAGTGTATGTGAGTCATCAGTGAGGCCTTTTTTGTTGAAAACAACTTTGGTGATTTGACCTCTAAGCTGGTTATTTTCCTAGAACGTGTGCATGGACATGCTTCCTCTACAGTCAAGGCACATAGACACAGCAACAAAAAAAGCTAATAGAGGTGAAATATGATGCAGGTGTCCCCTCCTTGGCAACCGGCCATCCATTTTCTTGATCATGAGCCAGCAGTAACTTCTTTCACCTTGTCAGGAATGTCACTGCCACATGGATAGAGACACGGTGTGTATCGTGAAAATAATACAAGGTACAAGACCTGTTATGAAGAGATTAGGTTATGTTGATAAACCTAATCTGTGTTGACTGGACCCATGGGTTTGGATGTTATCGTTGTAGTTTTTTACACAGTGGTTGGCATGTTGTTAAAGCTGTGGCTAAATGCTCTTGTACTGCTGTCACTAAACTAGATTTAGTTGACAAATAACAATAAATACAGACATTTACAGACATGGACACACACACACACATGTTCCTACAATATCCAGATACAAAGGCTGGATGACACACTGGTACTGAAACGCTTCTTATCCTCTAATCTAATTACTGACGCACTGAGGTGGTGATAAGCTCCATTCAGTCAGGGCAGGTGAATGGGTTCCTCTTCCTCTATAATGATGTCTGTGCAGTAGTAGGAGAGGGTTTATCCTGGACGTTCCTTCTTAACTGACATCAAACGACTTATGTGGCGCTCCACATCCCAGCGTGCGGCCATGACTCACAGACACATGCAGTGGAGAATATGACAAATGGCAAAGTAAATATAGCACAGTGACAGTGCAAAGTGAGTGTGGCTGTTGCATTCAAACAGCAGAGGACATTCAATGCAAAAGGAGGGTATTCAATACAAATATTGATATAACAAGTTAGTTAGAGCAGGACACGGGGGAGTGTAATGACTCACCTGCTCTCTGACTTCACACTAGGATATAACTTAACCTTTTGTATTTCCTCAACAAATATATTGCACTTAACTTTGAGGCTTTCAAACTATTTTAATTTCTTCTTTCTTTCTATCCTGTGCATCCCAATTTCCTCATTTTCTTCAGCTAAAGTGAATGCTTGAAAAACTAAAGTGTGAGTGTTTTTAGTATAAAATTCCTTCCTACACAACATGGGGACTTTTCAAAATATGCAATATAACTTTGGAAGATATGCACCTGATTTATTATAATGCGAAATGCTAAAGCCTCATGTAAAAATGTTGTTGCATGAAATTAGGTTCCCTCATCGTCTCTATTTAAAGCAGAGAGTCAAAGACACAATACATATGGACACGTGTAGTTTTAAGATAATATAGAAAAGGTTTTTTGCCTCTATTTACAGACATAGTATCTCAGCTTTAAAAAAACAAGGACCCCCAATTCAGACATTTTCTTTTAAGTGTTTATGACACTATGGTACACTTCCAAATCTAAACATGTAAATAACAACTGGTGTAAATAACATCCATACACTTAAATTCGTTTCTAATATCTGACTGGTATGAAGTATCTAGTATAGTAGGCTATCTCCTTTCTTTCTTCATACCTGCCGTTTTTGTGCATAGTTTATAAATATTTATGTGTGCGTGTAAATTCAATTAATGTTTATATGGAAGTACTAAGTGTGCCGAGTGAAAGCAGAGTCAAATTCCTTATAAGTGTGTGCATAGTTGGCCATTAAATCCGCTTTTGATTCTGATTCAATCTTAAACCCTAGATTTCATCACCTTCAGTGTAAGTAGGAGGCGGGCCCGTGCCCGCCCCTCAGCTCCGCGCGTCACGGGCGGCGTGGCGGTGGCACGGCTTTTCTCGGGATCGCGCCTTCACCTTCAACGGCAGCAGTAACTATCGAGTCAGATCTGGTCCAGACTAGACGGAAAGTGGACGTGCTTCTCGCTCAGACCCGGAGCAGACAACCACCACCGCCACTACCACTACCTACCCCGAGCAATCCGTGCCTGTAGCCGCGTTGCGTCTTTTCTCTAACCCGAACCAACCCAACTCTGAATTCGCATTAAATATGTCTAATATCGTCTGTTGTCAAACGCCTCAGGTAAGATTTTTTTTTCTCTACCCACAGATGAGATGCTATGTGGTGTCTTTGTCAAGTCACTGTTCGCTAACATGTGGATAAAACGATAAATGTATATCCGGTATCAGTGTCTGGTTTTAGTCGTTATTATTATTATTATTATTATTTTAGCTAACTGTTTAGCGCGCGCTAAATAAACGGTAGCTAACAATGATATTGGGTGGAAATAATGTCAACTGCTAAAATGTCACTCAAACCGCCGTTTTCCGCATAACGTTACATCTGGGTTAATCTAATGACGCCGACATTTCGGTCACTTTTGCTTGGCTTACGGGAGCTATTTCTCGCAGGACAGATGAGCTCTCCCCCTCAAATGGGCTCAATATATTCACCGTGGTCCGTGTGGCTCACCCATCCCTCGGCTAGGCAGCAGGTTGTCTCGGCTACAGGCTAAGCTAACACGCAGTAGCTTTTCCGCGCTTCTCCGTGTCTGTGTCCGGTTGTTAGCTGCTTGGCTCCGGCTACATACCGCGCCTTGTCTCGTTCGCGAGTCGAGGAGTTTGTATTGTTTGTCTGTGAATCTGGTGGTTCTTTGAGGGAGTCTCGTTTCCTGACCCAATTTCTGGTGGCGGGATGTAGCCTATTCATATTTATTTAAAACATCGTGGCTATATGACTTCTGGCTCACCGCCAGACACACATCACGGCCCTGGTTACATTACTCCAGCTGAAGCAGGAGGAAGGAAGATGAATGACATTGCTTTGCGGAGAATAGACAAACATGAAATAACCGGGTAGGACTTGCCCACTGGGGTTGTTGGCAGTGGCAACATGGGTACATCCTGTCCTTTATCCACCCTCTGTTTAAATGGCACACTGTGCCATACAGATTTAATAGGCTGTGTCCAGATATTGACGCCTCAGTGTTGAATATTGTTGATTGCACCGTATCGATTGTCTGGTAGAAATGAAATTGTCTTGGCGAGTTAGATTTCCTCAAGTGATTTCCCGGTTGCCTCGTGCTGTGGTAGTATTTGACCGACTGTGCTTGTTAATCCGCAACCACGTGGAAAAAATCCCAAATAACACGCTGTGGTTAGATGAATTCACAGGAAGGATGTGGTACATTTAACTGATCCTTTAAATCCCAACAAACAGATGATTAACAAACCATCTTTGCTGTCATTTTTTTTTTAACTTCCTTTAAGGGGGGAAATCAGTTTTGTTTTCTTCATTTAAAAAAAAAAAACACCTTCCGCTTTTCATTGTGGTTTGTTTTAAGGAAATGTGTTTTTAGTTTTGTTGGTGTTCTCTTCAAAGGGAGATTGTTTTGTACGAATACAGAAATAGAAATAATACATTTTTTACACTCACTCCCTATTAGCATTGGTAAATTTCCACACAGAAAAAAAAAAAAAACTGGGTGAAATACCCAGCAGTTGCCTCTCCTCACCACCGGAGGGGTGTCTAACAAGCATTGATTGTTCAGCGTTAGACCTGCACTTCTGTGCCTGAATAATCAGATGGAAAAATGGAGAGAGAAAATACATTCAAAGCTACTCTCTGTGACAAAGTTGTGAACAATCTCACCCTTTCTCTGTCAACCCATTGTTCTCTCTTCTTTTTTGTTCTCTGGTTGTCCAGCACATGACCACAGATCCGCATTTCCAGCTCACAAAGACTGCTCAGCTGTTTTGTTTTTTTTATACATATAAAATTTGCTCAGTCACTGACCTCATCAGGGTAATTGTTCTTTTCCCCCATCCTCTATCTGGTGTTTAGTCATGAATGGTATTTCCAGTTAAGTAACCAAAGGGGAAACCATTTTGCTAGAGGTCAACATTTAATGCATAGTTAGTGTGAGAAATGCTAAACACTTCTCTTTTTTTTCCCATGATGCTGGACTTCATACCTGAATTGCCGTTTGTCTGTTCTTTGTGTAACACTGGTAATGTTGGGAGATTATCTTATCAGAACATTATTCTTTAATCTCAGTTGTGATTAAGGCAACAGTACTGTCTTAAGAATTATCTAGAAAATTGTGGGCGTGGTTTGCCTGGCAATGCTTGTGTTGAGCGTTTCGGTTTGAAAATGAGAGGAAAACAAGACAACAAGTGAGCGTGTTGGACCCAACACATGTGGTGGAGTTGTGCATTTAAGCCTTCAACAAGGAGTCTTCTGCCAGATGTTGCATAATGGCTCAAAACTGGGTCAGTGTTCCCTTCGTCCACACACTCAGACGGGTGAATTACAGCTTTCCATGCCAGCCTGACTGGAAGTGCTGTTCTGTGCAATACAAAAAGACTATATTCTAGCATGTGCCGTCATGCTCATTCATTTACCCATAAAAACCTCTGGCGCACGTCCCAGCACTCTTAGCTTGGTAGTTTTACACACCCGCCTTTCACACATCTTTGCCAAAACCGAAGCACGGCGCTCGTGTGTTTAGCATGTTATATCATACTGCTCATGATTTGCATATCATTGGATAGAAAACTTAAACAGAGCTCATGTGACGGTCAGTGTTGTCAAATAATTTGTGATACTATTCCCGGAGCAAAGCAATAAATTTTTTATTTCGTTTCTTTTTTCAGTCGTACTCCCTCTCCTCGTACACCCTGTCCCTTTTTATTTTCTCTTCTGCTGCATAATTGTTGTCAAAAGGATTAAGAGGAAAAAGACTTAAATACCCTCTAAGGCTTTTTTCCTTCTGATACTTGACTTGTGTGTATTAAACTCACACTGCACAGTGTGGTTTTGAGTTTAGTAGGTCAATGGATTTTGTTGATTTTACTAAGCACATATGTGTTTGTGCTTTGTGGGTGTTTTTTTAACATTGGACACAACTCATCTCATTATAATGTTTAATCTGAAAGGTTAATATGTGTATATAGCTTATGGCGCTAACGCTTCACTGTGATTTCCTTGTTCGTCCAGTTGCTTAGCACCTTCTCAACATACAATGTGTTTATGTCCTTTACTGAAATTGCATAGCTAAAGGCAGCGGAAAATAAGCGTTGGTCATTTTTAAATTGTGCTTGTGTCTGTCATGACTAATGTTTTTTCTTATTGCTGAAAGCCAGTGTTAGAGGAAGATATAATTTCCCTACAAAAGTACATACATGGCCTTGGGTTTGCAGAACTGTGTTTGTATAACTTTCGTTATAACTGTCTGTGAAGAGCAGCAAACAGTTATTATTTTAACAGCAGACAAAGAGCGTCCTGTTACTCTGCTTCAGTGTCAGACTGATTGTCTTTTTACTTTGTCTGTATTGTACTCGTAGATAGCTTTCTAGCCTGAGGTCTATGCTTGGATTGTGCACAGTGCAACTGGACATAAAACGGTTCTAGATAAAGCTCGCACAAGATAAAAGAATGCGTTTTGATAATTAAGTCTTTGTTTTACATATTGTTGCGCTGTGTCTCACTGGAGGATTGTTAAATGCCTCCTTTGAGCAGAGGCCTGCAGCTTTTATTCTGTTTCAGGGCTCTTGTGCTTCATTATTGGCAAATACATGTACAGTGTTATAAGCTTGAGGAAACAAGCAAGTAGATTTTACATAAAAATAATTATGTCACTGTCTCATGCTGGGATCTGAAAGCTTGATGACCATGATTGATGAGAATAGATTACATGTACAGAAGTTGAGTAACCTGGAGCTTTAATGAGTTGAAATGACAAGACTACCAAAGAAAACCCTGTCACATGGTGAGTGGATACAATTTTAGACTTTGGGGCAGCTGCTGTGGTCTGTCTTGTCTCTCTCTCTCTCTCCAACAATCTGAGATGGTGATAAAATGGTGTTGGAGTTGCTGTGTAATTTATTTCCTGAGCTTCAGACTACAGATGGTAAAATGGTGACGTGGTTGAGCCAGGAGTTGCATCAGTCAGGTTCATTTTTTGTTGCAAAGTACAAGGTGAGTGAATTCCAAACTAATACAAGAATAAAATGTCCTCATGGAGAGATGAGATCATCTCTATCGGTTGCGACATGTGAGTGTGGGCGGGGCTTGTGATTTAGGGTTATACTACCTAGGTTGGCCAACCAGAATCATGGTGTAGCCATTTCAGTTGCATAAAAGAACAGACCTTCCCCTTTTCTAACCATTTGGACTGGCTGTGGAAAGGCTGTTACAAGTTGTTCCCTCCTGCGTTTTCCTTATAGGTCAGTGCTTGAATGAAAGGGTTTCTATAGGGAGGGGCCAGCTGAAGGAGGCTTGTCACATAAGATAGGGTTGAAGTGGCCTTGTTTGCAGAGCGCGTGGAGACGGAGCTGAAGGAATGAGACGGATTAAATGGTCTTGTTTGACCTGGTGGGACGTCGCTGCAGGTGTGGAGATTTAAACCTTTAAATGGATGTAAGACAGGAGTATCAAAGACATGGGCTTTGCTACCAGTGCTGTACAGTTTATTGGAACAAAATGCTGATTTCCAGATTGAATAATGCAATCAGAGGAAATCGATGTATCCTGAGTCAGAACATCTGTTGTTGAATTTTTGTTTGCATGTGGGGAGAATGATTGGAAATATTGCAAGCTCTGCTGCATGTTTGGAAAATGTTGTGCTTGTGAAAAGGACGTTTAAAGAGCAGACGAGCAGCAGGGCAGTGTTTTCATCTACCGTCAGTGCACAGTGACACAAGGTTGACTTGATTTACCACGTTGGTACTGACTCATGCTAGGATTGTTCGAATGCCAAAAACAGGCAGCTTTAATTTCAGTAGAACTGTTTTCTCTTTCCCCTCCTAAACTGATTAATAAAATGTGTTTCTTCTCTCTCTTTTTTTTTTTTCTAGGTTATAATGTATGACCAACACAGAATAAGTACAACTCTATAGCCAACGGGATCCCGAGGACTTGATTACAGTCGCTTCAAGCCTGATAGTTTGTCCGTGCGGCTGCTCCCCCTCTCCCTACTGATCACGCCTGTGTAGTCAACTGGCACTTCTTCTGACAACTTCCCCTCCCTCTCCTCGGGTGAAGAAGACTCAGTTCCCCAGTGATCTCAGTCTACTTCGCCTACCTTTGGTACCTGTTCTACTCAGCAGTGGTGCTTCCCTCGATTTGCATTATTCTCTATTAGGTAAGTCTATGACTAATGCATGGGACCGATTATAATGCACAGTGAACATTGCAAGCACCTAATCCTAATCCTCTCTTTAGTCGTCAATTAATAAAACCGGTAGTTACAATGTTGTACAGCTGGAAGCATGTTGGAAAGGGGTAGCCTAAAGCAGAGAAGCATGCTGGGTAATATTGCTTTACTTATCAAAGTACAAAAATCTGTATTTTTCACTTTTTTTCCATCAGGCATTGATCCAAATTTACCAAGATGATTCCCAACGGTTATTTGATCTTTGAGGATGAAAGTTTCCTGGATTCCACTGTGGCCAAAATGAACGCTCTGAGAAAGAGTGGTCAGTTCTGTGATGTTAGACTGCAGGTATGATTTGATGCAAACACACACACTCGCACACTTTCTCATGTACAGGCTGTTCCAGAAAAGTCACTGAGTCACTGTCAATGAAGCATGAGTTGAGCAGCAAGGGGTACCATAGAAAATAAACAAGTTTGTTTAGAATATAAAACAGAGAGAGATGCACAAGATACCAGTGTAAGCTATATTTATATATGTATTCTTTCAAAGAAATTTGCAGTAGTGTTCCCTTGGTCTGAGTGATGAATCATTTCCCCTTTGTTCCCGTTCTGGAGTTGTGCCAAACCTGGAAACTAGAAGACTTGAGTATTTACATGAATGTTTCCTGTTGTGTTTCCAGTGTTCTCTTATCTCAAGTGTGAGAACCTCTTCCCACCATTTTTTTTTTCCTTTTTTTGACTCACAGCCAATCGGGAATTAAAATTGTTACTAAAGCACAACCCCTAATACTGATTTTTAATGACTGATGTTTGTAATGGCAATGATTTCAGGTTTATTTCTAGATCGAAACTCCACAGTGTTTATTCTCAAATAAACAAAACATTGAGTGTCATCTTCTGTTCTCATTCATCCAGGTGTGTGGTCACGAGCTGATGGCTCACCGTGCTGTTCTGGCTTGCTGCAGTCCCTACCTGTTTGAGATCTTTAACAGTGACATTGAGCCTCATGGAGTCTCACATGTCACTTTTGAGGACTTGGACCCAGAAGCTGTGGAGATCTTGCTCAACTATGCCTACACTGCCCAGTGAGTAGCACTTTTGACCTATGACCTTGTTTTGTCCCTGAACTTATTACTATAAAAGTCTCAACTCTTGAAAATGATTCACAACCTTTTTTTTCTTTTTCTGTGAACAACATAGACTTAAGGCAGACAAAGAGCTGGTTAAGGAAGTTTACTCTGCAGCCAAAAGGTTCAAGATGGAGCGAGTCAAACAGGTATGTTGTCTCTTCCAAGTCTAGAATTTGTTCCCTCAAAATGCAGAATAGAGAACTGTAATTTACCCCAATATTTCCAACTCATATCTCAGATTTGTGGCGACTACCTGCTGTCTAAGATGGATTCCCAGAACGCCATCTCCTTTCGCAACTTTGCCAGCTCTATGGGAGACGCCAGAATTTTGGCCAAAGTGGACGCCTTCATCCAAGACCATCTACTGGAAGTGTCTGAACAAGAAGACTTTCTCAAACTTCCCCGCCTCAAGGTATGGTCTTAAAGTTGGGCTTATGTAATAATCTATAGAAGTGAAGATCTAATCACTGTTTGCTGGTTATTGTCTATTCTTATCCCACTTTACTTTAGCCAGTGTTGAGGGTCTTGAGCTAAACTATATATTTTTACCTTTCTGACTTTGAGATGGGATTAACAATAGCTGCAGTATGAAGATGTGCCTCTTATAGATTTTCAGTTCAAGCCAACTGAGAATGTATTAAGGTCAGAGGGCTTAAATATACAATCGTACGACCTAGCGTAGGCAGGTACATTGTATAAGGTGTGTGTTCAACGTGAGGATTACACTGTAGTACTCTACTGTGTTACGGAGCAGTGACGTTAATACTTGACGATGATGTGCCTCATCTGTCAAACACCAGACTTCAGTGTTTATCTTGTAAAACAAGCAATCTGAACATATCACTTTGGGATCTACAGTTACTTCACATTCTTTTTGGGCATTATAAGATCCTAAATGTGGGGGGAAATGTTAAATTGGTGTATTGGTAAATCATTTGTTTGTTTCAACCACAGTTGGTAGCCTAAACCTGTTAAATGGTCCACATTGATCCTTGAGAAACGTCATTGTTTGGAAGCTATTTGGCCCATTAGGTAATTGTTGCAGTCCCTGTTGGGCCATTTGTAGACACAAAAGAAAGTCTACAAATGGAAAGAAAGAAAACTGATTGTTCACAGAAAAGTCAAAATTATAAAAACATTATTAAACTTTAGTTTTGAATGAATTATCTCAGTCCCTTTTTATTTGGGGATTAAGGATTTGACTGTTTCATCCAGTGGAAAATAGGCGATGACATTGGTACACAGTAATGAATCAAGTGCTCAGGTAAATCAGTAAAGACCATGGTATTGATTTCCTCAGTTATGCATTCACTTGATTCCTGCTGTGCAAGAATCTAACCTCTGTCAACCACATTGCCTGTGTGTGTTTACAGTTAGAAGTAATGCTAGAAGACAACCTGACCCTGCCCAGCAATGGCAAGCTCTACTCGAAGGTGCTCAGCTGGGTGCAGCGTAGTCTTTGGGAGAATGGAGACCAACTGGAACGACTGATGGAGGAGGTCAGTACCAGGGCATGCAACTCTCAAAACTCTCGGGTTGATCTTCATTTCTAATCTTGCCCCTTGCACTCCTCCTGACTCCTCCTGTTCTTGACGTTAAGAAGTCATTAACGGGGCTGAAACAGAAATAGCATGCCACTGTCATGCTGCTATGTCAGGATTCTGTTCTTTTTTCCCTCTGATTTGTTGAGGTTTTTGCAGTAAGAAACTCTGTACCCCTGACCCATACTACAAATTAGAGGTGAGCCGAAAAAGAGCTGGTGTTTGCTCTTGTTTTTTGTTTCCACTGTTCTTTTTTTTTGGGTATGTGGTTGATGTTACGTATACAACCCCCATCTGAGTATTACAGTGCTCTTTTCCTCTGAAACACAAAGACATCGGTTGTCAAAGGTCTGACCCTTGATTCTGCTGTCTCACTGCCACTTTACTATCTGAACAGGTGCGCGTATGTTGCTCCAGCACTAACAGGCATTCCTCCCCATTGATTTATCTCTCCTGTAGGTTTATTAGCAGCAGCAGGAGACCAGACTGAGGAGCCAGGACTGAGCCACCAGGGTAATGAGTCAGAGAGAGAGAGAGAGAGAGTGGAGCACTACTGCCTCTCACCAGCCTCTCTTTGCAGCCAACACTGTGCTCCCGTCTGTCCATGCCACACATACAGATACATCCCATTTCAGTATTTTAAATTAAACATTCCTCACAAAACATTTGCAGCAAATGCATCTAATTCAGCGACCCCTTTCTGCACGTAACACTACATTTTAATACAGGTCTATCTGTTAAGAACCTCACACATTAGGCACTGGGCAGAAAAAGGATTGAGCATAATCACTGTGATTTATTTGGTGTCAGTATAAATATTTTTCTCTAAACTACAAATTAATTATTAACCTTCCAGGTGTAATCATTTCCAGCATTACCTTTCAATTCTGTTAAATCATAGGATCATTTTCTTTTTCTAATGTTTGCCCCTTGAGCTGGGCCACTTGGTGACTTCAACCACTTTTCTCACTGCATTATTTTATCTGACTTCAAAAGAGCATTTGTTTTTCCATTTCCTTCTTGTGGGCTTAAATTGATCATGGGATAAGGTTCAAGCGTTTAACGTTGTAAGCGCCTCAATAGCCGTTACAAAACACCCTCCTGTCTTTAGTCATCTGGATTTGACTGCCTATTGTGGCCGCCGTCACAATGACTGAAGTCGTCAACTTAGAGGACCAGTTTCCAAGCAGCAGAGGTGGACAGAGGGTCACACACAGCCCCTCCTCCATCTCCTCTTCATTCTTCACAGAAGATTTTTCCAGATGCAGCCTCTCTTCACCAGCTCCTTTTTTTTTTAGATTCAAATTAAGGACAGCCTCTGTCAGAAACCCTCTTGAGCTCAAACACTTAACCCACTGGATACAGTGGCAATGGCTTGTGTGTCTTTTTTAAAGGAAGCTTTGCATTCAAGAGACTGAAGAGATCCGGGCCTTCATCCCTTCCCCCCTCCTCCTCCTCCTTCACAGCACGGACCCCCCCACCCTTTCAGCTTTACTCTTCCTCCCCCCACCTTCTTCCCCTTATGCTGGGGTTCTCAGTGTGTTTCCATGGAGACAGCCACATAGGTGTGTTGTTCCTGTTTGTCTTTCAGGTGCAAACGCTGTACTACTCACCTGACCATAAGCTGGTGGATGGAGGGCTGGTGATTGAGGGGCACAGTGAGGTGTTTGGTGGCGAGGAGGACCACCTTCAGTTTGTGCAGGTACTCAACAGCAGCTTGTGCCCGGCTTCGCCACAACGAAGCCTCTATCACACTTTTGCTTGGCAGCGTGTAGCTTTACTTGTACAGCTTGTGCCCGGCCATGCATAAAAATACACCACCACCTGTGCCTGGCTACACATAGATATGGCTCATTTAATACGGCCGTTTAGCCACAATGTACAAACTAATGTCAGTAGGTGAGCAAGAAATGAGCTGTGCCTGCCCGGCTATGCTGTTGAGCATATTAAAACAAAAACATATTTTGATTTTTAAGCTAAAACCAGCTGAGAGAACACTGAAGGCTGTCTGTATTTTGAGTTGTGTGCTGTTAGATCTGACTACAGCGTGGTCTGAAACCAGTTTGCCTTGTTGTGTTGTTGTTTGGCATCAGATGGTTTGAGATTTGAGTACCCACTCGGACATGATTTAATCATCATGTCACGTCTGCATTAGACCAGCTGGATCAAAGTGTAGGTTGGGTATGTTTTGGGTGGCGTTGGCCACGGGTGGGGGGAGCCTCTGGTGCAAGCTTGGCTTCTGTAGCTGCACTGTGCTCTTGCAGAAGAAACCAGTTCGAGAGAGCACCCAGAGACAGATGAGCTGCAGCTCTTCAGGAAGCCTGTCGCCCTCCAACCACGCAGCAAATGCCCCTAAACAGACCGCCAGGAGAGAGTGGAAGTACATCGCCTCTGAGAAGACCACAAGTAAGTGTTTATTGATTACATGTGCAGCATAAGAAGAATAGGTGAGATTAAATCCAGACATATGGCTTCTCCTTCCTCACATGACTTTGAATGATAATCTTGAACCTTCCCTCCAGACAACACCTACCTGTGTCTGGCTGTGCTGGACGGCGTGCTGTGTGTGATCTTCTTGCACGGTCGCAGCAGCCCTCAGACTTCTCCCTCTGCCACCCCCTGCCTGATGAAGAGCCTCAGTTTCGAGGCCCAGCCCGAGGAGCTGGAGGAGCACCCGCTCTCACCCATGCATTACGCTCGCTCCGGCCTGGGCATTGCAGCTGTGAATGGAAGACTCATCGCAGCAGGTTTGCTTAATATTCGGCGACAAACTGGTCTTTAAGTGGAAAGTAAATATAATAGTTTGACCTTGATACCTTTATTCTTGCAGGAGGCTACAACAGAGAGGAGTGTCTGAGGACTGTGGAGTGTTATGACCCCAAAGAGGACTGCTGGACTTTCATCGCGCCCATGCGGACTCCAAGGGCTCGTTTCCAGATGGCTGTACTCATGGTATGGTTTACCATGTATCTTTTATCTCAGGTTTATTGACTCTACAGTAAAGTGACATTTTGAATATTGGCTCAGAAGTGCACCAACTTCATGTTCAAACAGCTTTCCACTGCCTTGTGTAAATACCTACACACTTACCCACTCCCTGTTCAAATAGTTGGTTTCTAAATTCTGTTAGCTCAATGTTAGTAGAGCCAGAGAATAAAAGGCCATAAAAATTTTAAACAAGTGCTGAAGTGTCAGGTTGATTTATTTGCCTAATGATTTGTGCCTTTATACTTCTCCCAGGGTCAACTGTATGTGATTGGAGGTTCAAATGGACATTCTGATGAGCTGAGCTGTGGGGAGACATACGACCCACATGCTGATGAGTGGGCTCAAGTGCCAGAGCTGAGGACCAACCGCTGCAACGCAGGTCAGCGCCTCCTTGCACGTTTTTAATCAGAAAAAGTTCTGTCTTTTAATTAAAACTCGTTAAACTCATTCTGATCTTCTTTGTTTTAAAGGTGTCTGCTCCTTAAACAACAAACTCTATGTTGTGGGAGGGTCAGACCCCTGTGGGCAGAAGGGCCTGAAGAACTGTGATGCTTTTGACCCTGTGACCAAAACCTGGTCCAACTGTGCCTCCCTCAACATCAGTACGTGTCCACACAGACACAAACACACGCAGAGACCATAAATGTCTGTTTTTATAAGTTGAGCTCCCACTATTTTCTCAAGGAAATTGAAATGCTGGAGCCAAGAGGGAGAATTGTTAAAGAACCACTAAAAGTAGAATCACACTCCTTTGTGGTACCACTGTATTCATTAGGTGCATTTGTTTTTCAGGGAGGCACCAGGCAGCAGTGTGTGAGTTGGAAGGCTTCATGTACGTGATTGGAGGGGCGGAGTCGTGGAATTGTCTGAACACTGTGGAACGCTACAATCCCGAGAACAACACCTGGACCCTGATAGCCCCCATGAACGTGGCTCGCAGGGGAGCCGGCGTTGCCGTCCATGCAGGTAAGGAGCAACTGAAACGATGGAGTTGTCTGTTTTTTTTTTTTTTTAATTAAGGAAGTTGTTGACGTGGAAATGTTTCACTCTCCAGGTAAACTGTTTGTCATCGGCGGCTTCGACGGCTCTCGTGCGCTCCGCTGCGTGGAGGTGTACGACCCCGCCCGTAACGAGTGGAGAATGCTGGGCAGCATGACGTCCTCACGCAGCAACGCGGGGGTGGCCATGCTGGGCGAGACCATCTACGCCGTGGGCGGCTTCGACGGAAATGAGTTCCTCAACACGATAGAGGTGTACGACCCCGAGACGGACGAGTGGAACGACTGCGCCACGGCCCTGTCCCCCCTCTCTGACTGAAGAGGGGGGAGACAGGGAGGGAACGGGAGGGGGCGGGGGTTGGGGGAGTTTCACAGTGTTTCACCTTTTTCCAAACTAACAGGCTTAGTGACGTAATCGTGTTTCGTGATGTTCTGTGTGTGTATGAGCGGGTATGTGTGGGAGGGGGTGGGGGACGTCGGAGTGAGGGGTCTTCAGTGAAGACTGGCTTATACTTGGCGGGTTGGAGAGGGAGGGGTGGGGGGTGGGGTTGTTGCCCAAAGCGACATGACGCCTTTGCATATTGCATACAATGTTTTTTCGTGCTGTATATATTTCGATTCTTCCTCATTTTTTTTGTCATATGCCAACATTTAATACACATTTAGTGCTTTTCTTTTTCTCTTTAGAGTTGAAAGGTTTGTCACTTTCATTGAGGGTTTTCAGATGAGCTTTCTACTGTTGGTCACTTGGAGCGTGTGGCAGTAATGAAGTGGTTACAATCGACTTGGAAAGTTAGAAGTTTATTTAAGAATATTTCTGTTGTGGCAATGTAATTTTGCTCACATATTTAGGTCAGTGGTTTGAAGCCTTACTCGGAGTGAGAGTTGAGAAACACCCATCACGGCTTTTGTGTCATTTAAAAAAAAAAAAAAAAAAAAAAACGACAAAGGAGAAAAAAAAAAAAAAAAAAAAACAACGAAAAAACAAGCTGGATTGCTTTTTGAATCTCAAATGATGGCCTTTTTTATATTTTTTATACACTGCTGATTTACCAATAAAATAAAAAGTAGTAGCAGACAGCTTCAGTCAATGAATCTAACCAGTGCCAGTTTTAGTTTATTTTTTGTGCACGCACAACCATGCTTCTGCTAACCAAACTTTTGTTATTGTGATTTTAACCAATTGATGTATGTAGAGATGCAGTTTACTGAAGATCCTTTTTTTTTTCTTTTGTGTTTTAAAGTGTCAGGCATTGGCAGATTCTTCTGGAAGGAAAGTTAGAGCGAGAAAATTGTCATATTTGTAACATTTCTTAATTAATAAATCATTTAAATCTAAGTTTGGTCTTCAGTGTACTTTACTCTGAATGTTGAAGTGATGTGGGGCAGTAACGTGTCTGTTCTGTTGAGCCTTGTTGACACTGCTAACAGCTGATTTTCTGCTTCTATATTTAGACTTTTTTTTTTTTTTTTCCCACCTCATCTCCCCCTTTGCTCTGCTCTTCGATGCAAATAGTTAGTGCATCCTGGTCACTGCCGTCTAAGCTTTCGTTGCCACCGTTTTCCTCAGTGACTACCACACTTAAGCCAGGGTTTTTTTTCTGCTCCTCTAAGTGTCTTTTAGTAGAGATTATACTAAGCTGGCTAACGGACCTCAGCAGGAAGAGACGACGACAGTCACTCCAGGCTGCATCTGCATGACCTCAGACATCACTGATGGTTAAATCCCTCCACTGCGCTCATTCACAAGTTAGTCTCTGATAATCTGCTGAAACACCTGACAGCTGCAGCAAAAAAAAAAAAAAAAAAAAAAAGTGCAGCAGGAAGGAACAGACTAAATTCTTTGATGAGCCTCTTTTTTTCTTTCTTTTTTCATGTATGTCATGTCCAGTTTAACAGAATAACCTATTAGAGAAATGCACAGATGTTGGTATTCAGCTATTTTGTTCGCACAATTTACAAATAAACATTACAAGAGGATATAGAATAATATCCAATCGTTTTTTTTTCTTTCAGCAACCTTAAATGATTAAAGCAACTTGTGTCTGGACAGTAAAGGTCCTGTTGGGTTGGTGGTTAAAGATGCTGACGATTCACTTCACACCTTTTATAAATAGTTTATAGGGTTTTTGTGAGACAGTAAAAAAGGAAAAAAAAAAACTTGTGACGCAGGAGATGTATCCCCGCCCACGCCACCTCCTGTGTGACGTCTGATGCTTTAGCCTCACTCTGTCTGCGCGTGTGTGTGTGTCAGTTGCAGCAGGTGTAATCTCAGCCTGTCCGCTGGCGTCACCTGCACTCTAATCTCCTTAGTCACTATACACATGCAGCCGCATGCACTCACGCTCAGGCTGTATTAATGACAACATGAAAACAGTACAACAACGGTGAACCTCTCCTAGAAACTATAGGAGGCAAAAGTGAGAGAAAGAGCAATTATACAAGATCATGTTACAAAAATAAGTAATTTCACAGACTGGAGGTTTTGGGAAAAAAAAAAAAAACGATAAGAAAACATATAGCGACAACGATAAGAAGACATAAGAAAAAGTTGTGTAACAAAAGTTTGTTTTTAATTTTTTGTTGTAAACATGTAACTCTTTTACTTCAATATACACTTTGTGCTCATAAATAAATTTACATTTCTTGAAAAGAAAAAAACAAGCTACAAACTAGTAGCTGTAGTTATACTGTAGTAGTTTTACTACGTCACTTTAAACGGACAATTGTTGGCTTTCAAAAATCATAATATTGAAACCAGAGGAGATTCAGTTTGATAACAAGAGGCTGTCAAACCATGAAACGTTCTGGTTTAATCGAGGTAATTCGTTCAAAGCTTGACCTCTGCTCTTGTTGGTAACTCATTCAATCACACAGCGTGGATTACACAAACGAGATGTAACGTGTTAAAATAGTGAGCTGTGTGCCAGACAGATTTAGTCTTTGGCTGCTCGTCTCTGAGCTTCGGCATCTTTCCTCTCATCTCATCTAACTCAAGAGAGTGAACTGGCATATTTATGGAAAAAAAAAATTTATATCTAACTACTTTAAGCCCAGTGAGAAACGGCAATAAAGTCATAATAATTCAGTCAAAATTGATGGAAAACAACTATTTAGTAGGTTTAGTATTTAGTAGGTACTGGGTTAAAAAGTAGCAAATAAAGTACAGTAAAGTGTGGTCATTAAAAGAAAAGCTCTCAGTTTTAACAGCATGTGTGTGATTTTGTTGCATCATTACACATGGTCCAAAAACATCCTGAATTCTACATGTGTACATGATGTCGCACACTGTCAGAGGGAAACACAATAATAATGACGATGATGAAAATCAGAACTGTGATTTAACTAATCACACCAAAATAAGAGTATTTTACGTGCATCAGCGTTGATACTCACTGAAATAAAACTTGAGATCTTTAAAAAGATGAGAAATCATCTTATGGGATATGAACAAGTGTAAAACAGTTGAATGAATATCAGAAAACACTGAAAACGGTTCTTTACCAAGGCTGTTCAACAAATGTTTTAACATTTAGAGTAACAGAGAATCAACTGTTAACGTTTGTTCGTTCAGGAAAACTGAAAAATACTCTCTGACAGTAAAAACTGTTTCAACGGGAATTAAAAAAAAAAAATGTAAACAGGTTCAGTCCCAGGAGGCATAATGAAAGCAAACGTTCCTTTAAGATACAGTTTCTACTTCGACCACTGAATGTGAGTTTATTTAAGGCATCCGTTTGGCTGATGTGCAAACGTCCTGGCGCCGGTCCATCCAATACTACGTGGTGAAGGTCATGCTTTGACTTGTGACACCCACACAACGATCCAGAGCCTCTTTTAGTTCCATTAACTGGATCCCTCCGAACCTCAGCTTCTCTCTGAAAAACACAGTCATCATTTATTTCTAGATAGAGTTTCTAATAGAGTTAACAGGTGGAAAATAATGATGCAACATTTGAATTTGAACTCTGGTGATAGTTGTGTGTTTGGTTGAAGTAGATTTAAACTTCTTCTCAGTAAGTTGAGACTATTTTCTCTAAACTTAAACTTCTGTTGTTTATGTAGTCGTGAATAATTAATATAATAAATATTGAATCTGTTTACATAAGCAGCAAAACATTTGAAACTTAAAAAATGTTAGATAATCCAGTGCAGAACTGCAGAACTTCACTAACAGGTTGAACCCAAATGACACCACACACACGTCTTTATGCGTGAACTTTCTATGTGCTGACCATGTTCAGCACAAAATGTCCACGACGGACAAAAGAGCTTCTGTTTGAGCTGCAGCTTCCAGAAGCTCCGCGTTTCAATGTCAGCTATTTACGCTCACTTCTCTGCAGCTGAATTACATTTTTCTGTGGTTACGGCTCCGTATACGTCCATGCAGATGCAAAACACGCGAGCTCTCTTCTCTGTGTGCGCGCACACGTACACAAATTGGCTGCTAAAGTCTTGGCAACGGCTGCTTAGCAGCAGAGACACGGAGGGAGCTTGTTGCTTGTTTTGTTTCCTCCTCTGCTTTGTTTCCATTGGAACATTATGTAACTGCAGGAAGAAGTGAGGGAGGAAAGAAAGACGAGAATCTGCTCGCTGTCGACGCCCCCTCTTTTCAACCATACTTCCATCCATCCATCCTCTTCACCTTCTGCATCCAAGTGTGCAGCTGTGTGTTTTCTGAACCCGAGCAGGTTGTGTTACTGCTCGCTCCCTGCATGTGTTGGTCTGTCACAACTAATCTGACTTTTACATTGTGTTCTGTGGATGAAGAAGTGAAAAGCTTCCTGTTAGTGTGTTTATATATACGAACACAAACACAGGCTCATTAACGCTACACTGTTTAACTTGCTTGAAGAATCTCTGAATGTAATAAAAACACAAAGTGAGTGACGCACATGAGTTCTGCACAAAATCACTGACCCAGATCGACAACGTATACACGACGAGTGAGAGCTGTCCCACTTCCATGTTATATAACGCCATATATGTGTTTGACAGGTAGCTAATGGATACCCCCCGGAGCTTCTAATGATTCACACTGAACTGAACACAGAACCACATGACGTGCTGAAATGACATAACTGCTGATTTCCACCAGATAATGACATTGTTATGTCTTGAACTGGATTCATTTTGCTACATAACTAAAATTTCCTTGAGTTATGGTCATAAACATGTTTTGTGAGGTGATAGTCACCTTCATCTTTACCTCAACTTTGAATCACTTCATGTTTGAGTCAAAGTGGAAGTTTGAAGAAATACTGTCGTATAGATGTACGGACAACAGGGGCCTGATAGTAACAGGATGTGCAGAAGGATCCATTTATAAAAGATGGCAAATAAATGAGTGAAAAATAAAATGTTTTAGTTGAACTTTCAGAGTTTATTTTTTATAATTTCCTCTATTCGTGAAGCTCGTCATCTTTCATTCTTCACACTAAACATTCTCTTTCTTCACTTTTGTGGAAAACCTTGACGATGATGAGGTTTACGTAAAACCAAGTCTTTCCTTTAGAGTCTTTTTTTCCCATTTCATGTTCATTTGAAAACAAACCATTGACCTTAAAAGTCTGTGCCAGCCTTGGAGAGAAAGGCTCGTGAAGGAGTGGCAGTCAATGATAACAAGAGGCCACTGAGTTTGCTTAGAAAATGTTTGACCTACGTGGACGTGAGAGAGATTTTGGTGCAGTCAAATCTGTATTGAATGATGAAAGAGAAGAAAACAAAAGCTTCTGTCTGTGGATGTATAATGTTTTTGATTTAATCAATGAAAAATTATCATTTTAGTGACAAACAGCAACAGTCAATGATCTGTCTTATCAAACATAAAACACTGAATAAAAAGAAAATCAAATAACATAAGGCCTCAGGCCTTTTTCTATTTAACTATGTCTTGTTTCATACAGCCTGTTCAGTTTTATAAAATATCACAGCTGTTTTTCTTCTTGGTCATAAAAATACAATGTAAATATTAGGATGTAAGATAAAACTATGAGAGGTGACCGCAAACGATAAGGAGCCGGTGTTTAAGTTGTTTGTCTGAGTTAATGAAGTTAAACACTGCGCATACGTACAATGTAACCGAGCTGTGAGGACAAATGATGTATTTGCTCCCACATATCACCTGTTTCAACCAGCAGATAAGTTGCTCTAAGAGACACAAAGCGTTTGACCTGAAAGAACCCAAGATGAACAAAAGTCAGGTTCAGACACGTACAGATAACTCTGCATCCGTTAATATAAACACGGAAACAACATGTGGAAAATCACCAATGATCAGATCACGATGTCCATTGATTCACACTCACTGCATATATTCAAATGTTTCTCAGACCTGAATCTAGAGAACAACAACGCTGAGAAACACAAACACTGGGAAACAAATTTCTTTTGTTGTGTTCCTTTCCCTCCTACTCTCTTAGAAAAAAAAAAAAAAACAGTAAAAGTGAGGCGGCTTCCAGAAAAGAGATTATGTAAAACTCAGTGTTTACGTGGCTTTTGAGACAAAAACTCTACTTCCACAAAAACAAGACTTTAAATTATCAATCCAACATTTTCAAAATCTGGAAACTCCTCCCGAGGCTTATCTGCCATTCTGGCCTAACTGAAGTGAAAGCTGCCAGTCAGTGACTGTTTGATCCAGAGAAGTGGCCTCCCTCAGGCTTTATGTAACTTATGATGTCATGCCTCTGCACCGAGCACAGAAATCAAATATTTAACATCGCGGATAATGCGCTCACCAAGTAAAAGCCGAGATCACTTCCCATTGAATGCATCAAATAAAAAATTTACAGTCACAACACGGCCAGCTTATATCTTTCAGTGGGGACCTGTTGTAACAAAAGCCCCAGTGACGTGACTGTGGCTAAGTGCGCGCAAAGCTGCTCGGCGTAGTGACACAGCAGATGTTGTCTTTAATACTAAATAAACCTTTGGTTTCATTTAGCTCCGCATCATTATTCCTAACAAGAAAGTAACTCTCTGAAATGCAGGGAAATAATACTTCCGCTTGTGTAATTCGTACTTCATGAACAAACACTTCTATTAATTGTTTGCTTTGAAAATCTTTTAGAGAAAAAAAAACCTGACTGACAGAGATAAGCCGGGGCCGGGGTTATGAAATCATTAGCAACATTTCTGACAGTCAAACAGCGGCAGAGGACATGAGGGGAGGACACGTAATGAGCAGGAAACAAATAATCTGTTGAATACATAGAACTGCAGCTTGTTTCCATGGCAGTTGCATGGTTTCACCTTGGGCTCAGAAAATACAGAAATACAGCTGCAATTCAGCCTCAGATCCACGTCATCACCAACCAGAGGTGACGAACGTAGTGATGCTGTTGGTCTCGCTATGTCTATGCATCTACACAACGACGTGTGCTGCCAAAGACTACAGATACAACATTTTATTTAATTATAACATTTCATTTTGATATTTTTTTCATACTGGATTCCTGAAACCATGAAATCAACGTGTGTGTTTATCAGATCAGATGGAAAAACACTTAATCTAACACATAATAACACTCGACATCATAAACAATCATGACAAAAATAAGTCAGACTTTCAAACTTTTAATTTTCATATTCACAACTAAAGAAAAACTGTAAAAATCCCTTAATTTTCAAGATATTTATTGAAATACCATGAATTTATAACTTTATATCACTGATTATTTTCTGTCCGTTAATGAATAACTGACACAATAATAGTTTCACAACCACAAATGTAACAACTATCACTGTAACTTGAATAAAAAAATATATAGACTATAAGAAAATGCTTTTATTGTCACGACTCTCTGACACGACTCTTAACCAATAAGACTTGTGACAAGACACAATTTAAATTATGTCACATTTAAAGTAACGAACAACAGCCAAAAATACACAGACTAGTAGGATACTTGTGCACTGACAGGTGTATGTAAATTCTGCATGGATGAGTTAGAAACTCAATAGATACTAGATTCTACTATGAGATTAGTCCGTTACTGAGAGATCTAGTTATTTAAAACAAACATTAGCAACAGGCGAGTGAAGTGAAGGAATCCAGGCTCAGTCTGGTGAGTCAACACTGTCTTTACATAATGAGAGTTTATTATATGACTCCTTGTGGGAACCCTGTTCAATCTCATTGTTCAAATAAAGTCAGCTGGTCACTGAACATTCATGTCTTGTTTACTCGACCACTTCAGTCTGCAGACGCAGCGTTAAGTCTTGTCCACGCAACAGATAAATCTTGATGATTGTGTTTGACAAGTGATAGATTTGTGATCTAGGTAACTACCATTGTGTGTTATATAGTCTGATTATAAGGCAGCCTGATGATTACTCTGGTATGCCTGTTAGATTATGAAAGCTCCTTCAAAGAAATGTGTTAATAATCAGTGTCACAGCTGTTAGGAAGTGTCGGCATGGCTGCAGACATTGTGTGAGCTCTGCTGGGGATATCTGCGAGGAGGGTTAGAGTTACAGATTAACGGCTGCGACGCTGATCAAACAGCAACCTGCCCGGGCACGCTGCTGTGACAAAGAGCGAAAGAACTCCGAGTACCTGTGAATGTTTGATTGTGATATCGGGTCAGAGGAGAGGTGCTTTCCGATGCTTACATCAAGCGCTCGGCCTCTGAAAAAAAGTGACTAAAACCTGTCATTCTTGTTATATGTGACTGCCAGGAACTGTATGAGTCAAGAAATCGGTTTGTAGTGGAACTTGAGTGGCAAGAGTCATAGTGTATATTGTGTGTGAATGTGTGTGTGTGTGTGCATCCTACCTGTAGTCCTGTTGTGAGAAACAATCAAGTAGGTCCCTTGGTTTCAATCTGGAATCCACATTTACAATCTGAAACGCAAAACATACGAGCTGAGCTAAAAATGAATTTGTCAAGGTGAGTCTAACATAACAAACAACCACTGCCGAGGGGAAAAGAAATACATTTATTTTTAATTAAATGTCAATAACCGTGGAAATGGTTCCAACCTTATACGAGTGGATGATGCTGAGCAGTGTCTCCACTTCCTCTAAACTAGGAGCTGAGGACAAGACACTGAAGAAGAAAAAAACAATAAAGAAACAATAAATTTTAGGGTTAAGACTGGGGTCAGTATATACAACAATTTACAAAAGGACATGTTCACTGAATTTTAACTGAAGGACATTTTGTTTTTCCCTCAGGTAATAACATTTAAAAAGCAAGTAGGATGTTGCTTGTCTGACATGAAGCGTCTATAAATCTCTTTTCTGGGTTTATATTAACTTGTCTGCAAACAACAGGAGTACATAACTCTTTAATGATTTCTCTCTGTATCAATCCATCACCATGTATCAGCATGAAATGCAAACAAGCCGGAGCAAGGTAAGTTTATTCATATTCATTCATATAGCACCTCAGTATCGGCCGATAATAATGAGAGATACCCTCGGAGGAAAATACAGGGACGGACAAAAGGAGAGAAAAGAGAGAAAGATGAGGAAATAAAAAAAATGGTCATTTGAGTAGAGACCTAAATTATCCATACTGTGTCGAGTGTCCACACAATGAGAAAAATGAGAGTGAGACGCAGGGAGATGGCCTGTATAGAATGAGTCATAGCTCCGCTCACGTGAAAATGAGTCTGGCCGTCTCCTAGGCAACTGTGTTTGAGCAGCTCAACACACACATGCATGTGCACAGATAAGTGCAGGAGAGCGAAGACATATAAGCATAAAGTATGCACGGTGGACCAAACTGACTGCAGAGCAGCAGAGAGCTTGTTCCAAAACGCTCACAGAGCACATTCACCAGGTTTATATAATGACTGTTATATATAACTACTATTTATGCTCTCACATAGTAAAAAAAAAAATAAAAACACCTATAGATTTTTTAATCTCCTTTAGCCAAACAAAAGGGGAAATACACCCACACATTCTGTGTATCAGCCACTTAAAGCATTTATGACCCTGAACAACAACAATCTCACACATAAACATTCACATTCACACACACACACAAGCCTGAGATAAAAACATGTTTTGAAAGTGTTTTGATGCAGTTTAGCAGTTGTGGCAAAACTAGTTGAGGCTCTGGTTTATGTTGAGAGCAAACATCTGCACCTTCACCTGATTTAGATCTCAAATGAGCGTCACACATCAGCATCACAACAACAACAAATCCGTTCATTGATGCAGAGAAGACAGTGAGGTCTTGAAGAAAATGTTCTGATACAGACTGATTAATGTCACACAAAGATACAGCTACAGGTGCAAAATGCCACAACACAGTCTCAACGCTGCCATGCTTCTCTTATACTGTATGTCACAAACAATAGAGACAGAGCTACAGAGGACAAGAGCTTTTGAGTGATAATTAAATGCACTTGGGACACATCCAGTGCCTTATGATCTGACAAGCTGGTTGTGTCTGTTTTACAGCCACTGAGCTGAGAACTCAATACACAGTGGAGGCATCACTTTTCTGATGTTCTCCAGTTATTGTAGAGATAAATATCTCATAAAAGTACCCTGGTTTTGTAGCTACTGACTGATTTTAAAAACCTATTTCAGTTTGGTTGTGCAGAATCAGCGCTGTGTGTCCTGAATGAAATTCAGAGAGCAGCAGAGAAAAGACTAGAGTACAAAGAAACATCACAGGGAAAAAAAGAGCAAACCTCGAATAACAACCATAACAAGTCTCTTGATCTATCACAAACCACAACAGGAAGAAGATGATGATGGAGGTTAAAGCAGAAAAGATGAACTAACATCTCAAGTGTCAAATCTGTCTTGAGTGAGACGTCTAAACAAACTGCAACTTCAATAAAAACATCTCAAATTTTTTTTTTTTAAATTATCTTTACATGACAGAAAAACTTGTCTTCCAGAACATTTTACCATCAAAGGAGAAATCTTCAGGACTTCTGGTTGCAGGTAATAAATAATGTAGTAACTCTGACTGAATGTTATGTTTTTGTATTTTGATGTTACATGAGAGGAGAAGGAGCAGAGGCTGTGAAACATCACAAACATACAAATAAATATAAATAGAGCTGTAGATTCTTGAACAGCTATGAAAGTAAACGCTCCGTCTAAGCCTTGTTAAAAGCAGACGTTATGAATCTTCATAGTAGGAAACAAAACAGGTGCTACTAATAACCACAACATGAGCTCTGTTTTTTTCCCCCCAAGTGTCCAAATAAGTCACGGCCGTGTGATCGGGAGCCAGCGTGCACATCAGAACTCTGAAACCGGGGCAGTTAAATGGAATATAGTGATCATTAACTTTTATTATTTACACCTGTGGTTTTCCTGCTGTGACATGTCAAAATGTCTTATGAGGAGGAAAAAAAAGGTGTTCTGTGGTTGAATAATTCCCACACCTGCAACAGCAGTTGTATGCGCCAAAAACGACTGAACAGGAAGGAAGTCGAGGATGGAGGTGACGGCTGCTTGCCAACTTCACAGAAAGGTGATGACATAATCACAAGAGGACACATAATAAACACTCAGTGTGATCTGAGAATAAGGGTCTATATGTATTCACATGTAGCCAATGCAGCCACTGCTTGTGAGAAGATGCAGAAAACCACAGCAAGCCTGTATTTCCCTGAGGAAACCTCCCAGAGGGATCAATAATGTTTCTATCTTTCTATTACATTCAACCAATGACAAACTCAGCATCTTGCCCCGGTGTTACATTGTGAACTGTGAATAAACCAGATACTGACGCTGAACAGAGCAGTTACATTGGCAAACCTCACAGATAACTGTTACCATTCTCCCTCTCAAGGGCTCAGCGAGCGGCTAAACTGTGCAACAGTGTAGAGCAGAGCTGCCTGTTGCATCATGGGAAAGGTGATAAGACAAAAGCCACAAGGTCAAGCAGATTAGAACCAGACCTACACCCTATGCCAAGCAGGGCCTTAGAGCCATGAGGTCACACGACGTAACGTACACGCACATTAGCAGGTCACAGGAAGGAGTAGGCTGCTTCAGAATGGATCAAGAACAGTTCAAAGGACTTTCTATAGACACCGGTTACCGAGGCAAAGGTGAAACACAACTTGAATGAAGGCATGGTGACAGTACGGGTTAAGTCAGAGGGTTTGATGAAGATGGATAAGTGGGATCATCTATCTCCATGGCTACAGAGAGCCAGAGCAGTCATCACTGACCTTGACAGATCAGTACCTGCTTAGATTCCTGCTCTATTCACAATTTTTTCTTATTTTTCAAGACTCTCACTCTATGAAAACTCACCGCACATCACTAGGTTAAGTCTTGTATGAATCATAGAAAATGGCCCTTACAGACTGAAACTCTTATATTTAATAGACAGAGAAACTGTGACAGAAGGGGGCTGAAATACCTGCTGAAGGCTTGGAGCAGCTGCGACACCATGGCGGACACTTTGTGCAGATAAGCCAAGGCGTCCTGTGGTGGCGGAGGGCCGCCCGCTGGTTGAGCACTCTGCGTGGTGTTGGGGTCAAAGCCCAGAGCTTTGAACACTTCCGTGCTGAGACAAGACAGAAAACAACAACCTCAGAGGTCAATGGAATGGAAAAAAAAACAAAATATATATCAACACATGCAACTGTGTGTAAGTCAGCAGGTCATTCTTTGTTTATTTATTTACTGTAAACTCTGCTGTTCGGTGTCTTTTCACAAAAGACATGAGGTGTAAAAGATAAATAAAGTGACATTACTAAATAATCAATACAAAATACATCATCCTAACCTGTCATCTACAGTATTTATCTGCAGTACAATCTTAAGTCAAACCTTAGCACTACTACACCCACCTTACATGACACACAGCATCCCAGATGTTCTGAAACAAAGCCCACACTTCCTGATGAGAAACTTGAGCAGACGTGGTTTGTTTGTCTTCATCATCATCATTCATGACGATATCAGAAGAAGGAGAATCTCCCTACACACACACACACACACACACATTAAAACAATATTAAATAGAATACAATAAAAATGAAAGTCTGTATCTAATCTAAAACAGTTCTGATGAAACTGATGTTTGGAATGTTGTTGTTTTAGAACTCATCATCAGATCTTTCAATACCGAGAGAAAACAGACACCACCACAACATACAAGCCAACCCAGGGAGGTCAGGGGTTAATAAATTTGAGCTTTTATTACATGAAGAACATTTAAACTTCAAATGTGCTTCATACTGACCTGAGTTTGCAGCTTTCTGAGAATAGCATCCATGACAGAAATGGCACTGGCTGCACGGCTTGAACTTTTAACAAATGCTTTCACGAGCATCTTAGCTTCTTGGACGGCTGCTACAATCGCATCACAGTCCACGGTTTTATCTGGAAGAATGTGTACAAAAGATACAGAAGATTTGAGTCATCAGATGACAGCGCTAGAAAAGGCACATGCATATGAATATTGTTTTATAACGATAAACGATGAATACCATTTTATAAAGATACACGTACCTAAAATGAATGCCCTCACTGATATAAATTATATGATGCTATAATGCAATACAATTCAAATGCACCACAAACTGCAGCCTCCAACATTAAATCAATGCTACTTTAAAACCCCTTAAACAAACAAAACAGAAAGAACAAGAGCTATAACTTTCATGTTGGTATGATTTACTGCACTTTTAGTCAGGTGAACCTAGTAAACAAAGGAAGGAGGTGTTATTCTTACTAGCAAACATTTTTCATGATCTGTGTAACATTAAAGTGGAGGAAAAATCTTTCAGTAACACACACTGATGTTATTTTTGTGTATATATTATTATACCTGTAGGTGTAAGGCCCCACTCCAGGGGGCCTTGCTGCAGCTACATACCTGTCACTAAAGCTCACAACTAAACCAGTTCTAACTCGTATCTTAAAAAACGGGCATTGTTACTTTCTAGATGCCTGTCAAGTGTCTGTCCTCACAATTACAGTTACATGTAACTGCACACACACACTCACAGCCTGCTCGGAACAGTCTAGAAAATCACATGCAGTACTTTTCCACTCCTAGATTTGTTCTTAGCCTGACATACAGTTTATCCCTCCTTCCTCCTCCTCCTCTCCTCCTCCTCCTCCTCCTCCTTCTATTCTCAGAATCCTGGCACAGAGCCAGAATCTGTGGCATCAAAAACGATCCAGAATCATGCTTGTGAGCCGTGGATACACCAAACAGAAGAAAATTTCAGCAGTTTTATATAACAACATTCTTGAATGGATTAGAAAGCTCTGTGCCACTGATGCAGCAGTCACACCCACAGGTGGATTTAAGATACTGAATCAGAGAGTGAAACACACACTCAGCACTGTAAGCATAATGTAATTAGATCCAGCAACGCTGAGAGATCCAGAGCAAGAAGTGCTGCAGTGGGCGACTCAGCATCTTTCTGACACACATTTGAGTGTCCCGCTTTAGCTGATGACCTGATTCTGTATGTAGTTCTGTAGGGTAGCGCAGTGCAGGGCAGGTAACGTCATACCCAGAGGAGTAAGGCTTCCCGCTCAGGGATGAGTCAGTGTCTCAAAACCAAAACTGTCCAAGAAAATCCCTCAAAGCTTATTTGGACAGCTGATGTTTTCATTACAATCTTACATTTTATAATTCAAAACCAACTTAACATCAGCAATTTTTTGTACAACTTATTTTAATCACAATGCGTCTAATTACAGTGGAACAAAAATATCTTTGCATTTAGGAGCTCCAAGCTTGGAGCTGATCAAAATCAGCTCCAAGGAAACTGGTATTCTGTGTTTTTCTTTACAGTATGTGATGTTATCAAACCTTCTCAAACCAAAGCAAAAGCGAAGATGCGGAACAAAACAATGTAAAAGGTCAAAACTCAGAGAAAACACTCAGGTAACTGCGCACCCTACATGCCATATCAGACAAAATAGCTCACAGCAATGCAGCAATAAAGAGCTGATTTCTAAACTGACTCCACTCAGCTCTCTTCGGTGTTTGGACCATGCCCAAGACAGACAAGAGTAGTAACATTAACCTATATTTACAGACATCTACATGGCTGGATTCCCATTATAACTATTGTTTGCAAACCCAAACACCAAACACTGAAAAAATATATTGTAGCTATTAATAAATCAGCACAGTGGACTCCAAAACTTTTTTTCTGTACAGAATATGCAGTTATAAAACCACTTAAATAAATAATAACATTGCCACCTCTTCTAGCTACATACCTGAGTTGAAGAATTCAATGAGATTTAAAACAGTTTGCTGATTCTTTCGCTCGACAATATGTCCAAAGACAGCAATCCAGTGCTTTTTCAAACACTGCAGGACGTCTTGAAGAGTCCAAGGTGGTTTTACATAAACAATCTGTTAACAGGAGCACATGAAACACAATAAAATAATGATCTAGTTACAAAATCATCATTGTTACATACATTATTTATCTTAGCACTTTTGCATTCTTGCACTTTATAAACATACAGGCTTATTAAAGTATATAAAAAGTATAAATATAGTTTAAAAGATAATGTGAAATTCCAAAACATAAATTTTTACCTCTAACCAGAGGTCTCCAAAAGCAGCCTTCATCTCTGACTCTAGCACGTCAGACAGCACCTCCTGCAGGCTGTTTTCTAGTTCAGAAACACATCTGCTGAGGTCCCATTTTGTCTTGACTTCTCTTTCACTCAGCTGCTGGTTGTCTGTGAACAGTTACATAGGTGCACATAAATATAAGTATAGACACAAAGTATAAACAGTGCAGGACACCAGCTATCCTCTACATAAGAGTATGCACTACTAAATACTAACACTAAATACTAAGTGATTTTGTCATTTGTTGTTCATGGAAACTGATTTGTTTAATGTCACCTGTGTGTAAGATGTAATGCAGAGGGATTTGAAGTGTAGGAAAAGAAAACAGGAAAATAGGAAGTCGTGGGTGGACAAGGCAAGTGCATGGACGGTATGTTCTATTAACTAGTGCACTATGATGGAGTATGCCAAGTAATTTCCTGTTTTGCATGAAGAGCACATTAATCCTTGGCTCACGTTTCATTACGAGGCCTGTTCTCTCTTGACTGTGTGGTGCAGCTGATGTGCAGCTCTGGCTCGGCATCGGTGTTGAGATCTGAGGGTTTATAGGAGGCAGCAGGGGGGTCTCGACATTTTGCAGCGGGCGAAGGCCACGTCCGGCTCGTCCCACCTCTGCATCTAAATCATTCTTGCTGAGAGCCTTCACCCCACTCAGGAGGGCTTTACTGCATAGATTCTTATCATTTCTAAAGAGGAAAGAAAAAGATAATCTTTTTAATTAATTGATATAACCTCTATTTGAACTACGCAACACAAATCCAATATTTGCCCAGTAATTTCTAGCAAAAATGATCACTAACATTGTCTGAAAACAGCAGCAGTCAGAGAAATAGGTCAAAAGGAAAAAGACAGTGAAATAATACAACAGCTACTCCTATTGAACTGAAAGAATTCCTGAACTAAACTCAAAATTCCTCACTCAGCACATCTATTCTCACCCAATTACTCTGTCTGGCTCTGCCTTTCTCTCATCTCAACTGGAACTATCTGGTTGGACACACTCACAGTCACATGCATGTGCATTATTTGCAGAGGACACACACTTTACTGCAGCAGCAGCAGTAGAAGCAGCAGCAGCAGCAGCAGCAGCGGTGGTGGTGGTGGTGGTGGTATACCATAGGGGGAGGGGGAACTCACGTGCATAGGATGAGAGCGCATCCTGGATACAGACTCTGGTATTGCAGGCAGCACTGCAGCACTCTGTCATCGTTATTCTCAGCACTCAGACCATCTGGGGACAAGGGCGTCCAGAGATAAGGAAGGAAGGAACAGGATGACAAGAGTGACAGAGACAAACATGACAGTCCATATAAGGACAAAGAAATATGTTTAATTCACGACACTGAGAGCACATTGTAAGCGCGACACCACACTGTACATCAGCGCCCGGCATGTTGTTTTCCCTCTTAAGACAAACAGGATGTTTCAAAGATGAAGGATACAAGATGGAGACTTCAGGGTCTATTTCAAGAGATACACTGAAGATGTACGTGTGTATGTTCTTGATCTTGATTGAAGATCATATTAATAATGATCATTAATTAATGTTTCATCAATATTACACACATGGATAGGAAAGGTCACCTTATGGGTGCAACCTGCCCTTGACATGCACACCATGGATGCTATGAGGAGGAATTCAGGAAGACCAACTGAGTGCTACTGCCACCTAGTGTACATGTGGTGAAAATTCATATATTTACTAATTAATAGAATTAAGTCATTGCTGTAACCCTGCTGGTCTCTTACACCTTAAACACTTCATGTTCAGTAGCAGTTTATCTAAACACAGACGTTCCACATCCCTGGCTGTCTTTGATAATTTTAACATACTGAAAATTCTGATATTGTCCTGAAATCTGTACTCACTGCTGATCTCGGCAGCCTGCTGCATCGACTGCCCCCAGAGATGTGGTTGGCGGCTCTTCAAAGAGTTGTAAATGTACGAGATGGCAGGAGTGGCCAGGTGAGCCACAGAACCCGACAGGTCTTTCCCTCTTTTTAAGGAATCCAGCTCCTGAAGAACCACCCAGGGGATCAGAACAACAGGAAAACCCAAGGCTAAGATGACAGGAAGAAGGGAGAAAAACAGGAGGGATAAGTCTCAATCTCATATCAAACTGTAAGGATGGTTATTTTTTACAGTTATTAATATATTTTCAACAGAAATGGGATTTCACTTCCTTTCACTTTCACTTCCTTGGGATTAAAAAGTAAAGACATATTTGCTGAGGAATAACTCACAATTTAGTTTACATCTAAACACACACAGGAGCTAAAACCTACTGCAAAAGTCTGCACAAAGTTTCATTATTCAACATATTAAACAGCTATAAACATAAAAAACAAACAATGATTTTAAAGATTTCACCTCCGAGGCCGTGAGAACTGGTCTTTTTCACATAGTCCAGGTGACTGAGGAGAATGTTGGTGTCCAGAACGAGGATTAGGTCTTGTTGAGGAGGTCGCTCGCCTGTGACACAAGACACAAGGTTGATGTTTATTCAGTTATTTATAATGAAAATAAGAAACTGTTGCTGAATCAAACCACAGGACAGGACAGGATATAGTCTGTAAATATCTGCTTTCATCATTCTGAGGCAAAAGCAAAAGCTGTTTAAATTATGTATCAAATTTTAGGTAAATCACATTATTTTTCATTATAAAGCTTATGATTTCAAACTTACTGACTCATTGTGGTTATATGAACTAAACGTAACAATAAAATATATATTTGATCCATTATAAGTGCATAAAAATGCCTCACGTATAGAGACACAGACATAAACACTGGGTATACAGAGACATAGACATGCCTCAAAACTTACTGTATGTATCTGTAGCTCCCTCTTCTGTGGGGTCTATGTCCATACAAGTCAGTTCACCATAACTCTGCATCACATTCACCTCCAATGTCTTCTTAGCGCGGGCGAGATGAATCTCTTCAACAACTTGCATCTACAGAACAAAACAAGATACAAACATCATCTCTGCTATTTCAAACTACTGACACAACATACTGAAACAGTTAAAATAACTTGTGTTTAACATTACCTGATTACACCAAGGCTCAGTGGTTGTACTGCATGTAGCAGGAGGGCATGTGGTTGGGAGCTCATCCTGCAAAGATGAACTCTTCTTTTGTCTTTCAGATGAAAAACTAGGAGTTACATCCACAGAGGCTTGATGTTGTTGAACAACCGTCTCCTGCTTGGAGTTACTTATTGAGGAGTCTGAGTCTGTAAACTTTGAGAAACTGAGATTTCTGTTTTCTGGAACAGTGCAACTGTCACCACCAGTTTTATCTACTGACCTTGGTTGAACATTTTTTGGTATTTTAAAATTTAGAGGCAGAGGTTTCGTGAGAGAAGCTGTTGATGATGAAATAACTGGTTTATGTGACATTGATGTGACGCTCCTAGGAATGAAAGAAAGGTTCTTCACCTTTGAGCTGCTCTCTGAGGTAGTTTGCTTAGCTGAAGTGGAAGACTGATTTGTGGTAGAGGCAGAAGGAGTTATGCGTTCTGTACACAGGTTTCTTTTTTCCTTTAAGTGCCTTTCTCGACGCATTTGGTTGAACTTTCTAATGAGCTCCTCCTTCTTTTGCTGTAAAGAATCTTGTGAGACAGTGGGGGTCTTGCTTGGTTCCTTGATCCTGTTGGTATTTCTGTCATTTCCAGTCTTTGGTGTTTCCTCAACTCTGCACCTCTTCTGTTCATTCTGCCTTCTCTCTGGTTCTTTCTGTTTCCCAGAAGCCAAACTCGTTAGCTTTTTTGATTTTGATGGGTCCTGCTGAAAGGACTTTTCATCTGAGCAGCCTTTAGAGATACTCTCTTTTTTATGAGAAACTGCATCTGAAGTGGGAGTCCTAGAGGATTTTGAGTATCCTCTTTCCACAGACTTACTTCTACTGGAAGTATTATCTTTACCTGAAGTATGATGCTTTGTTTTACTGGAGTAATGTCCTGTGTGGTGTGATGAAGACACACTTTTGTTTTTTGAGCATTCTTCAGGCTTATTAACAGGTTTCGTCTCTGTCGCTTGTGTTGTTGAAAGTCTGTAGACGGGCTTTTTGATATGACGAGAGCTTCGGGAATCATTTCTACTGGCAGAAGAAACTGAATTTTCCTGCTGCGCCGCACAGCTACATGTGGACAAAGAGGAGGCGGAACACAGTCAGTGATAAACATAAAAATGGAAATGAAAGATGCTCAATTACTTATGATCTTCTTTATCATTAATGTCATTCATTTGTTATTTACCGCGTCTGTGGCTCTTGCCTCCTGCTCTCATGTTTGTAACTTCTGGCAGAATCTTTTTCTTTGGATGTCTAAAAATGTAAAATGAAAAATACAAAAGGTTAAGAGCAATTGTCAAAAGTCAAGTGTCCTGCTAAATGTACTGTCCAAAAACAGAGATTCCTGGCAATTATATGAGTTATGATTTTGAGTTGCAATATCATGTATGTCCCATGAAACTGACTTCAGATGAGTGTGTTTATATGTGTGTTTTAATAAGAACCTTGCAACCTTGTCAAAGACAACCAGCTGCATGTTCAAGGTCCAACAACTCCTTAGTTTACATCAGACAACACCAGATAAGGAGCATTCACATAAACAGATTGCTCTCGGTCATACATAGTGCAGCATATCATTTTTCTATTGCAGCGTATTTCAGAAGGAGATAAAGAGCAGCGACAGAGAGCAGAGCATATTATGGCGAGGATGACAGAAAAAGAAAGAGAGCGTGATAAAGATTGGCCTCAACACTGTCCTCAGCTCTGACAGGAGTTAACAGTTAATCATCACAATCATCACCATCATTTTCACGTCCTCTCCTATCATGGCAGAAATGTGGAAAGACTGAGAGAAAAGGCCAGAGTGAACATATGAAAGATGGACAGTGAAAGAAGTGATTCAAGAGAGATTAAACTGGAAATGGATTTTTTATATTTTATGTGTTATAATGTAAATTTACAGTAGAGGCAATTTTATATCTAAGATGAAACAAAAAAGTTGAACAAAAGAGAGTTCACACTTTCAGCTGTCTTTCTTGTAGCTTAATAAACAGTCATGCATGAAAGGACCCAAACACACGGTGCAAGTGAATGAACAGTCTGTGAGTGAAGTCAACCTTCACATCCAAGCTTTTATCCTCTTCACAAAAACTCTCAGCAGTCAAACCCAGATGATGTTATCCATAAAATACCTAAGAGATGTTTGAAGGTAAAACAAGGGACCATGAAATGATCAAACAAGGGTGAAGCAAAGGACAATGAAATGCCTAAAATATTTGTAGCAAACAAGCAAAAGAGCAGAATTTCCATCACATTACCAAATGTAGCAAACTACACAAAGCCTTAGTGTGTGAAAGGAAGCCAGGCTGAATCAGTTGTACAGATGCTCAACCTGAGGAATTTCTTATTAGCAGCTGCAAGTGATAGTTCCCAAGGTCGTACAAGGACAAACCATCACTTCCAGTTTCTCATCCAGACCAGACTGTGAGTCTCTCTGTATCAAAGCGACATTATAATGCAGTCAGATCTTCTTTTCTGTATTTGTTTTCTCCTCCAGAAGAGAGGATGACGAGCAAAAATTGTTGAACAAACCACTGTTACAAACCACAAGTTTTTATCTTTGTTTACTGCACTTTGTATAACGACAATTAAAAAAACTATGCATGGTTTTATGTTCATAAACATCATTGCTTTATTTATAGTGTCCACAGCTCTGTCTATTGATGTCATGACATAAAGAAAATGTAAGTTTATAGAAACAGAGGATTTTATCTACATGATTGTCATCTGCTCACCTCCTCATCTTCATCACTGGAAGATGAAGACGACTTCTTGCGCTTTCTCTTTTTGGACTTTTTAGACATTTTCCTGTGAAGAGCAGACAGGGTCTTGATTAACTTTAAAATCAAGTATACTGAGCTTCAGCAAGATCTTTTAGCTCTTAACATAAATATGAAGCAGTTAAGAGTCTGATTAACACTTAAAATGGATATGGACATGGGCATATGAATATTGAAATATCACACAATATCAAATTGCATAAAGGATTAAATGCATTTTCTATACTGATAATTATTATATTATAACGTGTCTGTCATGTAGTTACATGAGCGCACACAAGCTAATGTAGTTTAACTATATGTGCTTTTCTGCTTTATTACGTAAAATAAAATACAATTCAAAATACAGCGTTAATTTGACTGTCAGCTTAATACACAAAAGCTATAATAAAAGTTCAATATTACCGTTTATCACATTGAAGCTTCCTGATGAAAACCAGCAGCCTAAAACCCGCAGCGACACAAGCTAGTTATCTTCTTTAATGTCGGAAACGGTAATGAATTTAAAATATCATAAATTAAACCAGTTTTGGTTGAATTAAACGTTTAAATCCCAGGGAAGTGAGCCCATGTTGGATTATGAGAATATCCCTTGTTTTTCCGGGTTTTTCTTCTTCTACTACTTTTAAAACGTCGCTTCCTGTTGACTCGTTACCGCCACTTACTGGTCAGAAGAGGAGTCGCAGCTTCAACGTTGTTATTGTTCAGATGAATAAACACGTCAAAAGTCGTTTTGTTCAATAGGAATTGGAGTCACACGCCACCAAACTATTAATGCAAGTTTCAGGAAAGACACAGACAGATGTATTCATACCCAGTGAAGGAGTCGGCAGCACAAGGTCAGTGTGTGTGAATATCTGCCTGTTTTTCTTTTTTTAACCCAAACATCCAATGACAAACAACTTTCTGCTGCTGCATCTGTGAGTTTTCCTCCGCAACCAAGGTTACATCGTATTTTAAAACAATACAAAATTCAAGTTAGTAGTTTTCCATTCGCAACAACTTATGAGCCTCAACTTCAGAGACTATTTATAAATAATTATTAAATCATTAGTTGTAGAAATTTTAGTTCTAGTTTTACCACCAGTAAACAGAGATGAGCTAAGCTAGGAAAGAAATAAATGTGCAAGTTATGCTCTATTACAATATAGATAAGGTCAAGTTGATAATACAGTAATGCACAAACATTTAAAACTCAAGGATGAGTTCATAAAACTTCACATTAAAAAACAAACAAGATTCTCTCATCTAGAAATGAAGCCCGCCATTTTACCATATGCGCATTTCCTTCTACGGTGGCCGAGAAGTCCTTACATTTAGGGAAAAGTAAGATATTTACTCTAGTTTAAGGCCGTTTAGATTTTTTTTTTTTAATGAGTACTGCTGCTACTTCCCTTCCGCTATCATTGTGCAGTGGAGGATTGTGAGTATTTTAACGATATCAAGGCTAAATCTGCTGCCTTTGAACGTAATAAAACTCAAAAGGCGGAGCTGTATTTGACTAGTATTGTCCCTTGTCAGAACCTGTAGTCTCAACATGTCAATCACCACTGAGCTCACCAACTTTATGGCAAATTCAAAACCCGACAACACTTGGATGTGTTGATGAAGGTGCGTAGTAATTAATAAGGTCATATTTATGAATGAAAAAAAAAACGATTTTTGTTCATAGACAACCTGAAAAATGACACAATCTTGCTTTAATACAGTACTAAGGATGTTTGTAAATGATTATGATGATGAGTATTATTATTAGCTCCCCCATTGTTGAGCAGTAAACAGATGTTTAATAAAATAATAGCAACCACAAAATGCTATTAAAGCATATTTATGTTATTGCAATTGTGTGATTTATTATCTGTTAATACCTCAGTTAATTGCACAAATACATAAATAATAATATCTATATTTTCAAGTCCTCCAACCTAAATTACCAGTATAATGTGTTATAAACCATTTATCGGATGTTTAAATTTTGCTTATAAATGCATAAAAAAGGGAGAACAAGGTTTTAATAAACCATGTGAGACAGACTTTATACAGAATAGTCCTTTATTAAATCAATACTGAAACTGCAGTTGAGGTTATCTGCCACATAGTGACACTGGTCAGTCCCATTAAAGACCATACTGCTGGTGGAACTCACCGTCCCATGGGAACAGGGGATTTTTACTACTCAACTGCTAAGGAGGAGGGATAAAGGGTTCTCTGACCTTGGGTGTAGTGCATAGGGAAACACTTCTCTAGAGGGCACTGGTGGAGGTGCGGCAGGCAGAAATTCACTGTGCTGGATGAGCAGTGGGATTTGTAGTGCAGCTGCAGGTCAGACAAAGGAACCCAGAGCCAGGTTAACGAGAACACACCTAGAACACCAATGGACCCCAGAGCACCATCACATCCAGACACCCAAGAACCAGGACCGAGAAGATTAAGTGGCCAAAAGCTAGAAGTTTAACTAACTATGGAGGAAGGCAGGCGCAGCGGAGAAGGAGGGCTTGAAGCCACTGTGGGAGGAGGTGAAGAAGAGCCTTGCCAGCCCACGGAGAGCAGAGCGAACCCAAATAAATCCAAGTGCTGGGACTTCAGAACAATCTCAAAATCCGACAAGCAGATGGGGAAGCAGTGAGAAAGCAGCTTATGGATGGTCTGGCGAAGATCAGTGTGAGCCAGCTCCCTGGGAAGTACAAAGTCTGGAGTTATAACTTCATACTCTACCCCAGGGTAATGTGGCCGCTGAAAATGTGCGAGGTCCCTCCTCAGTGGCAGAGAAGATGGACAGGCTGGCAAACGGTACATCAAGAAGTGGCTGGGACTCCCAAGATGCCTCTCTGACGTTGGGCTATTCGGGAGGAACACACTTCAACTGCCCCTGCAATCCATCAGCCAGGGGTACAGGCAGGAGAAGGCCAGACTGGTGCTGGAGTTGAGGGATTCCACTGACCAGCTAGTGAGGGCAGCGTGCTCCCAAGTACGAACAGGGAGGAAGTGGAAAGCCCAGGAGGAAGTTGACAAGGCCATCAGCAGGCTTCAGCACAGGGAGGTCATTGGAAGAGTCCAGGAGGGAAGAGCAGGGCTGGGGAGAGGCGAGGCCCTCCCTTCTGGTCCAAGGCCTCCAAGGAACAGCGAAGAGCCATGGTGGTGTGCAGAGGTGGCAAGGACGGAGCAGGAGCGGCTACGCATCAAGGCTGTGTCGCAAAGCCGCCAGGGAGGCTGGATGACCTGGGAAGGTGTGTACTTAACACCAAGACTCCTCTCACCTGGTGGCGAGAGTGGACTATGAACATTGTCCAAACACATCGCTCGGCCAGACCTGATTTTACAGTCCCATTAAAGACCATACTGCTGGTGGAACTCACCGTCCCATGGGGAACAGGGGATTGAGGCTGCCAACGAACGCAAGCGTGATAAGTATGCAGACCTGGCAGCAGAGTGTCAAGAGGCTGGCTGGAAGACCATCACATGCCCCGTTGAGGTGGGGGTGGGGGGATTTGTGGGATCCTCAACAGTTCGCCCTGCCCAACATCGGCTGCACAGGGGCAGGGAATCGTAAAAGCCACGTCAAGGAGCTGGCCGAGGAGGCAGAGAAGGGCAGCTTCTGGCTAAGCTAAGGAGGGGATAAAGGGTGGGGCAGAACACCTAGGTCATCAGCAGGGGTGGAAGACAGACTTTCCATCGCTCCGCCACCAAGAGATGTACATTTTATGCTCAACTGTTCTCTTTTCACTGTGCTGAGCAGTGGGTTTGTAGTTTAACTATAACTAGAAGTTTAACTAACTATATTTACCCAAATAAACAAGTGCTGGACTTCAGAACAATCTCAAAATACTTGTACTTAAACATTTACATTTTATGCCACTTTATAGTTTTATTTCACTTCTTAACACCCCAGTGCCGCACACTTAGATTCAATTTAACTAAAACAGTTCAACTTGTAAGGGCAGGGATTTTTATAGTGTGGCATTACTGCTTTTACTGAAGTAAAATATTTCAATACTTCTTCCACCACTTGTGCCAAAGATTTATAATGAGCCACCTTTGGGTCTCTATACCATAGTCTGAGAAACAATGCGGTTGAAGACTTTGACGGTGACAGAAATCAGACGACTAACAGATGAGCTGTGAGTAGTTTCAGCTGTAAAGAATAATCCCAGACCACTTCAGTAACCTTGGACAGGAACGAGAACATGTAGGGATTGTGACTGAAAGAGTTAAAATGTTCAGGGATGTTGTAGATGAGACTGTTTGGATTAGATCAGTGACATGTTAAATACATAAAGATTATATTTGAAAATTGGAAACAGCTTTTCTGTTTTGTAGTTCACAGAGATTGTTAATTTTTTTTTTGCTACGTTTCCTTGTGTTTATGTGGTGTGTTGTGATGAAGGCCCATGAGTCAGATCTGAAACAGACCGGTTCATGAGATTATATCATCAGAGAGCTACACGTAGCAGTGTAGCTTCTCTTGTTAGCATGATTCATGAAATTCAATCTTCTCTGGGATCATTTAAAAAAAAGGACCATTAGACAAATGGAAATCTGCCAAAAATACATTTCTGTTAGAGAAATACAAAAATCCATTCATTGTAATTTATGTTTTTGGCCTAAAACAGTCACATTTAATCATTTATACTTCATAAAACATCAGAATCAGCCTTTAAAATCCCACCATATGAAATTCAGGTTAATTTCTGCCAACTTTCTATGTGTTAACTTTTGCCTTTTTTTTTTGCAACTCTCCAACTGGGAAAATGCTACAAACCCAGAATGACAGAGGCAGCTATAAAAATGTACAAATCTTCAGTGATAATCACATAAAATATTATTATAGAACAGTTCCAGGTTGTAAAACAAATATTGTTTCACTACTTGCACACACAAATATGGCAGAATCGTGAAAGAAATAAAACTGTAATGCAGCCTATTTACACGTGATTGTAAGAACCGCCACCAGCACAGCTTCATAATATGTACATAAATTAAATACTGAGGATTGAACTCGGTGTCCTCAACAGTAGCTTTGGTTCTTCTTATCCTGATAATCAGAATGGATAACTGATCTACAGTTTGTTTGTTTGCACTAAAAAAGCAGGAACATCAGGGGTGAAAACTGTCAGAGGTAGTCCTCCTGAGAGGTTTGTTGTAGGTTTGTTGTAACAGCTGCTGACTGACTTAAGAGCTGCGATTCTGGCTCATTTTTTCATCCAGACATCTGTGTCTCTCTCTCTCTCTTTCTGTCTGCCTGTCAATCTGTCCCTCTCTCTATCTCTCTCACTTGCACTCTCCTCTACGTCTTTGTCTCTCTATTCCTCTTCGTCTGTTCTCTCTCTCTCTCTCTCTCCAGCCAATTCACAGACATTTGGCTTTAATCAACGAGCAGATCTGGACAGACGGCGAACGCTTCTGTTACGTGCGTGTGAATGTGCACATGTGCTTGTGTGACTGATGTTTGAGTATGTGTTAAGGAGGGTCTTTACTCCACTAATGGTTTACTCAGAAACCTGAGGAGGGTGTTTTATGAAAATATGAAAATATTCTTTCAGTCATTTAGATAATGTGCAACTACTGTGTGTGTATGTGTGTGTGTGTGTGTGTGTGTGTGTGTGAGAGAGGTGAGCTGAAGAGAATATTCCATTGGGCTTCAACATCCAGCCTGTAGGATTTAGGAAGATTTATTGACAAAAAAGAATGTAATATTCACAATTATGTTTTCATGATTGTATAATAACCTGAAATGATCTTGGAAAGAGTTGTTTATATCTCCATCAGGAGCGGTGTCCTCCTCCATGGAGAGAAACCATGTTTCTCCAAAGCCATTTCTGTCAGATCCACATACACAAAAACATATTTTATGAGGTGGATTTGCATGTAAGGCAGGTGTAGATATACAGGTGTGTGAGGTAGCCATTGGGAGCTACAGTGAGTACAGGGTGTTGAAGCGCTAACTCTTCAGGTCCTGGAGAAAGTAGAGGAGCCAGTGATGATGTGTTGTTGTTTCAGAAGAGTTCCTCGGTGATGTTCAACCCGCAGGACTTTGTGGCCGCTCACCCCAACCACAGCGGTTCCACTCTATCTCTTTTGTTTTTCCAACATAGAGGGACTGTTATTCACGCACCACTTGGTCAAACGGTTCACTTCACTTTCGTAATTTGATTCGTCATCGTTGCTGATGAGACCAACCGCAGTTGTTTCATCAGTAAATGTGTTGATGTGGTTGTAAGTTGGTGACAGTTATGGGTCTGTAAGGTTAACAGCAGGGGACTGACTGACTGACTAACTGACTGTTATAATCTGAAATCTCAGCCTATCTCCAGTGCACATACTTTTTTCACTGTTACATCTTTCAGGATCAACTACACTGTAAATACCAAGTTAACAAAGCTTGTCTTCAGGAAGAGGCCTTTGATTTTGTCATGTGGAAAATGTGATTAAGTAACCAGAATGTCACACCAGATCACATGATGTCAGAGACTTTGTGTATTGAATAACTGTTACTTCTTTAAATGGTTAAAGGATTTCTCAAAGGTTTATGTTCCAACAAACAGGACTGGACCGAGCGAAACGACGAAGCGTAAATTTGAAGATATCTGTTGTTGTCCTGACAACATCTGTTCCATCATGATGTCATCACAAAGCTGCTCTACAGCCGTTTACAGACGGATACACTGATGTATTAAACTTTGTAATTTGTTCATTTGTTCCCTTTTTCATAAACCACTGATGTCTTCAAAACTTCTTTCAACAGACTGGTACTGCTTTTCACTCGTCTAGATAAAAGAGAAAGTCAAACTCAAATAATTTAGAAACCAACCACGATTTGTTTTTGATCCTGACAGAAATATTTAATACATGATTATACTGAATGCATTTTTTACATATTTAGACACTTATGCCTGTGTATACCCCTGTTTAAGGCATTAAAGTAGAATAGATGTAATATGTTCACTGTCAGATTCATGACATATGCGTATGTTTGATCTTAGTTTTTCTATTGTTTGACCTTGACAGTTCTGCGGTTACGTGAATGTTGTTTCAGATGAATCGGTATCTTTTTTTTCCTGACAGACTCAAATACTTTGAATGAGTTCAAGGTGATCATCAATCAAAGCCTCTCTGTAGTCCTCTGATTGGATGATTAGATGATTGGATGATTGAGGAAACACATAACATTACATTACAACACAACATTAAAGCCACTGACAGGTGAAGTGAATAACATAGATCATCTGTGTCAATGCAATGTTCTGCTGGGAAACTTTGGGTTCCTGGCATTCATCTGGAAGCTACTTTGACGTATACAGATCTGTTGCACATATAAAAGCAGACTAATCTAATCTAATCTTTCCAGAAACCACTGCACTAAATAACATGTGCAATGTTAGAATTGGCATTATTTAGTAAGTTTAAGTGCTCCTTTGCTTATGTTTTTCAGGTCATCAGCATCGTTACTCCCAAACCACAGTTTCATCCTGTATCTGAAGTCCTGTATCAAAGTGTAAGTCCTGAACCTTTTTTTTTGTTATATTGATACTCTTCATTCCAGGAAAGTTTTGGGAGATCAGGAAATCCTATCTATTTTCTCAGTAGCTACATTCATCTGTTTATTTTCAGTGGTTATCAGGCTACTCTCCATGTCTGTGCAAGTTTTATTTTATGTGTGTGAGAGAGACACACACACAGCAAGAGAGGAAGAGAGCAGAGGGCAGAAAGAGCGCATGGGTGCGTTGTTGTGTGCAAAAACTGATTTTACGGTTTCTGATTTAAAGATGTTGTAGGTCCTCAGGGGTCAGGTGTGCACATGTAAACATACACACACATGCACACAGTCTTTGAACACAATGACTGATACCGGTAGAATGGCTTCACAGCACATTACAGACTCGGAAACTGGCTAAGTGGTGTCTCTTTAACTATAATCGCGTATCTATGTCTCTTTTGAAGTAGCAGTAGTACTAATGCAGTCATCATGTCATGCTTTAGTTCGCAGACGAGCAGTTCCTAATCTAGCTTGGACCCCCGTAAGGACATGGAGATAAATCTATGGGGTCAAAAGATTATTGTGGAGGTAAGAAAAAAAAGAAAAAGACACATTTCTGTTGCGCTCTTCTTTCTCTTTTTTCTTGTATAAAAAGAGACCACCCCTTTCTGACAAGAAATATCACTCTTTGGTTGAACTCCTAAAAACTTGTGTCCAATCAAAAGCCACAACCCACAATGAGGGGTCAAAAGTACATATTAGTAGTTTATCTGTATCATATCATAGCTGCAGTGATTAATCACTAAGTCAGTGGACAGAAAATGAATAACTTTTTTGATATTTGATTAAAAACATTTGCTGTTTGCTGGATTCTCAAATCCTTTCCTTTGTCTTACTTGATAATAAGAAAATGATCTTTTGGTTTTTGGGGTGTCGGTCATATAAATCAAACTATTTAAGTACATTACCCATTTTCTGACTTTTTATCAACAAAATTATGTATTTGTTGGGAAAATAATCACATGTTGTAAAACAATCTTTAACCAGATCCTTAGACATCACAGTTTTGAGGGCTAACAAGCCAAAAAAGGTCACGAACCAGTGGTCTACAGTATTAGATTAACCAACAGTATGCAGTCCTTTCTATTTGAGGACAGAATGAAAAGCCTGCTTTCCTCTACATGGCTAGCAACAGTCCTGCCAATGCTTACTAAATGTTTATATGACTCTGTTTCCCCTAAATCAAAACCTAGGTGATTCTCTCTGCATGCTGCTGCCAACAGAAATGACTCCTCTTCTGAGTTACAGTTTCATATAAACAAATAGGGCTTTCAACCCTGTGTCCTAAACATCTTGACTTGGCTCTGGTTCGTGTAAGCCCCACTTGGCTCTGCATCTGATGTCGAAAAGTAGTGACTAACACACACTGACTCTGGCTCTGTGACAGACATCTACCTCAACTCAATCTCTAGGTTCCTTTCCCATCAATAAATGCTCTTTTATTAGTCTACTTTATTATTCACCCTCCAGCAGAGTTCCCAGACTATAAAGAAAACTTTGTTATTTTGGAATAGTATTGATGAAGTGTTAATAATCCTCAAACAGTGATGTTCTATGCAAACCATTAGGATATAATCACTATCTCCTGTTTTCATTGAACTGTATCACCTGATGTTTGATCCACTTTTAGTTTGCTTTGTTTTCCCTAAAGATTGTTTATTTCCACCAGGATTTATCTGTATGAGAACTGGAATTTGGACTTGTTGAGTTGCAATGATGATGATGATGATGATTAAGAACAAAATGATCACAAAGGAAGTGGTTAATATGCCTTAAACAATACAAACCATAAGGCCATGATTGCTTAACGATGATGAAGCTGAAGCCATAGTTGATCATTATAATACTTGTCTGATGACAAAAATGATGATCAACACAGTGTCAGAGGTGAAGATGATGATGAGGATAAAAGATGACAAACATGATGAAAATGACAATGATAATTATTGCACTGTGATAATTATTCTGGCACCATTGTGATGGTAATGATGATGAGGATGATGATGATAGAGTTAAGGTCGACATTAATGATAGTGACAATGATATGATCAGATAAAGATTGTCATTATCATCAAGTCAGAGGTGACGATCATAAAAATAGAGTAAGGATCGTAAATATGATAATGATGATGATGGTGCAGGAGCTGACAATCATTTTGCTAATAATAATGATGGAGATGAAAATTAAATCATCACCATATAGGAGGTCAGGATGATGAAAAGAGGAAGATAGATATGATGAATATAAGAGCTTTCCCACAGCTTTGTCATGGTTTGAAAATCACAGATGTCACTGAAGCATTAATGGATTTTCTGTTCAAGTCTCCCTGTAAGTTGTTGCTATGACAGTGGTGTATAACTCCATGACCTTAAAACTGAAGCAATTAAAACAATAACAACATCTTTTTTTTGACTGGAGCCTAAGAGATGATCAGGATTTCAGTATAAATATCCACCGTCAGAAAGTACTATAATATGAAGGTGATACAGACCATTATACAGACACGGATCATAATTATCAGGATGATGGTGAATAAATAGCGATGATGATGATGTTGATGATGATGACAAATAAGGTGATGGTGATAGTGATGATGATGAAGATAATGATGGTGAATGTCATGAAGGTGAAGTGGGAGTAGATGATGACGATGATGGAGGTAAACAATGTGCAGGTGAATAAACAGTGCAACTTTATTAAAATTCAGTGATGACAGTGACAGTGATGATGATAATGACGGTGATGACGGGGGAGCATGGTGGAAAAACCTGGAATTAAAAGATTGTTTCATTTTTTGTTTTGTCATTTTACTTTAGTTAATTATAGAATTAAATCGCCACTGTTTGTTAAAGATGATGTTTGACTATCAGACTGATCTAAAACCACATCAGAGTCAGACAAAGTCAGTCTAAACAGTCGCCATTAGTGGTTGAGATCCTGGCTAGCACGTGCACAGGTGTTGGGATTGGCTCCACGTGCTAATACTTGTGGTAATAAGGAAGACTGGTAGAGCACGTGACTAAAATCGCAGCTGTGATGAGGATGGTGCTGATTGGGACAATAAGGATGAGAAGCGCTACAAAGTCCGCGTGGCTGCACTTGCACCGGTGGTGGGAGTGTCCACGAGGAGGGTAGTAGAGCAGCTCCACTTCCCCCGCTCGCGCTCAAGCAGCAGTTAGATGTATTTATCCTTCTGAGCTTATAGAGTCGCGAGAAGCAGGGACGTTGACGAACCACACACGAGGACGAGAAGTCTGACGTTTTGATTTGACGTTTATTTTCTTTTCGTCTCATTTGTTTGTTTGTTTTTCTTTTCTGTATTTTTGTTTTTATTTTTTTTTTTTAAATGATGTCAGCTCGCCGGGCCGGTTTGGTGCTACTGTGCGGTGCGCTGCTGGCGCTGACTCGCGCTCGCAGGAGTTCACCGGAGCAGGAGGATGTTCAGGAGAAAGTCAACAGCGCCAGATGCACGTCCAGGTGCCTCACTCTGCACATGACGCAGCTCACCGCCGCCTTCAGACACCTCCAGGTACCGTCCACCGACCCTGAGTCAGCGGTCAACACGGCCACCAGTGTAAACAACATCAACTCAATGACACATGTGTTTCTCAGTTTAATAGTTTTAAACATTTATATGAACCACATTGGCTTTATTGTACACACTAGTGGGAATTACTGCCTGTGTTGTTGACAATTCCTGATCCAGATAGTTAAATGTGATCAATAGAGATTTTGTTTAGTTTTTGTTTAATAAAAAGTTACTTTATTAGTGTGGCTAATATATTTGCTCACAGCAGCCCACCCACCCATGCAGTGCTTCATAATAAAGAGTAATAAAGTTAACAGAAGTTACAGGGATAAGGAGCATCTTGAATCAATCAGGTGCAGTCAATAGTCAAATAGGTAAATAAAACGGAGTGACTGAAGTTTAAAGGACTTTCTCACAATACACAGAGTGATCGCACATCTGTGTGTGCAGATTTAGCAGCATGCACAAATGGCTGAAGCTGCACTCAATTATGCATGTAAACACAAGCATTATGACTTCAGATTGAAGTTAAATGGCATCATTAAACTTTATTAAAACATTTAAAAAATACTTATTGTTCTTTGTTCTGATTGGTCGAAAAGCCACACCAGATACACTCACACCTCCACCCTTCATACTTGTGTCGCTCCACAGTCGAGAGCTGGAGAAATGTAGCGTGTCGGTAGGATAAATGTGTGGTTTTTTTCAACCAACATTTTTAATAAACCTTAGCCGCGACTTCCTTTTTAATACCTAAACAATGCAACAAACAATGGCTGCTCAATGCCATGTTGAGTCAGATCAGCTATGAGGTGTTGTTGTGCCTAGTGGGAAAGCACAGAGTACTTAGAGCCTGAATTATTAATCAGAGGGAACTTTGTGATCCAGATGTAAGCAGTGTGTTGTTTCCGTCGTGGTTTTCATCAGGAAGTTTTGATGTTTGCTTAGATTGAAGTTGCCCCAGGTCAGTGTCAGAGGGGCAAAGGTAGATTGTAATTTTTTTTTTTTTAAATAGTTGACAAAATTACTCATCTCGTTGAGATCGCTGGCCCACGTACTGTGGCCTTTGTAGTGAGGAATGTGAGATTAACGGGGGACGTTAGGACGTTACCAAGTTCGAAAAAGCCACTTATTTTAACGGCTTCAACATGTGCACGCTGTGTAGTGGGTGGGAAAGTCATTAACCAGAGTTCAGCCCCAATGGCTCTGAGGTGTGTAGATGAAAGTGTGTGTGTGTGTGTGTGTGTGTGTGTGTGTGTGGGTTTGCATATGTTCATGTATAAAACAAAGGTTTGGTCTGGTCCTCGTCCATCCAGAATAGACCCCCGTCACCTGTGCATTGGGTAATGAGGGTGGCCCCTGGATGACTCTCTAGCGCTGTGATGTGTGTGTGTATCTGTGTGTGTATCTGTGTGTGTGTGCTCATGTGTGGGGTTGTTTCTGGAATCGAGGTGTGAGAAAGGGAACATTTGGTTTAAACTTTATGAAGTGCAGAGTGGAGTGCAGTAGTCAGATGCTGAGCATGAAACAGCAGCGATAAAAATGAAACCGACCGACTGGGAGGCTGCAAACAGGACACATTCATTTTGTACCTCGGCCTCCATCTGTGGAGATCAAATGTTTCAATACGTTGTGATTTCATCATTTACTTGTGTGATTTCTCTGTTTCACATCTATTGTGTGTTTACATTTATGTCCCGATCTCGGATTCAAACAAACAAACTGTACTTATGTGAAAATATCTCAAAAGTTCATTCAACTGCAGCGAATCATCCAGTTCATTCATGTTTAATCTCATGTTTAGGGTTATGTTCAATGAGTTTATTTCTCTTAGTCTCCAACATTTACAAGTTTTTGAGATTCATCATTTTTTAGTCTGAGTAGAACAAATCAGCCCTTGAATAGTCACGACAACGACAGTCAGATCTTTTACTAATTTTATGAGAAAATCGACTGTTGAAATTGGAAAATTAGTCAATATAAAGACGATACAACATCAGCGGCTGCTCATAGTTGATGACTAATCAGAAAATTCAAGGATTTCGCCCTTTTCAGAGTTTTATGTCATGACTTTCTTTTTGCTTTTTAAACTGTTGGTGGGTCAAAAGAAGATATGTGATGGGTAATGATGATTGAACAATGAGTCAAGAAAATAATCAGCAGGTTGATCAGTAAATAAAATTATTGTAATTATTAGTTGTAGCTTCTCAAATGTGAGGATAGTCCTGGTTCAATGTTGTTGTTAATTGAACAAATCTGTTTCCTTTTTTTTTTTTTTTTTTTTGGTTTTAAGACATTATCTTAGTCTTAGGAAACTTTTAAGGATATTTTGTTTTATCCAGTAGATATTTGACCAAAAATGTATTTAGAGAATCAGTGATGGTGAAAAAGTCGGTCACAGCTGCGACACAAATGTGAGGAAGTGAAGCGGTGCAGTGATGAGCAGGAAAAGATGGTGTCGATGTGTAAGTCAGACTCATTTTAGGATATAAAGTAGGTAGTGAAAACTTTGTCTGTTGCACTAAACCTAAAAGAGCCTCAAAATCTTTGAGCAAACAAGGAAACAAGTTTCCTCTCAGCCACATCCTGGGAAACAGCATCACTCCCTGGACCTATTATAGGACTGCGTAGTGAGCGTACAGAGTGATTGATGGCTGGGGGAGACTGTGCACTGGAGCATTCATTCATCTGAAGAACATAACATTTAGAAGAAGAAGAAAAATTCCCTTTTGATAACAGCTTCAGTAACTATACCATCAGCAAGGACAAATAGAGCTTTACTCATCCTGCTCTGTCACCACACTCAGACACAGACACACACATTACTTCCTCTGGCTTCATGTGGGTGAACCCTGTGTTTTTGGCTCCTGTGTGTGTGTGTGGCTAGTGTGTAGCCACTAGAATGTGAGTCACCAGTTTTCTATTTACACCTCTCTTTCTGCTGTGTCTCTGGGTTTTCCACTACTTTCCCTTGTATGGTGTAATAGCGTAATTATAGTTCTTTGTGTGTATATGTGTACATGATCACATATATGTTGGTATGTTGTCATATTCCCAAATTCCTTTTTGATGTAACCTCCTAAAAATAAAGATTAGGGGGAAAAAAAAACTCCAGCCTTGCCTGCAGAGCTGGATCTTTCAGCACATACGTAGTAGATCAGATTAGACTGTGTGTCTTAAACACTCGCAGGTCTGTGGTGCTGATGAGCGGATGGTTAGCGGTTCAAGCCAGGGCCGAGGGCCAGTATGAGGCTGAATGAGCTGCCTGTGCATTCATGTTTATGTGTGTGTGTGCGCATGTGTGTCCCAGCTGCTCTGCGGTAGGTAACTCTAATCAGCCCAGAGGTCGGTCAGCCAACTAGTCACGCTCTGAAAAATGCCAGAGACAATGGTCAGGTCAGATTGCACAGAGACAGACTGGGAGAGATAGAGGCAGGTAGACAGACGTGGTCAAGCACAAAGACGGCCAAAGAGATGGAAAGACGGGGGTCAGCGGGTAGGTAAGACATAGAGACAGGTGTTACAGACAAACATGAGGACAGACAAAACTGACAAACTGATACGCTGGATAAAAAAAAAAAAAAAAAAAAAGTGGAGTGATGTGCAGGCAGACAGGTGAGAGGCAGAGAGACAGGCAGGAGACAAAGGCTTGTTTGATTCACCTCAGAGATAAAGCCTCTACCTCTTCCTGGAGCTTTGTCACTGCCCTGTCATTCGATCGGCACAACCGGGGGGATAGATGGTGATAAAGTTGTGGCGGCACAGAAGCGAAATTCTCACCTGAAACCAGGAGGAGAAATTCCAAGACCGTAAATCACAGCTGGAGATGGCGAAGCATTGAGCGGCGTTGCCTTTATTCTTTCAGCAGCAGAAAGAGAGACGGTTTCACCACATCAAAACCATGATGGCACATTATATCTGATACTTCAGTAGTTAAATCCATTCTTCTTCTCACTGCTGACAGTTCCCCTCAACTGAATCTTTATTGAACTAAGTGACATTTTGGAAAGAGTTTGTTGAGAAGACTGATACCACTTTAATGTCTGTACATTAGCGTAGCATAAGAACAGGAAACTGGGTGAAGACAACTGGTCTAGCTAGGAAAGGAAGATGAATTCACCTACCAGCTTCTCTAAAGACTCGCTAATTAGCTAAAAAAAAAAACAAACAAAAAACACTGGTATTACATTTACATTTTTATTAATAAACTTTGAGCCATGCTTTAGTTGTTCCTAGCCCTCCTAGGCTGAGTTAGCTGGCTGCTGGCAGTAGCTCCATAATTTACTTTTAATTTGTTGACAATTTAAGTGTTTTCTTTGCTGAAGGAGTTTCAACTTTTGTCACTGTTGGAAGTGAACTGGAACAGAAAGATCAACAGCGATGTAATGGTCGGATGAGGCGAACTTCAGGGCCGTATAACAACCACCTTGTTGTGACGCTTGTTGTTTACAGGATGTGGAGCACCACAAACACTAACGTTGACACATGCGCATGGAAACACGCACACACGCACACGAGAGGACTAATTAGGGGCTTCTGTCGGGAATATTCAGGCCTCAGCTCAGGCTTTTTGGGAAGAACTTTATATTCTGTCGAGTGGAAGTTAGTCATGATACGTTCACCACGCACGATCACACACCCGACACGTACACGCTGCATACACACACCGTAGCTGTGTTTGCCTCTGGTCATCTGGGTGTGATTAACAGAGTTAATGCCTCGTGTTAAATAGACTTTCTACTGCACCTCACCGCAAACACTGACCACAACACACACACACACACACACACACTCTCACTCCTACTCGCCTACTCTCCCTCACACACACACACATTCGCTTTTTATCGCTGCATCTGGCAGAAGTGTGATTTATATCTCTCGCTCTCTTTCAAACACTGAAGGGTGTGTGCAGCTGTGCGCGTGCATGCTAACCGTGCACGTTTATGTGTGTGTGTGTTACAGCCTCTTTCCTGCTGTTGCATCCACTGATATCAGAATGTTATTCTTGAACAGTGATTACTGTGGACTCAGCAGCCATCAGAGCCATGTGGAAGTCCTTTAGTGCAAGTGTTTCTTACTCCGTGGGTCAGTTCAGTCTCTGACGGGTCTCTAGTGTCTGAGGCTCAGACGAATTTCTCTCTCAGATCCCAGGATAGAAGAAAGTTTAAGACCCTCAGTTTTTAGTGTTGGTATGAAATCCAGCCGTGTGGAAATACATCATTAAAAATGAAATGAGATTTTTGCTCTAAGTCATAGATCATGAGGTAGGTCAAAGTGAAATTCTCTTGATATATTTCATACATGGTATGTACTGAACATTATGTGCTCATAAACCCAAAACTATTGTACATTTTACTTTGGTTTTGCGTGACATACTTCTTTGTTCACAGCCAATGTAAAGCCTCAGTTATTGCATTTGTGAGTTTTTAAATGAAAATACTCTCTTTTAAAGTTCCCGTCACTGAAATAAACTTGAGAACTAAACCCCAGCCAGACAACAGACGGCAGTCGCCCGGATTTATTCCATCCTGTTTCACAACCAGTATCCACCTCTAAATGGCATCATTAAACTTTATTAAAACATTTAAAAAATACTTATTGTTCTTTGTTCTGATTGGTCGAAAAGCCACACCAGATACACTCACACCTCCACCCTTCATACTTGTGTCGCTCCACAGTCGAGAGCTGGAGAAATGTAGCGTGTCGGTAGGATAAATGTGTGGTTTTTTTCAACCAACATTTTTAATAAACCTTAGCCGCGACTTCCTTTTTAATACCTAAACAATGCAACAAACAATGGCTGCTCAATGCCATGTTGAGTCAGATCAGCTATGAGGTGTTGTTGTGCCTAGTGGGAAAGCACAGAGTACTTAGAGCCTGAATTATTAATCAGAGGGAACTTTGTGATCCAGATGTAAGCAGTGTGTTGTTTCCGTCGTGGTTTTCATCAGGAAGTTTTGATGTTTGCTTAGATTGAAGTTGCCCCAGGTCAGTGTCAGAGGGGCAAAGGTAGATTGTAATTTTTTTTTTTTTTTTTTTTTTTTTTAAATAGTTGACAAAATTACTCATCTCGTTGAGATCGCTGGCCCACGTACTGTGGCCTTTGTAGTGAGGAATGTGAGATTAACGGGGGACGTTAGGACGTTACCAAGTTCGAAAAAGCCACTTATTTTAACGGCTTCAACATGTGCACGCTGTGTAGTGGGTGGGAAAGTCATTAACCAGAGTTCAGCCCCAATGGCTCTGAGGTGTGTAGATGAAAGTGTGTGTGTGTGTGTGTGTGTGGGTTTGCATATGTTCATGTATAAAACAAAGGTTTGGTCTGGTCCTCGTCCATCCAGAATAGACCCCCGTCACCTGTGCATTGGGTAATGAGGGTGGCCCCTGGATGACTCTCTAGCGCTGTGATGTGTGTGTGTATCTGTGTGTGTATCTGTGTGTGTGTGTGCTCATGTGTGGGGTTGTTTCTGGAATCGAGGTGTGAGAAAGGGAACATTTGGTTTAAACTTTATGAAGTGCAGAGTGGAGTGCAGTAGTCAGATGCTGAGCATGAAACAGCAGCGATAAAAATGAAACCGACCGACTGGGAGGCTGCAAACAGGACACATTCATTTTGTACCTCGGCCTCCATCTGTGGAGATCAAATGTTTCAATACGTTGTGATTTCATCATTTACTTGTGTGATTTCTCTGTTTCACATCTATTGTGTGTTTACATTTACGTCCCGATCTCGGATTCAAACAAACAAACTGTACTTATGTGAAAATATCTCAAAAGTTCATTCAACTGCAGCGAATCATCCAGTTAATTCATGTTTAATCTCATGTTTAGGGTTATGTTCAATGAGTTTATTTCTCTTAGTCTCCAACATTTACAAGTTTTTGAGACTCATCATTTTTGAGTCTGAGTAGAACAAATCAGCCCTTGAATAGTCACGACAACGACAGTCAGATCTTTTACTAATTTTATGAGAAAATCGACTGTTGAAATTGGAAAATTAGTCAATATACAGACGATACAACATCAGCGGCTGCTCATAGTTGATGACTAATCAGAAAATTCAAGGATTTCGCCCTTTTCAGAGTTTTATGTCATGACTTTCTTTTTGCTTTTTAAACTGTTGGTGGGTCAAAAGAAGATATGTGATGGGTAATGATGATTGAACAATGAGTCAAGAAAATAATCAGCAGGTTGATCAGTAAATAAAATTATTGTAATTATTAGTTGTAGCTTCTCAAATGTGAGGATAGTCCTGGTTCAATGTTGTTGTTAATTGAACAAATCTGTTTCCTGTTTTTTTTTTTTTTTTTTTTTTTTTGGTTTTAAGACATTATCTTAGTCTTAGGAAACTTTTAAGGATATTTTGTTTTATCCAGTAGATATTTGACCAAAAATGTATTTAGAGAATCAGTGATGGTGAAAAAGTCGGTCACAGCTGCGACACAAATGTGAGGAAGTGAAGCGGTGCAGTGATGAGCAGGAAAAGATGGTGTCGATGTGTAAGTCAGACTCATTTTAGGATATAAAGTAGGTAGTGAAAACTTTGTCTGTTGCACTAAACCTAAAAGAGCCTCAAAATCTTTGAGCAAACAAGGAAACAAGTTTCCTCTCAGCCACATCCTGGGAAACAGCATCACTCCCTGGACCTATTATAGGACTGCGTAGTGAGCGTACAGAGTGATTGATGGCTGGGGGAGACTGTGCACTGGAGCATTCATTCATCTGAAGAACATAACATTTAAAAGAAGAAGAAAAATTCCTTTTGATAACAGCTTCAGTAACTATACCATCAGCAAGGACAAATAGAGCTTTACTCATCCTGCTCTGTCACCACACTCAGACACAGACACACACATTACTTCCTCTGGCTTCATGTGGGTGAACCCTGTGTTTTTGGCTCCTGTGTGTGTGTGTGGCTAGTGTGTAGCCACTAGAATGTGAGTCACCAGTTTTCTATTTACACCTCTCTTTCTGCTGTGTCTCTGGGTTTTCCACTACTTTCCCTTGTATGGTGTAATAGCGTAATTATAGTTCTTTGTGTGTATATGTGTACATGATCACATATATGTTGGTATGTTGTCATATTCCCAAATTCCTTTTTGATGTAACCTCCTAAAATAAAGATTAGGGGAAAAAAACTCCAGCCTTGCCTGCAGAGCTGGATCTTTCAGCACATACGTAGTAGATCAGATTAGACTGTGTGTCTTAAACACTGCAGGTCTGTGGTGCTGATGAGCGGATGGTTAGCAGTTCAAGCCAGGGCCGAGGGGCCAGTATGAGGCTGAATGAGCTGCCTGTGCATTCATGTTTATGTGTGTGTGTGCGCATGTGTGTCCCAGCTGCTCTGCGGTAGGTAACTCTAATCAGCCCAGAGGTCGGTCAGCCAACTAGTCACGCTCTGAAAATGCCAGAGACAATGGTCAGGTCAGATTGCACAGAGACAGACTGGGAGAGATAGAGGCAGGTAGACAGACGTGGTCAAGCACAAAGACGGCCAAAGAGATGGAAAGACGGGGTCAGCGGGTAGGTAAGACATAGAGACAGGTGTTACAGACAAACATGAGGACAGACAAAACTGACAAACTGATACGCTGGATAAAAAAAAAAAAAAAAAAGTGGAGTGATGTGCAGGCAGACAGGTGAGAGGCAGAGAGACAGGCAGGAGACAAAGGCTTGTTTGATTCACCTCAGAGATAAAGCCTCTACCTCTTCCTGGAGCTTTGTCACTGCCCTGTCATTCGATCGGCACAACCGGGGGGATAGATGGTGATAAAGTTGTGGCGGCACAGAAGCGAAATTCTCACCTGAAACCAGGAGGAGAAATTCCAAGACCGTAAATCACAGCTGGAGATGGCGAAGCATTGAGCGGCGTTGCCTTTATTCTTTCAGCAGCAGAAAGAGAGACGGTTTCACCACATCAAAACCATGATGGCACATTATATCTGATACTTCAGTAGTTAAATCCATTCTTCTTCTCACTGCTGACAGTTCCCCTCAACTGAATCTTTATTGAACTAAGTGACATTTTGGAAAGAGTTTGTTGAGAAGACTGATACCACTTTAATGTCTGTACATTAGCGTAGCATAAGAACAGGAAACTGGGTGAAGACAACTGGTCTAGCTAGGAAAGGAAGATGAATTCACCTACCAGCTTCTCTAAAGACTCGCTAATTAGCTAAAAAAAAACAAACAAAAAAACACTGGTATTACATTTACATTTTTATTAATAAACTTTGAGCCATGCTTTAGTTGTTCCTAGCCCTCCTAGGCTGAGTTAGCTGGCTGCTGGCAGTAGCTCCATAATTTACTTTTAATTTGTTGACAATTTAAGTGTTTTCTTTGCTGAAGGAGTTTCAACTTTTGTCACTGTTGGAAGTGAACTGGAACAGAAAGATCAACAGCGATGTAATGGTCGGATGAGGCGAACTTCAGGGCCGTATAACAACCACCTTGTTGTGACGCTTGTTGTTTACAGGATGTGGAGCACCACAAACACTAACGTTGACACATGCGCATGGAAACACGCACACACGCATACGAGAGGACTAATTAGGGGCTTCTGTCGGGAATATTCAGGCCTCAGCTCAGGCTTTTTGGGAAGAACTTTATATTCTGTCGAGTGGAAGTTAGTCATGATACGTTCACCACGCACGATCACACACCCGACACGTACACGCTGCATACACACACCGTAGCTGTGTTTGCCTCTGGTCATCTGGGTGTGATTAACAGAGTTAATGCCTCGTGTTAAATAGACTTTCTACTGCACCTCACCGCAAACACTGACCACAACACACACACACACACACACACACTCTCACTCCTACTCGCCTACTCTCCCTCACACACACACACATTCGCTTTTATCGCTGCATCTGGCAGAAGTGTGATTTATATCTCTCGCTCTCTTTCAAACACTGAAGGGTGTGTGCAGCTGTGCGCGTGCATGCTAACCGTGCACGTTTATGTGTGTGTGTGTTACAGCCTCTTTCCTGCTGTTGCATCCACTGATATCAGAATGTTATTCTTGAACAGTGATTACTGTGGACTCAGCAGCCATCAGAGCCATGTGGAAGTCCTTTAGTGCAAGTGTTTCTTACTCCGTGGGTCAGTTCAGTCTCTGACGGGTCTCTAGTGTCTGAGGCTCAGACGAATTTCTCTCTCAGATCCCAGGATAGAAGAAAGTTTAAGACCCTCAGTTTTTAGTGTTGGTATGAAATCCAGCCGTGTGGAAATACATCATTAAAAATGAAATGAGATTTTTGCTCTAAGTCATAGATCATGAGGTAGGTCAAAGTGAAATTCTCTTGATATATTTCATACATGGTATGTACTGAACATTATGTGCTCATAAACCCAAAACTATTGTACATTTTTACTTTGGTTTGCGTGACATACTTCTTTGTTCACAGCCAATGTAAAGCCTCAGTTATTGCATTTGTGAGTTTTTAAATGAAAATACTCTCTTTTAAAGTTCCCGTCACTGAAATAAACTTGAGAACTAAACCCCAGCCAGACAACAGACGGCAGTCGCCCGGATTTATTCCATCCTGTTTCACAACCAGTATCCACCTCTCCTTGCCAGTCTCCTCCCTGGTCATATTAACTAATATTTATTTCCATCCTTCACCTTCTTTTTGTCTTTCTGCTTCTGCTCTTTTCAACTTCCTCTCTTTCCCTCCCATTTTCCTCTCTGTCTCCTTCATCCAACTTCTTTTCTCCTCTTCCAGTCACCTTCCAATCCTCCGTTTCTCTCCCTGACTTTTTCAACATGTGCAGCTGCTTTGGTGCAGACGGACTCACACATATACTCTGAGACCCTATGAAACCCTGCTTTGACCGCTGGTTTTTTTTTTAATAGCCATACGGCGCACAGACCCATCTAAACTGCCTTGATTGGCTCTGACAGCAAATATGTCCCATGAAATTGACTCGGGATAAGTGTGTGAACGTGTACATCCATGTAATGTGTGTGTTACAGAGGGCCCTTGAAGAGGACTGATGGAGAGCGGGGGATGTTATGGTGAGGACCACAGAAAAAAGAAAGAGAGCGTGAAAAAGATTAAGAGAGGATGAAGATGTGAGGCCAGCAGGGGGGAAAGAAGCTTTATTTCTCCTTTGTGAAAATCTGGAGATGTTTAACTGGCTGCCACACTGTCCTCACGTCTTTAACTGGAGAATCTACAGTTGATCTTCACTATTGTTTCCAAGTCTTGTCTTGTCATTTTGTCAGGAGCTGGCAGCAACATAGAGAGTCTGGAGAAATAAATAGTTGGAGTGTTCAAATGAAAGACAGACAGAGTGACAGGCTGACCAAAAGGAAGCAAATCTGGATGAGCAGCGGCAGGAGGAGGAAGTGGGAATGTAAGATGATCAGATCCTCTTCCCTCTTTTCTTTATCGTTTTCTCTCCTTCAGAGACGAGGGAGATGGTTGTTGGCTGAATAAACCATCTTTCTGCTGGAGGACAAACATTGAACCCACCCTGATAGGGCATTCAAAGAAAGCCAGAATGGAGTCATACTGTGTTGTGAAAAATCATAACATTTCTTAACTGAATGCCCTGGATACATTGTGCATTACTTCCTGGATATAAGAAAGGCTGCGGAGTCTATTTGATTATGATTAATGTCCATATGATTAAAAACCAGAGTGATTTTGGTGTCGTATGACTCACCTAGAAGAATAAAGCAAATTCAGAGAACAATCTCACTTAACCATAATGTACCCACATGAGGATATTTGAATCAAAGCCAGTAATAACCTAACAAAACATACATTATCATATTGTCATTTTGATCACATACCTCATAAAACACCCAACTTGATACCAAAAAGTACAGGTTCTTACAGAAGCCAAAGTAGTTAAAGCAGTAAAATTACAAAATGCAATAACTTCAGGAAGTAACTGAGCATCACATAGTGATACTGAAAGAATATAAGAGGGTGGAATTTGCTTCAGTGCTGCACCACATGGTGCAAAATCTGCAGCACTAATGCAAATTAAAGTTTATGGGTGGGTCCCCCATTCCTGTTCATTGCTTGCTCACACACATTCCTGTCAATGGTTTCACTTTATTCCAGTAATCGCTGAGCCAGTAACAATGTGCTTGCAAAGTCAGTGAAGACGAAAACAAGTAGATTTGGTTGTAAACAATGCAAAGACAAAGATTTACAAATGTTTTATGACACAGTTTTGCAGCGTCCAGAAAAACATGTAACGATGTAAAGTCTTGGACATGTGGCAGTTCTCAGCGTGACCATATTTTCCAGCTACAGAAGCTGGTGAAACTAAATTTGGAAGCGTAATAAGTGTCTGTTAAATATTTCAAGCACAGATTAGTGAAGTTATTCACGACCGTGTCGTCAAAAACAGAATTGGTGGAAAGAGAGAGTTATACACAGCGGTATAAAAAGTTTTAATGCATGAGATGGTTAAGAGCTGCCTCATTTTGTGTGTCTGCTGTTAGAACTGTAACCATGGCAAATGACCTCATATGAAACAGACGGTAGCACCTGGGTGGCATGAGTTTTTAAAGAGAAGAAGCCTTTTAAAGACACAAGGAAAGAGAGAAAACTCTGAAGGTGTTTCTCTGTTACTCTTGTGACGCCATGACACCTGTTCCTCTGTTTCTCTTTTCATCTGTTGCTCTTTCCATCCATTCATCCCCATGGACTTGTTACTAATCTATTCAGCAGAGATTTAACCATCACTTTAATCCTGTGTTGTTTTCTTCCTCCGCTCTCTCTCTCTCTTATCTTTCTTCATAGGAGGCTGGTGTAGCTGCTGCCTCAGTGTTATCCCATTTAACAACTAGCACAGATCTACTCTTAAGCCAAGGGCGTCCACCCCATCAATACTAATTTAGTCTTAAAGGCATACTCACATTGGCGAGAAATACTGTTATTTCTCTCAAGATTGTGTCCAGCAGTCATTTCACAGGCAGAGTTTATGTTAAAGCCTCGTCAAACTCTGAGCAAATTTGTCGTGGCCTTTGTTCAGAACTTGCTCCCGAGTTTGGTTGCGCTCCCTCTGCTGCTTCTCTGAAAACTAACCACTTCTGTGTCTCTGCCAACAGCTGGACAACTCTAAAATAATAATAAGTAGCTGTAGCGTGGGGGACACGGACAGGCGTGAGAGTATGAGAGGAATGAGGCAAACAAGATTTGTGGAGAACTTGGAGCGCTTACCATTTTCACACGTACTATAAGCTCAGTGGCCAGTCTGTGCAGAAAGCAGGCGTGACTGATGGTTTGTCAGTTTTGGAGAGTTGCGAAAAAAAAAAAAAAAGATGGAGAAGCAGAGCCCTCCTCAGAATGGAGCTTTTAACCGTACTGTTTGACCAACACTTCTGTCTCTGGCTTTAATTAACTTGCTCTCCCTTTTTTTAGCTTTAGTGACAGCAAATGCTTTAACCGAAAGTCAATTCACCATCGTACATCAAAGCTTAAGTCCTGTCCAAAGCTGCAGCTATTTCACTCCAAACCAGTTAATTTGCATCTGTTTTGAACGCAAAGACAGAAAGAGTCACCATCTTCTGTACCGTGAAAGCCCTTAACCTCATAATCTCTCACCTTTAACCGCAGCACTGTTACCCCAAATTTAACCCCTTAACCTCCGTCATACCAGGAGCACAAAAGCGACTTAAAAGAGGAGGAAACCCTGAAAAGTGTGAGTGTGTGTCTGTGGAAACAGATGAGGCAGGTCCAGGCTAAATACAGCTCACTCAGGAGAGAGGGTTTAGGAGTCGTTAAGAGGGCTTATCCCACACACACACACACACACACACACACACTCGCGAACATACATGAGTGGTTCATCTTCTTCCCTAAGGGCGCACGCACACACACACACACACACACGACAACACCCTCTAGTATTCTAATAGTTGTTTTGATGTTGGACGATGGCAGCATGGTTGTTGCTGATGATGACAAAGCATTTCAGAGGGAGAAGCCGCGTTGCCACACTACCAATGCAAGTTTAAACTACTCTCTCACTGTTCAGCTGCCACTTTAAAACAACTGATATCAATCAAAAACCCACAAAAATCTTTATATAGATGCAAGTATTTTAAAGGTAGGTGCTCAGCTGTGGGGTGATTCTGCTGAAAGGTTGCATTTTTTTATGTGATATAATATAAATCTCAATCAGTACAGAGGATGTTAATTTCTTGACCAGAGTGATATTTGTTTATGACAACTTAGTTTATGACAGCATCACTGCAGTGATGTAGTTATTTAAAAAAAAAGCGTCATAGTTTGCATAAATAAGTTTGAAAATGTGCAGAGTTTAATGGATCGGTGTCCGGTCAGTTCTGTTCCTGTGGTCATGTGATGACGTCTCCCCCCGTCATGGTGGTTTTAACAGCCATGTTTACTGGTGGTCTTGACTCACTTAACAGTAACTGCACACACACACATGCAGATGCATACATAAAAATACATCTCTCCAAATGACGTGGTCTCTGTCTGTTCCAGCAGCCACAAACACAGTGTGTTTCACCCAGAGGATAATTATGTAAATAAGAGAAAGGTTGAGTTTGTGTCTGTCGACGTGACAGGTTTCCTCTGCTTATGCAGTTTGGTCACTGACATTTTTATTAACAATATTTTGCTTTCTGTTTTCCTTTGTAAGTTACCGTGAACGCAGACCGAGGGCTTCAAACGCAGGATTTGTCTGTGAAAGATTTATTTCTCCCTGGACGTGTTTGTTTTAAACCTCATCCTCTCTGTCTCCTCCAGAGTGACCAAGTCCTGGTTTGGTGTGAAAACCACCGACGCTGCGCCCAGGTAAATACACAAACACACACAAAAATTCATACTAGCTTGCTGGTGAGGCCATTATGCTGACTTGCATTAATTCCTCTAAAGTCTTGTCCAAACCTAAACCGCTGTGTGTCTACCCTCTTATCTAAACCTTTACTCACTCAAACCTGTAACATTTAATGCAGAATAGATCAGGGGATAAATACCTTCCTGATAAATATTAGGTACATATGAAGCAGAATGATTAGAGATCATTTCAATACCTCCCAGAAATACACAGTTAAAATCTGGAAAAGTCTGAACTCTAAAATAAATTGTTGATCTTGTGGAAACTGGATGTCCTTCTTCAAGTATGAATACACAGATCTCTCTTTCATGCCATACTTCAATCTGAATAAGTGATTTAACAAAACTTTTCCAAAACTGCCACAAAACACCAACAGAAAAAACAGCAAAACATCTGTACACGTGTCACTTTGATGCTCTGATCAGATTTCGATTTTGCATCCAGCTCAAGGTATGTCTCCTGTTTGGGCTTCATACACTGTAATTCACACGTCTCAGCTCAGCATTACACTGTGTCAATACATAATATGTGTTTCTATTTATCTAGCACATCAACAGCTGTGCAGCAGGATACCTCAAATATTTACATTAAAGTTTAAGTCTGTGGACAAGGTATATTAAAAAGCAACCAACCGTGGAACCGACTGAATTTGTTTCTGTGTTCGATTCTATGTTACCAACAGTTACTGGTGCAATGGATCAAATCTGAGTCAGAACAAACATCTGAGCTCTTATTTCTGCCTGTAGTCACCGGCATGAGACAAAGACAGACTCAAAGACACAAAGAGTCTTTCTCTCTCTTCACTTTTCTGTGGAATCTCACCACACGACTCCTGTAATAGCAAAGGTTGTGTTTTCAGTTAAAATATCGTCCTCCCCTATATTCCCATTATCCATCCTCCGTGGAGCGAAAATTAGCCCCTGTTTATTCGCTTAACACAGCCCGCCAAGAGGCCTCACTGTATGCACTTGTATGTATGTGTGTGTGTGTGTGTCTGTGTGTTAATTCATTGTTTGATTCAATAGGAGTTTCCATGCTTGGAGTATTTTTAGCTTCCACTCTGTCCATTCTGCATCAGTTCCAGCTTGTTGGACACTACTGTGGGTGTTTCAGACCATGGTCACACAGACAGTGGGTGGATAGGACAGAGACAGAAGCTGGGTCTTCACTTATTCATGCAAATTATAACGTTTATCCTAATTCGAAAGGACTACAATAGAAGACAGTTTGTTTTTTTTTAAAGAATTTTGTTAGACATCAAAAATGCTCTTATGGACTAAATAACAGAGAAATATGCGTCCACCATGACCTTTACTCGCTGACTTTAACTCGCTCAATATTAATGACTTCTTGAAAGATTCTGTCTAGCTTCTTATTGATGTGTTTTCTGAACTTTCTGTTCAGGTTCAGACCTATTTAAAAGCTTCAGCCCAGCTGGAAGCACACCTGAGTCATATTTTACTTTTCGCAACATTTCCAAGCTTTGCTACAAATTCACTTGACAGTCAGATAAAGGAAAAGGTAGAAAGAGGTGGAGGAAGAGCTTTTTTTTTCCCTGTTTGGCGCGTATTTCAGTAGTGCGTGTGTGTGTGTGCGTGTATGTAATGGGGTTAGCAGGGGTTAATGTCAACAACAGCCAAGAGCATACCCCCCCCAAAAACTCCCACCAACAGACCATGGCAGGGGATACCACAGTGAGCGAAACATCAGACATCAACTACCCAACTCCCCCATAACCTCATTCAGAAAACACAAACACACACAGCCCTTTGACCTTACCCAAACTTATCTCTGCTGTTTCTTTTTCCTTCCCTCTCTCTCTCCCTTCCTTTTGTTTCTATTCCTGATATTCAGGGTTCAACAAAGACACAGGGTTTTAGAACGGGGAAAATATTTTCCTGTTTAATACCATGTCTAAACTTTATTGCCTTGGCTTTGTATCTCGCTGTTGTACATGTGTGAATGCTGGTGTGGCACTACACTGTAACCCAGATCCAACAAACAGTCTCAGAAAAACTGGCCAGTGGGGGCTGACGCTGTGTAAACCACAATTTTCCTCTCAGACAGCCTGATACTGCACAGACACGCACAGTGTCTCTTCTTGCTTGTTTGAGTTGCAGTTATTAATTCTTACCTTTTTACAGTCTGTTGAAAGTGGATACAGCCCAATTTGTAAAAGTCACAGCAACATGCCAACGAAAATAAATTAGAAGAGAAAAGCACATATCCCGGTCTTCAGCCATAATTGCCAAGATTAATCAAAATAATGAATTACATAGTAGAGGAAGTCCAGCACTGTTTAATGCTCCCAAGGTGTGTATATTTGTTAACAGGATATGTGGGAGATGCTTAGGGTTCGCTGTGTTTTGCTCTCTTATTGATTGACCGTCTTGGGAACATTACACAGTCTGCAAAGTTCTCTTTATTATTATTTCATAAGGTAGCAAAAATGTCCAGTGAAAAACAGAGATACAGACTTGGATACTTTTAGAGCCAAAGCTCTTAAATAGATCACAAGCAGCCAGACAAGAGTATAAAACAGACTAAAAGTGACGACATGTTGGTTTAAACACAAAAAAACTATCTTTGAAGAATAAGGAAGTTCACTAACCTGAGCAGACATTTAAGGCCTGTGTTTCTTAGCTGAGAGTTTTTCGATGACTGCGGCTAAGGAGAGTTTTTACCTGCAGTATTGACGTTACGATACTTTTTGTCCTCAAAGAGAAAAGGAAAATAAGTCAGAGGGACGGAGGTAGCCATTGTGGATGAAAAACACTGCTGTGCACAATGTGAATTTCAAACCTTTTCTCTAGGGAGCTAAATTTACCTTATTTTTATAAACCCAATTTTAGAGCTATTAGTTAAATCTAACAAAATGTGACTCGGTCTCGGCCCACATTCCACTGCAGGGTCTCATAAAGCCTTTTGGCAGAGCAACATACTCAATAACTTTTGACAGAGATTTTTACTGAATAATTTGGGGACTCATATTAGTTTTCCCTCAACCCCTTTTTAGGTTCTTATGCAAACTTGGAGCAGTACTGATGTAGGGTTGTTCTCACTGACTTTTAATGTGTGTAACACAGTCAATCACAGTCTGCTCACAGTCAGACACACACACACACACACACACATTCAAAGTGGTGTGATGTGAAACTAATGGATGAATCTAATTTTCCCACGTCATCTATTTCACTTAGGGAGCTTAAAACCTGCAGTGATTCATTATTTCATGATGAAAAGGAACTGGTGAAAAGCTGAAAAAGATTTTTCATAGTCTCTAAGCCTCTTGCCCCTTTTTTTCTCTTAATCATCCTCAGGTTCAGAGCTTTTGTGTCTTGACTAAAAAGAAAAAAGAAAATATACCCTATATTGAGGGTAAAAGTGTAATTTTGTCAATGGGGGATGAAATGAAAGGATGGATTGTATTTTTTTTTGCAATTACGCCTTTAATGAGTGGAGTGGTTTTTAGAGCACAAACAGGATGGGATAAGAGAAAGCCGCCTAAAGACATGAGACAACAGATAAAGGCGATGCAGCCAGTGTCTCGACTGCGGTGCTTTTATTTGTTCCTTTGTTACATCAGGGCTCAGGGTCTCTTTCTATTGCAGACACTCACACTCTTTCTCTGTCTCTCTCACTCTCTCTCTCACACACACACACACACACACACACACAAGGCAGATGTTGCCCCATCACATATGGTTTGTGTCACATCATCAGTGGACCCTTGCTCATGGAAACACACATGGGAGTTCACTATAACTGCACTATAGTCCTCACTCAGTTCCTCCATCTGTCCATCTCCTCCTTCTTCTTATCTTTCTCTCTCTCTCTCTCTCTCTCTCTCTCTCTCTCACACACACACACACATGCAGCATAGACTTGGTAATATGTCCCAGGTGTTCGAGACAATGGGGCGTCCACTAACAAACAGGTCTGATGCAAAACAAAGGAGCAGATATATGAGGTCACTCTAAAACTGGGATCGGACTACAGGAGTGTTTGTGCGGTTTATCCCTGATACACCCCTCCTGACACTCAGAGACGTGAGAAAACTGGCCCTGGACTTTGGTCTGTACTGATTATCTGGTAATATGGGCGTGAAACCTCCCAAACTAATCACAGGACCATCTGGGTCGTCCCAAACTATTTTCTCATTCGCATTCATTTAGCTGTCTGCTTTTGTTTTCTTCTCACTGCAAAGTTTTTACAGCTATTTGCTGCTCCAAAGTCTCCATTTTGTTTACATCTGTTTCTCCGCAAGACCACGTGAGATGAGATCCCCATTATCCAACCTCCATGGAGGACAAATTAGTCCCTGTTTATTCACTTAACACTGCCAGGAGGCTCCCGGAGGCTGCTGGGTTTATTTCACCACCACCCTTCCTGTGAGTCAGTGTTCACTAAACTGATAGGACCCACTTTGAATCTGCCATATATGAATCAGTGCTACTGGCTGGTTGCGTGGTTCTGACACAGCACACAGGAATTATTCTTATTCTACCCTGCTCCCCACAATCGGATCAGATTTCCATCACTTGTATTGGGTTTTAAAGATACAAGGCTACAGACACAGATGCCAATTGTCTCCTGTTGTAGTTTCTTCATTGTCTTCTTGGTTGATTGTTCGTGTGAGGCTAGACAAGCTGTACAAAAAAATAAATAAATAAAATTTGTTTGCATCTGCAGTCTCATTCCTTTGATACTGTGCACTCAAAAATTTCAGGCACTTTTAAAAGTTTAGACTTGTATCCATCGTTGGTGTCATTCAGCAGCGTAACAAAGAGCCCAAACATACTGTCAACATGATCAAACCAGTGGGTGATTACATAGTGATTCAGAAGACGCCCAATTTCTTCAAGACACTTGTAACAACCTACCCAACAGACTGATTACTCCAAATATTGGTTTGAATCGATTTTCTTTTTTCACTGTATTATTTTTAAAAGAATCTTCATTTTGCTTTTTGTGCCAAAAAACTGTTTGCGTATAACTGAATATATATGGGTAGTGTATATTATTAGCTTTGTCTTTTGGGCTCAGTTCCACCTTCACCACAACAGTCTGGTGCAACACCTCCACAATCCAGCTCCAAACACACGCACCATCACAACTTGACTCGTGAATAAGATCCAAAGATATTTGAACCCCCTTCAGTCGGAGCCAGCAATTCATTCTTGTCCCAGTGGGGGCTGTCCACCGCTTTCTGGCAGAGAACCATGGCATCAATGTTGTGATCAAAATGCAGAAGGAAATGTGAAAAGAGAGGAATCTGTAGGAAAGAGTTTCAGTCGTCAAGAAGCGATCACCCCTACGTGCCAGGCGGTCGCCCTCTCCACATTCTCCGCCCTAGATTTTAAAAAGTATCTCGGTTATTGCTTAATTTTACACAACCCAGTGCAACAGCTGCAAATAACAGCTTGCTAGCCTGCGTAGGCTTGCATATCTTCTGCTGGCACCATTTTTAATTCTGCTTACTTTTCCCACAGTCATCTCCAATCATTCTGCTGTTCAAACTTGTCCAGTACTTTCATATCAAGTCTACTTTTAGGTGCCAGTCCAATAATAATATTCCACAGAAATACAAACTTGAGCTCCACAAGGCATTTGAAAGAATGCACTAGGTTTATGAACCTGGTGTTTTATATATATATATATATAGATATATATTGATTCTCACGTATGTGCAATACTGTGAGCACCACCTGCCACCAGCACATCCATCTTTTACTTGGTCCATACTTCATATACTGTTGTAGTACAGTTTTCTTTGTCAGTCCAGCTCCCAAGTTTTTATATTTGTTTTAGAGAGAAAGTACAGAAAGAAATGATCGGAGGATTATCTCTCTCTGGAACACACACACTGTGAAATCTGTCAGTTTTCAGTCTCATTGGGCACATGTGGTTTAAGAGGGAAGAAGTTAACCACTCAACTATTGTGGAGCATTTGTCTTTTTGACTCGGCTGCCCATCTCTCTTTCAGTTCGTCTATTCTCTTTCCTCCTGCCTTTCCTCTCCTCCCACATGCTGCCGACTTAAGTTAGTGCTGGTTGTTTTACATGTTTTTCCAAAGGTCTGGTGAAAGTATAACATGTTTTTCAAAGGGATTTTAGGAATTTGTTCCGCTACTTTTCACTGAAGTACCACAAAGCTGTGTGTGTTTGTATGCATCTATTGAATGTGTGTGTGTGTGTGTTCAAAATATAGAGTAAAACACTTGTGAAATGCTCTGTAAAAGCTCATTTAGCATATATAAGTGCAGCTGCATGTAGTCTCACAATATTATTGATGTGTATAATACTAATAGAAATTTACTAATGCTAATTCAAAATTACTGTGAGTGAAGTTAGAGATACCTGAAGTGCTTACAGTGTATGGCATGAGTGCTGTACGCTTTAACTTTTTCAAGGATGGGACTTTTCAGTAGAGGTGGGTGATGCCAGAAGATCACATCACATCACACTTGTTTTGGGTAAAATTACAATCTGAGTCATGATTCTTCCGGCAGGTTTAGCTGAATTTGTTTAATCATGTGATCGGTTTGTTAGTGTATAACCTGTTAACCTGTTTCTCAAAGTCATGACTAAAAGCCGAATGCATAAATCTCTGCATCCTGTTTTTTTTTTCCTCTCTGATTTTACTTTGAAGGTCCTGACTGGAAACTGTTCTTGTGCTCTTTTTCTCTACCTGCAGACAGGTCTCAGGTCACTTTAGTTTTGTAGATGTACAGTTTGGGATATAAAGTATTTAAATATGTAAAATGTCTTCTGGGGTTTTCTCAATCACATTTCCTGCCAAATACAATCTCACTTTTTCAGAAAAAGTCCAATTAGATAGTATTTTCATTCACTCACACTGCTGTTGTCCATTGCTTCTTTCATACAGTTGGACTACAGTCAGTGTGTTGTTTTGGGGGATTTTCTACTTTTCTCATTGCACCTTTAACCTCAAGCTGGTATGTGACATCGCTGGGTCTGTATCGACCTCTAAACCGCACGTTACAATGTGGGCCAACAGGTCAGATCTCGCAGGAAATCTGCTCGATTGCTTTGCAGGAAAAAAACACAAGGAGGATGCTACTCTCTGCTTCAAGCAGAGCGTTCAGACTCTCAAAGTGGCTGATGGTGGAAGATGAGAAAAGCTGATGGAAAAATCTCTTTCAAGTTGTTGTCTTCAAAAATTGCAGGAAACAAAAACATTATTTATCTCAACAGGAAGCAACAAGCTTTATTTTAAATTTGATCTCAACTTTAAAAACACATTTAGCTATTTAATTATGAATTAGTCAGTTCTTGTACAGTAGCTTAAATATAGAAAACAGAGAGTTTTTACAAAGAAAGTATAATTTTAGTATCAGCTCTGACACTTGCAGCAAACCTCAGGTATGTTGCTCTCACTGTTGTACATACAACATGTACTGTATGTAGAAAAAAGGTAAAATAAACTCTGAACAACTGGTGACAAGCTGAACAGTAAAATTAACATAAATAGATTTTTACAATGCGACCACTGAAGTGGTGAGTGTGTGGAGAGCGAGCACATCTGGTGTGTGGCCGTGTTTCTTTGTCTCTCTCTCCTTTTTCTCTGGACTTGTTTCACTGTTTGTCTTTCATCTCCTCTCCCCTTTTCAACTGACACTCACTTCTCTCCCCCCTCCATCCACTGCGAAACCACATCTCTCTTCCCCTCCCTCCTCCATTTCCTCTCCTCCCTCTTGCTGAGTGTGGCTGTCATCCCTCCATCGTGGCAGGTGAGGCCATAAAACAGCAGGAGACGCCAGAGGAGGGCTGAAAGACGAGGTGTGTGCGTATGTGTGTGTGATTAATTATTACACAGATATCCGAGGTGCTCCTATGCAAACTATGCACACATACAGAGACACAGACAGTCATTAATCTCATGTCTGTTGTTACAGTGTGTTGGTGTGTTAAACAGTAACATCTCTGACCTCTGACCTGTGCTGTGTCTACTGCTCTCTCTCTCTCGCACACATAACTCATCATGTCACCTTCAAGGCCAAAAGTGTCCGTTGGTCTCTCAGCTCCTCTTACACAAACATACTGCATGTACTTTTAAGTGATTTACAACATCCAAATGATATTTGAGAGTGCAAGGTGTGTACCACATACATACCAGGAGTGTTTCAGCTCAAATCCTTTAGCCTCGACCCCCTTTATCCCCTCTCTATCCCCTCTGTAGCCTTTCTCTCCCTAATGTACTATTCACCATGTATGACATCAAGGACTCTTGTTCATTACTCAAGGAAACTAGTAAAATACTGTCACAACTAAACATTTTGTGCTAAAATTTCAAAAAGAAAGCATAGGTGCAGTGTCAAATATTACTATCAAAGTGCTCGCTGTCAGTGTTAATGTATTATTGGACTCTACACTGATGTATTAACATGTAAATAGAATTTTAAAAGGATGTATAAAACGTGGATAAAATGAAATGTACACTAATCAAGCACTTTATTAGGAACATATTTCTACTGGATAGAGCCTCATTTGCTCTCAAAACAGCCTCTTGTTCTTTGTTGCACTGACTCGACAAAATGTTGGACACATTCCTCTGTCATTCTGGTCCATGTTGACATGATTGCATTGCATATAATTTCTGTAGATTTGTCATCTGCCATAAAGGGATGAACTTGGTCAGCAGCAACACTCAGATAAGCTGTGTTCATAAAAACGCTGATTGATTGGTGTTAAATGAGCCCAAACTGTGCCAAGAAAACATTCCCCACACCATAACACCACACGAGCCTTGATTATTGCTGCTTGTTGGTGCCAAAATCTGACCCTCCCATCTGCTCCAGATTCCAGATTCACCAGACCAGACAAGTTTTTCACAGTCTTTAATAATCTAGTATCTGTGATCCGATGGCCTCAGATTTCTGTTCTTGGGAGATGTGGAATTGGACGTGGTCTTCTACTGTTGTATCCCATCAACCTCAATACTCAACATGTTTTGCAATGTGAAATTTATTTCCATTCACCAGTCATACAGCCGAGTTATGAGTTACATAGCCTTTCCGTCAGCTCCAATCGGTCTCTCCGACCTCTCTCACCAAAGATGTGTTTGTATCCACAGGGCTACACACTCTGGATGGGGTGTTTTGCATCCTTATTTTGAGTAAATTTTTGAGATTGTTGTGTGTGAAAATACCAGAGAAATACTCAAACCAGCTCATTCTGCCCCAACAATAATATAACAGAGACCCTGATGTCACGTTTTTCTCCCAGTTTGATATTTGATGTGAATATTAACTTGGCTGAATCTACATTGAGTCCACATTTCACTGCTGCCACATGTTTGACTGATTGAATAACTGCATGACTAAGCAGCTGTATAGGTGCTGGGGTTTGTACTTCACAACAGTACTTGAGTAAATGTCCATATTTACCTTAAACCAATGTACAATACTGAAAAATGCAACTTTTCAACTTCAACTACACCTTGTCTGTAAAAGTAACCTGAAAAAAGAGCATTTGTAAAACAGCATGTGAAACGTTTTTCTCATCAAAACATGGAAAACATCTGCATACACCTACACTGTCTGATAAATATCAGGGGTGTACTGAGTGCAGGATGTACACCTCCAGACTAGGTAGAGACCTGGCAGTGAACTTGGCTGAGGTTTTAGCAATAGAGGAGAGGAGGATCAGCTAGGGAGAGCAGAGAGGAAGGGTGGGGGTTGAAGGAGAGATGTAGAGAAGGGCAGCACAAAGAGGAGAGCAGAAGTCAAGGAGAAGAAGAGGAGTGATAGGATGTGAAGACAGAAGATGAAAGAAGAGACGAGGAAGAGATGGAAGAAGGAGGAGAAGAAGAGGTGAGGGCAAAGGACAAGAAGATAGGAATGAAAAATTAAACATGTCTGTAATAGATCAAAGTTGGAGCACAAGAGGGGAGGAGGCAGCACAGAGTGCGTTGGGTGTGGATACAAGATGGACTGAGCTTGGGGAGGGTAGAGAAAGATGGTTGGTTGGTTGGTTGGTTGGTGTGTGACAGAGAGAGAGAGAGAAAGGTGTTTTGGGGGAGATTTTGACAACCTTAAGCTCGGCACAGCACATGGTCCAGTGAAGAGACCCATGAGAGCTCCTTGAAGAAACGTATCACACTTAAGGATCTGGTTACAGTCTCCGTGTGTGTGTGTGTGTGTGTGCATGTGCCCGTGTGCACTTGTTTTGGACTATCTCTTTGTCTCCTCCTAGCCAGACTCCTTGAGGAATGCATCATTAAGTAGAGTGGTACAGCACATACCTCCGCCAAGGCTGAACAACCCAACATATCTGTCAGATTGGGATTATTATCTGGATCTGCAGCAAATTGTACAAAGTCATAGATCTCAACACCATAAACCATAAATATGTCTGTCTTTTTTTTTACAGCGAGATCCAGACTTTATTTCCTGAGAAACTGATGAAAATGTATCTTGAAAGTGCTAAAAAAAATCCTGGATCTGATCCTTTAACCATAACCAAAGTGTAACGGTTTCTTGTCTGAAAAAGTCCTTCATCGCTCGGCCGAGTTTGATGTAAAACAGTTTTCATAATCCTGCTGAAAATTCAACAAACAAACACCTTCTTGACAGATGTAAAAAAAAAAAAAAAAAAAAAAAATCAGTGAAGGAAAAGAAAAATGACTTGAGGCTTCTCTCAAACCTATGTCTTAAAATGCAGCTGTGAAAAGTTGAAAACCTCCACACCTGTTGTTTCATTTGTACGACCACACTTTGGTGGAATTTTTTGACAAATTGACGCACATCACCACACAATCAGCTCCCCTGAGTAGGAACATATATATCACATTCCCTACCACAGCCTCTGAATACTACTTCTGCTGACGTGTGCTTGAGTTTCAGCTAAATATAGTCATAATTTAATCATAACCCGCAAATAATAATATGCTAATCTGTTGTATGTGTTATAAGTTGCTGATGAATTCTTCACCTAATAACAATAAAATTTCTTATAAAATGTCAGACTACAAATACAGATGCAGATTAATTCATGCATTTGTACGTGAACTCGCCTGACATGAGCCTTCGTTCTCTGCGAGGAGGCAAACTACAAATGTGCAGCCACATTTTTGAGCCTGCGGGACACAAGTGTTTAATTCTCAGAAGATACATTATGGGTGGAGTATCACTTTCAGCTAAACCAAACTTTTCTCTTCCATGACTTAAACGAAATGAGCCGACTGAACAACATTAAACGGCCATCACGCTTCATGCTGAGCCTCGCAGTTTATGTCCCACAGGTTAAGAAACAAGCACATGTGGCTTCCTTGGCTTTGGTTTTGTTGATTGCTTATGATTCCCGCTTACAAGTGTTGTTTGCCATGTGTTCAAAGTATACATAGTCTTTTTTTTATGCAGCGCTAAAAGCTCAAACAGTTGTCATTTTAAAAAATCCATAGCTGCAAACGAACCCACTTAAAACAATCTTGAGGTTTTGAAGAAGACGTTTCATCCAGCAGTAGCTGTAGATGAAGTTTTTATGGCTTTTTGTTGATTCTGTTTGTAGCCCTGGAATCAGTGAGATGGAATAAATTGGAGGAATGATTGAAGCCAGGCACACTGGGGAGCTGAGGGAGACAGACGGACAGACAGAGAGGGGGAGAGAGGAGAGGGGAGGAGGGCTGGGGGGGGGGGGTTGAAACCGCAGTTTTTATATGTTGTCTGGTTTTAATTTGGTAAGAGCCATCACTCACCAGTTCACTGAGGTGGCAAACCAGATGAGTATGTGCATGCGTTGGAAGTGTGTTCGTGTGTGTGCATGCGTGTGTGTGTGCTTGCATGTGTGGTCGCTTGCGTGCGTGTGTGTGTGTGCGTGCGTGCGTGCGTGTGTGTGTGTGTGTGTATGTATGTGCGAGCGCATTTGTGTGTGTGTGTGTGTGTGTGTGGGTTCTCTACCTTCTTAAACACTGAGAGCTGCTAAAACCCTCTGACACATTGTCATTTATCCCAGTTTTTAGACATTTTCTTCTCTGTATTTCTTCATATCTCAGCCAGTTAAGGGAATACATATACATTTTGGGAACATATAGTCAAACTTTCTGGCATATACTGTAGATACAACATTGATATAAAGTTACAGCGTGTAGCAAATTTTCTTACATTTTGTATTGTATGTTTGTTTCATACATAAAAAAGCAAAGATAAAAATAAAACTTGATGATAGTGATTAAAATGATGTGTCAGACCAAATGTGAAGCAAATTTACACATCATATTACTCACGAGCGCGGCCACTTGACTGTATTTCACAATGTATATTCAGCCAGTGGCAGAACTTTTCCTGGATTGACAAGCTAATTTTTCACTCAATTTCAATATATTCAACTGGCAGGAACATGTCTTTGTGTTTGTTTACCCAATGAAAATTCACATCTATTATGTTATTGTGTTGTATGAAAAACCTTTATTGAATGCAACCTAACTGATCATTTCCTGAGTGAAAAATTAGTCAACAACTACTTTTATCAGATATTTGTTTAAACCATCCTATATCTTTAGATGTTTTGAGGTCATCGTCACAACATTGGACATTATTCCAGACATCTTGCTATCTTAGCTGTAATTTGTAAGTCTGACTAGTCGTTGTCTGAGATCAGCTTCTAATAATTGGGGAATTATTTTTGAGTACTATTATTTATTTCAGCGACGATTTGGGATTTTTGTGGTAATGAACATGCAATGATACCAAAAAAGAAAGAAGAAAAAAAAAACAGTATCCGAATACTGGTTTGGAGTCTTAGTTTAATGCCAGTTGCACAAGTATGTAGGACTGAAAGTTCCTGCTCCCAGCCAAGAAATTGTCCAGCACACATTTCCCAGTAAAATGGTAAATTACTTCATTTTTTGAACCAGTTAAATAAGTAAGAAATTAAGTGTTAATGAGTGAGTTTTAGAGGGGCTTGTAGTTGGGTTTTGTTACCTTTGGTTATAGCCAAAGTAGCTGTTTTGCCTATTTACAGTATTTCCTCCAAGGTATGATAACTGTGTTTTATCATGTGTGATGAAACGAGTAAGTGTAGTAATAATACAAGTCTGACTTCATTGTTCCTAAAGCCTCATGTCTTGTTTTGTTTTGTTTCTTACTGTTTGTGTGTTTATGTGTAGTGCCTTCAGCCATGCAGGGAACTGTGGGAAACCAGGAAGGTGCCGTCTCCAAAGTCCTGTGAGGTAAGATAGACAGGCCGTGTGCGTGTGTGTGTGTGTGTGTGCATGCGTCACAACACTCTTGGTGGTGTTGTCACTTCTGCACCAGAAGCTGCACCAGTGCTTTTGTTGGAACAGTGAAGCTCAGTTTTTAGACTGTGCCATGATAAAGCAACCCTATGTGTTTATATAAAGTTATGTATGTGTGCTATGAATAAGATGTTTGTGGGTTTTTAATGTATACATGTGAGAGTGTTTTGTGTATATCTTTTGTGTGTTCATGAGTGTGTGTGCGTGTGTGTGTGTGTGTGTGGCCCTAAATGACTATTTGCAGAGCCAGTTGCTGTGGTTTTCTTGATAGATTAGTTTTTCATCACAATAGCTGAAGCATGTTACTGGCTGGATGGCTGGCTGGTTGGGAACACAGGGTAATTCAGATCTATTAGCTAAAGCTTGTGTTTACATTTTGTTGATCTGAAGCCATATTCACAGAACCAGAAAAACACACACACGCGCACACGCACAGACGTGCAATCCTGCCTTCAAAGAGTTTACCAGAGGAAACCATTTCACCTCCGCTGGCTGTGTTTTTCTGCCCCCACATGTGTGTGTTTATATGTGTTGCGTATCATTTCCGTTCTGTGTCAACTGAAAGAATAATAATAAGTAATAATAATAATCCCCCCGTGGTCTCTCTCCCTCAGAAGCAGACGGAGTGTGTGACGAGCAGGGAGTTTCTGGCCTCTCTGAGGTCGTCTCGTCAGGGCGACTGTCCTCCCCCTCAGAGAGCCACCGGATTCGCTGCCGCCTGCGTAGAAAGCTGCTCGTCAGACCAGCACTGTCCCTCCCCCAGAAAGTGCTGCTCCAATGGCTGTGGACACACATGCCAAGCCCCGGCCAATTTATACAAAGGTAAATACACTCAAAGCTGGTCGGGGCTTGTTTGTAACATTGTGAGTGTTTTATCTTCAGAGAGAGAGATTGTTTTTAAGTGCCTTAGTTGATCTATAATAAAGGTGATGAAGACTTTTTTGTTGATTAAGCAGCCTGTCTGCTTTATTTAGTACACACAGTTGTTGTTTCTTTGAAATGAATTCACTTCCACATTTCAACAACATCTACTTCTTCTTGTGCCTGACGAATAAATGAAATGTAATTTTAACGTAATAAATATCCTTAAACACTGCCTGACTGCATCTGAAGTCTCACGTGATCCAACCATGGTTATAACATCCCCATCTCAAAATGACAGGAACATAAACATCCTCAGGCGCCTGTGTGGTGAAGATTGGGTCACCATAACAATTTAAGACAAAGCACTATTGTGTTGAGTGTTGTTTAGGTAGATTTTTACCCGAAAGTCAGTGGTATTCAAAATATTGTTGTGAGTTATATCCGTATGTTTGTTTCACCAAAATTTGTGATTTTTTTTTTCTGATGTACGATTTAAAACTAAGATGGAGATTTTGTGGCACATTTTTTTGTCTAACCCGCCGTCTTTTCTGACTGTGTGTGTCTGTACAGTCTGTGGTAGATTTACATCTCCTGTAGTTGTTATAGTGGGATTAGATACCTTTATTTTTCAGTTACCCTCTGTAAGTTACGTTTTGTCTTTGCAGGTGTTCCTCTGAAGCCGCGCAGAGAGATGAGCTTTGTGGAGGATCCCGAGGGCCGCGTGAAGGTGGTGTGGGTGTCAAAGTTCAACGTGAGCGTGGAGCCAGTCATTTACATGCTTCAGTCCCGCTGGAACACGGGAATCCATCCCAGTGAAGACCATGCCTCACTCTGGACGACTGTTGCAATGGTAATTTAATTGTCAGCATCTCGCCTTTCATCCCTGGTCCTACTTTGATGATGCAGAGGGTGTATTTTGATATATGTACGCTGATAGGTGGGGGAAAAAAATCTCATGTAACGACGCGATACATAGTCGATTCTGTCTAACTAGACATCTTGGACAGTCATAGAGTCACTGGAGCAATAAAAATGGTTCGTGGTGCCTTTAACAGTGGAGCAACACCACAAGGTTTGTAAAATATCTTTACCTCATAACTCTCAATTTGCCTCGAATGATGAAACTTCTCAGCTATGGAGATGGATGTTAGACTCTGTTTCCACCTCATCTGTCTGCTGCCTTGCTGTCTAAACCTCTCCACCCCAGCCAGTCTCCCGTTCTGCCAGGGTAAACCGTGTGTGTGTGTTTGTGTGACTTAGTGTGCGTTGCACTGTACACCCATGTGTGTGTGTGTGTGTGTGTGTGTGTGCGCCTGTGTGAGGTTAGGTAAATAAGCAGAGCTTAAAAAGGAACCACAGGCAGCCACAGTCGTTCCACCGGCTGACTCTGAATGACTGAACGCTCATTATGGACTTAAATAGATGGCAGCTCGTGTCTGTGTATGTGTGTGTGTGCATGCATGTATGTGTGTTTATGTGTGTGATTGTGGATGAGTAGATTTTAAGCAGTGATTACATTTGCTCTGTCATGGAGACGAAACGTGAATCTTTAGCAGTTTCAACAATAATTTGGGCGAATTGTTTAATTTCACTATTATCAGATGGAATTCTGATCCAGCTGTGTTCATCTGACTTTCCAGCTCATTAACTTTGAAACTTATATGTTTAAAAGTACTTGGTCATGTTTTTGAAAGAAGATATATTATGGATTTGTAAGAGATGACAGAATATGTATGATATGTATTACACAAGCAAAACTAAATGCAATCTTATGTAAGAGGACAAACAGGGTGAAGGGAACATGCACCAAAGCACTTTAATGATCGAGGGTAGAACACAAAATAAATGCAAAAGATCTTCACACTGCACTGATAGCTCTCTGTAAATTTAATTTATCGTCCCGATCAAAACGCTGGAAGACCATCAGTGCACTGTGTGACTCTATTGCCTTTAATACAACAGTCCAGCAATAAATCGTCCTTCATGTTGAAGGTTATAATGTTCAGTCTGTGTTAAAATTGTGAAATTGCAAAGTTAAAAAACATCACGACACTGGTGTTACAGGTGGCTGTGCTTCCAGGCAAAACAAAATCTGACACATATCCTCCAATAAAACCACAGTGTGTTGATTTTACACTCATATGATTTAAACAAACATGATGTAATGTGTTAATTAGTGAACTTTGGAGACATTGGTAGGAGATTTTGTTACTGTTAGACAGAGCCAGACTAGCCCTTTTCCCCAGTCACTAGTCTCAATGCTAAGCTAAGTTAACCAGCTGCCAACTGTGACCATGATAGACAGATAGACAGACATAAGAGTATTATAGATATAACTCAAAACCCTTAATAAGAAAGTGAATTGGAGTAACGTAACATAATGAGCAGCTCCTTTAAAGAATTAAAGACTAAGTCAATAAAGTTAGATTTTTTTTTTTGTCATAATTTTCTGTATCTTTGTAAGTCACATTTTAAAAAGCATCTTAGTGAAATTTGTTATTGTTATGAGCATTTTATATGAAGAAAGTCCTAAAGAAATTTCATGACAGGTCACAAACATCACCTTGGACTAAACCGTGAACTGATTAGATTTGGTGGCTAAAGATCAAAGGTTAAGCTCACTATGACCTCACAAAATACCTTTGGCCTCTTGAATGTGATTTCTTAAGAACACCTTGAAAGAATCACTACAAATTTAGCAGAGATGTTCAGAGAGACAAGCATGAACTAATTACCTTTTGGTGGTCAAAAGTAGGAGGTCACGGTGACCGCTCACGTCATGTTTTTGGCCATAACTTGTTAACTTTAAACATCAGCATTGATTAGCAGAGATACAACAACTGCAATGCTTGACTCTAGTTTTTAAATCTATTAAGAAGGACATGGAGAGTCTTTGTTTTTGCATCTGTCGTTTGTTTAACATAATGTGTTTGTATTTTTAGACTCTCTGTGAAGATGTGGTTCTGTCAGATCTGAGACCTCAGCGCTGGTACCAGTTCAGAGTCGCAGCCATCAACAGCCACGGCAGCAGAGGTTTCACAACGCCAAGCAAACACTACATATCCAGTAAAGGTACAAACCAAACCCTGCACACCTCCACAGACAGCTGTCATGAATGTCCCACGGAGGCTGATGATTCCTCCTGCATGTTTCCCAAACCAGTCACTGAATTTTAATATTCTGTCATGAGACACTGAACAAAAACACGTAGCCTTTTGGTTCCATTTGTGTCATTTAAAGAGAGATATTACACCTCTCTGAGGAAAAGTCTGAAACTCAGGAATATTTCCCTTTCTCTGTTTTTCTGTTCTGTCTCTCTCCTTCACTCAAGAGTTGATGGATAAGGTACACACAGCAGGAAAAATATCAGGCAGTCCATAAAACACAGCCAGGAAACACACAGAGTATACACACAACCACGCATTGCACATGTTCATATGTACTGTACAGATATAAATGCAGACACACGTACACATACACAGGCATAGTTGGTTTAGTGCCAGAGAGAAATCCCTGATTGTTGAACAGTGAGACAGGGTGAAAGTGAGAGTAAGACTCACAAACACACACACACACTCACACCCACACGCTGTAGGAGGTCCTCGCTCTAATGCTTAGCAGACTTAGGTCATATTGGTGTTACGCCAGGATTGGCTAGTGATATGAATCCCCTGCCAGGATTGGCTAGAGCATGTTTGTATGTGAATAATGACTTCAGGTTGGACCCACGTTTGGAAAAAGGTTCTTTATCAGTTGAACACTTATAGAAGACTATGAGGAGTTGTTTTAGATAGCCTTTTCCACTACCATCAACAAAACACCAAACAGTGGAATTTTTTACGCCTCCAATAGCGTTTAATAAACATTACAACCTGTGCCTTGGCACGCTGAAACTTCTCTGGCAGCTCCTGGTCGCCCATCAGCATATTAAAGGAGTAGTCGGACATTTGGAAAATATGCACGTTCTTGGTGAGATGAGAAGATCAATAACACTCTGGTTTCTGTCTGTTTTATATAAAGCTAGAATTACGCTCCCCTGAGTTGCAACTAAGTGAATGTAGACGTGTGTTGTTCGGAAACATTTTCATGTGTGTGTTTCTTTTACACTTGCATGAATTAAAGATATAAGATACGTGTCCACTACACGATAGAGTAACATTTAGCAAACCACAATATAAAGAAAATGTAGAAGAAGCCAGGAAATGTGAAAGAATTTGCATTTATTTATTTATTTATTTATTTTGCATTAATCTATTTTTAACGGGATGCAGCAGTGATGATTGAATTAATTGTCTTTGTGACAAAATGCTGAAATTTATCACCAGACTACCTCCAAATAGACCGTTGGATGAACGAGCCGGTTTGTCTGACACTCAGGTCGACAGGTAGGTTCGGCTCCTCTGCGACCTTTCAAAGATTGTGTCTGCAAGAGGCATAATTCAAGTTTAAGGTGTGAAAACTACTTTGGGGTTTTATGGGGCGTTATGTTTGGGACTGCTTCTTGGCTGGGGAGCAGGAACTTCCTGAATTTACTGCTGTTTCCAGTTTTAATGCTGAGCTAACATACCCGGCTTAACTGGTTGCTGCAAAGCAAAGCAACGCTAACGGTGAAGAGTTCAAGAAGTTACAACTTTTGGCCAAGACGGGACTGTCTTGGATATATCCCACCCAATAAAAATCAGAAACTGTATTTTTCACAGTTTTTAAACTAAAATAAGCTACCTTTCTGTTGCAGTAGATAAAGTTAGACATGGAAGTATCTATCTTCTTATCTTTGTTTGTGTCAAAATAAACATATATCCCATAATCTTAAGCTGTTACTTTAGGACCTGGTGTGTGTATGTCTGTGTATTCTTGTGTGTATCTCAAGCACCTGGGTTAAAGGTTAAGGACACACACTTAAACATGTCAAATACCATCTGATCGTGGTCAGAGTCTTATGTTTCCAGTTCATTAGTCTGATTAGTCAGGGGCTGGAGGTCAGGGGTCACAAATCAGGAAGCTGGCAGATGTCAGGATAGTTGGGGTTCCTCCACTGCGACCTGATGCTAACCAGAGAGAGAATTCAGATGTGAAAACCTCTTTTCTGTGAATTCAGATATTAGAGTTGCACAGAACCTGCCAGCAGTAATTACAAGGGAATGTCTGAAACTCATCTCAATGTCTTCATCTCCAGAAACAATGGGCTGAAATTTAGCTGATTGAGGCAGAAACACAGAGTGAAAATGGCTTCAGCAAAGACTGTGTGTTTTGGTTCTGATCTAGTTTACTCCTGGCATCAAGAGACATCGTGCTTATTCCAAAGAGACGCTACACACGCACACACACACACACTTGCATGCACACACACGAACGGGCCAGATTTCACAGCCCTAATATGTTGTCCTAACTTTGATCTCTCCATCTGGGTCAGCCAAGCATGGCCTGAGGCCTGTGGGAGGCCTGCCATGGGGGATGTAGTTCTAATCAGATACATTTTGTAGTTTTAATCAAATACAGGATTGGGATTTGAGGCTCTAATGAGATACAGAGCCAGTGTTGAAAGAGCAGCGACCTCAGGATTTCATTCTAGAGACAAACAGTGACTAGTGGTGGTCGCCTTCGGTCTGTGTTGTGGTAGCTACTGAAAAAGAAGGATTCAGGCTTCTCCAGTGTCACTCACCTTTGATGCTGTAAATCTAATTGACTTTGTAGACTTGAATGAGACCAAGAGGAAATTAGGCTTTTCCTCCTAAATATTGGCTTCTTTATTTTGCTCTGCTGCAGCATTACATTAAACATGAAAAAAAAAAAGTTATTAGACAATTCAGTTAAGCTGGTGAAGCTGCCGCGTGCTTCTGCTTTGGATGAATTATGAACTCAATACCAATAACTTGGTAATACGTAGTGATTTTTCACTTTTACATCATAATCATTGCAGCTGCAGTGTACTGTTGTGCAATATTTGTTTAAGAAGATGCAACTGTAATTTTGATATATAAAATGATATGGATACGGTTATGAATTAGTTTCTTTTTGGAAGAACTTGTGTCGTACAGTAGTTAAACTCATGAAATGAAAATATTTACATATTTAGAAAAAACATAGAACATAGAATTATTTTCTGCCTCTGACTTCATGTTTCTCCATCATCTCTCTTTCTCTGCAGATCCGTCACCTCCTGAACCTCCAGTAAACATCAGAGTGATCAACCAGACCTTGGAGTGGATGAGTTCACAACCAGGGTCTCAGATTATGGAAAGGTATTTAGAATGGACAAAAGATGATAAAATTAGATTAATCTGTTTGTTAGTTTGCTTGCAGGGTTATCTTTTCAGTGCTGCAGGCTGCTGTTTGTGGGCAATCAGTCATAAATTGTGGTCAGATGGATAAACTGTCCTCTTCTGATTGTGTAGCTGCTTGAAAATTACAGTTCATCCTTGTTCAATCATACATTACAACGTCCGTTCTGTTGGAGTGTGGTCACACAAAACAAGGTCATATAAAGTTCAGACCTTGTCTTGGATCAACAGTGATGTTCCAATAAAACATTTAATAGCAGAGGTGAAGGCTGAAATTGTAGCTTGTGTTCAAGATGATGATATAAAATGTCTGCGGCTTCACTGTGCATATATAGAGTTAAATGGAAGATTGTAAACAGCACTGAAAAGGACAAACAAATAATACATCTGTTTTACTGCTACTTACTGGAGGTACCTTTCTTTCCACTTCATTACTGTGAATTTGTTTACATCCATGTTGTGATGTTGTTTGACTTCCTGTCTTCTGTCTTCAGGACTGGGGGAAGTGGGGTCACGGTGGCAGTGTTATTACGCTGGGAGCCCCCCAGAGAGGGAGACCTGCCGGTCCACAACTACAGAGTCACCTGGATGTCCCGACATATACACGCAGCACATAAACACACGCACACGCATGCAGTTCACAATAACATGCACACAAGACTTGCACACCCACGCTTGTCAGACCAGGGTAAAAAAGAGAGCAACAGCAGAGTGACTCAAGGGGTAAGGAAACTTTCTATGTGCAAATCTTGATTTTATTATTTTTCCTCATTTTATGCAATTTTGCACATCATAAATCCACATCTGTGACCATATAATATTCCTAATATCACATTCATATTTAACTTGTACTGTGGTCTTTTCACATTGTTTGAAGGTTTGCACACATATGCACTCATATTTTTGGACTTGTGGACTTTGGAGGACCCACTAATCTGCTTATCCCATCCCTGAAGGGAATGCACTTATTCACTGTCTTACTGAGAGCGTGTATCATACAGAGGAGATAGTTAACTGAGCCTGACAGCTCCAAGCTGGTTTGGCTGAATCCAAAGGTTAAATAAATCATTTGTACAAAAACTGAAGGGTAAATGCTAAAACCAGGTTTTAACTGTGAACCAGCCCCTTTGAAACGCCAACGCTCTCGAAACAGTCACGTCGTTTGGAGACTGAAATTAAAATTAGTCATTACAAAGACTGACTTGAACTAACACACTTGCAGACACACGGTGCTGCACCTGAGAAATTTTACTAGGCCTGTAAACACATGCACGTCACACAAACACATGTGTACATCCCTTATTGTCTTCTGCTTGTGATTACCGCAATGATTTTACAGGCCTCTGCAGTGCTCAAACACAACTGCCTTTGTAAACAGCTACTGTGTGCAAGTGCTGGCGCCAACTGGAATATTATCATAGCGTCTTTTGTAAATTTGAGCTACAGCATAACACAAGTAAACTAGAAAGAGCACGTACCACATGAACGGACAGTACTCCCTGTTCAACACTCCTTTACACTCAGTCTTAAAATTGGACATTGAATGATTGGTTCAAATTAAAGAGTATCCTGCTGAACCACCTGTGTCCAATAAAAATTCCTACAAATGTGAATTAGATGGAGACATAGAAGAACAACCCAGATGTTTCAATTAAGGATGTGGATTTATATAATGAGCAAAAATGAGGTGATAAAAATAAAAAACCTGGTCTTGCCGTTCTGTGTAATTATCAACCTTGCATACTTATATAAAACTTACATGCCACTAAGGCTGATTCAATATTTTAAAGATAACTTTGGGTTTTGCGGATGTGGTTTTATAATGTTACATGCTGGTATATTTACCAAAATCTGGTTTTGACATATTCACCCTTAAATTGCTGTATGGCACGCGTTCCTATTACTGAGGTCTTTTACAGACTTTTTTTTTATTTTCTTGTGTGTGTGTGTGTGTGTGCGTGCGTGCACATGTTCCCTGTGGATCTAAAAATGCAATATTGTCCTGAGGCAGACGCACATTATCTTCACAGCACATAACTTTGTTAGAGTGCTATGACAACATGTAGGTCTGGCTTTACAACACTGGAATAACATGGCAACTTAGCCATTTAGATTGACTGACAACAGAGAGAAGTGGGCTTTCCTGCATTTCTAGGGTAATATGTTAATCACTACAGCACAAGGACATTAGTGAGCGAGTGTATCAGTTGTCATGGTTTGTAAATATCTGTCCTCAGGAAGAGTAATATGACCGTTAAAGGACTATTTGCTGAGACCAATAGAATCAAGAGATCTGAGGATATTTCGCTAAAAAAAGGGGGAAAAAAAGCTCAAAACTCTCAACAGATTTCTCAGTGTACTTTTTGAAATTACATTTAATGCACCAATAACAGTGAAGAGGGAGGATTTCACTGTCCTGATTATAGGTATGATGATGATGTTCACAGTGCTGCTAAGTCCAGTCAGCAGCACCAAAATACCTATAATCACAGTAAACAACACAAATAGATATTACAGCGTTAGTTTTGGCTGCCTGAGTAGGAAACATAGTGAGCATATTTTCATTCCTCATATGCAGTAAATAAGAAATAAGAAATAAATGATAGATAAATAAATCACTGATCTTCAACTTAACTTTGAAATGAAAATTGATATGATGAAAAGAAAAAAAACCTAAATGTCAGAGTTTTAAAAGTTCCAATGCAAGCGTTCTCAAATGGGCCCGGCTATCTTAAGTAGTAATGGCGATCCCAGACTGAGCCTGGTGGAGCCATTTATCTGTAGTCTGGTCCTCTGTTCTGCTTGGCTGGGAGGCCTGGAATTTAAATGAGGCCCCCTAACTAGTGTTTCCTACTCACAGCTGCATCTAGACACACACGGAGACAAGCAGCATCACAACAGGTAGACAGGAACCACAATGAAATATGTTAAAGACTTAAACTTTCATTTAAATGTGAAGTATTGGTATTTTATCACGCTCTGTTAGCATATGATGATATAATCCCTGGATGTGTATAAAGTGTATAAAATGTACATCATGTCATACATCAGGGATTTTCACAGGACTGAAGAGATTTACTATTCAACCTGAAGCAACAGAGAGAATTTAAAGAAGTATTCAAATATAAAAAAAGCTCTGCTGAATCAGTGTTTTTAAATATACATCGGCTTCATACATATAATGTCCACTGACATTATCCACCGAAATAGAAATCCAGTCTCCTCTTTCTCACACACACACACACACACACACACACACACACACACACACACACTCACACTCCTACAGCTATACAGGCCATATGTTTTGTCTATCTTCAGGGTAATGGAAATACTTCAACCCCATTTTGTCTATAGGTCACCAAGAAACTGCTTTTAACTTGCTTTTGTCTCATCCTGTCTTAAGTGTACTCTCACATATAGAACCACACACACACATTTAAAACGTAAGCCTTGTTATCATCCAAGCATCTCTCTGTTGTGACTAGCTCTAGTCCACACAGACAGACGGGCCTGAGTGACTAAGAGACTGTTAATGAGCTGTCAGTCAAACAACAACGAGCTAATGCAGAACAGGTCTGGACTGTCAGTCACAATGTGCAGCACACACACACAACACTGTGGATGATAATGATGATGAGGAGGATGATGGAGATGGTGATGGTGGTGACTAACAGTCGGTGACTAAACTTGAGAACCATCAGCGTTATTTTATTGTCATTTCCTAAAATTTCTGCATTAATACAGACCGAGAAGAGAAAACTAATCCATGTTGTCAATGTTTCACATGTTCCAGGCGCAGTGTGAGTTGTGGCTGCAGGGTCTGCTGCCCGCCACGTCTTACCTCTTGTCGGTCCAGACAGTAGCCTTCTGGGGTCAGAAGAGACTGAAGAGTCCCAGAGCTCAAACTGTTTTCACCACAATAACTCACACAGGTAAATGGACTGTGTGTCTTCTCTAATCAGGTCTCTGTGGTGTAGCTATTTCTCAATACCAGTGTATTATTCCTCCCCTTGAAATCTCTGTAAACTTGCACAACTCTGTTTTTTTTTTGGGTGTAACATTTGTGGTTTAACATTACGTGTCACGAAGCCGGTGTTTTTCAACGTCACCTTAAAGTCATCACCCTTAACAGTTTGGATGAGCAGTGTCTTTTTGATAAACGAGGGGCTGGTGTGAGGTTACCTACAAATATTTAATTTGCAGTAAGAGCCACCAAATGTCTAGTAGGATTTGTACAGTTTTATTTTATTTTTTTTTATCTTGTAGGAATAAATACAGACTTCTAACATAGATTGCAGCCCCCACACAAATAGAGACTCACTTAAATCCATGTTTTTTGAACATTTAGTTAAATTGTTAAGCCATTAGTAAATTCTTTATGTACAGTCTGCAACCACCATTTATTAACAGAGTTATACATTACTGAATTAATGATTTTCCCGCTCCGTTTTCTGAATGTGAGCGTATTCTGTCTACCTACAGCTGCACTGTATAAACACACTCAAACTTACATTGGAAAGCGGTGATGTTAATGTTCGTCCAGGCAACAGAGGTATTTATGGGTGACCTGTCGGTTCAGCGCAGTGGAGGATTATAGCCAGCTGCAGCTCAATTATCAAACCGCATACCAACAATTTTATGTGGACCACGTTGCCGTTTATAATTCAACAGTTTTCATATTCGACACAGTCCATGCATTCGCCTGGTTTCCCTCAGTGTTAATAAGGGTCACTTAGGCCAGATAAAGCCAATTAGCCTTTTTCTAAGTGGATGAATTAATAGGAACTCCAGCTACCAGCTGCACCTTCATCACCGCTTTATGATATTCCTGGAACAAAATTATATATATATGAATTCTATGTGATACAACCAGCTTTATACATGTGTTTTGGTGATGTTGCCAGTCGTAGGTGTTTAAATCAGCTGCTCTTTCCTGGAACACATAATGTTGTTGCTCATATAAACAGCAAACATCTCTCCTGCATCAAGACTTTTAAATTTATATTGGGTCTATAAACTGGAATTTTTCTAACCACATAAAAGCTGATATTATTGAGCAAGAAACAAGATTTGTAATTCATGAGCTTTGACATTCAAATTACTTTTATTTTATACTGCTCTGTTTATTGTCATTCCAATGAAAGCCCTACAAGCCAGCCAAATTTAAAATTTATTTTTGAATTTTTTCTTCTCCTCTCCTCCTTCAAAGGCGAAGACTTCTCCAATGAGCTCCCGTCTTCCTCCTCCTCTTCGTCCCTTCCCTCATCTCCTTCCCTCTCATCCTCCTCCTCCACTTCTTCTTCCTCTCCTTCTTCCTCCGGCCTCCCTGTTTCCTCCTCCCTTCCTCAACCTGACTCCCCCGCGAGCCCCGTCAACCCCGACCACCTGCGCCTTGAGGTCGCCGCCCCTCATTACCATGACAACCAGCTACAGGTCAAGGTTTTCTGGAAGTGGCCTGGTGAGTTGATTTGGTCGAAAACAAAATACACAGAGAGAAAAAAACATCTGTAAATACTAAATTTGCATTCAGCATAATTTGTTTTGATTTTTATAAAGCCTATAAAAACTATTTTGCACTAACAATTCTCCTAATGACCCAGTGAAAACAATGTTATCGTGTTAAGTTTGAAGTTTGTTTATTTAAAACAGGGACAGCGAATATTGATGAACATTAATTTAAAACAAAAGTCAGTATACAAGACTGTAGCCAAAAGTTATTTTTTATCTTGATGGTCTCAATTGATAAATTGATGGACCCGTTGATAAATAAGAATCAGAATAAGAAGTTAGATGAATAAAACAAGTCACAACAACAATAACAGACAGATTTTACAGACTTGTGATAGCAGCTTTGATTTTCCAGTAACCATGTTTTTAAGTGTTAAATGAGCTAACAGTGGAAATGAGGCTACATCATGAAGTCTCTTTCTAAAAAGTTAAATTTCATTCTATTCACATTTCTTTAACATGGTGATGGAAGCTGAGTTGTGTGTCAAATGGGATGAATCCCCACAGAATCAGTACATGAATCTGCCAGTTTCAGGTCGTTATTCACCTGTCTGACAAATAAATACACTGCTCTGGTTCACCTGGTGTCATTTTCACCACACACACACCTGTGCACCAAACAGCAGACACATTTAGAGATCAGTGTAGTGGATCATTTAGCAGCCAGATATCTGTAACTGTTTGCTATCAAGTTTCCACATACTGCCTCAAAAGGTGATGTTAATGTTGTTTCTGCTCCCCCACAACACTGGTGTTTGAGGTTCACCAGGAGCAAAAACACTCGTATCGTCTACTAACAAGAAAAAACATGCAAATGAAAAAAAAAAAAAAAGATAAAATGCAAAGCAGAGAAATAGAGAGGAAACTAGACAACTTATCTGTGTGCATCGTGACATATTTCTCTCAGGTGTCAGACATTATCATTCCTGATCACATAGATAAAAACAAACACGTCTGTCTGTTTTTTTGTGTTTTTTTCCATCCTGCAGGCAGACAGAGACACCCCGGTCCATACATTTTGCGGTGGCATCCACATACCTGCAGTACTAATGTTACAAGCACAGAGAGAACAACAACCGTGCAGGTATAAACGGCCTCAGCTGGGTTTTATGTGTCTGCGTTCTTGCAGTCGTGCATAGGTGTTTTGTTTCTATGTGAGTATTGTCTCTTTGTGTGCATGTGTGTATTTGAGATCAGATTTCATTACCATAACTCAGATCAGTCTGGAATGTTCTCATTCTATGTCTGTGTGTAACTTTGTCTCTCTGCCATCATCTCTGTCTAACATCACATTTACAGTTTCATAACCCTGTCAAATCCGTGGCTACAGTATCCCACATTTCAATGGCTGTGTGTGTGTCAGTTATATTTTGTTTTTTAAACTAATGTCCTGTAAAGTTTTTTTTTTTTTTTTATGTATTTATTTATTTATTTATTTATTTTGCTGAAATGTTTGTGGTAGGTCGTCTTGGAGAAATGAGGTAATATGATCTCAACAGAAGACAAAAAACAAAAGCCAAACCAAAAAAAAAAAAAAATACCACAAATCACAGCCTTCACAATTTAAAAAAATTTATCGTGGGGTTGTATTATTTGATTGCTATAGATTGTACTGTTGTCCCTAATAAACTGGTAACTCGGTGTGGTAGGGTTTGACTGAAACCGCTCTATGGGAAAACACCTCAGGAATGACTAACCATTAAACGTCCTCCTAAAAATGCAGCAGAGAGAAATAATAGAAAAGATGAACTGGTCCTAAGTTTGTACTGAACTCAGAGGCAAAAACGCACCAGTGTCAGTCTTCTAACCAGTGTTGTCCTAGTGGTAACCTCTCGTCTAAAATGATCAACCAGTGGGTTGATAAATATCAAAGTGCTGTAAGCAATTTGCTGAGGTCACAGAACCTGATTTCTGTTCCTTGAAGTTCAGCCTTTTTTAAACAGTTACACCATTTCTCGCCGCTTAACGCTGCCAACCTCCAAACCTGCCAAGCTCCACTTCAAGCTGTGGTGTTTATTTTAACATGGAGCTAACAAGCTGCTTATACGAGACAGGTTTCCAAACAAAAATAGAGGTAATATGTATACTTTATGGAACCTTGTAATAGGTCAGTTTTAACAACCAGCTGTGTACAGTTTACACTACGACTTTATTTTTATCGCTAACGTGACTTGATTTGTCTCTCCAGGGTACCCATCACACCATCACAGGCCTGTTGTTTGCCTGTAAGTACCGGGTCGCTGTGGCAATGAAGGCTGACCCGGGGTCAGAGGCTGTTGCCTGGGTTACGACCCCGACTTGCTCCTCCATCAGGGTCAGAGGAGGCAAAGCTTTACCCTGCAACACTGGGGGTAAGAATAACTAAACACAGATGTAAAAGCAGTGTTTCATTGACCTTCATTAATCCTGTAACCTCTTAATGACTGTTTTTAAAAATTGCTCTGGAAAGTGGTTCTTACAACTCTTTTAGGAATAGTAAGACCCCCAGGAATAGTATAAATGCTGAACACACACACGCTACAATACCACATAGAATCACAATATTCCAGTGGTGTTGCCAAATAATCTTTTATTTTTTTTAACTTGAACACATTTAACCTCTCATTATGATCCAATTCTGATAATGACTGTAGATTTTTTTTAATGTAAAAAAGCTGTCATATGAGAAATGATTGTTATAGAGACAGAAGTCTACAATGAATAAAGGAAAAGTTGTGTCTTCTGTTGGGGTCAGAGCGCCTCCTGGCAGGTAGGAAGGTGGTACTACGTCCAGAGCGTCTGACTGCAGATTTCCTTCAAGTCAATGGCACCTTGGTTACTACGTTTCGCTGGAGGATGTCCCAGCACGCACTGGACCCGGCGGCTGTCGAAGGTTTCCAGTTCACCTGGACGTTGCAGTCAGGGGTTAACACAGAAACCGAGGGGCAGGAAGACACACGCATCTCCCAGACACAGACAATTGCACCGGTGAGAAGGACAAAGAGTTTTACAGTGGCAGCATTGAATTATGTTTCATTCTTTCATCTGTCTGTCTATCTACACATTCATACATAACTACACTTATACCTTTATCAATATTTGTACATAGATACATAGATGTACAGTCAGTGATGAACAGATAAATTAATACAGGTTGTTAAGTAGATGGTTAGTTTGGTGATATTTGTCAGACTTGAGAAGTTGGAAACTACTGAGAGGCAGATTAAGACACTGATGTTTTGGTCTTTTCATGGGATTTGTCAACAATATGAAACGCATGTAAATATACTTTAACATTACAATGGGTTATTATCTTCGTTCATCTCCTTCATTCACAGTCTCAGCGGTCAGTGACAGTTCACGGTCTTCAGCCGGACAGTGTTTATCAACTGCAGCTCCAGATGCTAACAGCAGGGGGCAGCGACGGCGCTGCAGTCTCCAAGACCGTACACACTCCAGCTGTCAACGCCACACGTTGATAGGTATCAACACACTCTCATCAACACGCAGACGTTTTGTGTAGAAATGTTATCACTAATTCCTACCAATTGTCTCTTTCAGGTCCCAAACATCACCGCTGCTGCAACTTGGTCCTTTCTACCCACATCCAACCTCTGCTGTTCTTCACAGTTTAACACAGTTTTATTGCAGCTCAAGTGCTGCATATTTGCTCAAGTAAATTTGCTTATTTTACTGAACCTGTACATGGTGCCAGTTGAAAAAAAAAAAACACTAAGTACTTACAGTTATTCTTGGCAGTAAAAAAAGCCATATTTCCTCCATAGATTTTATTAAAACTGCAACGTTTTCCCAAACTCTTCTTGTTGTGTTTGTACCACAGCATTGTTGGACATGTATGTGAAAAGTGAGGTTCCTCACAGGGCTGCATCTGTACATGTTTGGTGGGACTAATGAAGTCTAATCACCTGACATCACTGGAGCCAAATGAGACTTGTAAATAGACTTAGTATGCCTATTGTTTTTGATCATGCTAGTAGAGACTAATATAGCACTGACCTTATGTACAAATAGTAATGTATAGCAACAGACTGTACTTATTTTAATACATTATCTGCTGCATTATCTTTGAAGCTAGTGGTGTGCAGAGGCCTCGATGTAAGCGCCATTATTTTGACATTCTGTTTATATGTTTAAAAAGAAGTGTAAGAGTTTGTTTGTTTCATACATGTTGGACCTTGTGCAACATTAATTTACATTATGGCACACACACATTTCACTAAAGAATGATATGTGACTTTTTCACACAATTCATTTTGCTATAACTGTGGTAGATTTCTTTTCTCATGTCATTGATTTGAAAAGTTTGGAAACTACTAGTGTCAATGCACCAGTAATTCTGTTAATATTCTCTCTATGTAACCTTTTACTGTTGATAATTTTGTACTCTTACTTTTTGACTGTTAGTTTTATTTATTGTTTTCCAGTCTTAGATTTTTATAATTAAAGATTATCCGGATACAGTGTGTGTATTGTATTAGTGTGTTGATTATTGATTTTGAATTGAATTTGAATTGATTTTTTTTTTTCACTGCTCCCTCAATAGAATAGAATAGTGTTTTATTGTCATTGTACAGTGGGGGTACAACAAAATTGAGGGTGCTCTCACATGCACCACAACGAGAAAAGACAATGACAGATTGACAATCAGAGTGACAGGCATGAAAAAAAAAATCATAAGGGGTGTCATAGAAACTAACACACAAGGGACAACATAGGGTGAGAAACAATACAACATTTTAAAAAACGGGGTATTCTCTTAAAGACATAAAATTTGTAAAAAGAAGAAATCTTGTAAGATTATATATATATATATATATATATATATACAACGTGAATATTTGCAGGATTTATAGTTTTATGTGATAGTAAATGCTTTTTTGTAATTAGAAGCATAAAAACAGTCTGCTAACACAGTTTTATTACATTCATTTGAGTGTCAGGGCATTTTCATTATTTGTTAATATTTTATAAACTAAGCAGCCAAAAACAGAATCAGCTTTATTGGCCAAGTATGTTAATGCATACAAGGAATTTGGCTATGGTTCTTTTATTTTGCTCTAGTGTAATTTAAACATACAGACATAAAACATAGAGTAAACATTATATACACAAAATATATAAACATTATATGGACACTGAGCTGGAGGACTGCAGTATAGAATAAATATAAATGACTGTGAGTAGTGAATGGAAGTGTGTCGATCTGTCCGGTCTATTTAGATATTGAATATATATGTATATGTTATGTATATGTATATGAATATTAAATATTATTTACAGTATGTTGTTTTTATGTACATAGTTCAAATTAGACCGAGTGGCAGAGTTATGTGCATTGTTAATTCAATTAAAGGTGTTAATTAAAGATATTATTATTTTTAAAAAGCAATGAATATTATAACCTTATCAGAGAAAAAAGGAGCAACTGGATAAATCCATAATATTAGATAATCCAGGATACATTATGGTTGATATTCGACATATTTGTTGGGAATATAATTCAGATTTTTAAGTAAAATAATATATTTATATATTGTGTTGATATTGAGTAAATATATATATATATATATATATATATATATATATGTTTTTATAGTCTGTGAAATCTAAATTTAAACAGTCACTGACATTTTATGGACAGATGGGAGGAAACGGGAGAAAAAAAGCGAGACGAACGGACGAACGTACCCGAAGTTGAGCTCGACGTCATGACGCAATCAATGAGCGACTCTAACTCGGGTTGTTGTTTCTTCAAATCGTGGTGAGACCAAACTCTGTTTGTTATTTCGTTGACAAGGTACTGTGTAATAATTTCTCCTGCAACTTTTTCGTCGCGGTCTTTTAGCTTTTTGCTCATATCACTGCAGACACTGATTCGCAGCAGCTTCTTTGTCTTTCGACGCGTGTAACTTCCCTCTGAAAATGGAGGTAATCGCTGCGCTCCTGTGTTTTTCGCTTGTGTTTGGCAGCAGCTAGCTAACTCAGCTAGCTTCGGGGGTTAATTACAAACTCCTGCAAAACTTTGTGAAACGTCACATTAGACGTAGTTAAATTTCCTGCAGATGCGTTATGTTTTAAATGATAAATGAAGTCGCTTCTCTCGCCCAGAGCCACAGTGTTAAGATAAGATGAGCTAACGGCGTTTTGGATTAATTTAATAACTTAATTGATTGTTAGAAATGTTGCGGTCTATTGTAAAGATGCTAATACATCATATATTTACATATGCTCATCAGAAAATGTTTAATGTTCTGCCAGGGAAAGTCAATTTCGTATCAGTTTCGTATCTTAATGAAATAATTATCTTTGAAAAGTGACATTAAAAGGGGGGCAGCGTAAAAAAGGGAAGAAAAAAAATCACCTCAGTCGCTGTTTCTTATTGTGTAGTCATGATATCTGTGTGAGAATTGAGGATTAGACTTAAATGAAAACTAATGATTCATATCTTTTCAGTGAACCACTTGTTAACTGAAGTTATGACTGTAGCTGCTGCCCCAAGTCTAACACAGTCAGTGAATAAAAACGAGCAATTAAAGAGACACTACATTTTAATATATTAATATATAACACGCCAGTTTTACCTTTTGGATATAACATTTTAGTTTGTTCTGACAGCAGACAATAGAGAAAATAGCTTGTGACAGAAGAATAATCAATATGTTGTTTATTTTGTATCAGAATCATCCAACATGCTTGTGTAGATTTAGGGATATTTGTCAATACAAGTGCAGGTTAATTTTCACATTTACTAATAAAATCCAATTCTTTATGAATAGTTTACTAACAGGATCAGTTCAACCTGCAGTTTGTTTCCTTGTGTAATTAACTCAGGAGTGTTTTTGAACTCTTGAGTGAAGCCTGAGTTATGCAGTCAACATTTAAACTGCAAATATATGTATATTTTTATTTTAATTAGGGGGAATTTACTGACATTTCTTTCTGGTTTCTTTTTTTCCCTTTTTTCCCGTTTACTCTAATTAGGGCATCATGGTGGTGTTATTATTCCCCACAAAGTCTAGTTACCACTGAAGAACTTTAGTGATCTGACATGAAATAGTCTACCCTTGTCAACAACCTCAAAAGTGGAAAGTTAAAAAGGAGCAAGCCAAACAACCTAAAACTCTAGAGGACCAAAGGACCGGAGAGGACAGAGTGAGGCAAGGAGGTGTTGGGATGGGGTTGGAGAGCCAAAGGAGGACGTCATGGTTCACAGCGGCTCTACTTCCCCGATGAACACAACACCATCAGCATCACCTCTGTTAACTGTTCCTGCTACAGCACCTCCTCTGCAAGTAGCACCTCCTCTTGTGCCTCCTCCTGTAGATACTACTGATCAGGACCTAACACCTGAGACTCCTGCCAAAGTCCTCAGTGCAGACCTTACCTCAAACTCAGACTTGACGCAGCCTTCTACTCCATTTCCTGCAGATGCAGAACCACCTATTGTAACCACAGAAAAATCACTTCAAACTAACTCAATCCCAGGATCATCCTGGTCCTCTGCACAGACACCCGCCCCTGCTCAAGGTCCACTCAATGGCCGCACATCAGGCAGGAAGAGGACTCCTAAAGCCTGTGACTGCTGTGGTCCCAACAGTACTGGACACAATGTCAAAACATCAGGCAGAGGGAGAGGGAAGGGAAGAGCGAGAGGGAGGGTGGGTGTTAAGGATTTTGGAGACACCCCTAAAAGAAAAGTGGGGGGGCAGCTGACACAGATCAAGAGCTTTGATTTGACCAAGGAGACAGTAGAGGAAGCAGAGGATGAAGATGGCAGATTTGAGAAGGTGCAAACAACTGTAGTAGTGGCAGATTCTCCGCCACAAACCCCCACTTCCCCACCTGTCACATCCCTGCAGGATGGACCATTAAGGAACTGTGTTGCTCCAGAGAAAGAGGATGTGCAGAAAACTGAGGACATGTTGATAGAGGGCTCAGGGGTTACTGGAGAAGGAGGGAAAGGAAGCAGGGATAGCGGGGAGGAGGTGAAGAGCTTGTCAGGAGGAGGAGGGAGGGGAGTGACATTAGTTAGAGGGAGGGGGGTGACAGGGGCCACATTTGCATCAAAAATGGCAGTAGACATTGGAATAAAAACGGGAGGAGGGAGTTGTGTTGTCATCAGTTCTAAAATGGACACCCCTGTTCGATCAGTGGTGCTACAGAGTCATGACGAGAGCAAAGATGCAGCGATGGAACGAGAGAAGACTGACTCCAATGTGGTGAAATCTCTATTTGGAAATGGTGACACAGTAAACCTGTCTGATTCTGAACCTGAAGGGGAGGCTAATGAACACAATATGAACATGAGTGAAGTGGGAAATGGACTGTCAGCCCCCACTTCAAGGTCAGGAACTCCCAAGTACCTTGACTCTGAGATGCAGGTGGACCTGACTCCTGACAGAATAGACCATGTTTCTTTGCCAGTAACTTTTACTAATGGAAGCATCACCACAGCAACAGACAGTGACCACAAATCCACACCTATGGAAGTGGAAACTTCTCAACCAAACCAGTGCCCTATTACAGTGCAAAGCATGCAGCACTGCTCAGCATTAAGAGACCACAGGCTGTACTGTCAGCCAGGAACCTGGGAGAAGGATGAGATGGAAGAAACGTCAGGTAATGGTCAGTCAGGGGAGGCAGTGATGGATGGACAGGCACAGAATGAAGAAAGTCTGGAGCAGCTTACTGATATGATCCACGGTAAGATGTGACCGATTCATGCGTCTATGTGAATCTGTTTATTGTCCCAGCAGGTTGTCAAAATGAAGCATTGGAAGTCAGTGGTGTTTTTGTATCACAACTGATTTTTTTTCTGTTATATAGCATCAATAGAACAAGTGGCCTCATCCATGAGACTTGGGAAAGAGTAGTTGAAGAAGGATTAGTGTTTTTAGATTTAGCAGGTTTTTCTTGCATAATATAACCAAACCTTCAGTGATAGGTGTTATAAGTTTTATATTTGGAACTGTTCTGTCTTGGTCATACGGCCCTCGTTCTGAGCCTGAATGCCAGCAGATATTTTGGCTGTCAGGAGGACAGAGATCTAATTTAAGAACAACCCTGATTCACCAAGATTTTCACACGCGTACGAACAAATCGGTCATCTGCACATTTTTGCACAAAATTGCATATTTGCAATTTTAGAGACAACCTTAATAAGTGAGGCCATGTACAGGAAGTTTTTTACACCCCTTCACTTCACAGTGTTGTAGATTAAAAATAAAACAAAGTGAAAGCATGTTTATATAACATTTCTGCAACTGTATTTAAATCAAGAAATGAAATTTCTCATTTGCAACAATGTTCAGAGCCTTATTCTGGACAGTTTGACTGAAATTACAGTTTTAAGTCTTCTTGGGTAAATCTAAGTTTGTGTTTTGTAATGTGTAGGTTTGTTGTAGTTACCACTACTTCAGGTAAAACATGTGACAAAGACTGAAGCTGTGCAACTGAGGAAATGCCAGTATCAGAAACTTGTACATTAAATGATTATACAAGTCTGAATGTGAGAAAATTAAACGTGTTTAGTTCAGAATCAGAATTTTCTCTTGGTTTTAATGTCAGAGAAAACAAAACCTTGTTAAAGTAGCTGATGTTGTCAGTCATATAATCTTGTTTGCTCTATTTTAGACTTTCTGGAGAGTTTCTATATGAAGTATGGTAGTTTCATTCCTCTCAGTGAGACAGATGTGCAAGAATACTTGAAGAAGAATGGCAACTCTGACTTCAGCAAAAGGTACACACACACACAAAAACACAAATATTCAAAATAAAAATAAAAACGTTCATTATCAGACAAACACACAGAAATAATACAGCTAAGTTTTATCCAATAAAAACATCTAACTGTGAAAGAAACAGTTCTGTCAATATTGGGAGTTCATAAGAGATACCTAAATAAGTAATATGTTGAAGAAGTTCAGCATCTTGTACTGTAGTTACAAAATGAAAATGTAAACGAAGGTAGATTGATCTTGTAGACCAATGATGAGTATAAAAACTGTTGGTAACTACGAGTAGGTTGTGGTGACAAACAGGATGCTGTTGCTGATGTAAATGATGCAGCAGCTTGACCACAATGGTGTTACAGTTAAAATTGAAAATAGAAATGTAAATCTTGTACAGGAAACTGATAACTATTTTAAAGTTTTGATTATATTCATGTCGTTCACATCTGGTCTATGAATTCATACGTATGTTAATCTTCTATCTTGGTACAGATTCAGTGTCTGCAAACAGCAGAAAGTTTCTTTTCACTTGGGCAGAATAAAGGTCTCACAGTTAGTTTGTCAAAATAAAGATTATATAATTATTGCTTATTTTTTTTATTTTTTATTATTTTTACCGATAATTTAAGCTGTTTTTGATGTTTGTGACGTTTGACATTGTGTGTTATTTATAACAAATACAAAAGTTATCCTGAGTTGAATCACTGACGTTTTACTTCACTTTTCTGTTCATCAATAGAAAGTAGAAAGGAGGATTGTTTCTTGATGACTCGTTATATAATGTCAGATCAACCCAGATTATTCTAATGTTGCCTCAGTTTTTAGAAGGATCTATTTTAAAGCAAAAGTGCACAGCTTGGTTTCATTTACATCTTCCCTTTTTTTGGGAAGCTGTTTTTAATATCTGACCTTGTGGCTTCTCTTTCTTCATCTGTTGTAATTCTCAAAGAGCCACATGTCCCAAAACTTCTGTTGAATTTCTCCTCTTGTGTTTGTTTTAGGGGCCTTGACATTAAAGGGGAGATGACTCGGTACAGGTCGGGGCTCGCCTCTGCTCCTATCGCAGGCTTCATGGTGATGTACAACAAACACACCTTGAGCCTGGAGGACCTCGGCACACTAGAAGAACAGAATTGGCTTAATGACCAGGTAAACGAGGAAGGAGTCTTCTTCTCTCTGTCTTGTCTGCTAACAAGATGAAACATTTTCATATAGGTTCATAATAGACTGTAGTTGTGTGAAATATGGAAAACTGCTGATTTAAATGTTGGATCCAACAGAAAAGGATTCACTTCTCCATTTTCAATCCTCTCTGTTCTCATGTCCGCTCAGATCATCAACATGTATGGAGAACTCATTATGGAGGCAACACAACACAAGGTGAGTCAGAGTGTTTAGAGGCATGAGATTCAAAATGATATGATAATAATATTTTTTAAAGGGCTCACTAATAGTATTTGGTATTTAGACTCTTGACACAACATTTAGATCAGTAGACCCATTTACGTTTAATGAATAAATGAAAAAAAGTGATTTAAATTTTGACACTTGTGTTAATGTGTTTCATTATTTCTTTCCCTCAGGTTCATTTTTTCAACAGCTTTTTCCACAAGCAGCTTGTTGCCAAGGGATATGATGGTGTGAAGAGATGGACTAAAAAAGTAAGCACTAATATTGAAGCCAATTTTACCATTTTTCAGTTGATATGATAGTAACACTGATAACTGAACCTTATTATCACATTACAGTTTAGATTTCCAGCTTTTAATATGACACTCTGAGAAACAGCACCGACCTGTTGCTGCAGTATACTTGCAGTCTGATTGACTCTTTTTTGCTTTACTGTGTTAGATAAAGGTGCAGCATGTTAAAAAATACGCTCAGTCATTCTTGAAAGCTCCACAGCTGACCACATTACCATGATACTAGCAGTCAAAATGTGAGCTAGTTTGAAAGTGAAATGCAGATGAATCAGTTTGTCTTGTGGTTTGTTACATATGTTGATAATTACTTTCCGACAATCTGATTTGAATTTTATTTTATTGAGTTTGAGTCACTCCAGGTAACTCGTAGCAGACGTGTGGCATCATCTTGTATTTTGAATATCTAACTCGTGTGTATGTTTACAGTAATTGTGGGTTATTTCAGGTTGACCTGTTCTCCAAGTGGCTGTTGCTAATTCCCATCCATTTAGAAATCCACTGGTCGCTCGTCGCGGTCACCATGGCAACCAAAACCATCAGTTATTACGACAGCCAAGGCATCGTCTTCAGACACACTACAGATGTGAGTGACTCTGCGTCTTTGTGTTTGGAGATTTTGAGTTTCATGCCTGGTCATCTATAATCCAGTTGTTCTGCTTTCTGCCAAGAGGAAACTGTTCAGCTGCTGCACTACCTTATTTCTTTTCCCTCTTTAAACTGTGTTTGAATAAGTCACAATCTGAAATCTGAATGTTTGTTTTTTTGATGAAAGTATTGAACGTGCATACTAAGCTTCTAACTGTGGAAAACTGTATGAGACTATATGAGCTGCAGGGACTATGCTAGTCTTTTTCACCATTTTCAGTGAAGCTTAACTGTCCTGTGTGTTTGTGTGTGTGTGTGGTCCTGTAACAGAACATTATGAAGTACCTCCAGTCTGAAGCCAGAGAGAAAGAACAAACCGCTTTCCAGAAGGGATGGAAAATAACTATCATCAAGGTAAATCTTAACCCTGGTTGTAACTCATGTTGCCTTCACCTTGCGTTGTGGACACACAAAAGTGAGATCTACATAAAACAGTGTGAACTGCAGTGAGTAAAAAATGCAGGATAATTAATTCCACAAGATAATGAAAATTTTGTTTTAATACAAATGATTGAGTCACGTTGTTACTTATTACGTTACGTTGTATTATTTGTTTAATTTTGATTTAAAAACACGTTGTTCAGTCCAGAAAGTATCTGTGGCATCTTCGGTCTTGCTCTTTGCCTCACTGTGACTTGTTGACTCCTCAGGGCATTCCTCAGCAGAAAAACGACAGCGACTGTGGAGTCTTTGTTCTTGAGGTGAGACATTATTCTTTCCCACCTTTACAGCTGTCCTCTCATCATTCTTCCATCACCCAACTGTTTTATTTCTTTTCCTCATCTCCTGTCCCTGTTTGCTTCCTCTCATTGCTTCATCCCTCTTGTTTCTTTGGCTCTCCTCACAAATTTGATCATTGCTCAGACCCCTAGGAGGCTAACGACATTGGAGAAAAGCTTCTGTCATTGTCCACACTTAATATAGCAATGGAGCTGTGTTTGTGGGTTGTTTTACCTCACTGCCTGTCTTTCTATCTGTCAGTATTGTCGTCGTCTCTCAGTGAAGCAGCCTCTGCTGTTCAGTCAGGAGGACATGCCTCGTATCCGCAAGAGAATCTACAAGGAATTGTGTGACTGTCGCCTCAACGATTGACCAACTGAGTAACGGCCGCCTTCAATCACTTGCTGCTTGACTGGTTACATGAGACGGTCTGTCCAAGTCTGTCAAATGGCCTTTTTCACAGTCGACCTGTTACACAAGTGAACAGAATGTGGCCATCTGTTTTTTGTTTTTTCTTTTCCGAGGAGCTCTTACTGCCAGCTGTGTGACTGACAGCACTTTGGTGACTTTTTGGAGTTCAATAACGTTCTGTAGCAAAGCAGATTTTTTTTTTTTAATTTGCAAACTTGCAAAAAAAATGTAAAAAAAAGATCAACAACAAACTACTGACGTGGCCCCCTACTGACCCCACAAAATGCTGGACCTGCACACTTCAGGTTGCTTTTTCATTTTCCATTAAACCCTTTTCCCTCAAGAGGATTTCAACCAAAATGGCCAAACCGTCGCCTTTAAGAACCAAGAGAAGTTCTGACTTTGACTGAAGATGCAGGCGTTGGACCAGCCTGGACCAATGGGATGGACTTCTCCCTCCCACATTAGAGTGGCCTTATCTCCTGGATGGCCATTTTAAACTGAATGACATTTTTAACTGTTTATTTTATGCTGGACTTTACAGCAGCACCATGCTTACGGTTACATATGTGTTTTCTAACATGTTGATGAAGCTAGGAGTGATGATCAGTGGACCAACTGTTCACTTAAAACTTGAAGGTTTGAGTTGGTTACGTTCTTTTGGACTACAGATATTTGCACGGTCAGAGGCCTATCTGTTGTAGAGGCTAGAAAAACAACTGAATGTACTGATCACATTTCCTTCCTGACTGCCCTGCGGGGGCGGTGACACGGCACCATACTAATGGCACAGTTTGCCAATGGCTTGAAACAGGGATATCATTTTTCAAGGTAGTATTTGTTCATCAAGATTTATTACACATGCTCCCGAAATAATTTCTTATTCAAATTTCCACTGTTTTTTTCCACCATTTGATTTCCTGTTTTTTTTTTTTTTATTTTATTTTATTTTATTTTTTTGTTTTGCTGTGATCACATTCTCATGGTAAGTTTTGCACAAATGCGTTTTTTTTTTCCACCTGTTTCAGCTAAAATCCATTGTACGATGATACTTTAACGTTTAAATCCATCAGTTTCAGTTGAAAACTGTTTCTTATGCTGTTTAGTAAATTAGCTGCTGAAATGAAGATCATGTGTTTCATATGGACGCATTAACACAGGTGCGGAAAGTCGCGGTTGCAGAGTGGCCTCTTAAAGAGAAAGTGGACCTCAGTTATTTTTGATTAAACCTTCTGTCCAACCTGGGATTGTTGTTATATTCACTTATGTGTATTTACAGATTGTATTGTACTTTTACTGGCCTACTACTGTACATGCTTGCTTTGTCTGAAAACCACAGCGGTTTCTGGACTGTTTTTATTGTTGTTATTAAAAGGCCAAAACTACTGGGAGACTGAGCAAATGATTCGTTGCAGCTTTTCTCCTAATCTGTTTTGAATGCGCTGTTTCAGTGCATTTACAAAAATGCTGGATTATTGGGGTTTATCGAGGGAACAGTATCAGTGATGTGATAGATTACGTCTTTTTATGCTTCAGTCACTGACATGATCATTTTAATCTCTTCCAACCAAATTCTATGCACACATACTTAGCGTTTCTCATCTATCAGATATCTTAAAGAACCATTACAAATTTAAAAATGTTAAGATATAACAAGTTAAAAATGTCCACATCAGCTATTTATGGTGATGTCATCAGTTGTGATCAGTTTCCTGTGTGAATGACCGATGTAAATCTTGAAGAAGCACCATACTTAAGGCCGTATTGCTCCACAATAGCCAGAAGAGGGGGCTCTGTATTAACAGTTATCCTGCTGGACACTTTCTTTCTTTTCTTTGGCGTTCATCCAGAGTACAAGGTCAGAAACATGCCAGTGACTCTGGAGCTGGATGAAGGTTGAGTGTCTTGCTCAGGGGCACTTCAGTCCCAGACCATCCTTTACCCTGTGGGTTTGACCTTAGCCTGCAGGGTAAAGAATGGAGCGCTAATCATGCAAATCTGATTACTTTGCTGTTACCTACTTTAATGTCATGAGTAGCATTACACTGGCCTGTAAATTAGTTGACCTTTTAAGAGATGGTTTTTATAATTATGTGCATAATCTGAAATATAAAGGCACACTGCAGTTTGAGATAAGAGCTGAGAGCTAAGAGCGTCATCATCTCAACCTGTGAGACATGTATGTTAGTAAATCCATATTATTAAATATGAGAAACCATAAAACATAACTCTTCCCTCTACATTTATATTTATATTTATATTCTTACAGTGTTGGCTATTAAAAAAATCAGACATGCCTCAGGGAAATAATTCAAAAATGAATAAATGAAATTAGTATAATAACAGGAGGTGAAATGATTCAATTAGTCAATCAACATGAGCTTAGTCTGCGCAATTTTGTGGATGAATTAATTGTTTTACTTTAACTTTAACTTTAAAAAAATTCTCTGTGACCAGCATCTCATGATGATGTTTACGTTAAATTTACTAAACACAACATCTTTGGGTTTTGGACAGCATTGTTTTGGACATTTTCATTGGCTTTATTTTCTGACATTTTACAGATTGAACACTCATTTAAACATAAAACAATCAATTCTTGGTTGTAGTTCTAACAGGAACAAGGAAACTTGATTAGTATAGCTTTGAGAGATCCACGATTATATAACCTCAAAGTGTCACCACAGGCTACATTGACGACCTCAATGTATTGCACTAACATGCAAATATTTCTAATACATTTAACTGGAAACAAAAGTAAAGCTGACTTTGCAGCCAAGTAATTACCAACAAATTAACATTATGAACTGATATGAAATTGATTAAATGTCAAGGGATTTGTCAATGGTGCCACGGTGTTCATCCTCTCTAGGTCGTCTGTAAAGATTTGAAGAAAGTTTGGACATGTAGTTGTAGGTGACTGTGTCTTTGTATTCTTTTCCCACCAAATCTAATTTAACAGTGCACATTCAGTGCTGCTCTATCTCTCTAATGTAGGTAAGCTATAATAGGAGCATCAGAGAGCATCAAACTGTTCTCCCTGTGTGAGAGCTGGGTAACTGTTGGCTGGGATATGTCTGATCTCATCTCCCATTTGAGTCTGTCCTTGTCTTTTCTTTTCATTCCACTTGCCTCTTGGTCTCTAAAGTCTCAGTCATCTTTCCGATTCCTGTCTGTCTGGAGCCCCCCAACTTCACTTCAGCTTTATTGTCCTGTGGGACATTTGGTTTCATGCCATAACAAAATATATTATACACATCCCACAGATAGGACAATGAAACCAAAATATAACTCAGACATATCACGGCCAAATATAGTAACCGCTGCTAATAAATAAAAACTCCCCAACGCATAATTCAGAGCTGCTGCTGTCACATTTAACTTTTAAAAGCATAACATTAAGATCTAGTACCAGTAAAGTGCTGCAGCGAAAAGTGCCAAATGCAAAGAGAGCCAGTCACATTACATTAAATTAGTCTGCAAGAAGAGTCGATATGATGTGTTTGTGTTTGGCTCTATAAATCTGTAACAAGTAAATTATTTTATTTTTATGATGGAAATTATTTTTTTAAACGTTTGGAGACAGAATGGATAAAATACTGTCTCTATCCTCTCGGAATACTTTCTGCCAGTGATGACAAGTGTTTACTGTAGGATGATGAAAACATTGTATTCCAGTACTTTTGTTAGTTTTATACTTGGTGCCAGAGGTGAAATCATAAATTTGTGAATTTTAAATCTGATGTTAGGATTTGTGGTTGTGTTTTTTTTTTTTTTTTCACTGTAACTCTCTGTTAACAATCTCTCATTTTACCTATGACCTTTTGGGATAATAAGGAGTGAATTTAAGGGTAGCAAAAATTTGAAAATCTGTGTGTGCTAAGTCGTCAGTTTCTCATCGCTGCAATCCTCCAGCGTCTTCTGCTTCCAACAGTCTGGGAGCAGCAGCCTCTAACCCAGGGCATCGTCACTTATCTAAACCCAAAACTAATTTCATATCAATTAATTTATGTAACAGAACAATCTCCTTTGGTTTAAAGGATCTGTTGAAAATATGACTACCATTATTATCACTGGTGTGGAGCTATCATATTTTACAGTGGAGCTGGAGCTTTAACAGATAATCCATCAAACCAATGTTAACTAGTAAAAGTTAGTTGTACCATGGTGACCTGAAAAAACACTTTAATTATGCTTAAAGCCATTATGGTTAAATATTAAAAATATCCAACTTTACCAACCAACCCTTTTATTTTTTTAAATAAAGTGAAACCTGAATAATAAACTATATGTAAATTCCAATTATTTCTACCTTCTTAAATTTGAATACAAACAAGGAGAAGCTCCCAAGACAATTGTGTTCATGTTTCACTAATAACAAAGAAGGAAAGAGTTGACATGCCCTGCGGGGCAGCATCAACTGTTTGGACCGTTCTCCCTGCAGGGGTGAAAGCTCTGAACTGAAAGACGTATGAAATAGGAGAACATCATGAAGCCTTGTTTGAAAAACAGCTCTTTCATGCAACCAATAGAATGTAAATTCACTGTACGATGCATCGGTAAACATACAGATGGAAAAATCATTGCCTCACAAGGTTTGAAGGCTTCGGTATTAACATAAAAAGAAGGTGAATGTTGTTAACACACATGAACACCTTTTTGGTTTCATTACACATTTACTCTGTGGAGTAAATGAAAATAGACTTTAAAGCGACACTGGGTTGTAAGATGCTGAAACTTGTCTGACTTTGAAAGGCTGCAGCTCTTTACATTTATGTCAGTTGTAGAAACTGACCTGGACGGATCACACAACTTATTCATCTTGCACAAGATATCTGCGCAACAGAAGCATTAGCCCTCAGATAAAAACTATTCAGGACATCTGGCAGCCGCTTCAAAGTAAAACCATCCAGGGAGATTATGTTATTACTCCTATCAGGAGTGCCTGTCGTGCTTTTTCGCTGCATTTGAAATTATCAAGCTAGTGGCTCCACCACATCTTTGTCCTCTCTGATTTCTGTGGCAGCTACCTAATTCTCTGTGTCAAACACACAGCATTATTTGTTTAGAAACCCATGACTTTTTAATAGAACACAGTCACTGTATATCAATGTATTTCTCAGTTTAGCCAATAAAATGCAGCAGTCAGTGCAGCCAAAGCAGCCCCGCAGGTCATTTTCTTTCTATATAAATAGCCTTGTTAGAAAAGGAGCAGCCTACATTTGTCTACAAGAGCAGTAATAGAAGTCTTAATTTCATACATTTCAATAGTCAAACTTTGGTGCAGAAAGAGAATGAGAAAAAGAGGAAGAGGAGGAGATTTGACTCAAACAGCACAATGAAGTGAAATGGGTATGAAAAGCTGGATTTATTTTAGAAGGATTGAGAAGAAGAAAAGCTGAGAGTAGACTAGAAAAGAAGAATTTGGACTTTGAAAGGACACTTAGATGTGTATGGAAATTACTGAAAGAGCCAGATTAAGGGATGTGAGGCTATGATGGAGGAAGGAGGGTTTGGAGGATCTGTGCAGTTGGTGCTTCAGGAAGTATGCAGTAATCACACACAATAGTTATAAAAGCAAAAATGTGGATAAGAGACTTTGCAAGTAGTTACGTAAAACACAGATAAATGTTAAACAGATAGTCAAATGGTCCATAAGTATAAGTAAATATTCAAATTCATACTAAAGAGTATATTTTATTGTATACTGGCAAATTCTGTAACAATCAAGTTGCAGAACAGGGTTTAAATCTGATCTCTTTACTGTTAAACTCTTATTTTGGGAATATTCAAGGAAGTGAGAAACAGATGTTTCTCAGTGGCAAATCTTACAGATACAGGTAATAACAGACATGATAGTGTGGGACATCCTATTTACAAGTTAAACAGCTTCATACAAGTGGAACTCTCATACATTTAGCTCCATAATAAATCAGAAGTCACAAGACAAACAAGTCAAATATTCTAATTTAATAGTTAAGACAATTTATTCACTGATTCATTCAGTGACTCAGTCAATGAATCAGTCAGTCAGTAAACACCACAGTGACCCAGCTGTATTTACTTCTTTCTCTGTTACATCTCTAATATTGTTTCCTGTTTAATTTTTTTTTACTACTAAAGTTGAATTTACAAATCGATTTGAATCTTCTTTTTTCATTTAAGGAACAGCATAAACATTATAACAATGAGCAGCTCCACATGGTGATTTCTCTGCAACAGATGGACCTCCTAATCTTCCTCACCACCCCCCTCCTCCTCCTCCTCCTCCTCCTCCTCCTCCTCCTCTTCCTCCTCCAGCGACCCCTCCATCACAGCGTTATGGTGTTGGTACTGTTTACCAGTGGTAGCAGACTGGTGCAGACATGCATTTGTCTGAGAGCAACGCAAACATTGAAAATGAGCTAATTTTGTAGCAATTTGACTGAGACAGCTTTTTCTTTTCTTTGTGCCACATTTAATTTCACGATAATGTGTGAAATAAGTAATGTACTGTGTTATTGTGCTGTTGCATTTGGAGCAAACAATTACTGAAGCTTCACTAGAACTGCAGAGGGACATTTCTCACTTCTGATTGTGGTTCATTTCTGATGTAATTGTTGGAATAAAAATACTTAAATTGTAGTTACATCACATTCAAATGAGAGGACTTGACTGCTGGGTGATTCTCAAGCACTCCCTTGTAACGTCCTTGTGAGGTCGCACATAAAAGTTTATTGCTAAAGTCCTAAGGTACTTTAGCAGAAACTTCTCTACCGTGGTTAATTTAAGTGTAGGAACCCATGCTTGTGTGTGTGTATGCACTATTGAAATGTCTCTACAAAATAAACTGCTAATGAGCAGTGATATGGTGAAGATCATTCAACATTATATGACGGTTTGTGTTTGTCACAGGTCTATATGTGTCTGTGTCTTAGTTTATATTTCCATATATTCATCATGTTGTTGCATTGTTATAGAAAAACAAAAGTATGAACAGTCCATCATTCAACATTTTATCACCTTCTAATAATAGTTTATCAGGTGATTACTTTTTATTGTTAGTGACATTACACACTGATATTACATTGTGACACAATAACATCACAACAAAGCAGGAAGCTGACTGCTTGTTTTTGTCTTTTGTGGCTTAATTCAGACCACAGGGAAATTGGAAGAAAGGAAGAGACAGTGTGAGAAGTTAAGTGGCCTGTTATTAACCCCACAGGCTGCTGCTGATGTTGATGTTGATGAGTTGGATGGAGAAGTGACACCACACACACACACACACACACACACACACACACACACACACACACACACACACACACACACACACACACACACACACTCTTCACAGAAACCTCCGTCTCCCTCGTGTTCCTAGAGAACTTGATATAACCTTCTACTTCCGATCGCCATGACAATGCCCTTTAGATAAATCAAAACAAAGATAAATGCCTCTGTCATTGTAGCCATTTAGAGTTCCCTCCACATCAAACTGAAAGAATGAGTCATTGTTTCAGCAGCTGGTGTGTCTCCATCACACAACATTGTTTTTTTTTTTTTTTTTTTAATTGAATTGACTTTTATTCTGTTTCATCTGTGTAGTTTCTCAGTCAACTGAGCATTAAACCACATGTTTGTCTGCTGGTTAAGACAGAAATTGTACTGTCTATGACTATATACTAAAACATTGTTGGAAATAAGTGCATTCACTTGATAGTGTTAGGCCTGAAAATGAAGATAGGTCACAAAAGTCCTCAGCATTGGGTCGGAACTCAGATTAGTCCTCCCATCACACTTTTTTTACACATTTACAACCTCAAAACAATTACAATTTTTTCTCCTTCGCTTGCCAAACTTTTCCATTTCGGAGCTAACAACTCTGTTAACAATCCTGTCAGAATCTGCAGAGTTTCAGTTTGCTGCACTTGTTCTCCAAACACTCATCACAAAAACACTTTTATAAACAGATTATATTTTCTTTAGTGGGACATGCAAACATTGACTAATTTACAAGGGATGTAGGCTTTTAGATTGATTTGGATTAAAAATGCCCTGATGCAGTCTGCAGTTTTGTTTTGTTTTTTTCTCAGAGAAAATAATCTTTTGTGTTTTTCCTCAGAGCCATGTTAGTGAGATGTTTCTGCCTGAGAGGGGAGACAGGAAAAGTCTCAGAAACAGCAATAAAATGATCAGGCAGTGTTTCAAGACGGGGAAACAGCTGCTGTGTCGGTGCTGTGGATGATTATGAGATTTTCTGGTGGAAAAGAGGGGGAGGGTTGGGCCTTTTGTCCTTCAGATTAAAGGGGAATCGTGAGCCTCTATTTCATGGCTCAGTGGAAGACAAAGACCCTGATACGGTAGAACCAATTTTCCTGTGAGGCTCGTGGTGCATTTGCAGTGTTAAAGAATAAAACTGACATTGTTTTCTTCTTTTGCCGTAACCAACAAACCCCATGAAGCAAATAAACCCATCACTTACGTTACACCATTAAAACATACCGCTTCTATCTCTGCCTCCTGATATACACCAGCTTGTGCCTCACTCACTATGTTAGATTAGGTGACATATTCTGCCGTCATGATAAAAATCACCAGTGTCGTTTATTCCAGTCAACTTGTCAAATTAGCAAAGTACTGTAAACATGCAACCTCAGCATGATCTCTCAAGTTACATCTCCAGAGCATGAAAATCCAGTCAGAGGTTACCACAATAAACTACATCAGCCATGGTCATCGTGATGAATACACACACTCCATGAACACTGTTAATGGTGATCAGCTCTCAGATAGCTTTCAGATAATTTATCCATAAAAAGAAAATGATAAAATAAAAACAACATCTGTTAACTGACATCAGAAAAACACAGTGATGTAAATGAACAAACTTAAAGAGCTCTAGGTATTTGACAGGTTTCTAACTATAACAGTTCCACATTGAGCACATTACTTTACACTATGACCTCTAAATGAAGCTACTTCTTTGGGGGCAGACTGGACACTACACTGACCCACTATCAGGCAATGATACCGTGAAAGAAGTGGTAGAAATAGAGCTAACATCACAATTACTTTTAAGGTGACACATAAAGGAATAATGCTTGTTTTTCAATGAATGAGTAAACAGCTGTTATATTACCCATTAATCACATTTATCATCAGCAAAATCTTACGTACAGCACCTTTATAATCATTAAAATCATCATTTTCCCCACTCCACCATATATTTTCTTGTATCTTGTATCATGAAGCCTTTTCCTGCTGATGAAAACAAAATAAAACTGAGCTCCATCCACACTTAGAGTGTTTTCCTTGAGTTTCTGTGTCCCAGTGGTCTCTGCCATTGCAGTTACATCCCATAGAGAACACACTCTTTGGGACACAGACATTTATGGAGATAAACATATATGGACATAAATACAGAACCACTCTCCCATAAATATTTAATCCATTTATTTCTCTCGGTTTGTCCACTAATGGAAAATGGGAAACCATCCTGACATACCAAGCCTAAGTGAGTATACTCACTTTGTGCACTTGTAAAAGATTTCAATAAAAGCATGTTGGCGTGTGAGCATACATAGGCTATTGTATGGTATTTGTTTACAGGAGCATAAATACAGTTGTTTTCATAGGAACTTAATAGTATTGTATTTGGAAGTGTGTGTTATTGGTTTATTGTTTTCTTTTATTTACTTATGTTTATTTCCAACTGCTCTCTGGAGGAAATCAAAAGAATAAAAAAAAATGTTTCTTTTCATTCAGGGGTGAATTATTCTTCATGTATTGATTCTGGTTGGTTGCCTTGTTCCCACTGAACTGTCAGTGTGGCATTATGTGCACCTGGACTTTTCAACCAATTGTCCACTGACTCAAATAATAACCCAGTCTGTATTCAGGGTACTTTCCCTCTCTCTGTCTCTTTGATTGTGGGTCTGTAAAAGCCAAAATGACAGGAGGAAATCTTGATTATATGCCTGTGAATATATATTTCTGTATATCTGTTTTGCTTCCAAATGAGTCTGTAAACACAGTGTGTATAGATGGTTGTGTGAGTGAGCTTGGCAGGACGACAGAGCTTGTGTAAATTCAAAGCTTCCTATATTTAGACTGAAGTGCCAGGAGACAAAGGGATGTGGAGGAGAAGCACTTTAAGCAAAGGTTGACCCTGTAACAGAACTTACATATAATGTGTTTTTCTGTAAGCTAATGCACACTTCTGAAAACTTTTATCTGTAAATTAGATTGTTATAGAGAGTTTAACGCATGTTTTATATTTTCTTACTGTCTTTGTGTTTCTCCAGACTGTACAGTGATTGGATACAATAATATAAACACCTGAGCAGAGTCTATTCTATTTAGATATGTTGGACTGTCTTGGTGTTCACAATAGAAATGATGTTTTCAGCTTGTCCAACTCACAAAACATGTTTTTGGAATTTAATATTTTCAGACCGTCCTCAGGGAATTAATACACATTTGAAAGAAACATTCACTTAGATTCAGTACAACATGTTTTTAGCCATAACTCATGACTTTCAACATTAAATGGAACCGGACTGATTGATAAAGGCGTACAGCTGCAGGGTTGTAGTTGTAGTTTTCATTTGTGTTCATTTTTGATAGTGTGGCTGTGTGTATATAGTATGTGGAGGAAGTTATGTGTACAAGATTTGTTTCTTGTGTGTTTAAATTCATCTGACCCTGATTGGCAGCCTAACTCTCTCTCTCTCTCTCTCACACACACACACACACACACACACACACACACACACACCCTGAAACTGGACATCCGTAAGACCAAAGAGCTGTGTTGTAGGGGAGACAGACACCTGACACCCTGCACCCTCTCTGCAGACACCTCAGACTGGTGGGGCAGGTGGTGAAACAGGTGGGGATCTTTTATATCTCGGGCACTGAGATCAACCACCACCTGGCCTTCAGACAACATGCGAAGCATATGTACAAAATGTATTCTCCAGAAAAGGCTGAAAGGTATTAATATTAATATCAGACAGGACATTTTAACAACACTAAACTAGTCATTCACTGATTCATAAAATATGCAACAAAAAATCACTGGCACCACTCAAAGCCTCATCTCTTAGACCGATACAGTCACACAGTAAAAAGACTCACGAAGGACCTTTCACACCACCTTCACAACTCCTTGGAACTGCTCCCATTAAGCAGACACTTCAAAGCATTTCTGGCTAAAAGAGAGAACTTAAAAAACTAATTTTATTCCCACTGCAAGATCCATTTTAAACAAGACCAAATAGACTGTCACTACTATTCAGTGCAGCTTTTCACACCTGCTCTTATCTATTCATGCAAATGTTGTCTTTCATGGGTGCAAGTTTTTTGCCCCTATATGACAGACAGCAAACTCATTTGAATAGCTGAATCAAGCATTAATGAAAATAAATGAACTGTGTGAAAGTTGCCTCCACATTTGCTTTTATAGCCTGTATGATGATGGTTTTGACTTCAGTTTCTTGTGTATGTGTATATATGTGTGTGTGTGTGTGTGTGTGTGTGTGTGTGTGTGTGTTAAGCTAGTGAGTCATGTCTGGAGATCATGCTGTGAGGACTGACAGGTTTAACTCACAAAGAGGAGAGTGAGATACCACAGTGTGTGGGCAAAACCTCTCAGCATGCCTCGCTCACCATACACAAGATGAGCAAAATGATAGCAGACGCTTTCTAAATAACTAATCTCTCTCTCTCTCTCTCTCTCTCTGTGTGTGTGTGTGTATGCACGCGCGTGTGTGTGAGGCAGCTAGAGGGGAAAGATGATTTTTATTTTTATGTGTTGTGTACAGTAGTATGTGACACTGATGTCTAAAGGAAGCTCATTAACTTGCCCCAATGAATCTTTAAAAAAATCTTTTAAAGCTATAATTAGAGTTTAAACTTCATCCGAGCCAACTTACATTTCTCAGCTGCTCAGCTTGTCAAATTATCTACTTATCTGCAGTGAACGAGGGAGGCCGAGCAAATAAAACACTAGAGACAAAGATAAAAGTGAGAGGCAACGATTTAATTAAAGGTCATTCACACAAACCTTCAAAGAAAAGAAAGAAAAAGATTGACAGCCGTTAAGCTGAGGTCAAACTTAAGAAACACACACATACACACACACACACTGAATATATATATATATATATATATATATATATATACACACACATATAGCAACATATGGTGACATTGTAGATGGAATATTTCGCTATTACTAATCAAGTATCAGTCATTCTGACATAATTTTTCCATTGTTCGCTATGAATAATATGAAACTCTATTTGTTGTTGCTTGATTACATTTTTTTTTTTCATGTATCAACAATGTTTCCAGGTCTTCTTTTTAGTGCTGTTGAATACTAAAAGTCTATAGTTGAAGAAAGAAAAAGAAAAGGTTCTAACCTGCATTATTAATAAGTATATTAAGGAGGCCATGCTGCTCTCAGTGGGGGCATGGCTTAGAAAGGTCAAAGGTCAGCTCTGAGTCAAAACTCAAGGGTTATTATTCTACTATTCATTTGAGAGGATAAATACTGAATACAAACAAGATAAATGCAAGACATTTGCTATACAAGGTTACGGTTGTTACATGCGGTTACCACATGAAAAGAGACTTAAACCAATTTTTGAAATTCTTCACCTGTCACAGACATTTCACCATGCAGAACAACACATGGACTTTATTCCTGGACAAACACAGCTCTTCTCTGCTACTACACCTCGCAAGTGCACTGTGATCATCAGATTGGCTCAGCTTTCAAGGTCAAACTAATCTTAACAGCGGTGCATAAACAATAGGATAAAGTTGTTTTTGTGAATCTCAGAGAGAAAACTGAAAATATCAGTCTTTTCAACTGAGGTGTAAACTATCAGAAGTTTCATCACCTGAGTTGACAGACAGTGAATTTTATCTTCAAACCAGAAAATGAAAATGAAAGCATCGTCGAGTGTGGGAAGCTTTGAAGGTAAATCTGCAGCATCTGGTTAGAAATAACAGAGAAAAGAGTGTCAGAGTCATGGGAGAATAAGACCAGTATTTCACTGCAATCACCAGCAGCGTGGGGGGCCGAGACACAATCAGAGTTGTTGTATGAAATAATGGAAGTAAATTTATGTGCAGACTGTTTGAGTAGAAATGAGAGCCAAGAAAGAACATTGGTGACTGTTTTTCTGTGTATTTGAATATTTGAATTATTTATTACATGCTGACGTGTGTGTCTGTGTCTGTGTACCTGTTTGCATGTGTGTATTTTTTACATTTGTGCATGTGTGTGTGCATGCGTCTCAGCACCCCTCTCAAACTACCAGATGGCAATGTTTCCTAATCACGGTTGTGTAACTTAGTAGTAAATCCTTCTGTCGAAAAAAAACACCAGCAAAAACAACGACAACAGGCATATACTAGTGCACACAAACACACAAACACATGCACGGGCTTGGCTGGCTTCCCATTTGTTCACCTTCCACATATATGTGCGTGCACACACACACACACAGACAAAAACACATGCATGCCATGTTAATGTCCTAACCTCACTGTAACACCCACACATGTCACACACTTCATTAATTAAACACAAGACAATTGGACATCTTGGGATTTGTGGCTTGGAGTGAAATGGGTCGAGTGGGAATCAAGAAAAAGCAGTGAACGTCTGCATCCAATTAGAAATATAAAATGTGCCATGTCATAGCGTTGACAAACATGATTGGTCACGCACAGTAGCATCATCTGTCATCACAATCACAGTCCAATTCTCATTTGAGTCGGTGCCCAGTGACAGCAGCGCTTCACACAGTGAGGAGAGCAGAGGAATTACGTCAGTGAAATTAGATTAGTGTGGGAGCATCATGAAGCAATACTTGTTGTATTATCATGGTGGTGGCGCTTTAATATTTGTAGCAGAGGCAACACTGTAATGTAGAGTCGTTTTATTTCAACTCAATACAGCGATGTCTCTATGTGAGATTGAGTCAATCCACTGAGATGCAGCAGTAGGGATTGAATTGATTTGCATTCACTTCTGTTTTGTTCCCTTTTCAATTCAATATAATCCTTTTCTCCCCTCTTCTGTTGCAGCTCAGCTCCAGAATATAAATAGATCCAAATAGATTCATTCCATCTCAATCTGTTGTCATGTAGAGGTGATGTTTTTCATCCTGGCAGATAAATGTTTGTCTCCTATAAATATATCTATTTAGACTATGACTTTATTCATAATTGTATGACAAGACAAGTATCTTCACAGTGGAGGTGTTGACATACATCACATTACAGCGTGTTAACAATCATTGCCTCCACAAAGTGAAGGGTAATCACATGTCCATGGTCGAAATGAGACCTCTCCCCTGGTTCTTTCTTCTATTAACTGTGAAGTGGGTGGACAGGCTCAGGCCAGGTATATGTGCTACGTCTGCAGAGCCCGAGCCAACATGATGTGAGTAGTTTAAATGGCTTTGTGTGTGCAGCTGTGTGTGGAGACACAGGAAAGGGTAATCCAAGTATATGTGTTGTATTTTTCTTAGAAGAGCGCCTGGGGAGCAGAGATAGAAGAAACCAAAGATTCCTCAGGGCTAAAAAGACAGACCAAACACAGCTCAGGCTCCTCAAACACTTTGTTTTAAGGGCTCTAACATCATCCTCATGCACATTCACATCATCTGTAAGAGACGGTGGGGATGTAAAAGCTTATAAAGCTGTTGTTTGAGACAGTTGAAGAGTTGAAGATTAAAAAAAACGGTGCACTGTATGAAATATAACAGCATCCATGAATCCATGTTTTAATGACATGTAAAGTGAATGAAAGATTGTGTTTGTTTGGTTTTAAAGCATCGAGAATATGAATGTTTTGTCTGAACTAACATGGAGTGAATATTATAAATGTACAGTCAACTTTGCAAGCTGCGCCTATCACTGCAGATTTACCTGGAGCAGAAAAGATTTGAAAATTTGTGACCTTAAGCAAAATTGATTTCATCCACGCTGCTGCATGAAGATGACATCCTCTGTTCTTAATCTTGTGATAATGGGAGTTATTTTTCCAACCTTGTCCCCAGGAATCAGGCGACAAAAAACCCCCCTGCATACTAAATATGCCTGGGCCGATACGGGATGTTTACAGTTTAGCATAATAATTATTTTAGAGATATACAAAATGTTGAAGGGTGAAAATCATACACGTTGAATCGATTTTAATGAATTCCAGCTAATTTATAACATTTGTTCTCTTTAGTTTTACACAATAAAAGTCTGTCTAAAGTTTGACTCATTCATATTCTAATATTTCTGGATTGTTCCTCTGTGATTTTTATGAAACATTGTATCCAGAGGCTTTTTATTGCTCATTCAGGCTGATAAACAGGGAACAGCGTGAGGCTGTAGCGATGTGTGTCTTCCTGTAAATATTACTGCTGACAGATCAAACCTTCTTGGCACGCTGAATGGTACATTAAGGACGTGATGGCCAAGTCTCTTTACCTTCATATCATAATATGCTTATGAGGTCTGGAATGAAGCAATAATGACAGGCAACAGTGCACCAGATGCACTGTTACACACAAACACACACACACACACACATTCAATGGTACTGTAATTGGCAGCACAACAGAAGAAGGATTTAAAGATGTCTCTCTCCTCTTTGTAACATCTCACCACCTGATTTCTCGCAGAACAAAACCCTGAAGATTTTATTTGCATAACTTGGCCTCAGTGATAAGTAGTCCTGTGTGTGATCCTTCTCTGTCATAATAAATAAATAAAATACTTGAGACTCAGGAGGTTGAAAAGGTCAACGATGTGGTCACCAGAAATGAGTAAATAACATTTGTATTCAGAAGGTTTCTGCTTTGTTTCTAAATCCCCATTTCAACATAAACCTGCACTTGTGGTTGCTTGAGGAGATTAGACATGCTTCGTGGTCAGAGAGACAAGGGATTTTCCAAAAACAAACAAAAAAACAAAAATCAAATCACTCTCCAAGAGATGAAACAGGAAGGCTATAATGAACACTGATATATATTGATTGACAATCAGTCTCTCTCCAGATTCAATTGAAAGACTGAAAAATGAAGGAAAACGTAAAAATGAAAATAATGTTTTCATTTTTTCATGGCTCACTTATATCTTTGCCTGCCCTAAAATAATTCAGTTAATTCTACTATTAGACGAGGAAAACTTGTGACAAGCATTGTTTAATCTTTGTTCTGACAGGAACCAGATTATGAGCTCGAGTGGTAAAACTGCAGGAAAAGCTTCGCTGCAACCTCTGTGGTTAATGTAGGTCAGTAAATATGAGCTCTAGTGGATTATATATGACAAATGTCTCAACAAAACATGTATTTGACAGTAAACAAACATCTTTTTTAAGCTGTATAAAAATAAAATGATGGTATGTGTTTCAGTAATTCAGTGGAAAGTAAGGTGAGGGTCTCAAAGGGCTTCATGAGCAGGGACAGAACAGAGATGGCATATGTTGGAGTAATCACATACAGATTGACCTGGTGACAACGACACACACACACACACACACACACACACACATTTATGCACACACTTACACAAGCACACATGCACACACACACACACAGTCACAAATTTTGCAAATAGGACCCCGACTACATGAGAACAGACATTCACAAAGCATAAAAAATGAGGTCACAGGAGAGTCATCTCACTCATCTTATTTTTTCCACATTATTCTTATTTATGTTGACTGGTAGAGCACAAAGCTAAAACACATGTTATTTACTGCAACTTATATAGTGGGAACCTCTTCAGAAGTCATCTGTAACTGTAAAAGAAGGCAGATAAAATGTAGGTTGTGGGAATTCACTGAAGTCATGGAACTGAAACGTTAATAATAGCTCTGGTGGTACTAATCACACTGTGACTCAACAGGGTGAAAGAGAGAAAATGATCCTCTCTTTCTCTGTGTGTGTGTATGATTTAGGTATTCCTCACGTTGTGGGGACTTAAATCTGTTTACACACTCACATTATGGGGACCTGTTAAAAGCAGGTCCCCATAATGTAAAAAAAAAAAAAAAATTAAGGTGAAGACATGATTTAAGGTTTGGTTAAGGTTTAGATGAAGGTTAGACAAGTGGTAGCAACAACTGAGATCTCCAGTGTTTCCAGGAAAGTCAGGAAATTAATGCAAGTCAACGAAATGTCCCCTGAAGTCATGGAAACCAGACTGTGTGTGTGTGAGTGCTCATGATCATGGGATATATCTCACATCCACAGGTGAGTGTTGTGTCCTGCAAATGACCTGCAATTTTATGTTCATTCATTCTGTGTCATTTTCTGTGAATTAAATCAAACCAGATGATGTTCGAGTTCCAGTTTTCTTTATCTTTAAACAAGGCAAAGTCCTCACAGCTGATATTATCCCAAATTGCCAATATATTGTTAATCAGATTTCTGGATGATACTTCATTTGAACAATATTATGTAACATAAAGTCATTAAATGGACAAAGAGACACAAGATTCTGGTGGAGAAAAATCAGTTTAGTATAAAAAGTAATTTACCATTAGCCAGAGTTTCATCTTTTTTTTTTTTTGGTTCAGTACAAAGAGAAATCCATCTGAAGTGAAAATTAAGAGTAAGCTGGGTTTTATTCACAACAATTACTGCAAAGTCTGCAACAAGAGCAGGATGTGTAGTGAAGGCTACTGTCACTTTCCTCAGCAAGAATTAATACATGCACTGTGGTGTATGTAATATGGGATGTGGACTGAGGAACTGCTTTGTTGTCTTTGTTATTAGAAAGTATAAAACGAATCATACCTATAATCTATTTAAAGAAATTATGAAAAGGAATTATGTGGATTTACTCCAGTACTGAGGTTTTAAACCACTAATACCCGAACACTTTTCATTTTATGCAACAATAAATATATTATTAAATATATAAGTTAATATTGTAAAACATTTTAAACAGTTTACAAAACCCTCAAAGTCAGCTCCACCCTCAGCGGCTCTAACAGGAAAATACTATTTAGTGAATCATGAACCAACAAATGTGAGACACTAAAACATCCACAGTGACGATGATCTCTCTGTTTGGCAGCTGAATACTTTTAATTTCGATCATTTAAGTCTGTTTTCTTAACAAATTTTTTGTTAATAAAACTCACTGACGTTGGATATTAATATTACTCTGGTCCACTAGTTGGCAGTAAGGAAGCAAGATTATTTGCGTGATTGTGATTCCTCTTTTAGTTTGCTACACAATAGTTGGGGTATAAATGAATAATAATAATAATAATAATAAAAAGTCACACTTTGTTTCACAACAAACAACAACAAAATCTAAAAATGTTGGAGTGCTCCTTTAAATGAATTTATACATTTATTTCTGATCAATATTACACACACACACACACACACACACACACACACACACACACACACACACACACACACACACACACACACACACACCATACACAGAACCTCTGACTGTCATGTTAAAGACTTAATGTCGTCTTCTTTCTTTCATGGAGGTTTCTGTCCTCAGAGGGCTGCTCTTCCTCTAACTGACAGCTCTCTGGTCCCACATCACACTCAGACGCTCTGATCGCCTCTCTCTCTTTTTTTTCTGCCTCTCAATTGGTCCATACACACAGGGAGGAGGGAGGAGGAGGAGGAGGAGGGAGGAGGAGGGATGGACGGAGGGGAACACCGAGTTTTCAGATGCATTTGATGTGCGGACGCCTTCAGCCAACCCGAGAAATAAAAGCAGAAAAGGAGCTCGGTGTCGGTGAGGAAGCTTCAGAAACCTGGAATTTAACAACAACTGAGACAAACGAGGAACTCTTTGTTTATCAACGGTGTAGTTTTTTTTTTTTTGTGTGTGTTTTTAAATTTTGTAGGGTAAAAAGTGGACAAGCAAAGAAACGTTAGATCATGTGAACACATTTTTTTTTCTCTCTCTTTAAAACCCAGACGGAGAGTGGATTGTCCTGTTGTGACTGTGAGGTGAACATATCCCAGCAGAGGATGTGAAAACTGTCGCTGTTACGGATTAAAAACACGTTTCTTTTTCACTTGACTTGTCCCGAAAACAACGCGCATAAAAAAAAAAGAAAAAAAAAGAGACGTCGGGATTCCCTTTGTCCCCACGTGTGGGTGAAGCTGTGGAGGAGACACAAGGTAAAACAGCTCGATTTTGTTTGGACACAGACACAATCACATCAACTTTTTATTTAAATAAATCAGTCATAATATTATCATTTATTCGCTGGACGTGTTTGTGTTTTGAGCTTTGTTTTAGAAGCAGCGGTGAATGATGGAGATGAGCGCTGGTTTGTCTTTGTTTGGTTCCTGTCAGAGTTGAGTCTTTAACCTCAGGTGTTTCACATCTCAGTTGATGATCACTGGTAGGTTGCCCTCAAGTGTTTCAAGCAAATCTGAAGCAATTCAGCCTGAACTTTAAGACAAATCCTGACGTAAAGTCTGAGTTTTACCATTTAATTCAATAAATATACCATGCTTCACCCTTTGGGTCCATATTGTGTCAGGCTACTTTTTATTTTTACATTGGAAGTTGCTATATACTTAGTTTTTGGGCTCTATATGATAAACAACACGTGCAATTCATTTACATCAAGTATGTTGGTTATCGTTTTTTTTGTTAAACGTAAAAACACATTTTACATTCACAACTTCCTTAACACCTTTCAGGGAAGTGCTCATTAGAAACACAGGCATGTAGATGCTGCCAGTCAGTCATATTATATATAGACTTGACTTGATCTGCTTTAAAGTACATTATTTCTTGTTATTTTGTGAATCGGGTGCAGCTGTCAGGACTCTGTCCAGTTTTACCAGAGAACCTTGTAATTATTGAACTGTATTGTCCATTTCTAACCAGACGAGTGAGTTTCTATTTTCATGAAGTCTTAACATCTGCCTGTCACCAAGGATGACAAGTTGATTCCTAGTTGTGCAGAGAACAGCAGCTTCCCTGACACACTGCTTTTCTTTTTGCTTTCCTGAATCTACACTAACAATTCACATCATACGGTTTTATTACTAAGTCTGTAAATAGAAGTGTGACAGGCTGAGAATATATTCAGATCATGAATTGAAATGAAAAGGAGGGCTACAATGGGGATTCCTTGGACATTGCATAGACAGTGTGGTGGGGGACACCCAGTAGTAACAGATCCAAACCAGTGGGGTATCCTGCTCTGTGATTGTAACTGTGATCAAGCGCAAAAAATCAATCTGCTGATGGATTAGCTGGCAGACGTTTGCACCAGTGGCTTTATCTGTTTTTCAAATTTTTGTCTCTTTTCCAGTCACCCCTCCTCCCTCTCATATGTATTTCTCTCTCTTCACCCTGAAGACACCCTGATACTCTCTCCATCCTTCCAGCCTTTGACTCCTCTTCTTAGTAATATTCCTCCGGATCTGTTCATGTACCTTCCACCTTCTTTTGTCTCGCAGTCAGTTCCGACCCTAGAAAAGAGAACAGTGTAACATTGTTCCTCCACACCACTCCCTCCATCCAAAACTCCAGTCTATTGATCTGTTGGCTTATGTTTAAATGTGGAAACCCATTGATCCGTGAGCAGAACAGAGTGGAGAGGCACAGTACATACAGTCGTGTTGAGCAATTACGTCCAACTATCAAGATTGACTCATGCTATTTCATTTTGTGGTTGCAATTGCTCACACTGACCCATGTTGGGACTGTAATTGAGCGTTCTGTGATTGTGTGCAATTTGATTGCATTAAAAAGTGTGTGTGGTGTAGATGTGGGTAACTCTGTGGGCTGTACAAGCACTTTAAACCTTTTGGATTCATGAGACACTCATGAGACTAATTGCGCATTCATTTCTCAGTCTGGTTAGAATAATTTGCTAAACATTCCCACATCAAGTGGGTAAATTGTACAGTATAATTACAATTACATGTGTATACATTTTTTTCTTTCTGTTGATATATCATAACTCAAAAAAAGCTATTCAGATGCTCATGAAAGTGTTTCCCTGCTTCCTCTCAGCTGCCACTCTGAGATGTTTTATCTATTTATTGATTATTTTAAAGAGAGTGCACTCAGCCGCTCACCTTTTTTGTATTTGAGAGACGGTGTAGCTGTAGCTGGATTTAACCCATTGTGAGTCAGTGCACATGTATGCCAAACTCCAGAAATAGTTTTTCATTAGGTCTGGGCTTCTCCAATCAATTTCCAACCGGACTTTGCAGACCTGTTCCCAAGGTCATGAGTCACTCTTTATACAGTAGTCAATGAAACATCCTTGTCAAGTCAGACAACACCTTTTGTGCTCTCTCTCTGTTATAAGATTTGCAATAAGTCCATAGAATATCCCCTGAGAGCTGCTTTGGTCCCACCAATACATGCCTGAAAGATTGGTGAGGACTCGCATGAGCGGAGGAGTCTTGAAACTGACAAACCTTGTGGACTATGAACGACTGTAGGTGTTGCTTCTGCAGCTGCGAGCACTTTCTTGCTGTATTGTTTTTTTTCTTTAGTGAAATTTGTGCCTTCATTGCACGTCTGACAGTGAAATCATAGGTATAAGAAACAGAAGAGTTTGCATGACGATTTACAGGGAACAAATGCAAATGCAAACGTACCTGATTAAGATTTGCTGACCGCATCTGGTCTTTATCAGCGACAGTGTGTTTTGCAGCTGCATGTTTTCACACCTCAAAGGTGTACATTTAATGATGCTGGCCATGGAGACGCTGTAACTGCTGCATCTTATTTGTTGTTGACGAGATGGCAATAGGAGGAATGTGTCTCTTCTTACAAATTCACTGCCCCCTCATCTTACACATGCATGATATTCAGCTTTGTAATTAAATAACATGCTCCATGACACAGTTTTGCTTTTTCTGTGTAGCCCCTGTCCATCACTCATCCAGTCCTGCCATCGTCATTTTAATTGCAGTATGGATTATTTGAATCTTGCAACTGCTCTGCTTTGCTCTCATAGGAAAACAAGCGAAGGTCAGGTCAGTCACTTTCTGAAAAATGATGATTTGTGTTTCTTATTTCCTTATGTTTTGTTCAACTGTTTATTTTCTTGAGTTACATCATCGCTATATTTGTCCAGGCTTTTTTTTTTTTTTTTAGGAATCAGTGAAATATTCTTGGCAGATCACCCAGACAGAAGATGCATTTGCTAAATATGCTGTTTGAAATCAGATAGAAACACATAAATATGGTGTTTTGCACATAAATCTGCAATGGCTTGTTTTTTTGTAACAATGAAAAAACTTGCCACATGAACCCTCAGGAGAGAGAGCCATCTTCATGTGTGTTCTGCATGATGTTAATATCCTCTGCATACGTGTTAGTGTAGTGATGCATACTGTTGTTGTATGAGCTGTGTAGCCTGGAGGTGCTGTTACACTTTAGAAACCATTTGTGTTTGTGTTTTGTGTGCATTGATTATTTGTCACAGATGTTATCTATCTCTGAGGATTCCTGTTTTGGAGAACGAAATGACACAATAACAAATCTGTCCTGCTAAAATGGGAAATTGGGAAATTAACTACTAACATGAAGAGAGTTGTCTAGAGAAAAGTCTCATTATCATTCCACAGTCTTTCCTCGGCTGGCAGGACCCCAGACCGTATGAAGTTTCAATAGTAGCGTTGATATGAAAAGATGATAAAGCCGAGGGGAAAAAAACATAGCAAAACAGTCCTGTTTCTGTATCTGGTTTGTAAAATTAAACATGTTTCATGGGGCTGTCAGTGATTTAATTTCCCATGAGCTCAAAGGATAAACTTCATTTAAGTGAGTGCAAGAGATGTTGGTATAAAAATGAAGCTGTTTTCAGTGCCACACATTTTGGTTGAGAGAAGATTTTTAGATTCAGCTGATTTGTTTCATTGTATAAATTATGGCCACAACAATCCTTTAGGATGTTTCAAACTAAGTAATCATTGGTCACATGTTAAGAGCTGAATGAGATTGGTTCAATGGTCTGATATCATTTTTTACTTTCCAATATTAATCCAATTTTGTTGAACTAAAAATAATATGAAAGATGTATACCACTAACCCTGTATGCTGTATGGATGTGGTTCGATTGCCATCATTGTTGTACTGGCCAACGTGACAGTTAACATTACCAACTATTGGTAAATTGCAGAAAAATAAATTTCATTTTTTTTTAGTTGTGTTAGTTGTGTGTGTGCTGTTTGGGAGTGGCAGTTTTATTTGTCAAAGCAACATTGAAGTTGGACTCAAAGTAATTTTCATGAAAAATATTCTATAACTTTTTTTTAAAACTAGTGCACTCCAAACACTTCAGACAACAAGTATTGTACTGGGAGTCTGTTCTTAGGTCTCTGCAGTCACAATATCAGCACAGCTTGAAATGCAAGTTAATGCTAAGAGTATGTGACAGGACCAGGAACAGCAGGAGGCACGTGTGCTGGTGAGGACATAAAGGAGCTAACATTGCCTGTCAGAGTGTGGCAATCAGGCTGAGTACAGTGGTTGTGTAAATTGCAGACCTGAGAGACCTTTAGGGACAATGGTAGCAGAATTAGCAGGACCTAGAAATGTATAGGGGAACACAGCATGACCGGAGGTTAGACAGCCAGGAATAACCAGGCTGCATCACTGCTGGTGGCCACAGTGGGGGCAACCGGGCCAGATGCAGAGAAGCTGGAAGGAACATGACAGAGCAACACTGAAGCAGAGGCAGCACGGCCAAAACCAACCAGGGCAGGTGGCTTAAGATCCCACAATTTTTCTTCTTCACCTCTGTTTTAAATTAAGATAGCTCACCAGTAACACACCAGTGAGTGAAGGGCCTGTCAAGAAAGGATCAGTATACCAGTAACCAGGCATGCAGCTAAATAGGAAGCTAGTTTCTATCCACTGAGGTTTCTCTGAGCTTAACTTGAAATGATAGAGGTTGTGATGGCACACGCATGGATTTCCTGTTAATGTGATCAAACTGTTGTCACTATCTATGTATTTAGCAGTTCTTCCAGGATCACTTTGTGCTCAGTGAAATATCCTATCACATAGTCCATTTAGTTGGTGTCATGTTAGGTTAATAGAAAACCAAGGGAGTTAAGAGCAAGGTAGATTTAGACAGCGACAGACCTAAAGTAGAACTGATTATACTTTGGTATAATAAGGAGGGAAACATAATATATTATATCATTGTCCATTAATTTCCTGATGGATGTTTCACCTGCTGGGTTGGGTGTCAGTTGGATGTCTCCCACACTTTGTAATGGATTTCTGTTAAAAAAAGAAAAAAGAAAAAAAGAAAACATACGAAAAGAACAGATAATTAGATTAATTCCATCTGGTTCTAGCCTGTCAGCCACTACATGCATATTTATTGCTTTTTATTTCTTAAGTTATAGTTGTTTAAAGGGTTTAAACACATTGAGGGAAGAAAACTCCTTACTCACATGTAACTTGTTACCCAAGAAATCAAACTGTTGCCAGTTGTCTTAGGTTAACAACAGACCATCATACTTTACTTCTGGTTGCAAACATTTATAAGTGTCCTCATCCAGCCATCACTGCATCATCTTCAACGGGCAGTTTTAAGTGGGATTTTCAATTGTCTAGTCGATAGAAACATGGCAGGATAATGCTGCTCTGTTGGCGAAATGGAATTGATACTTAATGGTGGATACGTGGCTTGGCAGGAAGAGCAACAGCAGCTGTGTGCGCATATGCGTCAGATTGAGGCAGCATTTAAGAAAAGAAATGGCGAGTGAGAGGTCGACAGGCAGCTGTAATTACAGCAGCGACTGTCAAAGCACATCTTGTGATAATTGGGTTTTTGTTTTGAAGACGAACAGAGGGGGAGAAAGTATTCCCATTTATCATTAACTTGTCAATACCTTTACAGCTGCCCAGCTGAAAATACATTCTTTTGCCAAGTCATATTCTGAAATCCATATTTCACTTAAATGCTGTGCATTTTCTAATATTTTATTTGAACATTGTGACATTATACCACTGGGAGGATATTCTTCTCATAACCCATGATTGTTATAGATGTGCTGCTTCAATGCTCAGGAGGACGAGTGATGAATTCACAGTGCACATGTGTGGAGACATTATTCTTCAAATAAGGGGACAAATAAGACAAATAAGGCTGAGGTTGAAAAATCTCATCAATTTGTAAGTCTTGATTGCAAAATACATTATAAAAAATGCAGACCACAATTGAATTCTGCATCAGTTTTCCTAAAACTTCTGAAAAACATGTCACCACAAGGTCCAGTAGCTCATTTCATAATTCTCATCAGCAGATTTATTCTGCTCAGTTACTATCTGAAGGTGCTTATGTTTTTTTCTCTGTTTGTCAGTTTGTACAATATGGTGCAGATCTAGATAAGTATCCATATCTAACAAGCATGTGTAGGAAGGGACATCTGACTTTGGTGGAAGGATGCTGAGCGCTAACTTCTAGATGTGGAAATGTTCAAATCTACTTGAATCAATAAAGTTTATTCTTGACCCTGACCCTTTTTTTTTAATCAATACCCTGTCGTCAGTTACACTGTGACTTTACACAATCGTGGAGTCATTTTCTCTCTGTCAGTTTCCCTGACTCAGACACTTTTCGTACAAATATCATTAACCAACATGAATAATATTGATTATCAATTTAATTAGAGAATAAACAAAGGGAAGGATGCTCCTTCCTCTCGCTTGGTGCCTCTGAAAGAGCTTTACCATCAGAAAGTTTGAGCGAACAGAGATAAATAGCTGGTAGAGATGAGCTTGATAATTGAGAGTAATTAACATGCCAAGCAGTCGGCTCATGTCTTCATCTTCAAGAGGAGCAGGAGGTAATACTGATGAGCAGATTGGGGGATTGGATTTGGAATGTGTTTCTGTGTGAGATGCACCACTGTGTGACATAATACAGATTTCCATTAAGAGTTGCCTTTTCAGATTGGTTTTCTAACACGATATAAACGTATCTTCTCCGCAAAAACAGTAATCTCTGTTTCCTTTTCTACTTCTCGCTGTGTACATTGGACACAAAATGATGAATATAATTTAACCTGTGAACAATGCTAAATCTTTGTGTCCTTTGTATATAATTTTTCAATTTTTTTTTAATATTTGCAGAGAAATCAATAATTTGTAGTGTGTTTGGAATATTTTAGATTATTATATGTATGATTAAAAATCCTATTTGTAATTGTGTACATATGTGCTGTTGCGGGTGAGTGTTGATTCCACTGCTATCCTCAGACTCATAGATCACCTCTATCATTACAAGTTTAATTGATAAAGTCCTCATCCATGCCACAGCAGCTCTTTGAGGCTTTACCTTTTGTACAGTGATGCTTTGAGCTAAATCCCATCATCAACATGCTAACACAGTGATAAACAGGGAATGTTTTTTTTTTTTTATCACACTAAACATCTTAATTCATGTTTATTTGCTGTATGTGCAGCCAAGGCTCATAGGAAGGCCTTTGGTTTTGTTTTGAAGGTATTATAAACCAAAGTATTGGACAAAATGAAATTTCAACTTGGTAATGGCATTAGAGGAAAGGTCAGTGGACGCCTACCTCCGAGGATCACAAATGTCTCAATTTGTCAAAATTTCGGAGCCGTACATCCAATAGTTCATCGAGGACAGATGAACCTTGCTATTTAGAAATATTTAGTTTCTATGATTTTCATTCCATTTAGGCATTATGCTGCCAAGGCCCTGGCATTGTGTGCTCTGGCCCACTGGCTTGGCTTTGTATCACGCTTAAATTCAACAGAACCTTTTTTGTGTTATTAGTTTTCCTGCTATGACAAGTCAGTCTTTTATGTTCATATCCAGATGGCCCTCAGTGCATCAAGGCAGGAAGAGCCTAATTGACCTGGCAAACAATCAATATCCTCCTCTTACTTGATGTAATACCTTGGCAATCAGGACTCTGGTGAATAGCAGCATATTGACAACCTTGTCAAACTGACAACAGTGATGAAAGAGAAATGACAAATAGCATTTAGATCAAACAGAACACTGAAGTAGCGCTTGTGTTGCAGCATCCATTTATGTTCATTCAGTTGTACGCCAAGAACATCGTAACTTTACATTTTCTCATTTCTCATGTTGTTCTGACCACTACTCCAGTATGTTTGGATCGCTTTTCCTTGAAGGTTGGAGGAAAGATAATGGTCTGGTTGAATCTGATCCTCCACTGACAGGTCTGTTGATATGACGTGATGGTCTTGTGCTTTGTATGCCCATCAAATGACCTACACGGTCTCTCAGGTTGGAAGATGGGTTATGTAATTCTATGGTTGAGTGGTGATGTATTGAATTACAGCTGTGGATCTCGGTGAGCTGTGAGTATGAGGGTGGGGTGGGGGATTAACCCATGACATCCGTCTAGCATGACGGTTTGGTCAAAGACAGATTGAACTCATGTACGTAATCCAACGTCCAACACATTGATTGTGTGTGTGTTTGTGGAGAAGTGATAATACTTGTCTGGTGTTCACTGTGTTTTCTGTTACATAATTTAAGTAATTCAGTCAGGCTTTATTTGTACACTTTGCATATAGATTAGTGCAGTTGATGACTTACATTTCTTAGTCTGCCTATGTCTTGATATTTTCACTTTATTATTAACTTTATATAAACTGAAGATAAAATGTCTACTTTATGAACTGTGTTTGCAACTACAGCAGTACTGACATCATTTCTACATACATCCTCACCAACACACACTCTTCCCTGTCTGTCTCTGTGTTTGTGAGATTATTTGGCGTTTTCTTCTCACCATCCACCTTCACTTTTTCTTGTGGTTTTCATAATGAACACAGTTGGAGTTAAATCCCTGCTTAGAGTGTATATTCTCTCCAGTGCTCAACAGGAGTGCAGCCTTCACCCTGACTGCTCCCCCCTTCATTACAATGACACCGCTTGAGGGAGCGAATAAACGAGGGGTGCTGGGCTAATCAAGTTTTTTAATTGTCTCAATGAGAACTTAGGAGAAAGCACTTATTTTGTGATTTCTACAAGATTTTGAAGGGGTTGCTGTGCAGAGAAACACAATTGTTTATTCATAAATGAAATTACAACATTGATGTCAGACAGAGGAGACTTCACTCATTATAAACTCCCTCAACATCAATTTTCTGTCACGCTGATGATTTCTGGGAGAAGGAATATAGGAATGGGAATCAGTCCACAGACAAAGTGGATTGGTCTCTGAAAAACAACCGTTGTAGAAAACGTGGGAGCAATGAATCTATTTCCACGGCTATGACCTCTTATTTTTCTCCTCTACACTATTCTCATGTGGGAGGTTTTTAGAGGCTGTGGGCTGAAAATGATAGGATAACATTGTTTCTCATATGTCCCTCTACCATGAAGTATTTTCAGTGTGTCATGAGTTCTTGGGAGAGAGATTGAAACTGACGTTCTTTGTCTTTGGAGGTGGGGAAAATCAGGTTGTGAAGTTGTTAAATCTGGTGCGTGGCTACAAATACTGATATTTGACTCGCCAAGATGCTAGTGGTGCTGTATTTATTTTGGCCATCTGAGAAGAAATATTGTGCTCTTGGTTGATATCTTTGTAACATGAACAGAGTAGATGGTATTTTCCTTGATCGGTTCCTTAATGGAGTTACCAGAGCTTGTATTTTTAGCCATTTTGCACTGAATGACTCTGGGGATGGCAATGTTTGTGAGCTGAAATTACAGCTACTCTTCAAACTAATTCAATCATTTTAACCAAATTATTTTATATTGAACTGATAAGAGACCCAGAGCTGATCAGTGTGCACCTGCTCATGTTCATTAAATAGCAACTGCTGATAACAGCACGAGTGCTATTCAGCCTCTGAGCTGTTAGCAACCACCAATCAGAACGTCAGTGGTTTGACTCCTGCAGTTTGCATGTCAAAGTGTCCTTGGGAAAAGTATTGAACCTCAGATTGCCTGTGATGGCTGTTACATCAGTGCATGAATATGTGTGATAGGGTCACACTACATATTTAAGCTCTATATGAATATATATGTGAATATGATTCATAATGTAATGGTCATGAAGACTTGAAAAGCATTATATAAATTGAATCCATTTAGACTGCAGAGCTATTCATAACCAAAACTCGGGCATCACAGTTCACCTGTTTTTTTTTTTTTTTTTTTTTTATGAATACAGCACAAGGTCAGGTTGTAGTAGCAACTGTTGCTGATTATACACAGACACCTTGACATTTTTGATGATTTTATATCTACGTAATGCTTATTATTGTAGCCGACTTGATATGTTTATTTGTGGGGAGGAAAACAAGGTCAGTAAATTATACAAGCCATAATTACCTAGTGTGGTGATTCCACTTAGGTGCTGACCCATATACCATGTGATATCTCAAGTGCTGGCCTGTCACTGTAGGTGTGAGGTTTATCGTGTGTAAATGGATACAGGGTCTTTTTTTTAATTGAGCTCTCTGAAATGGGGAAGTCTGAGGCTGTCACACAACTCGAGTTAATAACGTCTCTGCTTTTTGCTCATGTCTCTGGGCACTAATAAAGCAGAGTCGTGTAACAAAGCTGTAGCTTAAGCATTTTAACTCAAATGGATGTTTTTCCAGCGTCTCAGTTTCCATCGTCTTTATATCTGATCTGGTGCTCTCAAGTCTTTTCATTCACTCTAATGAACATCAGAGTTATGGGACACATCGTTATTTAGTGAACAAGAGTTGTTTTTTTTTTTTTTTTTAAAAGCCCTGGCTAACCTCATACAGTGCTGACCACAGTGGACATTAGTGATCGTACATTCATGTTATCCATGTTAAAAAGTAGAGTTCATGAAAGTAAGAGAGCGAATAAATCTCATTTATCACCTCTGCCAGTAAAAGGCTGGATTTCAGTGTTTCATATTCATTTTAACCCTGGAAGCTTGTTAAAACACTAGACATTTGTGTGCTCTGAACTGCATTAGTGCAAGACAACCATTAATGGATTAAAAGGATTCACATTATAAATGGGAATGTATTTATTGAAATGGTTTTTACTTTATATCTGGAGAAGGAAAGATAAAATTGCTTACCTGTGTACTGTAAATTGTCCTAATCAGTTACCCCTGCATAAAAATGGTTATTTATTATGGAGCTGAAATTTTACAAAACTGTCTTAAATGAACATGTTATTGAAAAGTCTGAGAACTAATAAAGGGACAGCTGAATGGGCCTTGGTCAGACATGTTTGAGCAAACCAGGAACTTGTTGGATCAGGACTGCGTGTTATGTCAAAATAATCTGATTAATTAGAATTCATGTAAAAATGTGTTACATTTTGCAGAAAATGTCATATGTTGACCTTTTGGGACTGACTGACTTCTGCTGGTTAATTGGCTCTGGTGAACTTGTAGAGAGGAACAGTTTGTTAGCCTGTGTTCATTAAAAGGCCAACAAATTGGTTAACAAAAGTCATTATGTGTTTTTACATGAAATGAAGCTACAGGAGTCAACAGATTTGCTGGGTGACTAATGCTAACAAGCCAGCAGTCTGCAGATATCATGCTAATGTCACGTTGTAAGAGTGTGACTTCACTGATTGTTGAACTGGACGTCCATAAACTAGTTAAAGCAACATTATGGAAATGAATACAGAAAAAAAGCCTTTTCGTATGCATGATGTATATAATAACTAAATATATGGAAAACAACATGGATAATGTATGTTGTAATTTGCCACTTTTTGAACAAATGGCTTGAATTTCATGAATGAAATAATCACAGTTGTAATATTTATGAAGTCATTTTCAACATGGAATAACCTCTTTTATAACATTGAATATTCTTAATACGTAGTTATTGCAAGTTCTACAATATTTGAATTCTGCACAAGTGATGCTCAACTAAACTTTATATTTGTGTTAAGGATTGGGTTTTTACAAAGCCTAAGCATGCATGTAAGGGGTGAGTTTGCATAGATGAATGTTTCCTTGGGATTTGAGAGCACTCAGTATTTGTTGAGGATTAAATATTGTATTAACGGCATTCCAAGAATTCATAGTATCCAAGTTTCCACTAGTGTAAGACAAATAATTCAAAATACTCAACAGTTCTTAGGATTTGGTTGAGCTGATTTGTAGTGGGATCACGTTATTAGCGTGTGCGCTCTCTCTGTCTTTTTCTCCATTTCGTTGCCACACACAGTCGCTCAGAGAAAGAACAGTACAGATGATCAAAAACAAGACGGAGTAAAAATTTCAAGAGGAGCAGTGGAGCACACTGGATATTTTCAGCCATTATCAGAAAACGTAGTGTGAAACAGTAACGTCTTTTGATGATAGAAAGCATCTTTGCAGCTGTGGTATATGAAATAATTAAGGGATACAACACTATAAGAATAAATATTGAATTGGGCTCAGTAATGGTAAAGGATTGTGACTGGAGTGAGGTTTAAACCTGAGTAAAATCTTTATCTTTCTGTTTAATTACAGTTGGATTTGTCAACACATTTGTTTTTTTTTTTTTTCAGCACCTTTTATCTCCAAGCATGATACAACAGAATGACAGATCATAGTGAATTAATAACCTAATGGATGCGTTCTGTTCCTTTTGGTTGCACTGTGTACACATGTGTCACATTTGATTTTCTTTATTTCTGCCCGTACTTTCTTCTTTTTTACTGGAATATTAAATTTATTTAAAAAAAAAAAAAAAAAATCCCAGAGTCTTTCAACCATGCAGCCTGGGTTATCACATACTGATCTGTCTCCTGCTTCACTAGACCACACAAACCTTTACTAAGACTTTTAACTCTTGAGATCGATTCAACAAGAGCTAAAGGTTAAACAGACTCAAGTTGACAAGGAGACAGTTTCAGGCTAAAACTTAAAATCAGGTTACAGATATACTGACCAGAAGATGGGTAGATTGAAAGATAGACAGTCAGATCCAGATCCTGTTCCTCTTGGGAGTCCTGCTGAGCCAGTCAGTCAACCAGACCGACCGACTCAGAGCTTATCTCTGCTTTATTAGGGCTAATACATGACAAGCCCTGTGGAAGCCACCCACTGATGACGTGACTGTATGTGAATTCAAGTGTGCGAGAGGTACAAGACGTGATGTGACAGAACACCTTGTCACATTTTGCCATGCCACTTGCTTGAAATTGTCTGCCTCTGTGACATTTGAAATTAAACATCTGTGAATTGCTGTCGGGGGAATTGGGTGAGTTTTTCAGGTAAAACTGTGTACGATTCATGAACTGACTGATGGCTTGGAGAGAAGAAATGTTTACCGTGTAGTCAAGCACCACTTGTGTTCAGATGAGTAAAGCTGCTTTCTATTTTAAACTGTAAAATATTGCAATTAGTAGCAGATACGTTACTGTAGGATTCCTGCTGGTAAACAGTCTTCTCTTATAAACAGGGAATGATGTGGCTGAAACTCACATACTGAGGGGTTTTTTGACAGGGTCAAAAGGTTCTGTCACATCTTGAACTGTGTGACAAAAAAAAAAACAAACAAAAAAAAAAAAAAACAGATAGAGGCAGTTCAGTGACAGGAGTCTCGCAACGGACTGTCTGTTTTTGAAAAATGAAACTTTCCTCAACAAAGGGAAAATACAGTTAATCTTTGATCAATCCTTCTGTATTGTGTACCTTTATTATTTGAATGTAAACAATGCAGAATCAATGTAAAATAGAATAAGATGAAAGCCAAGCTCAGTTTAAGTTGGTCACACTCTGTAATGGTCTGTAAAGGCAGTATAAATTCTTATAAATAAGCTTCCTGGCCCTACGTCTTATGGGTAAACTTTCTGGAAAAGGGGCAGGTCTCTTGCAGTAATGTCCTGCCCATCTTTTCCTAAACTAACTAATTGGTTTGCACTTAAGATTCATGCCCCTGTTCACCCTCTCTGTCTCTCTAATGTCCTGGCCTGTTTCAAAAGAAGATCCATCACATCAAAGAAGTCATGGGACCTTTCTTAATGGTGTGTTTCTTTTCTTTTTTTAGAATCTCTCATCTCTCCACAACTTGACTCTTTCTTGTTTCATGTAATGGCATATAGAGTGTTTTTATGATGCTCATTAGACCTCTAAATACCAATTTACTGCTGTTTTAATGCTACAGTTGTACTAACCAGATGCATATTTCTATGCCTTCAGTATGTACTTTAGTTCAATCCAGTGGCCTTCACACTCTCCTGGTCCCATAGTGCCTCTGGGATGTATTAGCATCAGGGGTTTATAGTGTAAATTCACAAACAAAATTATGCAGAAACTACATATTGCTATACTATCTACTTGGATATCCATGGACCATTTCCAGCACACTGATAAATCCATGACCCCAACTATGTTTCATAATGAGTTTAAAAACTACTAATCTGCTTTGCCAGTATTTCCATATTTCCGATTAGACATGATCTCTCCCTGGATTATGCTCATTGAGAACGTTTTTTTCCAGTATGGAAAGTGTCACTCCATGAGCAATTTATTCAAAACACTGTATTAATTCTAAGTAGGGCTTCAGAACCGCTTTAATTCTTCAGACTCCACAGGATGCTCAAAAGTCCTTTGAGTTGAATAAATTGATTGAGTCATATAAACCACTAGCATGGACTGGTGACACAGGGCAAGTTGGTTGATGCCATATTCTGACCCTCCCATCTGCTTCCTCAGTTGAAATCCTGATTCTTCAGTCCAGGCTATGTTTTTCCAGCCTTCTGCCGTCCATTCTCAGTGAACCTGTGTTCTCTGCAGCCTCAGACGTTTTTATTTTTGACTGACCAGAATGGAGCGACATGTAATCTTTTGCTGTTGTAGCCCAGTCACCCTAGGGTTCAGCATTTTGTTCTTTCCGAGTTGCTTTTCTGTTGATCACAGCTGTAAGTAGCAGTTATCTTGATTACTATAGCTTTTCTGTCAGCTTCATCATGACCATTCTCAGGTGTGGAAATACTCTAATCAGAACTTGTGGCACCAACTATCATGTTGAAATCAACGTGGACATTTCCCTTATTCTCACGTTTGATTTTTGACCTAAGAAAAAGACTTTTTTATGTCTATGTGAATGTACACATTGGACTTCCTAATCAAGTGCTTGGTGAGTTGGAAGCACAGTTGTAAGAAGATCAGGGCAAGTGGATTGACTTAGGACTTGGATGTTGTAGACTGGACTTTGAAGTCTGACTTTACCAGGGTCCACTGGTGTAGTTATGTCATTTTATATCTGTGTGGCCTCTACTAGGAGCCAAGATCATGGAGTAGATGAAATAAACTCAATGACATTCAGTATGAACAATTTGTGTTGGTCATCATCAGGTTGAACATATTGGACATGCTAGCTAACACAGTTATGAACTGATTTTTTTATGGGCCAAGGATAATATCATGCAGTATTTAGATTTAACTGTTTCTATTGAGTATTAGAAAAGTGTGTTTTTAAAATTCAGTGGCAGAATTCACAATGAACGTTTGCCCTGGAAAGTCACTTTGAAATGAGTCAAAGGAAGGCCATGTTGCACAGAGCTCTTTCATTTTAGAAAAGCCCAGGGCTGTTTTACCCAACTACAGTTGTTCATTATGACTACTGCTGATGGTGTGTCACTGTGATGAATGCGTTATTGACGATCCATTAAAAACACGTATACTCACAAAGGTCCCTCCAGCACTTTATGTGCTGTTGATGGGTATTTTGATGTTTTCACACAGAGAGCACACGTGTCAGTTTATTTTGTTGTGGCTTAACATTGTTGGTCATGTTTGTGTGCACTTATTTTTCCGCTTTCACACCTGCCTGCTCTGTTACTGTTAATTAGGTAAGAAAATAATGCTAATTAGGATGCCCCAACACACACACACACACACACACACACACACACACACACCGTAGTCCTTGTTAGTAACATTGTGCTTCATCCCCTGAGGTTACAGCGCCAATCTGTGTTCATAAGCTGCTCACTGCATCTGTAGTGCTGAGTCCAATTTTCAGATGTGCTCTGAAACACAAATTTCCTCTGTAGCCACTAATTACCCACTAATGGTGATAACTGGAACTCATTGCCGTCCCTACAGAGAGGCTTAACCACTGATAATTTCCTCTAGACATTTTTGTAACGAAATTACCTAATTTATGTCATTCAGGCACTCAGTTTAACAAGCTCAACAGTTGTCAAACAAAATATTATGGGAAAAAATTTTGAAATGTGCATTTGTGATATTTGTGCATTATGTTTCATGACCTTGTAGCAAAGGACAGGACAAAACACAGTAATTCCTACAAAATGCATGAGCATTGATTTGAACAATGCTCTGTTTTGGAGAAACGCGTATGTATCATTTTAGGTTTAGAAGACCACATTTCAATTAAGCTTCCTTTAAGGCCAGTGAAATTTGGACCACACTTATTTGTCGTCAGCATCTTCACTGTAACTGTAAAAAGTTTGTACATGCCCTTGAATGAGCTTTTATAAAATACTTCTAACAGCAGTCGACCGTTAATGTTAACAATGTCTGCTTTGTTGTAGGAGTTAGACAAATGCATCTGCTGAATAAACATTCATTATCTTTTGAAGGTGGAGAGTACTGTGCTTTTGCAGCTGACCATGTTTATCAGAGGAACATGTATATGTGCTTTCATGGTTTTAGCTTTTCTTTGACATCATCACAGCGGTGATGTTTTTCGTATCACCTCATCTTGGCCTCTGTGTTGTTCTGCCTGTTCAAGCTGAAAGATGTCCATCTGCTTCAAGGACATTAACTGTCATTTACCATTTATCATATAACTAAAAATAGATGTCACCTCCAAATGGCAACATTACCCTGTCTGCTGTTAGCTTAGTACAGGAATACTCCAACATTTTGGTTAACACAGTCTGAGCTAGCCGTCTTCTGACTTTAGCCATATATTTACTGAACAGACACAAGAGTGGTCTTCTCATTTACGTCTTGGCAGAGAAGTGAATTACTTCCCAAAATATGAAACTATTCTTTAAACACAAATGCCTCATTTATACTTCTTAACTAACCCCTTCCTTCCTCTTCTTCTACTTCCTAGTTTCACAACTCATTATTCAGTCATTCTTTCTGTAACCCACAAACCTTTCATTAAATCCCACCTGATCTGCTTGCTTCTAGCTCTCTCTCCCTCTGCTCGTCTCTGTCTTCATCTTATTCTTTGAACCCTTCCTTGTCTAATTTTGCCTCTCCTCCCCAAAACGGTCTCTTCACAGTTCTCATTCATCTTCTATTCCCGTCAGACCTTCCCTCTGCCTCCTCCTCTACCACTTTTGATGCTCACCTCCCTCTCTCTCTCTCTCTATCTATCTCTCTATCTCTCTCTCTCTATACCGAGAAACAAAAAAAGGAACATACGAGTTCTTGGGGCCTTTTTAATGAACGTCTGAATCAGTTCAATGGAGAGAGCCTTAATAGCTGTGGAGTCAATCTTGTCTGCTGCTTTTGAATGATTAGCATGGGGGGAATTAAAGTGTGCTGAACCATTAAGGCTGCTTCAGGTCTCATTAGCTTGCTGTTTCATTAGTACATGTTATTGAGAGAAAAAAATTACAAAACGAAAAAGTATAATTTGCCAAGGCAAGAGAGAGGACTCGTAAAGATTAGTAAGAGTCGAAATACAGTTTGAAAACACCAGCTGATGTTGAGCACTTTGAGCTGTGAGGGAGGTGAGCCATCTTTGGGTCTGTGTCTGTTTGTCCGGTAAGATCTACCCCTGCACAAACACACACACACACACACACACACACACATATATATATATATATATATATATATATACTCACATGATGCATTTGTGTATGGATTAAATGCTTCTTACTCAATATGTTTAGTATGTTTTTTTTAGTTTTACTATACCAGTTGGCAGAGTGTGTTTTTTCACATGCACCCAGAGTGTTTTGTGGACTTAAAAAATAGTCAGACATTAGCAGTGTGTTTCAAGGAAGGTTGTGTAATCTTATTACATAACCCATTTAAAATAATGTGTGTTGAAAGCTGCAAGCAGAGACTGCTTACTGTAATTTGTGGCTATTAGCAAGAAAATGAGATAAATGGCAGCTCAGTTTTTTTTTGTAATGTTATCATAAGTACTCATTTGTGTAATTCATAAGCTGTGGCCCAGTTCAGACAAGCAGCTAGAGTAGGTCTATAACATTCACATATGACATACTGTCTTATTCCTGAGGTTGTTTTCTTCTTTAACAGAAGGTAACATTTGTATGTAGATTTTACTGGTGTAGGAGGGACTGTGATGTACAGAAACACTTTATTTTTCTCTCTACATCGCTGACCTACTTGTTAGTAGAAAATATGACATGTAGCTTGCAGCAAACATTCAATGCACAAAAACACACAATATGTGAGTCTATAGGTATGCCCTGAGTGTTTAACATTCATCATTTACATCAACTCAGCCATTCAGGTTACTCTTCTGAAAGGCAAGAAAGCTGCAACCTGTAATTATTTTATTATCAGTTAATCTACAGAGTATTTCCTGAAATAATGGTCCAGTCTGAGATATCACGAAAAGTAAGAATGAATGTTAATTACAGTTCGTCAGAATTCAAGGTGATGTCTTCAAATAAATGAAAGCAAAGAAAATCAGCAGAACCAGCATTTCAGATGCAGGTCACTTCTGCTTGAAAATGACTCATTATTAACCGATTAATTAATTAATTTCAATTGTCCAACATTTTGGTGCTGTTGCCTCACAGCAAGAAGGTCATGTGTTCGACTCCCAGGTCGGGCATAGGATCTTTCTGTGTGGAGTTTGCATGTTCTCCCCGTGTCTGCGTGGGTTTCCTCCCACCGCCAAAAACATGCAACGTTGGGATAGGTGAATTGAGCATACTAAATTTCTCATAGGTGTGGATGTAAGTGCAAATGGTTGTTTGTCTATACATGTTGTTTGTCTATATGTGGCCCTGCGACGAGCTGCCGACCGTCCAGGGTGTACCCTGCCTTCGCCCGTAAGCAGCTGGGATAGGCTCCAGTCCCCCCCGACCCCGAGTACGGGATAAAGGGGTAGAAAATGAATGGATGGATGGTCCAATATTTTGGAAAATACACTTTGAGACAGTGAGTAGTTGCTGTGCAGGATGTGGCTGCCATGAGCATTTGTTGCATTTGGAAACAGCTGGTTTGCTTCAGTTCAAATGAGACAAAATGTGTGTACCAGCAGCAACAGCTTCTTCAACTTATCAGTTAAAATGTTTTGTCTCTTTAAATTTAAATGTTCTAAATGAAGTTGTTGTACTGGGAAACGTCTGAAAAGCATGGGTCGTCTTGTATTCGGGGGCCAGAGACCTGGAGGTCTAAACCAACAGGTGGCCTGAAACGTCTCCTCCCTAATCGAGTCAGAGCTTCTTTTTTTTCACTCACACACAACAATGACTTAGTGAGATGCAACACAGAGACTCACTAGAAAACAGTGACTCAAACGTTAAACAAGTTAACAAGCAGCAGAGAAGACAGAGTTTCTCAGACGACAAGACTGTGGTGACCTGTCGTACTCTGATAATAACTTCTAAATAGGGCTGGTGGTGGCTGCTGGGCTTACGGTACTTAGTAGCCGTAATGCTAATGCTTGATAGTGATTATGCTGTACCACATTGGTGTATATTTGCTGTGCAGCTGTTTGCCAGTTCGAGTCCCGACCCAAACACACTTTCCTGCGTGTGTTCTCCTTTTCTGTGTGTCTACACTGGCTCTATCATTAAAGGCAATTTTTTTTAAACAAATACTGATAAAAAGAAAAAAAAAAACACCACTCCTAGATAATGCACTCTTCCTACTACATGTGCTTGTTCGCTAATTTTTCCAAAAATGAGTCTTGAAGATGAGTCGTCTTGTACTTAGATTAACCTGTGACTTACAGCTGAGTGTGCTAGCTCCATTAACTCTGAATCAAGGATAAACTGGTGGGATTTTGGGGGTTAAAGGTCAATGGGAAAAAAATCATTGTGACTATGCCAAACAGGTTTTTGGCTCATGAAGGTACATGGTAATTACTTGCTACTGGACTGGTTGACGGTGGAACATAATCATGAAGCTTTTTTTTTTTTTTTTTTAAATTGCTCTGTAATAAATTATTATTGTTGTTATTTTTATGATGAGTTTTGTGTTTGTGCTTGCTTATCTATATTTCTACATTGCTGGTGCAAATCAAATTGGTCTCAAAATACCAATGTGGCAGCACCAATCACACTCTGATAACTCAAGCATTTGTGTCTTTTTCTACATCCACAGTGTTTTGCTCGCTCTGTGGAGTCTTCGGAAGGAAACATAAAACAAAAAATGAGCTCAATCCGGGAGTGATCACGTTGAGCCAGTGAGCCTTTCTCTCTGAGTCTGTTGTTGTTTTTTATGGGGCCTTTAAGGATAACTTCCACATTATCACATAGTGCTGCATCATGGGGGAATTCAATGTGCCGCACAGCAGTGTTATCCTGTTGATGTATCACTGAGTGAATGTCCCTCAGCGGGGCAATATTGAAGACATGGCTGTTTTTGTTTTGACTGCTTTGTTACTTTCTTTGTCATAGAAACACAAAACCAAAGCGACTGAAAAAATGTTGATGCGAAGGAAACTGTCCTGTATCATGTACGTTTTGTGCAGCAGTATTCTAGAGTTAACAGAAAAGGGAGTAGAACTTGGGTTTGAGGGGGGTGTTTAAGATTAAATTAAGGTTGTTGTTTACACAAACAAAAAAATATAACTTTTCTCTGTATTTGTGTTTTGCAGGGGTGAATGTGAAGCTGTTGTGTTTGGACAGCAGGGGAGATACTCCAAGAAAGATGAGGAAGAGCAGGAGTGTTCTCACAGTGTCTCCCAACAATGTAAGTCAATGTGTCGTCTTATATCTCACTAGTTACATAAAACACTGTTTATACTGGTCATATGTTTAACACTGTTTGAAAGGATATGTATTTTCATTATGCAAAGTTATATTTAAGTTACTCATTAATTCATTCTAGTGACAGTGTCACAGTCACAGACAGTTGGAGGACGATGCATCGTAAACACTGAAGAGCAGATGCAGAAACTCTCCGACAAGAGAGTCTGTCTGAGAGACGGACAGAGATTATTTGGGATCAGTCTGGTTCATGGGTAATTATGAGACATTCAAGTGATTAAATCACCACACTTCATGTAGTTTCCAGGATAAGCTGAGACTGCAGACAAAAGAAAGTACAGAGGCTTCTTCATATACAGAGAAGACATAAGATGATATACTTTCTTCACAATGCGCCTGGTCCTTCCTCTCTTTGTCAGACTCTCTGTGTGTTGACAACTCTTTCCTGTGCTTTGCTTTGCTCTCTCCTCCTCCATCATTCCCCAGTCTCTCTTGCACAAAGTTTGTCTTTTGTTAACTCTATGACTCCCATTGTGTGCTCCGCTCTCCCCTCATTTCCGTTTCTATTTCTTCTCCCCTTCGCCTTATTCTGGCTCTGAGGTCTTAGTTAAAGGTGATGAGATGTGTAAACCCTGCAGATACTAGTGCCAGCAGAGCACAACATATCCTGCATCTAATACTCCCTAAAAATCCCTGCCACTTATATGAAGTGGATGAAACCCATATTTATGCAATAACAATGAATCAGATGCCAATTGAGGAGCCTACAGAGAGTTTTCACCAGCTCCCTTCAGCTTTACAATGCTTTATAGTGAGTTTCAGCACATTGTGTTTTACCCTTGTCTTACTATCATCTTATAGCATCATGTTTGGCAGCAACAATCAGCTGTTTCTGGTAGAAAAAAAACACTGTTTTCTGCTTGCTCAGCACCAGACAGACACAGTTAGAGACTAGCTGGTAAAAACAGTTGAGCACTTGGCAGCTAAAGATCTTCTTCCCTGAGGAGTTGGTCAAGACCAACAACAGATCATCACGCAAAGGTTTTAACAGAACATACATGAAATCAAATGTACATATTGACCAGTAGCGGCTCGTGAGCGTGCATATTAGTGGGGCAGACCCTGGGTCCGATGTCTTAATCGATAGCCACGCCCCTTTGGGTGTGCTTAAAATATTATCGTTATTATTATTATTATTATTATTATAAATAATAATATTATTAATGGTAATAATAACAACAATAATGAATATATATTTGTTTGTGATATTATCTATATATTCTATATATTATACTTCAATTTTTCTGAGGGAATTTTCCTCATTCATTCATATATATATATATATATATATATATATATATATATATATCATAAAAGTCTAACAGTACGGGAACTGTCTTGATTATTAATCGCCGCTTACTCTTCAGCCGGCGCTTCGATTGAAGTCGTAACACAATTGCATTAAGCAGGTCTATAATATAAACATGTCTGCAAGCAAGGCCTACATTTCAGAGCTCATTTTGAATACATTTAGCATATGTAGCGCTATTGATGAATGACAGAGATGCCAGGTTATAATGACAAAGATAGATAAAAACTAAGATATGATCTGAACAGCAGACATGGAAAGCAAAAGACCATATTCCTCACTGAGCAACCACACAGCCATGCCTTCTTCTCATACCATTTTTGGGAAAATGTCCTGTTATATATTTTCCCTTTGTCCTTAGTCTTCTGTGTTATTCTAATTTCCGATTTGTCAGGGCCAAGCTGCTTGATCGCCAGTTTCTCTTTTAGTTTTAATCTTTCAAATGGGTTTTTTAAAAGAAACTCCACACTGTTTGATATGGCAGGTTCAAAGCTGTGCGCCTTCGCCGCGGTTGTTATGATCTCGTGAGGTCTAACGCAAGTAGTGGACCAATCAGTGAACTAGTGCCGGATATTGACTGAATCTGCACATGTGCAAAATAGTTTGTGGTTGAGTAAAGTACTCAGTGTTATTACAACCACCTTACTTAAATAATATAATCCAGTTTACAAGTTTCAGAAAAAAAGGCTATTTTTTTTTTTTTTTTTAATTCCTGTCTACCTCCCTCCATCTGCATCTAAATTCAATGTAATTTAGTTTTGCAAATCGATGACATTCATTTGTCGTATATGGGGTTGGGACTCATCTACAACATCTGCAACTCTCACTCATAAACATGCAGGTGCACCTCACAGTTGCTGTGGGTGTTCGGTTCCATTGCTCAAAAAGTCCATAGCTGAAATGTGTGGGTGTGCATTACTCAGTCCCTCTTCTCCGGCTCGATCACGTTCTCTTTCTCTCCATGTTAGCTCGAACGTGATGTAGTTTTTTCTTTATTTGAATAAGTTCTTTCTTTCATATAATTACCTTAACTCTTAGTCCTTAACTCTGTCTTTTCCACTCCTTTTGTTGAGGATGTGCTGCCCAAAAATATATCGAATACAGTGATTTACTCTCTAGTTTGTTTTTCAACCATTGGATGAGAAACAAACACACATACACAAAATAAAAGGTAGGTTTTTCCCTATATCAGCTCCTTGTCTCATAAAGAGGGAGCTCACCTGACACCACATCGACCTGCCAGTGGACCACAGTCTAATCAACACGTGTCTGAGTGTCTGAGCTCGACCTCATCAGTGTCATTGTCAGCAACAACACATGGGAACAAGGGTTGGGGTCAAACTGTGTGTGTGGGTATAACAACAACAATCTTTTTTTTTTTTTTTAAATGATAAAGATGATGGTTGTTGGAGAAAAGAAAAAAGAACAAATAAGTCAGCTGAGTAGTAGATGCAGACCCATGATCATAATATGAGCCAGTAAATTTATGATGGTGCAGCTGATATCCCCTGCAGAGCCCACATCTTTATGCAGTCATGTTGGGTTCATTTTTTCACTATTTTTGTTTTTAGGTGTTTTGTACTTGACATCAATTTCTCTTCAGCTCCTGTAGGCGCTGCTCTGGATTTCAGTTCACGTTTTTACCTTCCTATCGAGAGAGAGCAACAGAAGAAAGAAGTGTGTGGTGCCTCAATGGATTGGACGTGTTAGTCCAACTCATCTGACGGATGTTTGAAGTCAACACCTTGAACTCATTGTTCATCGTCAATGAGCCTTTGTCGTCCGTGACCCTGTCACTGGTTCACTGGTTTGTCTTGGATGGATCAGTGGTTTAGTCGTCACAATTTGTTTCTTTGTCAAAGCCGATCTCGTCCTCATGTTTTGCCTTTTTTCCTGCTTCACCTTCAAAGAAGAAATTTTCAGTTGCTTCACTTCACCTGTCAGTTGAGTTACCATTAGAGGATTAATATTTTTCCTACACAAATAAAAATAAATTAAGTAGGCTGCTGGCTATCTCGCCTTTACTTAGTATAATGTTGGCAGGTGAGTAGGTAAAGTTAATTAATTAGTGCATATTGTATTTGTTTGATTCGAAAACTAGAAAAACGAACAGTTTGCTGTTTAGGGAGGAAAAACATGCTATAGTTTCTTGGTAAACAGGTGTTGTGTTGTCACAGTGTGTCACATGTCTCAGGCTGCCAGAGGAAGAAGAGTAAATAGTTGGTCAAGAAAACACTTTTTTTTTTTTAGTTATCCTAGAAGAAAAGTTGGTAGAAGTTTTGATCTTTCCTTTAAGTAACAGTACAACGAGGTGGTGATGTTTATCGCTGTGGCAGGTAATTCATGTAACCCAACTCTCCCTGTTATCAGACGGGTTTTGCTAATGTTTTGCTAATGGATGGATAACTATTGTCTGTAAAGTCCTTTAATGTGTGGTGTTTTCTGAATGGCCACAATGGATGAAGAAACTACGAAGATGTGTTTCTGTTATGGGTGCATGTGTTTGCATTCAACCAGTGTATTTACAGTATATGTTCCAATGAAAGCTTTAAGTGTTTCCTGAATCAATGAGGTTCAGCGTGCTGAGGTAGGACATTTGTAATTGGATTTCAGCTCTAAAAGAAGGGATTTTGTTTAGCTGGTGATGCTTAGCTGGGATTAGATTTGAGTGGTCTGAGTGTGTGCAGACAAGCCAGGGAGTGTTTGTGTTAATGATATGGCTTATCATGTAGCATTTGCATTATCATTTGCATTGGATTAGTTTGCTGTGTTGTATTTGTGCGTGGTGAGGGTACATATGCAGGTGATTTGGGTTTAATATGCACAACAGCTGGATCTTTATACGTTACACTATAATATTACACATTATACTATGAGCGTCTGACCTCTGTTGGTAGGATGGACAGATTAAATAATGTCTCTACCTCCTACAGACCTAATGACCTCATTCCCATGCAGATCACAGCTCACCAGCTCTGATCAGCTCTGACTCTCCATTGCTGTATATATGTGTGTGTGTGTGCTGATCCACTGTGAGAGTGCTCTGTGCTCAGTGTGTGACTCTGCATATTTATACAAGCAGTGCATTCCTTGCTGTGTCTCTGTAAACTTGTACACAGTTTCAGTTTTTCAGTATTAATTCAAACTTCTACTTCTACACTATTGAAATCTTGTTTCCTAGAGTTTTCAAGGATGTGTCTGTGCACAGGCTGCTCTCATTAAGTCCTATGAGGCATTTACAAATATTAATGTGAGGCTAGAGCTTTAATTTAACCTTAATTAAACCTAATGTTTTCTTACTTTGATTGATTGTCAGCTGATCTGGGATCTTTTTTTTTTTTACTTGAAGTAGTGTAGAGGTCTTTACAACAGCATCCATTTATCAAATGTCTCACAGTATCTAAATGTGATGACCATTACAAGCATGAAAATATGAACATCATGGCTGATATTCTTTTTTGATATAGGTTGTTGGTCTGTCTGGATTGGACATAATTGATTTTGCTTTATGAAATATATAAAAATGGTTTGATGCAAATTGATTCAGTACTTTTTACATAGACCCGTTGACAAACAAACAAAAACAAACAAGCAGACGCGGGTGAAAACATAACCTCCTGGGGCGAGGTAATCATGCCTGTAATGACCATATGTAACAGTTTTAGACGGAGCAAACAATCAGTGTTTTTCTTGTGAAAGGAGCAAGCTCATTTTGAACGGCAACAACAATTGACATAACACATGTTGTTTGTTTTTTTTTTTTTTTTGGAATTGCTATAATTTCTTTTTTCTTCTGTTCCTCTTTGTGTCCCCTCATCCCCTCTGACTCTTAATCTCCCTCGTTGTCAGTTCCTCTCTCTTCTCTTCCTCTGTCGTCCTGCAGCTCATTCGTTCTCTCGGGCTGTTGAGCTTCGTATTTACGGGGAGTGCAGGTCAAACTGAACAGCTGTTCATTCTCCAATTAGAGAGTTTGAAATCTGAGGATTGAATCTTCACATGCAAACACAACAGTTCATCACTTCCTCTCTGCTCTGACTCGTTCTCATTCATCCGTCTCCTCCCTCTCTTTAATTACATTTATCTCACCTCCCCCTGCTGTTTCTATGTTGGTCTTAACAAACACTGTAATTTTCCTCCACCCTCTTGTCTTTTCTCATTCGTGTCTGGTCAGATGGAGTGATGATGGTTACCACAGCGACAGTGACGCTTCTGTGGCACTTTGAGGTCGTTTGAAGGTGACCTCTTGCACTTTACCCGTTAGTTGTCGCTGGGCTTTGTTTTGAGCTCACGCTTTGTCAGTTTCTCAAAATGTCTAGTTTCCTTTGGAAAAATTGGACATTGTTTCATGGAACCCACAGTCTGAATTTCTTCCACACAATGTAGTAGAGCTGCTGCACCTTCGCCCTTCCATTTTAAATTTTGTGTCATCATTTCAGTGGTTCAAGTCCAAGTTTATTTGTCCTTTGTGTGGTGTAGTACAGTGAGATGCTCCAGATAAGAAGTGATCATTAAGTAAAGTCATCTCATGATATCTGTGTGAGGGTAGTGAATGAAAATGAAACTGGCAAATAAACTTGAAATTTGATTTTATCACAAATAATTCAGTTATTGATCTTAATTAATCTTAATTAATTAACATGGGATTATAAAATATCATAAAGTAGAAAAAAGGTCATAATGAGCTTCCAATATCATAAATGTTTGCTAGTTTTACTTAAAAATGGTGATAGATAGGATAGATAATAACTCACTAAACGGTTTTATTAATATCCTGTTCTTCCGTCAACCTCAGGAGGATATTTCATCGCTTTTAGCAGCTTATAAATTGAACTGAACTGAGTTATTTGGCCTGAAATGGCCTTTTATTCAGAGATGGTAACAACAACTCTATCATTGCATTGAAACACTGTAAAAGCCATTCTTAAATCCATGATCAGATTTTTTCATTTGTTCTCTGCTCTTAAATCGGCTGATTCATTAAAAAAAAAAACTCTTAAGCTACTCATGAAGCTATTGAAATTATAAATGTAACCTTGCCAGTCTGAAGATGTTTTCAGTTCATCCATAATAAATCCTCAGACCCTTTAATTTTTTTTTCACATTTAATTGTGATGTAGATTTTATTGTATAAAAGTCCTATATTCACATATTAATCTACACTCAATACATAATGACAAGCATGATAAGACTTTTTTTTTTCTTTTTACAGATTTATAACAGTAAAAAAAGTGAAATGTCTGATTTACAAAAGTATGCAGTCAATACTTTGTCGAAGCCCCTTCAACAGCGATTACAACGTTGAATCTTTTGTGTTTCATCAAGCAACATTTCATTTGCAGTTTCTCCCATTCTTCTAGCCAGATTGGATGAAAAGCATCTGTAGATCGCTGTCTTAAATTTTTTCTTCAGATGTTCTTTGGCTTTTAAATCTCGGGCCACTCAAGGACAACCAGACTTTGAAGGCAAAACACTTATATACCGATCATATACCACAAACATTCACCTCTTTGTTTTCTCAGCTGTGTCCTTCAGGTCATTGTTGTGCAATACAGACTTACACTCTGGGAATGGGATACAGGTTGGTATTAACCAGGTGTCTAGTTTTCACCAGAGTGAGTTCTGTTTTTGTTGTATATAGAAGAATATAGAAAAATAGTTTTCCTCACATTGTTAGCTGATTCTCAGAGTGCTGCTGGATGATGGTCGTCCTCCTGGCGCGTGCTCCCATCTCTCTATATAGATCTTCTGATCCTCCATTTGAGTCATCTTTGGAAACTTTACATCTCTGTTCAACTCTCTCCATTTCACAATTGAGACCGCTGTCTCCTGGGATCAGACACATGGCTTTTATACTTTTAAAATGATCTGCATCTTATTTTAATGGTGGTACCTATGTGGTCTACAGAGAGTTCTTCAGACTTCAGAGCTTGGTTTTGGTCTTGATATACAGTGTGAATTGTGGGACCTTTTACACACACATGTTCAAAATAGGTTTCCAGGATGCACTTCACTACAGATTGGATTATTACAGCAAAGAGTATGAATACTTTCATAAAAGGGAAACTTCAGTTCAGATATCTGTAAACACTGTAAACATAAATCTGTAAAACTACAAAACAACAAAGTGTGTAAACAGTGACAAGATGTTTGAGCACTAAATAAACCCAATACTGTAGGTATACACACTCAAACCAAGGAGTACAGATATGTATCAACTAACCGTTGAGTTTGTTTTATTCATATGTTGAAATAATATTTTAGCTTCAAGCCATGAATATATTTGATATCATGGATGTTCTTTTAAGCATATGTGTTTCTTGTTGTTTTTCTGCCTGCGTGCACAGGGTGGGTGTTTCCATTCGTATGTGTGTGTGTGTGGAAAAATGCTGGATATCTTCACTGTAAGATGCATGCGCATATTGCTGGGAGCTATGCTCAGCTGCACATGAATATGTCTTATTGCATATAATACTAATCAGTCTCTTTCAGTTTCTCCCTCAGTGCTCTCCTCCCTCCCCCTTCCTCCTGCTCTCACTTATCTTGCTTTCATTCTCTTTCCCCCTACCCTGTCTTTCTTTCTTGCTTTCTTCTTCTTTTTCTTCTTCTTCTCTATCCTCCTCTCTTGCTGTCAGTTCCTCTGTCTGACTGTTTTTCCTCTCTGTTCCTCACTGGAGGCTCTTCTCTGTCTTCCCTCTCCTCCTCTCCATTACCTCCCCTTTCCCTATAACTGATGGGAAGCAGGTGCTGTTTTCTCAGCTCATCTCTTCATTTCCTCCCTGTTGTTTTGTTGCCTTGGTGTCAAAGTGGTGAGAGTGGAAAGGGATTTGGGTGCTGGTGGAGGCGGGTGAGAAATGGGAAAGATGCCAGTCAAGGGCGCTCTCAGATGCATTATACTAACGGAGAAAAACCTCCGATAATTTAAACATGAGTTTTAAGAAAGCAATTTTTTGCAGGGTAGATGGTTTATTGCTCATTTCAGCTCAGAGGAAATGAAGAAATATCAATTTCTCCTAGCTGAAATAAAGTTGTTATGAAAAGAATATAACTTCCACACAAGCTAAATAAATAAACAATACACATATTAGCTGTATTGTGTAGCCTTACTCTTGTTATTTGATTGTATTATTTATATAACTACTATTGGACAACAGATTTTTCTTAGAAAAACAAACAAACTGTATTTTACCTGTAGCAACATTAAATTTTATTTTGTCTTGAGTATTGATTTGTGATAAAAGTACAGACAGATGACATGTGCGGTCAGGTTACGGTCACGCTATTAGCTCGGCTGATGAACTGTCTTGGTGGCAGATCTGAAGGGATCTGTGTCCACATTCTTAACATTGTTAATTATGTTGCAGGTTTATGTTAAGAAACACTGGTCAGATCAGATTTTTTTTATGATGTCTATCAGAAGCAGTTTCAGTAATTCAGTATTGATCAGGCTACACCACAGACATCCAACAGCTCAAGATCTCATTTTGTACATCTGGAAGATGGTAACACTTGTGCTCACAAGAAATCCTCATACCTATATGAAAAATGCCCTTAGTGCTTTCAGGTTTATATATCTTCTTCATCTTCACTATGAAAAGAAAACATCTCTGTTTGTAGGAGGCGTAATGCTAATCCTACTCATCTGTGTCCTTCTGAGGATGTATAAAGGCTCCTTCTTGCTTTGCTTCATCTTGTAAACACAGAGGACTTGTGTCCTGTGTCCCTCAACAAACATTTTCTGTTTGTTGTACTGTAGAGAACTGTAATATGTTACACGGCTGCAAAGGGTCGCTGAAGGTTGTGGTTTGAACAAATGACCAATGCTAACATATTTCCATTGAGGACAGTCTCAAAAGGCTGAGACAGACATGTGTTTTGTGATTTCAGTATAAATTTAGAGTTGACAAGGCTGCAAAGGTACATTATCGTCTCTCTATTAATCTCATCCAGCAGCTCCGGCTTCGTGACCTGGCTACTGGGAGTGTGTGTTTTGGAGTGTGTGTGCGAATTGCACAGAGACGGACAGACATTGTTCCCATTTGTATGATATGTATGTGTGTATGTGTGTAAGACTAATGAGTGTGTCACAGTCTCAGTACTAAATAGTCCCAAGAAGAAAAAGAGGCCATGGGGGTAGTGTTGCTAATGGGCTAATGGACTTCTGCACCTGACCCATCCTGTGTCTGCCCCTCACACAGATGCAAACACACACACACACACACACACACACCTACCTCACATACACGTGCGTCACAGCAGCTGAAGGTCATCTAAGGATAGCAGGTAGAGTACGTGGGAGGAATGAATAAAGACCTGGCAACGGTCTGGTCTCAAATTTTACTGCGCAAAAATGATTTTAGACTCCCCTGTCTCCCATGTATCCTTTAGGTGAGATATATTACACATTGGTAATGAAGTGCAGTGAGAGGTCTAGTGTAACATATTTGTCCACTGTTCAACTTTTTGTCCATTTAATTGATTTTAATTTTTCATAAGAAATTGTTGCTCTTGTTAATTGTGGACTATGGTCAATTAACCTGATGTGAGATTTCAATAAAATGTCACAACATATCTCAAAATATTGTGCCAGTAAAGATACACAAAAGGCATCAAATTGCAGTAATATTACATATTCTGAAATCCATACTGTGTATGTCTTATGTTACTAAACAATTGGCAGTTTTTATATGATGCTTGTTTTGACAAAAATCAATTAATCAAACAATCAATCAGACACAATTTCCTCTTTGTTGACACAAGCTCACATGAAGTGAAGATTTTTTTAGTTTATACATCTGCTTCGTATCAAGAGAGAAAAGATGGAAGCGACAGGAAGAAACCAAGTGATTTCTCAGTTGTGTTGTGATGGAAACATAATTACTGTCTGGACAATGTTCAGAAGCAAAGTTTGTGTTTTTGAATGAATGAAGTGCAGCGTTTATTAATGGCAGCGCACTCAGCAGGGGGTGGATGGCAGGCGTACAAAGCAAACGACTGTTACACCAGGATTCGCTTCTACAGTCCAGTCTGTGTTTGGTTTCAGGAAACAAAGGCACTTTTGTTAAGATTAGGAAAAGACTGTGGCTTTGACTGAATCTAAATAAACACATTGTCACTGAAGTCACTGTGGACTGTGTCTGCATTAAAGCCAGACCCAGTGCCAAAACAGCATCGGCTTGAATAATTTTTAGGAGACTGGTGAACTGTTGATCTATCTGTTTATATATCTCTGCTATCATCTCCATGATGTGTTATCTGTTGTTGTCCATCTGTGTATTGAGTGTGATTATCTCTGTGTGCATCTTTCTGGCTGCAAACCCATTCTCCCTGTTTTGGGACAATAACGATACCTTGAAAAGACCTTATATATATATATATATATATATATATATATATATATATATATAAACTCATCTGTTCAATTGGTGTTTTGGCTATTTAGTCTTAATCAAAAGTGAATGATTTGAAAGGAAAACTTAATCTGTTTCAACATACAGCTAGAAATGGTAAAATTAAAGGGTCATTCCATGAAATTTGCACCTTTTCAACTTTGAAAATTTTAAAAATAAAGTCATTTTTTATCACAATTTTTAAAATATCTATGGAAAGAAGACATATTAATGTGACAATAAATGATATGATGCCATCTCAGGCAATTTATTTTATGATATTCCAAAAGGTACAGATAAATAGTATCATGAACATGTACTTCATGATACTATTTATCTGTCAACTCTGTTACAGATTAGATTTCAAGCTAATTTGCCACTAGCTCGCTAATGTTTTGCTAAAGTATTTCTTTTCCTGTTTGTTTTTGTAAGTTGTAGGTTTGTTAACGAAAAACTGCAGTCACTTCAAGTTCACGTAGTTGATTATTTTCAATTATTAGGTGTTAGAGAAGTTTTCTAGGACTGTTCATCAGTATAAGTGTTCCTTAACTTTTAATGGTGCAGTGGATTTTATAGTGAATAACTAGTTCAACACTATCTTGTGCTAACTACGAACAACTTTTCTTTATAGCCAACTCTTCAAATAGAGTAAAGTAATTAGATGGGAAAACGACTGAAGTTGCAGTCACTTGTTTGTATTTACAATCTGTATCCATGACTTTTCTAGACTTCTTGTGTCTTTGGAAATACTAAGTACAGTAATTAAATTCTGGCTGTTGCTTCGTGTCTGAAGCACATGTCTAGCAGAAATGGTTATTATATTCGGTTCACACGTTGTTCTGTCTCTTCTCTTTTTCTCCCAGTCAATCAAATGTTCTGCCACCTCATGATACTGTGAATGAAAAGAAGAAAGTTTAGAGTTTTATGTGAAAGGAAAAGGGAAATGACTGACATTACATACAGAGTTGCCCTTGTTCAACTTTACTGTGGGCATCATGACATCCCATAAAGCTGTCACACTGTAGTGGCTTCTATAAGGATAATAAATTAACTGTAATATAAGTAGATACACGAGTCCAGAGCAACTCAAACTATGATGCAGTTGATTGAGATTCATTAAAACCATCAAAACCCAAATGAGAATGTGTCAGTGTAACTTTGTTACACTGACTGTTATTGTCACGGTAAAGTCTCAGCTCTGGTTCTGGCAAACATCCAGCCTGGTGCAGTATCACTGTTAGGATCATTATCTGATCTGATGTATGATCACTACATGGTATTGTGTTATGTGTCTGTTTTATACCTTTGTCCTTCACTGTGCTCAGTATTGCTCTCGTGTTGTATGTGATCCTACTCTGTGTGTGTTAACGTTCTCTTATCTGCTATCACCAGCCTCCTTTCTTCTTTACTTTATCCTCTATGCTCTGCAGTGCAGCTTATCGCTCCCATATCTCACTTTGTCCTTACCTTTCCACCACCATATCTCCTTTCTGAGCTGTCATAGAAAAGGTATTGTTGTCTCTTGCTCCTTCCTCCCAACTCCCAAAGCAAATATCTCTGAGAACCATCAGAAAACAACACAAAACTTTCTATGTTTCTTAGAAAGGGCACCACAGATGAGCCTATTTTTATTTCCCTGTAACTATTCACTGCTTTGTATCTTATTACATAATGTTCTTGACTTTTGATTGCTGCTATGTATTTATACTCTTAGAAGCAGCAGTTGCCAAGCTGGTTTATGTCTCAGCTCAGATCTGCTTCCTCAGAACAAGGTCTTCCTCACCTTCAAGATGAAAAAACTGAGTCAGACTGATGGATCATTTCAGTTTTTTTTTCCTGACTTAGAAATGGAAATACAAAGGAAACAATATCATGTATAATGGCTTCTGGTCTGGTATTGAGTACTGAGTTAAGGACTACACCCAACACTTAGGGGGCAGTGTACAGAATTTAGTGCCAACTACTGGTAAGGTTGCAGATTGCAACCAACCTATCCAGTGTTGGGTTTGTCTGTTCGAGGCTTCTGTAAAATCATGGTGGTATAACATGCCAGATTCGATTGAAGATGAGATATTTAGATATGAAGTGCTTATTCTACAACAAAAACGAGTGGTTAGTTCAACGAGAGGATCATATGTCCCCCTAGATCCTATGCATTTGCTCTTTTAGATTTACTTTTAAATATATCATCACTGTGCTCAGCTAAGCTGTGGAATAGATCCACTGTGAACACAATAATTTAAGTTCTGATTCAACGCAGTAGGAAAAACATTCTGCTGCTCTAAATCACAATCTGTAATGAATCGCTGGAGGTGAAAATTCCTCGAATGCACCACTAACGTGCAAACACAGTCTAGTGTTCAAATCACTTATCTTACATTAGCATCTCTAGTAGCAACAGTCTTGATTAGTTGGGCTACTGGAAGCATCAAGAGACAAACAAGTCATCACCCACGCACATAAAAGTCAGCTCGTTCTTTGTTGCCATATGTCATGATGTATAGAGTGACGTTGAACTGAGCTTGTAGTGCTTCTATCATGATCATGGACAGTGTGTAGTTGGTGTGGTAATGCGCAGAAGCCACGAGTTGGTGGATGAAGGCAACCAGCCAAGAGGAGCTGTGGGACTCGTAGTGGGAGGCTTTGTTTACTGGAAGGAGTACTTACTTACTACTGGAGACCCAGAAGGTTTCTAGCTAAAAAAAAGACTCAATACAAATGATTTGGCAGGTGATTATCTGTCAGTACTGCCAACAGTACTGGACCATGGGTAAAAATACTGGATTTTCTCAGAATCACACATGAGAGTTATTTACTGTACAAAGCTTACTACACACACAGTCAACAAGGAGTGGATGTTCTTTTTTTGGGAATGAATGGCATCAATGTAGGATAGCAACAGATGATAATTTATTATTATTATTTTTTTCATCTTGGCCTATAAACGCCATAAAAGGCCATTTAAAGTCCCAAATGACATGACTTGTTTTATTTAAACAACAATTCAAAATCAAAGACATTTATTTGACTGCATAAGACAAAGAAAAGCTGTTCAGTCTCCTGAAATGGGCTGTAATGAAGGAATATGTAGCATTTTTTTTTCTTGAAATTATCAAAATTGTTGCTTATTGATATTGATCGCCCCTTCCCTCCCTCATTATGCTGCAGCATATATTTTTCAATGCTGAAGAAATCAAATAAAATACACAAAGTAGCGGCAGCTATTAGTTTGTCTCCTGTAGAAAGTATTTACACTTAATTTATACTTAATGGTTTTTCCATCCAATATTAGGTTGAGAGTTTGTGAGCAGATTTCACCAGATCTGTTAAACAATTTCAGAATAACTGTGGAAAATTGGGACTGTTATTTCAGATCCAAACTTAGAAGAGATGATGTACTTCTTGTTTGTAGAGGAGTTATTTTTAGTCCTTGTCAAACTCCTAGATTCCTAGAAGTGTCTCTGAGATGCTCGATAAATTCGACTTGCAACTGCAAACATGAACTGATTAGACAGTGGAGACAGAGATGAGTGGCAGAGACAGACACAAGGTCACAGACTGATTTTTCTGGACTGTGCTTGCTTCATTATTTTCATCTCTGTAGCTGCCTCCTACCAAAACACAAACATGTATGTGCCATTTCTCTCCATGTCTCTTGCTCATTTACATTTGTCAAGATTTATCATGGCATTCAGATTTACATGTAAATTAGATTGCAGCTGAGGAATAAACATGGTTATTTATGACTGGCAATCAGTTTACCACAGACGGCACATGTTAAAGGATGTTAGGACAAATTAAGGCAGTAAATGAAGCAGACGGAAAGAGCAGAGACACTGGAGAAAGGCTAATATTAAAACTGTTGTACTTCACCTGTATGGATAGTCAGGAGGTTTGATCAGTATGATAAATCATTACCTACTGGTCACTTTCAACGACAGTTTTAGACCATCCATTTTTGGGAAACCAAACTGGGTTTTCTGGTGTTTTTTTACACCTTGAAGTCAAAGGTCACTGAGATTAAAGGTGATGGTCTTAGAGAGAGGAAGAGTCTGGACTGTGCTTGGGTAGGATGGATGAAGATTTTGTTTTCTAATATGAGTAGAAAGAGGAGTGGTTATTGCTCTACAGTATGGTATTGAACAGGGGTTTATTCAGGACAAAGCCTGTGGCCCCACCTAGTGGACAAACATGATCAAATCAAGGGTGGCGGGAAAGCATTTACTTTGAATTGAGAGAAAGTTTTATGTGATAAATGTTATGATAGTCTTTTCATTTTAATCTCTATACAGTCTGTTTTTCTTTTTTCCCCCTGTTTGCCTCTAAAATGATATTTTCACTATATGCTCACTTATTCTCTATTTCACTTGTTTCTTTCTCCACTCAGGACAGCAAAGAGCCTCCAGATTGCTGCCTCAGCGAATCTTTTACTTCTCCATCCTGCACGCTGGGGGTCGACCTGCGCCGGGGTCGACGCCGTTTCTCGGGCAACCTGCAGCTACCCCCACTGTCATGGCGTCAGGGGGAAAGGTCGCGGACACCTGATGAGGAGATCATGGCCAGGCCGACATCCCTGCCGTTCGGAGCTCCTCCCAGGATAGACATCACACCGGTTGATCCTGAGTGGTGAGTATGGCTGTAGAAAATGAGTAATAGTATAAAGGTATTATTATTATAATACACATAAATCTCCAAAAGAATTTTTTTTTTTCAAGTGGCTCCTTTTGGAGTAAAGTGTGTGTGTGTGTATGTATTTTGGCTTTGTTGTTGCTGATGGGTAAGAAAGTAGTAACAAGCTGCAGAAAATGGTAATGATCGAGTAAAGCACAAGACTGTCAAAGTTGTGCTTGTGTAACCGTATGTCGTTTCTTTCCAGAACTGTTAATAAGTGTTATTAGTCATCATTTACCAACCATGATGATCATGAAACAAGACAAATGAAGCTCTGGTTTCTTGTCACCAACTGTGATTGTGATTTCTCAGATTTTCTTTAAACAGCTGAGGAGTAGAGTGTACAGTTTGATGTAGTTGATGCTGTAGATCTGTTCACTTCATTCACATGTGATCACCTCTTTATACATCTCCTCCTTAAGTGACACAGAAACAGCCTATGAAGAATGTGTGCATTGGTTGTTTTTTTTATTCTTTTGAAGTTTTTTATTCTTTTGAAGGTTAATTTAAGCTAATCATTTGACGCAAACTTACATTAGATTGAACTGTGGTTTTCCCCAGTCACGCTGAACACTAACTGGGTTTCATAAATCTTGTTAACGTACCTCTCTGCATCAGTGACTGCTCTGTCATGTTGCATTCAGCCTTATGGAGATGACACTGCCTCGTTTCATTATTCATGCACCGTGGTCACGGACATGGTGGTGAATTCTCTCTCTTACACACACACACACACACACACACACTCTGGGCACACATTCACAGCAACAGGTACAAGGTGCAGTGTCAGATAACACATTCACAACACTAACAGCAAGTGGCCAGCTCTTGGTGAGCAGCCAGTTGTCCAGTCATGTCAGATTCAGATATGCTTTTACTTAACTTGCTAATCAGTTCTGATTGGCCCTGTGCTCCAGTGTGTGTGTGTGTGTGTGTGTGTGTGTGTGTGTGTGTGTGTGTGTGTGTGTGTGTGTGTGTGTGTGTACGTGTGTGTGTGTGTGTGTGTACGTGTACGTGTACGTGTGTACGATGTTAGTAAAGATGGAGCCAGCTCATACAGGAAGGACAAGGGTTTCATTCTTTTCACTGCAGCTGGAAAGGCCAGTGATAATCAGCTTTGATTTAAGTGTTTACATGTGCTGTGTATACGTGTGTGTGTGTGTGTGTGTGTATATCTGTGTCCTAACTGCAAGAAACACTTGAGACACTGTCACTTATGTAGGAAAGGATGGCAACAGCGGTAATGTCTTTTTCGTTTTCTCCTTCACAATCTTGTTAACCTCCTCATGAACTCTCAGATGTAATAGTTTTTAATCTTCTTCTCTTTTAAATCCTAATTTTCTTAAACACCATATTGAAACCAGTGATTATTCTGATTATTGTTTTTCTCAATTAATTCATTCATAATTTTGGAGTACAATATTACAGTGATCTCAACAAATGACCAAGTTCACAAAAAGATATTTATTCATATATGAACTATGAAGAAAAGAATCAAACTGTCACATTTGAAAAATGGGACCAGTGAACACTTAATTATTTCTTGAAAAGTGACAATCAAATTAGTCACGCACCGTCACTGCTCTTAAGCTTATTGATTACTTGTTGCATATCTGGAGAATATTGATTAATAGCACATTACCTCAGTCTATAATAGTCAAAGTAGATGGCTGAGAGAAGGAATTAAACTTTTTTTTGCTGTTTTTGTTAACAAATATAGTTCAAATTCTTGAGATTAAACATAAATAGAGAAATCACTGAATGTATGGAGTGCTGCAATTTATGTTCCGACCACAAGAGGACAGTATGACAGTATTTAACTAGATGGATATACACACAAATGTTTACACACTCACAGATTGATGACAGATTAAAGCGAAAAGCTGAAGAGAAACATGACAGGTGGTGATTTCAGTTTGAAAATGTTAGAGATTTTATCTTATGGTATTTTTGTTCATCTTTAATATCGGTCCCGATGTGTTACAAAGTTCTCTTTACTGTCATCGTAAAAACACCAAATAAAGGAGTAGTTTGTTTCTTCTTTAATGTGTAACTCATCTGAACATTTTTACAGGAGCTTATGATGACTTCCATTTCTTTCTGTTAACAGCCAGTTTATTGGTGGCCGCACAGTCCGCTCGGGCAGCCGCAGACTTTATAGCAGGTGAGGTGTGTGTCAGTCGTAAGTAACCCCGGTGCTAGAGGCAGATGTGTTGCCCCCATGTGCTCTTCCCCTCCTGGCCCTTGTCTCTTTTACAAGCCGTCACACTATGTCCCCTTCAGGCATCACCGCTACTGAACATCAGGGTCAGCAGAACCTTCCTGAAGGTCCAATCACCCTCTTCCCCAGTGACGTTTCTGACTTGTATTTTTGTGTATTTAATGTGTCAAAATGTATGTAAAAGTCATCGGCACCATCTCTCCATGTGCTGTGTTGTACTTATTTAAGTGCTGGCAACAATGTTTGGACAGAGGAGGAGGAGGGGGAGGATGAGGAGGACGAGGAGGGAGCAAGGAGTTATTTTGGGATTCAATTATTTTTCCTGCTGATATACACAGAGCTCAGAATCACTTGCATATTGTTCGTTGAAATCGTGCCTGCATGTTTGGCTGTGCTTCTGCAGCTACTTGAGAAAAGCCAGAGCAAACGGAAACACTGAATGTCAGTGATTGAGAGTCAGCACAGAGTGAAAATACTTTATCCTAATGAACGACAGTAGAAGCTTTTATAGTGTACACACACACCAGAAAAATCAACTGTAGCTTTAGTAAGGACTTCATCCAGTTAATTCTAGCAGGTGAAAAGAGCTCATCGCAGTCAATATAAAAGATTTCACCTTTTCAAAGGTGTGACAGCTGTAAGAAAACACATTCAGGTGTGTGTGTGAATGTTAGGTGTCTGCACCAGAGGGAGAATACTAATCAGTAGTCTGTGTTTTTTTGCTTTAAACTTTCGGATTTGCTGTAAATATGTGGAATATACATGTAGACTTCTTATAAAATGAAGTAGTTAACACTGGACCTTAATGAAGACTCAACGTGTTTTAGTGGTTGAATGGATGCAGATAACGGCACCAAGAGAAAAACTAAGGATGACGACCGGCCATTTGTTGCCCTCAGTCTGGAGATTATTATGGGATGTTTTGCTTCTGGTCATGAACTGACCCATCTCTTCTCTTCAGAGTTGAACTGTGGTTGAACTAATAGTAGTGATAATAGTGATATCTAGCTGTTGTTGGTTTGTGTTTACAACAACAGTCCATCACTTTATTCATTGATTATTCTGTTGAAGATATTTTGATATATGTTGTAAATCTGTAAAATGTCCATAACGAGTTCTGACCCTTTTTTCCCCATCAGTTTGTTTTTCCTCACCAACAGTCTGATCCTTGTTTTCATCTCACTTCACTTATTTATTTATATTCATATTCGGAAACACCAGAAAATATATTCTTCTTTTAACTAACACTGAGCACATAGTGTGTTCTGTAAATCTGTTAATGGAGTTAGGTAAGATGTTCCACTGTTTAGTCATGTACCTTCAGAGATGAGTACACATGCTGTATCAAAATTATATTTTTAAGTGTTGAAATTAAATTCTATCACAAGGCTGTTGATGATTATAATTCATGGCTTGATTATAGAGAATGCTATGTATGTGCACATGTCTTCCCAGAATCCTTTTCCTAAAGATTTATCTATTCAAAGCCCTGTGTGATGTATAATGATATAATTTCCCACCATGAATGAAATGTGCCTTTTCCGATGTCTCTCCAAACTTAATTTGAGACTGTATCTGGCCGTGTTGTTCACCTTGGGACAGGGTGACACTGGTCAGATTATGGCTCGTCTGCACTCGGTGTACTCGCTTTGTGTGTGTTGTGTTGTTGAGCGCTGCTGCTCTCTGCTGGTGTTCCAGATGGCATCAAGAATATGTTCCACACAGTGCAAAGAAAACCTGTTTCAAGTTTATCATTGTGCATCAAAAAGGCTTAAATTTCAAAATAAGTAATGAATGTCAGTAAATATGTGGGTGTTAACAAAGCTTAATAGTGGAGGTTTTTTCTCCATCATGCTGCTTAAACTGAGCGGATTTCTTTTATCGATGTAATTATCTTTTCTTTGTCTACAACACCAAGTCAACTCTAGCTCCAACAAACCACCAACAGTCAACATGCATCTAATATTTGAATATTTGTCATTTTGCATGATTATACAGCTCGGCTAGAGGAACGACAGGTGGTCAAGTAAGACCCGGTTTTATACTAAATCCATTTAGTGAGCTGTCATGTTCTCCACAGTTTCAACAGCTTTGGGAGTTTTGATTTGCCGTCAGAAGTTTAAAGAGGAAAAAAACGTGTCATATTTACCTTGGCTGTTCTCCTGGTTGTCAGTTTGGGTTGCTTGGCAATCCTCTCATGTGTGAGTGTAAATTAAACCTAATACTCAAAGCAGTTTAGTTTGTTAGACTGTGAGTTGACAGGGATGCTATTAAATGGGATCACTGCCTTCATGCTACAGATTGCTTAGACATCCTGTGGAGAAATCTGTAGCAGACCTCACTCTTTCTGTTCCTCTGTTTTCTCCTATTACACATACAGAGGAAATATTAACATGATCGCCTTCACATCATCACTTTGTTTGGCCTTCAAATTTCTTCACAAACCACCTGTCTCCCATTTGCTACTGTTCTCTGTCTGTTTACTCTGATCACTGTCTTATACTATCTTATTTTATCCTTCACTTATATTTGTTATTATGCTCACAGGGCTATAATTCATAGATACTTAATGCACAGTGTCATCTTTTCAGTCCTTTTTGCTCACCCATAACACCTCACTTTGTGTTTGCATCTTTCATTGTGTGTTTTTCCACAAAGCGTACAATGAATGAACACAGGTCTGGTAATGTGGCCCACAATGCCCCATTGTCTTTCACTTATTTGTGAGAGAAATGGCGTGTGAAACACTAAGGCGGAGAGGGTTTTATGTAACTGTAGAGGTTACGTTAAGGACTCTCATCTCAAGACCTGAACCCATTGCACGCATACCCCATCACCTCCAACTCACCCTATGTAACACTCCTGATAAACACACACAGACACACAAAGTCCCTTTCATTCTTCACATTAACACACATACAGGTCCTAAGGATGTTGTGGTTGCTGTGTTCAGGGTTTCAAAGTGTAAAATCAGAGATTCAGTGGGACAAGCTGAGGTGTCTTTCTTGTATGTTATGAAATTATGGAAAGTGACAGATGATTCTGTGTGGTGGGCAGGAAGACTTGTAACATTTTTAACCTTTGAAATGTTCAGACAGTGTAGAGGTGGAAGAAAAGAAAATCCGTTGGAAATTGATATTGATTAATCAATTCCATCATGTTGCTCCTACAAAACCATTGATTCAAATTAGTGGCAAGATGAGCGCCCTCAGCAGTAAACCACTGAAACCTAAGTAGCAAAGCAAAAGCAGCAGATCTACAGAGCTGTTACTGATTAATGAAGTATTTAGTTTGATTGATAATTTAAAGAGATCTCAGTGTTTGAAAAATGTAAGAAAATGCTTATTACAGCAGCTCAGACCTCAGAGAAACTTCTTCCAAATGACTGACTGATGTTAAAAACCCCAGAGGTATTTTATTTTCTGGTATAATAAGCGTCACGTCATCACATCACACTAAGGCTTGAAGCAGAAATGTAATGTCAAAATTTCAGATAGATCCAGTATTTTGGTTTATAAGTAACTACCTGGAAAAAGAACAAAAGGGTCTTTAATATTGCTGTACAATCTTAGTCTGACTTGAATCATAAATTTTTTTGAATGAATCAAAAACTCAAATGGTTGTCAACGTCAAAAAACAGACATTTAATGTGGAATGAAATGAAACCGTCATTGTCTAATTTTATTACTTTCAGTCTTTCATCTCTTTTAAATTGTCTTTCTATCTTTAGTTTCTTCCTGTCTCATTTATCCTTTATCTTTCATCTTTTGGCATCTCCTAATCAGTGCCAACTTGAACCCTAAAGTTCAGTAGCAGTGATAATGTTTCACAATTTCGTTTACAGAGTGGCTGAAGATGAAGAAACAGAGAGTTCACTCTTTCTTTGTCACGTCTACTAAGCACTTAAAGGCACGTGGCTTTAGGCAAGGCAAGTTTATTTCTATAGCACAATTCGTACACAAGGCAATTCATAGTGCTTTACAGAGGCAAGGAAAAACATTGGAAAAAAAAGAAGTGGGAGAAAAGAAAATGTAATTAAAAAATATATAGAAATTAAAACAATAATTAATAAAGCATAAGAATGTCATTTAAAATCATTAAAATAGCAGATTAAAACTCAGGATTATGATATAATTTTTTTTTTTAAAAGAGCTCAGCCATAAGCGCATGAAAAAAGAAATGTTTTTAACCTGGATTTAAAAGTGCTTGGATTTGAATCCAGTGCCTGGACTTGAAACTATTTAGAGATGATGATGTCAGTCAGTCCAGCATTTAGACTTGAATATATCAACAACTATTTGATGAATTTAAATATATAGTTCTGATGTTATGAGTCCTTATTGCGAAGGTGATTATCTGACTTTTCCACCGTTTCCAATAACTACAATGTTTCTTAGTCATCCCATGACATATTTTAACATATACAGACCATTAACAATCTCCAGAAGACCCAGCTGGTTTAAGTGATGCCCTGACTTATCCTTGTCATTTACAAAATGTAACCTGTTCAGTGCTATGTGACCACACGCTTACTCTCAGCTGTACCTTTGGGTTTACTGACATTTGCAAAACATCATAATATGCTAAACTACACCTGCCACATTAGCCCTGCTAATGTTAGCATTTATGTGAAGGCACTGCTGTGCCTCAGTACAGTCTCAGGAGCAGCTAATGTGGCTGTGCGTACTTATTTCAAGCTATGTCACTTTGGAGTGATACTGTACGACTACACTTGGCCTGTGGTATTCACCAACAGTTAAGCTACCAGTACCGCATACTACTACCAGTCAGAGAGACTATTTATTTTTTTATTAAGTCTGCATATAAATCATTTTGAGGCATCTCACAGTGAAGCTTTGATTATTTTTATGAAGTCGGACAGTGTCAGGGAAATCCATGCATCACTGGCTGATTTTTAAACCACCAACAACACACTACTCTAGCCTGCAGCCTGCTATGATGACACAGATTACTACCACCAGTGTTTTTTCTTTATATACTAAAAGATTCTTTTCTAAGTATTCATTGGCAATCATACCATGTAATGTGTTCCACGCTGCGATGGCTCACAGTCATCAGTGACTCACAACCAAAACAAATCAGTCCACCAAGCAGACAAGCAAGTGCTCACGTTTGCAATACTCGTCACGCTGCCATCCTGCCTCATCCTCTGATGATCTTTTTTCTTCTGAGTGTCTCTACCTACAGGGTATTGCCACTCTTTTTATCTGTCCTCTTTTCATCAGAGTAGTTTTACTGTATCTACATTTTCTTTCTTTGTTTTACTTCATATATTTTTGCAGTGTCATTGTTGAATTGCTGTCGTTCAGGTGTGTGTGTGTGTGTGTGTGTGTGTGTGTGTGTGTGTGTGTGTGTGTGTGTGTGTGTGTGTGTACCTTGTACAGAGAGTTAATATGTGGTTTCCCTCTTATTGCAAAATGACTTTTATGTAGTGGCATAAATGGTTGCCTCAATGTGTTTATATGAATCTGTTGACCTTTGAGCAGTGTGTATGTTTCTGCTCACTGTTGCCCATTAAGCTCTTTGCTTTTATCTCTTTTCCAAATTGCCTTTTTCCTTGGCTGGCACTCAGCAGTTTCCTGCCTCACCAAAGGTCACAACATCATCAACAACATTACCACAAATCCCGGATAAAAAAAAAAAAAATTAATAAAATAATAAATCCGACAACCTGTTACTGTGCCTGCCTGCCTATCGTCACAGCAACCACCAGCCAATCCTTAACAAGGGAGGCGTGGCTTGTGCTTGCTGCGTGCCTGCTCTCAGCTCCTTGTGTATATTCTGAATGAAACAGCAAGTGAAGCATTTGCCTGCATGCTGTGCTGTGCTCCGCTCACTGCTCTGACTGCACAAGTGAAAGGGAAATCTGACTGGAGGCTCGGCGTAGTGAGAGTCACTCGGTGCCACACCAGGAGTGCCTTTGGAAAGAGGTGGGGGCTGTTTGCACGGGCAGAGAGAGAGAGAGAGAGAGAGAGGAGGTCAGTCAAGCAGTGATGGATGGAGAGAGTTCAAGACAGGAGGAAGCAGAGAGCAGTTTTCAGTCCCTCTGAATCTTTCATAAGGGAGATCCTCCAACATCAAATCGCCTTGATGGACTGAGAGCAATAGCTGGTACTGAGGTGTGCATTTAGCAGGAACCTGCTGTGCCAGAGAGACACGGGGACACAGTGACAAGGAGGGAGAGTGATAGAGCACTGAGGGTGTGCACTTTTACAGAAAGCAATACCAGGAGAGAGATGGGAGAGAAGCAGTGTTGAAAAGAAGAATTCTTGTGTCCTGGAACGAAGCTGAATGTGGCCCTGCTGTGGGTACAGCTCCTCTAAGAGCCTCTGATGAACAGAAGAGCAGCAGGAAAACACACTGCATGAGCCAAAGGAAAGAGAGAGGGAGAGGGCACGACTGCTCAACGGCTTATCCCTAAACCCCTGAAGATCAAGGGAAAAAGGGGAAAATAGAAAGCACGGAGACAACACAACGTATGTGATCTGGCATTTTCCTGTGAGATAGTCACAATTTTTTTCCCTCTACAAGGCTCAGCCCAGTTTAAACTTTTGTGTGTGTGTATAAAGGCAGGAAGAGGGCCAAAGCAGCTGTACATGAACAGCTGAATTTAGGTAGATAGTGGCAGAATTTGACAGAGGAACTAAAAAGGCTGCCACGCAGAAGTGAACCCAGCCTGCAGGCATGTCATCCAACGAGCTCAGTGTTGAGATGGACTCCTGCATTCGGACATTCAAGGAGCACATGCACCTGGAGCTGGAGCCTCCCAAGATGCCAGGTGTGGGAGGGAAGAGGGGCGCCACGTCGCCGAAACTGTCCCCCAGAAGCTCCCCGCGGCTCTTCCGCAAACTGATGGTCAACAAGAGCATCCGGCAGAGGCGGCGCTTCACTGTCGCTCATACCTGGTAAGGCCTTAGGTGGAGTTGGGGGCAGGAGGGGGGAAATGTGAGGGGGATATGACAAAAAGTGGAAGGATGTAAATGAAAAGAAGGAACAAAAGAGACATAATGGGGTTAAACCAGTGGGGAATTGGAAGGATACAAGGATATTAAGGGTGACAGCAAGTACGGGTGGGTGGTTGTGGGGAAAAAAGACTAGTGGAAGGAAAAATGGCAAGAGCTGCTATAGCAGTTGGATACGATTAACCACACAATCAGTGAGGAGAAGAAATAAATAATAATAATAAAAAACAAACAAAAACAGCAACAGCAAAGGGAAGTTGAGAAAATGAGGTAGATGGTTAAAAAAAAAAAACCTTTGTTCTCTCACAAGGGAGCAATTTTGTGGGAAGTGAGCTTTATTATGTTGAATGGGGTCAAATATTTATGATAGCGCTGTTGTCTGGAGATTTGTCACTGGATGATAAGACGATTACATAATAGAATAAAATCATATTCATCAGACCGGCCTGTCCACCATTTTGATTTAGTGTGTCTGCCCTGTACCTGGGTAAAATGTGTGTTGATGTGGATCATACTTCATCTTGGATGCTGCAGTGTTGAGGAGGATACATGACTACATTATGTAACTTGTTGGTACTTAACCTTATTTAAGTTTACAACCCCCATGGACAAATTAATGTCTGAATAACACAACTCAAGCTCAACACAAAGTGAATTTATTGCAATGTCACACAACAGATGATGTGATCATAATGTGTCATTCACACTGATGCTGTTTCTCTTGTTCTTTTTCATAGAAGAAGCTCAAGGACTGTGAGTGTGACTTTTTCAATTAAAGCCATATTCCATAATATTATTGATAATGTTGTCATTAGCTTTATTTGCCTTCTTTCCACCAACTCCCAGTGTTCATTTTTCAGCATTTAGGCATTTTACTACATGTGAAGAGAGGGAATGTTATGTTATACAATGTATGGATTAGAGGGAGGGGAAAAGAGCTGCTGAGATTTGACTACAAAAGCCTCAAGGTGACTCTTGTCCTTCATAAAAACAGCAGTTAAATTGGTTCATGTTGGACAGTGGCAGCAGACAATGCATGTTCTGTTTTGTTTTACTCTCTGTGAGGCTGGTGAAGGTGAAACCAATTTGTCCTTAAATGCATAGCACATATCTCTGAAATGAGGTTACATGTACACACAGTGGTGATAACATGATAAAACAGGCTTGTCAATGCCTGCATAGGGTGGGTCAACAAAAAAAAAGGAAAAAGGGAAGAAAAAGGAAGCGAGCTGAGATATGAATTTCCTCTTGGATGTTGTGGCTAAATGCTTTGCTGTTTGTATGATGGCAAAGATATTGTATGTGCATATGTGTGTGTGTGTGTGTCCGTATTTGCGTCACATTTATGCCACGATAACGAGTTTACGCGAGATTACGTACATATTTTTGTCACTATATCTAAACGTGTGTGCATAAGGGTGTTTGTGGATGCACATATTAAATTTACAAATAGGTGTTTATTCCCTGTCTTCTCATATGTCTGGCTTTCTCCTCAGAATGGAGACTCATGTCTGTTTATAACCTTTCTCTCTCTTATTGTATAGCCTATTTCTGTGCAGAGAGAGAGAAAAGGAGAGAGAGATTTTGTGGGGGGTTGGGTGGGCACAGAGGGGGAAATGCAAGAAGAAAAACAAGGAAAATGGCTTCATTTAGAAATCGTTAAAGATGTCAGTGGTGTCCTCTGCCTTGTTTGCTGTCGTTTAGTACACGGTATATGGGCTTGATCCAGGGACACGGCAACACCCATTACAGCCATTAACTGCCAGTCCAACCCATTAACAGCCGCGTTCATGATAAAGTGTCCTTGAGTGAGACACTAAGGTCTAGCTGCTCACTCACTGTAATGCTCCAAGAGTGACAGGTAAAAAGCTAAAAATGGAAATGTGGATAAAAAGAACAGAGTAGACACAGTCTGAAAGAGCCAGAAGGGAAGAACCAACAGTGATCTCCGGTGGGGCGTAGGGTGGGGGGTGGTGGCATTTAGGCCAGCGAGAAAATTAAGGATAAAATGGCACTTGGCCACTAGGACCTGGGGTTTTTCGTTTATTTTTCCATTAAAAAAAAGAAGAAGAAATCATATTAGGTTATCCTTTTTGCCTTAAAAAATGTTATGACATCACTGGCCTTGTTATCTCCTTACCTGTGTTGGACCTTAGAAACGGATGATGAATTACTGATTCAGGCATTTATACTCTAAGATAAATGAAAGAGAAAAACATCATTATCCTGTAACAGGTTGTCATATAATCCTCCAAAATGTTGTGCTGCACCAATTATCACCGATGATCATCACAAGTTGTGTAACAAATATAGACAAGGAATAACAGTTCTTGTGTGTATGATGAAATTAGAACAAGCTATATACAAGAATATGTAGCTCTGCTTGTGAACTAGAAACTTTCATTGTCAAGATGCAGATTGTTTGATGCCATTTTACATCAGTAGTTGGTACAGTACTCACAGTTGCTGCATATTAAGAGGTATTATTAATATCTTTAAAGTAACAGCAAGCAGTCACTCATAATGAGTAATGTGATGAATAACCTCCAGAATGCGCAGCTCTTCTTAAGGTTACAGAGTTTTATAGTGACAGTCAGTTCATTTCATGTTGGTGTTTCGATTTTGGTTCATTCTCACCGCTCGTTTTTTTTGGCTGCAGCAGCTCTGAACCCACTGTGAACTACTCGCTCAACACCAGTCAACAACAAAACACTTAACAGAGTTAAACAGAGTGTAATCTTTAGCAAGTAAAGAGATAGATATTTCCCTCATGAGTTGGTAGAGACCAAAACAGAGCTTTAAAAAAAAATACTGTAAGTGAATAATTATTAATGCATATTTTTTAGGAAGGGGTAACAAAAAATCCTGCAAAGAAATGATCTTATAATCTTTGTTACAGTGAGAACCACTGACGTTTTTGTTGTCTTACATTAAAAACTTGTTTATCTTCACATTCTCTGACTTTACAGGATGAGAAACAGCTGCTGTGTTGTACACTTGACTACAGTTTTATACAGAAAAATTAACCTGACTGACTCATGTTCCATCTTTCTCTACACACGCTTCTCTGTTCTTCTTCTTTTAACTGTTTTAGGTGTAGACATTTTTATTGTCTGGAAGTCTCAAATGCAAGTTTTCCAAACTGTTGTGTGATCAGTTATAACTTCCATCCTTGCTGTTCCTCATGTTTCAGTATTTGTCGGTGTTGTGGACCAGCCGCAGTTCAACTCCTGAACTCTTGCTGCTCAGACAATGATTCTTCTGTTTGAGCTGTTCAGCTGTTCTCTCGTCTCATTCTCTTGACGTCTTTTACTCTCTCTTTGTCTCACTAGTCCTGTCTGCTTCTTTCTTTCTTTGTATTACTTTGGCTTCTTTTAGTTTTTCCTTTTGTTGGCGTCCCCCTTCCTTTTTTCTGTGTCTCTTTTGCACTCCAAAGCACCACATGATGTAAATGTTTGATGGCCGACCAAAGCATATGACTGCTCTTGTTTTCCACTCACACAAAAAGCACATTAAGGACAGAGAGTGAGATTGGAGGGAGAAGTAAGCAACTGCCATGGGAATAGGAAGAAGGGAGAGGAGGGAAAATGGAAAAGATGAAAAGCTCTTCACTTTCCTCTGCAAACATTGTAAGATTGAATAAATTTTGTTAATTGTAAATGTCCTGCATGAACATTACATAACACCCAACTAATGATGATCACACCTACAAGTCTGTGAAATATAAAGTACATAAGACCATTTTTTTTAGCCATGGCTACAATAGAAATCAACGCTCACTTGGATCTTGTTGAACTTGGCCTCCTCCTGCGTGTTGACATTCATCAGATGCTTTCAGGGGGGTCCAGAGATACCGGAGAAGACAAGAGGGACGGATAAAGCAATGGGGGGAAGGAAATGCACACGTTGTGTATACAGAGACAGAGAGAGACAGATAAACAGGAAAATAACAGATTTCATTCACCACAGTGGAGTTAGGCCTGGCGAAAAATCTAATCGAGGTTGCTCTACACAGAGGGTTATTTACCTTAGCTTTAAATGTCAACCTAAATATCCATCTCGCTCCAGCACTCCGTCTGCTATTGATTTGTTTCTTTCTCCTCTCGCCTCTGTGACTCAACCAAAATCATCTTTATAGGAACGTCAGAGAAGGTTTGACGTGATAATTGTTGCTGCCGATGTGTTTATGCCAACTGTTCACTTGAGTACGAGACAAGGAGATGAATGGAGCGATGCAACAAATGGCACATAATGTATATGTAAAGACCTACCGAGAGCATTTATATCTTATCTGTGAGAGGAGTTTTTTCTGCAGAGTATTTGCTTTGTGCGTGTGTGTGTGTATATGTAGTGATTACATAATGTATCTCAACTCTATGAGAAACTTGGGCACTGGGTCACTTTATGCTCCTATGGACTCCTTTTGTGCCTACAAACAGATTTTAGTTGTTTGTTTCAGGTATGGGTTCATGCAACCACAGATGTGGCAGCTCTTACCCACCAGGACACTCTCCTGTCTGTTGTTTTTCTAGCAAAAGCGTTCATATGACTTTAGCTGGAGATATTTTTTTCCATCCTGAAAATAAGTGGTTACATATGTGACTTAGTAGAATTCTCACATTTGTTTCATTAATTATTTTTTTCCCACCTCATGACAGGAGTCAAATCAGCCAGTTAACCATACATTGTTGAGTAAAAATACAAATCACCAAACCATTTGGCCAAACTAGATCTGACGTCATTATACTGCAGGTCCCAGTTTATCTGAAGCTCACATGGCTTTTCAACACTGCTTACATTTGTGCTGCACTCACAAAAGGTTGTGACTCGCTCAGTTGTTTCTCCAACCACAAAACAGCCGTTCACATGAGCGTCAACATCAGTTCCACTTTTTGAGTCACTGACAAATTTGGTGATGTGGGCGGTGAATTGGAGGTCTGGAACCAGGCTATGTCCTCCTCCTCTTCTCTCGTTCTCTCATACTGCGTGACTCGGTTGAGCACCCTTTATCTCTCCCTCTCTTCTGTCTCCCTGCACTGAACCAGCCAAGCAGAAAGTTAACTATTACGGATGGCTGACAGAGTATGATGGCTCGGGGTTGTGTGTGTGGGTGCAGGCCTCTGTGCGTGTTAACATGTCTGTATGTGATTATCTTGGCCCTGGATTTGGGTTTAAGGGTATGAAATCTTGTGACAACTTACGGGTGACGTGATTCACACCCTTTTACATGTGACAGCACACAACACACATGGCTTACCACAAGAATGTCCATGTTCATTTTATAACTGCTCAGTGTAATTATGTCATTAAGTTCACGTCTACATCCACTCTTAGTATAGCAACATAAGAGTCAGAAATTTCACATTAACAGCTCCCGATGTAGAAACATACACACTCGTGTTAGCAACTTGTTTCAGATGCTTAATTAGCTTAACTTGTCCATAGGTTTGCATGCATGCGTTGGTAAAGGGCTGATGGGAAGGTAGGAGCTTGTTCCCTGGGGATGTCTGGGTGGTTGCTTTAAGCTACTGTAAAGAACATACTGTGCTGTGCTCTCACACTGCTGTCAGCTTGAATTTAACTGATGATTGCTTGTCATACCACCATTGCCGCTTTTGTACCTCCTTGTATATGATCTGCCAAGGCAGCAATGCCTTTAAATACCCCCCCCACCCCCACCTGGCCCCCTGTGATAAATGTGCTATATACTGCATATTTTTCCTTTTGTCCAGTGAATACAGTTAATTGTCGCAGCTACTGGATGAAGTTTGCAATGTCAGTATATTGTGAGTTAAAGCCTAGAATTCAGTCTAAATTAATGCCCTAAACCCAGTGTCCCTGCATTAATGCTCTCCATGAATATGTGCGTATTTGTTTCACTTATTCCCCATATTCATTACAGATTGGACCAGCTGCGACACAAATGCGCATCAGAAAGCACATCATTGCATATCAAAAATCATGGGGGGGACGAGACACGACAATACAGGATGAACACTGAGGAAGTAATTTTGCTTCATGATCATAAAATAATGCTTTCTGCGAAAAGCAGAAGCAGAAATTTGCAACTGAATGTAAGATCCCTCTTTGATTTTTAAAAAAAGCTGCATTATGGTTTTAATACCAACAGAAAGAATTTGAGCAGCCTTTTCACATTACAATGGGCTGTACAACAAGCCCATAAGCCATGTTACATGGCTCTAATACTAATATACTTTGATATCAGGTGCATTTAAGATGATTAGGATTTATACAGTGTAATGTCTCACAGGGATGAGTGTATATTTGTGTGAATAGCTTGGTCCTATGAGTCAGCATTTGTTCCCAGTGTAGAACTGCAGGCACTCGTCCTGGGGTCTGTGGAAAACATGTGGCCTTTAGCACTAGCATTCAGGAAGCATCGGAAAAGCCATTTGTCTTCGTTATATTCTCTGCTCGTCCCTTTCCTCCTCCTCTTTCTCCTCGTCTTTTCTCTCACCATCTAGGCTGCGATAGTTGTTGAGACATTTGTAATGAAACTCGTTTTGCTGCAGAATCCATTTCTCTCTCTTAAAACTTTTTTTTTTTTTATTATTATTATTTTTTTGGGGATTTTTTTTGCCTTTAATCAGAGACAGTGTAGAGAGACAGGAAACAGGGAGGAGAGCAGGGGAAGGACATGCAGGAAAGGTCAAGTCGGTCGGGAGTCGAACCAGCGAACAACTGGCGCACCAATGTGGTGTGCCTAGGCCACTCGGCCATCAAGGTGCTCCTTGTTTTGTCTTGTTGGCGTAGTAGTAATTTGGTTTCTCCTTCACAGAGACACAACATTCCTTGAGAAAAGCAGCTGGAGAGAAAAGAGGCACTAAGAACAAGATCAATTAAATGCCATTTCACTTCAGCTTTAGATAAAATGGTTACCTTAATACCTCTCATCTGTTAAACCACTGCGTCTTTACTGTGCACATACATATACATTCAGCCCTCCTCGAGAAAATACAGCTGTGTTATTAATCTATTACTCATTCTGGTGCGTATCTGTGTGCACATGTGTGAAGCACCGGCAGTGTATTCTTTTCAACCCATTCAGAAGAGCACAAGCATTCATTAATAACAAGTGCTCTAAATCGGCATTTGCACGAGGTGAAGTAAGTAGAACGCAACAGTAGATTTCCTCTTTGCCTTCCCCTCGTCTGTCTGCTTTAAAAAACAAGCAGTGATTATTCTCCACTTGATCGCCGTCTGTCACAGTGGCTGAAAATAATTGTGGCGGTATCTTATTTTTTTTTTCAGTAGACAATAATGCGCAGCGATGCCGAAGAATAGTGGTAGAGCTGCATTGTGCTTTATCTTGTAGATACAGAACATGGACAAGCTGCATCAGGATGCTCAAGTTAAATTGCATTTCTATTGGTGTATAATCATTGGCTTCCTGTCAAATCTAGAATTGAATTTAAAATCCTCCTGCTTGCCTACATAGTCCTTAATGATCAGGCTCCATTGTATCTTAAGGAACTCATAGTTCCTCATTATCCTAATAGATCACCTCGATCACAAACTGCTGGTTTACTTGTGGTTCCTAGAGTCTCTAAGACCAGAATGGGAGGTAGTTATCAGGCTCCTCTCTTATGGAACTGGCTCCCAGTTTGGGTCTGGGAGGCAGACACCCTTTCTACATTTAAGGTTAGTCTAAAAACTTTCCTTGATGATAAAGCTTATAGTTGAGGATGGTTCAGGTGGGACACCAACCTGAACCATCCTTTAGTTAAGCTGCTATAGGATTAGACTGCTGGGGAACTAGGAAATACACTGCTCCTCTTCTCTCTGTCCCTCACTCCTCTTATCTCTGTCTCTCCCTCACACTTCATGTCTTTATATCAATGTATTACATATTATTAAAACTCATCTATATAAATAAATTGTAGTGAGAAATGTTGTTTCCATTATCTATCCATACATCCCTCTCTCCTTCCCTCCCTCCCAACACTGATCATTTTGTGTTGTCTTTTATTCTCACCCTATTTTAGCCTACAACTGTCTTAGAGCAAAAATAAACTGAAAAGTTACATGCACTTCCTTCCTGATGGTCACTTTGGAGGCTGCATTATGGTAATTGAGGGATTTTAATAATGAATCCTCCCATATTGAGATTGATATCTTATGTTTCAAGTAATTGATCTCTGGTTATTTCCATCTAGGAATCATGTGCTAGAAATACTTGTTATCAAGTTTTTCTTCTCTGCAGCTAACAAAAATCGTTATCGTATTGCTGGACTGTTTGTTGAAACAAAAGCTGTTAAATGAAACATCAGAGTTGCCTCAGTGTAAAAAAGAATCTCTGTTTACTTACGGCTTAGAAATATTAATACTGTTTGAAACCTGAAAAAGAAAGCTGAAAGCAGACCCTTCTTAGTGAAACATTTTTCTTTAGCCAAGGGAAAATCCAGCTCAGAGCTATGGCTAACAAACACAGAGCTGTAGCAATCCGTGTGCTTCAGCATTCCCATGTTTTGACTTCATCACAGTTTTCCAGTGATAACACATAATGTTATTACGCTGCAAAATTGCAAATCGCAGTGTAATTATGACGATAGTCATCTGCTTTGGAAAAAAAAAAAAGATGATTACTTTTTGGATTAGCCACAACATGCGATTTGAGCGTGAGATTAATCGTTTGAATTTCCACAGAGTTCATCAACCCAACAGTGAAACAGTGTCTGTTGACTGTCTGGTTTCCAGGCGCCCAGTCTGAATCACAGCCTTCAATAAGACACTGTGCTGCTGTCTGATAAACAAGATTTTGGCAACTTATTCAGACATTGTCACATTTTTAATAGCAATGGTCTTTGTCATCATCTTTTTTTTTAAGGCTCTTCTCTCTTTGCTGTCAGCGTTGTCATATCCGTCACTGCACATTCGATACTGTGCATCAGTTTTCTTCACATTCACCAGTGCAGAGTGAGTGTAGGAATGTGTGTGTATATGTGTGTGACTTGGTGCATGTACAGCATGTCCATCTGTGCCTGTGATTTCTATGTAGGTGCACGTCCTTTGTCTCTTTGACTCACTGTCACTACAGGCCTATGGGGAAACAACCACCCACACACTTTCTGATATGCAGTGTGAGTTACAGTGCGCGTGCGTGTGTGTATGTGTCCATGTGCACACTGATGTGAATAAAATTGGGTTTGTAGAGAGGCTGAATGGTTTCATGTTAGTTTGTACTTGGGGATAAAAGGATTTGTGTATATGTGTGTTGTTTGTTTGTGTGTGTTAGACACAATAACCCGGGGCGATTATATGGAAGAAAAAAGAGGAAATAATAGATGCACTGGAGTTTATACTTTGTTATTTTGCTCTCTTTAGTCATCATTTACACTCAATTATAAATATTGAGAACATCTGTGTAATTTAGTACAGCAGTTTTGTGAGACCTTTCGCTGTTTTCCTGACACTGTGCCATAAAGTTATGTTTGAAATCCACAGTAATTAAGTTAATCTCTTTAGTGTTGTTGTATTGTCTCATTAAATTACATGTTGGCAACAAAAATTGCGAATCTGTCCATTAGTTTGGTGCCGTTCTATAGTAATTACAGTTTAGCAACATAGTTATTGCCACGATTTGTGTGAGAATTAGATCTTATCAGAATTTAGTCACTTTTAAAACACAGGCTGATATGTTTTCTGGATAAGTGTTGTGCATCCTAGAGTGAAGTATTGTTACATTCATATCGTTTCTCTTCCTTCTGTGGCCAGTGGTTTTATGTTTTCAGGTCGTCTAGTCATCTCATTCTTATGAACACAGTATCTCAGTGATACAATGAGGGAATTTCCTCATATTTGTCATAGACTTTCACTGAGACACTGAAGACATAGTGATTACATTTTGATGGTCAGAGAACAAGGTCATGGGGGCCACACAAAAACATAACCAAACAAGTGCAACTAGATTGGTTGACAAATGCAACAACTGTGAGAGAGTAATTCTATTTTGTGAGAGTTTTTCAGTCATTCTTAGTGCCTGTGTGATCTTGATATGGTGCCATACTTGTCCTTGTGCTCACCTGCCTCTATGTTGATGGTGTTTACAGCTGGAAGACCTGACCATCGCTGTTTGGTTTTCTTGAAATGTTTGGGCTCAAGTGCCACCATATTTGACTGAGCTTTTGGTGCATGTTTGTGTGTGTCTGTGTGTGTGTGTTTAAAATGAAGGAGACCTGAGGCTGGTAGACTGCCATTTGGCCTGTGTCTATTCAAGCTGGGAGGTTGGCAGTGAAATCATGGCACCATGTTCACATCCAAAAGTCGTCCTTGCTGTCTTTGTCTGTGTCCTGACTTCATGTGCAGACAATGTTCACCTGGAGACTCAGGTAGTACCATAGGGGTGTTAATTTTATCAGATCACCTGTGGCTCGAGTGTCTCACTTCACATTGACCCGGTCCTCCGCTCTGGGTCCCTACAGGCAAGTGTTTGTCTTTTGCTGATGTTCATGTTTCAGTCAAGGATAAAGGCAGGGAAATACTGCCACCCTTTTACGTTGGTCTAGAATAGAGTCTCATGTGTTTTTCAGCTCCTCAGGGGCTGAAGACTTCTCACATATTAACAGGCTGTTACTAAGAACAAGTATGTCAATCTCAGGGGATTAACAGAGAGCATTTGGAGTAATGCTTGCTCAATTCAAAACATTGTTAAAAAAAAAACTCTCTGGACTTTAAAATTGTTTAATTGAATGCCAAGAGACAACATTTGTCACAGCTCTGCTCTGTCTAACCTTTTTTAATTGCCTATATTCAATCTTTGTTTCACGTTGTTCTCCACCTGCCTTCTCACCTCTCTCCTACTCTCCATCACGTCTGTCCCATGATTAAAACTCAGTTTGCCTTCAGTCCATCTCTGTTCATTATCCGGGCTCTCCAGCGGTGCTTGTTTAGTTAGTGTCACATTGATTTATACACACACAGGCTGTGAAGGGTCTTTTCATATACTGGTTTGACTTCATGACCCTGGTGCCTTATGCTCAGAATATGAGGAGCTAGAAAAGGTATTCATCATCTAACCACTGTCACTAGCTTCCTTTTTAGATGGACATTACTGACCCTTACACACTTTTTCTTGCATTCTCAGTCCCCTTTTTATGCCGGCTAATTGCCTGTTATGACTGTAGCCAAGCTAATGGATTATATTAGTATCATCCATGATCTATGTTCCTCAGGCCCAAAGGCCAAAGCCTAATGGAAATCATTGTCTGGGTCTAGTTACTTTAGTTTTTAGTGAGAAAAGCAGCATTTCACAGACAAGTTTATCTTCTTTATCTCAGTCATTTCACAAAGTTTAAGTGATTTGGCTTTAAAAGGGTGATGGATCTTCAAATGTTTCTTCTAATTTAAACTATTCCATTCAGATTTTCTTGCTGCAGTGTAGGTGAATTCATCATTCATTTACCACGTTTCTAGGCTACAAAAAAACCTGGCAGCTTCTGTGGATAATATTTGAGTTACTAATAATAACAGCATGATGCATGGCAGTAAATCACACATTCACAGATCTGGCTCATATCAACTACAACGAGGGGAGACGCTAAGATAAAGAGATTCTTTTAAATTATTTCTTAAAATTTCACCACTACTAGAACTAGTTTATTTTCAAAATAGCAGGTACTTCTTTTTAATTATTTTGAGATTTATTAATTCATGATTTTAATAACATGGCAGGGAGAGTAATATTGGTCCAGAGTAGCTAGTTGCTGTTTACTGTAAAACCTGACAAGGGTCAGATCAATACACCTGGTCAGCAGTGGCAAGTATTTACTGACAGTGGTCTGTGGAGGAACAGTGGTCCATAAAGGGATGAACCATGAACTGGTGCATCATCAATGTGCAAGTAGGGAATTGTCCTGCAGCAAATCGTCCAGTCAGCGAGTAATCACACTGGAGACACACTAACCACTCAGCTGTGGGGTCAAGTCCCAGGAAAATGTAGTGATGGTTGTGGTCGTATTGTTTAATCAAGAGAGACAATTTGGTAGCACAAACTGGTTCACCAACCAGAAGTATAATGAAGCATCAACATAATGGGCAGGTATCTGTTACATTGGCTGTATGGACCGAGAGGACTTGCTTAGTCCAGCTCAGTCCAGCCAGGAAGGGGGCTGTCTGTCTGCTGTAAGTCCTAAACTTGATGGAAACATCATAACTCAGTGGCATGTGGGAGAGACTTCATATAGGAAAACATTCCAGGGGGCGAAGTGGAAATACACACACATAAATACACGTCATACATGCAGATAAACATGTTCGTATAGAGGAATACTGTACACAGAGAGTACCAAAAGTATACACAGATTGATGGTTGGCAGGTAAATATATAGATTAGGAAAATATATTTGGAACTTCATAGAGAATTTAATGAGGAACACATTCCAGTGGAGCAGTGAGTTAAACACACACACACACCACTGTAGTTTTAATTGCCATGACAAATGGCTGGCTGGAATAATATTTCAGAGCATGTGGCCTAGAAAATCCAACAAGTTTTCTTTGTCATTTGTTCTTTCTATCTTGGAGCCGCCGCTCCCACTATAGAGTCGGGAGCAGAAGACGTGGCATCAGAAAGTAATTGTGTGTAGGGCACCCAGAATGCAAAGAACAGGTCTGCTCTATCTTTCTTTTTGTCATTTATTTGATTCATACTTTGCCTCCTTTTCCTTATTCTGTCTCACACTCCTCCACCACATTCAAGCTAAAACCACATAATATCAAAGCTGTGTCTGTCCAACAGTTCTTTCAAATGCAGTTGAAAAATATGACTTTATTTTGGATTTCTGTAAAGCTCCATAAAGCTAAGGCTGTACTATGCAAGAGACGGCCAGTTTCTGCCTGGTACATGTCTCCTCATCAGGTGAGATAGAGAAGACTCTGTGGGGATGTACATGATTCCTGCAGGTTGCTGACAAGTGTCTGAGCTGGTCTGTGAAGCCTCTATACTCACAAGGACACCAACTGCACAGATGCTCCTCCACGTAGACTCAAAAAGTTCCAGGAAGTGGTATAATAAGAACAACTATGCATCCGTGGCGTCTGCAGCTGTGCCTGTGGTCGGGTCTGTCAGGGATAATAATTGACGCTTAAAGGGAAGATCCCACAAGTCAGCAGTCCTCAAAGAGCCACACCTTTACAAGCTTAGTCTATGAAAAGAGAAACCATCTGAATGTAACTAAAGACTAATTTTAGCTGAAGATGCCATGGATACAGACACAACCATTGTTTCTAAATGTCCATTGATTGTACACAACCATAATTGTGTAAAATCAATTCTTTTTGCCAGTGATCGTGTCCCTTTTTTTTTTTTCTCCTCTGTGGAAGTATTTATGTATTTCTCTCCTTATCTCTGTCCGCTTGCCTTGTTATGGTCCCCATTAGCTCATTTACTACGAGTCTACCAGGCGTCCTCTCGCTCTTTGTTTCCACTTTCATACGTAACCTTTTAGATAATTCCAGGCGGCACCGAGAATCGAGCCAATGAGCCTGGCATTTGAAGGTCAATCGCACAGAACCACATTGGAGTCATGAACCACTGATTAGACTACAGAGCAGTGGACAATAGGAATTAATGCAAATACATTACAAACACACTGGAAACACACTAACATGTGTATCTCAGAATTGTAAGGGATAAAAAAACATGGAGAACAAAGAAACCTTTTTTTCCACTTGTAGCGAAAATAATCTTCAGCTTCAAACAGACAATATAAAATGATGTTTGTTTAGTCCCTGGTGGCTTCCCATCAGTTGCGGCTCCACAATGACCATCCAGAGGCCACTGCTTAGAAAGAAGACTCATTGTTTTAAGTTCCCAAACATCATAAAAACCATTCAAATGTCTCAGTAAATACCACGTAGAATAAAAATGTTTCAAATGAGGCACAAAGAGTCCTGCGTAAAACTTAATTTCCAAGGGCAAAGATTCATCCAAACAATCATCTTTAATCTCATGTGTGTGTAAGACACAGCTTACGTCAAACAGAAAACACACAATACGCAAGACTTGTGTTGTGTATTATGTATTCTGCTGTCAGACACTGCGATAAGGCCTATAAAACCCCTAGATCTTTTACTCAGTGCTGTCTCAAGGTTGGCAATAAAGTGTCAAACTAACAGATCAATAGATCAGGGAGAGCAGCACGTCACATTTTTCTTTCACAAAGTGCTGCAATGTCACTCTTCTTTCTCGGTCACTTTCTTTTTCTCTTTCACGCCACAGACTCTTCTGCGAGTTCCTCGGCTAAACTCAGCGGCACCAAACAAATGATGGTCATAAGGAGGTTGTGGCACCTCCGGCCCGATGCGTTGGTGTGTGTGTACCCGTAGTTCAAAGACGATAATGTCAACAGCTGCTGGTTTTATTAATATTCTGCTCTGACTCTTGTTATGTCCTCCCCTTACATCTTGCTTACGAAGCTGAGCTCAGACTCCAGACTGTGTAGACTTCTGCTGCCAGGGCACTGATGAATAATTACATGCACATTGCAGGATCACACTGCGACATTTCAGCTTCTCTAATTTTTCTCTTACTTTAAGGCTTGATTACAGTGATTTGTTCTCTGGCTTAGCTGTGTCTGCTTGTTGGCTACATCTTACAACTTAACCTCTTAAAGTCTCGCATCGAGTCAGCTTTGCTCTTCTGGTGTTTCAGTAAAGAACGAAGTGATTGAAACTGTACTATTTCACTTATTCACTCAAGAGTTGAGAAATTCATTGAACCAAAACAAGACATGACATTTTTGTTATATGGGCCATTGCACTTTATGGTGTTTTTTGGTGTTGATATGTCAGATTTGGCACAAATGTTCACTTGAACTCAAATATGAATTGCTTAGACTTTGGTGACCAAATGTCAAAGGTCAAACAGATCACATTAATGTCCTCTTGAGAACTATTCAGATGGGATTATTTCAAATGGGTAGGTTCAGTAATATAATTTTACCACAGGATGTCTGTAATATATCTCGACCCCGTTGAGCAAATATTGTTTTCAAGTGTTCACCTAGACTCAAGGATGAACTGATTCGATTTTTTTCCATCAAAGGTCACTGTGACCTTACGCAACATGTATTTGGGCCACAACTCAACATGAATTAAAGCACTAATCACTTCTAACAGGGCTGGATGTTGGAGGCGTACAACCGCAAAGAGGTAATTCAAGTTGACTTCAGATTAAACAAACAAGATTCGGGATCCTGGCAGTCATTTCCCATCTTTCTCTCCCTTAACTTCTGTCTCCTCTCTATTCCCTTGGCATCTAAAAATAATCTCCTTCCCTCCCAAACAAAACAATAACAAAAGTGAAAAAGTCTCTTTTATTGCACTGGCACTCGTAGTGACGTTAATTGTTTGTTTGTTTATTAAACCATGGCTGAAAATGTTTTACAAGCTGCTATTAAATGTGTTATTTGTGTGTGCGTCCTGATGTGATTATGGCTCTGTGTGTGTTTGTCCACTCAGATCACTGATGGAGACCATCTTGGCATTTGCCCCGTGTGTTTACTGTTACCACAGCGGACTTGGATAATTAAATCCTTCCTCTCTTCTCTTTTCTTCTCCTTTCCACTCATCCATCACGACATTCCTCCTCCGCTCCTGTCTGTTCTCGTTATGAACATCTCTCCGTTGTCTTCTCACCCCGGTATTTTCTCTCACAGCCGACTCCCTTTTTGTTCCCGTGCCGTTCATGTGTCACAGGCAGCCGAGTGCTGTCTGCATTGTGGTCATGACTAATTCATGGAAAACATGGGCCTTTTTTTCTCCCCTCCTCTTTGATGCATGATACATCCATTATTCACACAAATATCTTCACAAAGATATTTCTAATTGCTGGCACAAACAACAATCGTATGAAGAAAAACCCATTTGTAAAAACTCTAATTGTAGCAGTCGTGTGTGTTTTTGGCATTAGAGTTTCACCTGGCACCGGTATTATGCTGGAACATACTGCAGAGGGAAATTAAGGTGAACAACTCCTTAATTTTCCTTTTTCAACAGGAGACTGTGGAGCGATGAGGTGAGGGGATTTAAGGGTAAAACGTTTGTCTCGTTTTCCACTCGGCTCTCACAGTTCACTCTGAATGCCAGAGAAGTTAGGAAACTGATTGCCGTTCTCAAACACATTACCTGCTGCCACTTTGTGGTGCAGCTAAGAGGATATTTCATGTAATCTCCCTCTCTCTCACTCTATTTCCTTCTGACTTCCACCTCCAACCCTCTCAGTAACAATAGGCTCCCTTCACCACACTCCTTTTCTTGCCAATCCATCAGCACACTACATTTGCTCAACCCACTGATCGACTTCATGTCGTGCATGTGGTTTAATAACAGTTATCTTAATTGAAATCAATGGAGGGATATAGAACTGACTGTGACCAGGAGGGACTGGGTGGTGGCGGCTCATGTATCCCTACTCCTCCGTCACTTTCTTTGTGCCCCGTCTATCTCACAGTGAGTGTAACGCCCTGAAGATAAGTTGATCTCAGGAGCAAAAATAAAAAACATCAGTAATCATAATTTTAATGGATGAAGAAATGTGTTTGCCATAATATCGCCGCTAACCAGTGTCGCTTTGCACTTGTTTTTCTGTCTTTGGGAGCTGACAGAAGAGACAGACAGGAAAGATGGGAGGGAGGCGTGATGACATGTGACAAAGGTTGCATGCCAGATTGGCGGGAACACAGTATGTGCCTGAGTCATCTGAGCCGCTACGACACCATCAAACCCCGCGGTATATTAGCACTTGCTCCAACTCCAAGGAGGAATTTTTGGACGGATGTTGTAGATGCAGCACTGTGGCAACTTTTCCACTTTTGTGTGTCATTAAATCACTTCGAATTATTTTCCCTTAAGCTCTTTGGTCACTACCCTTTGTTCTAGTACATTCATATTTTAGATAGATATAAAGATACTTTATTAATCCCAAAGGGAAATTAAGGATTTACACATTTATACATTATATTGTTATTAACAAAAATTAGTATAAACTTAGTCATATGTTCTAGCAGCAGGTGTTTCTCTGTGTTTCTCTGTAGTTGAGTCATATTTAGCCTATTAACTAACAATTTTGTTGTCATTATTGTTGCTCTTTAACTAAACCTGAATCTCAACACCATGTTCAGCACTTTAATTTAAAAGTGCTTTGCTTTGTTTTTAAAATGAAGCACACATGCGGCAGCATCTAATGGCAGGAATCAGCTTGGTTTACCATGATTTGCTTTGCAAATCACTGCGTTTGCATCACTGACGAGGAGCGTCTACTTGGACTCGGATCGTATTCTCCCTCCTTGTCTCTCTCAACCTTGGAGGCTCTTCTCCTTGACTTTTTCTTCCGTTATTTTAATCCTGGGTGGTCTCTTTAACCTTAAATCTTCACAGGCAACACGTCCTAAATTGAAATTTTTTTTTTTTTTATGGTGCTATAAAGTTGCTTGTCATTTTGTGCATGGACAGTATGATACAGTGCCATGTTATGGGAAATGAAGTAAAGCAAATACACGAATAAAAAGATATTGACTCAAACAAGGTGAACCTGTTTGTAAAGACAAACCTGTGAGTAAAACAGAGGACATGCAGGGTTGTGTAGGACACTGCAGAGTCATTGAGCGTCTGCCGCTTTATAGAAGGTGTTAATTACTGTGCAGGGTGGCAGCGCCCTGGCAGAGAGCTGGAGCGATGATAATGGTCTGGAATGGCAAACGGAGCAAGTGCGGGATAAAAACACTTTTTTTCCTTCTGCAGAAGAACCAGAGCTGGTTGTGGCATTCAGATTAGGGTATGTGTAGTACAGACATATTAATCTGTATCGTTACAGGATCTGTCCTTCCATCTGATATGTGTGAGATTAAGTGTATAATCTCCTCTTTGTAGGTACGACTGTGATGTTGATGGAAATCTGTGTGTTGTATATTCAACATGAATTTTTATGAAGCTCCTTGGTGTGATGTAGTTTTAAACATTAAGCTCCTACATCACCTCTTTTATTGTTATCAGTATGATAGTAGAGGGCAAAGGTATACACTAACTTTTATTATCAAAATGAACAAAATAAACTACAAACTAGATGGTTTAAATGTCTACATTCGTGTTGTATATACATTTCCCAGTCTGCAGTTGAAGCCATGTTATGCTGTAAGTCATGTCATTGAAATTGATTGATTTAAATTGAGTGTGAACAGCTTTTTATATAAACAAATTACATGTATGCATGATTGTATCAGAGTAATATATGCAGACTGCACATCTGCCAGCTGTTGCTGGAAGGCCACAGTCCTGTTTACATAATGAATGGAAATCATACAGTTCACTGTTTTACTAGAGACCTGGTTCCAGGATGGATTATATGAATTTGTTATGTGACACAGCACATGCACTGTTGCTATATTCACTATATTATCCTCAGCTATGAAATATGTCGTAGAAAAAAAATCCACAAGGACATCATCAATCTCCCATTGAGCTCTCGCTGCGTGTGTTTTTGCATTACATCAAATAATTTGCATCCTTTGTCACCAGTGACGCAGGAAGTCGCTGGGATTTGGTTGATGTAAAGTCTTGGAGGGGGGTGGTATTACCAGCAGGGAGGTGTGTGTGTGTGTGTGTGTGTTGTGTGTGTAGGCCATGATACACTTTAATAGGATTAATGGTTTGTGTGTGTTTGCCATGTGACTACTATTTTTGAGCTGTCCTTCGAGTGTTCATGTCCATATTTTTTGTAATTACTTATCAATGTGTGGAATATTTTCAGGTGTGTGTGTGTGTCTGTGTGTGTGTGTCATATGTGACTTTGATAGAGCAGCCTCACATTATAAGGTGATATGTTCCTGAGTGTTTACTTGGTTTGAACAGTTTAACTGCTATACAAACATACATGGATAAGAGGGATTATACACTTATTTTTACGTCAGTCGAGCTTTTTCTGTAATGATCCATGACAAACTATTTACGACAAACACACTATACACTATACCACTTTAATGGTTTATAGTTTGTGATGACATTGACTTTCCATGTAATTTTTCAATATATTTGTGCATCATATCACTTATTAGGAGAAAGTTGCCTTAAAACTAGGTTGTGACCAGTATGGGATTTTTGGGATTAATACTGATGCGTAAATGCACATTTTCATCACACTTGTTATGAAAAATATATATTAGAGGCAGAACATTTTACTTTTTAAGAATAAATATGATGTCTAGCAATAAAAAGACAAGCCTTTGTTAAAACCAAAATGAGTTAATTAAAGCATGTTAATGCATGAAATGTCAGTTTATGATTTTTATGAAGAACAATTTTCCTAATCAATTGGCCAACACACATATAGACTTGTTTCTATCATTCAACCATTTAAATGACCTGTCTGAGTTCTGATTTTTCAGCTCTACATTAGTTGTGTTGGAGGGAGATACATCATTAGCATTGATAGTTCTTTTAATTTGAGTATTTTGAACACAATTCAATAAAAATAGTTAAATAAAAAATTTAAACAACAGTTCCTTATCGTCAGAAGCAAACAACTTTTATATGAAAACTAAAGAGCGGTGGTATCAGATTGTCAGTTCTCTGGATTTTAGGTGCAACAAACACTGAATGGTTGAATTCCCAATCTCTGCATATGCCCTGACTATGTTTACTTCTTCATATGTCTGCATCTGCTGGTATATTTTAGTGTATAGTGTGTGTGTGTTTGAAGGGGTAATGAAGCGTGAAATCAGATGTGGCCAGTTCTGAGTGGTCATGTATGGAAACTTGGTTGCGACACACAAGAGCTATAGACTGTTCAAACACTAACCACTCTGTCACCATGTGTCCCCCCAGGGGGGCTGGGGTGGAGCATAATGACATGAAATGTTGTCAGAGGGTCTTTTCTGTAACAAAAACATAGATTTATGAACATATCATAAAACATCTCATAAAGGGTCCTTTTCTTTCCCTCCCTCAATGCTCCAGCACATACACAAACACTCAGAGACACACCCTCCCGTTCTATCCATCACTTCTCATGGTGTGACAGGTGACATATAAGTGGTCAGGTGGTGACGTGTGATCACCAAGGAGCCTGGCAATGATGGGGTGAAGGTGAGGGCAGTTTCAGCTCTGTTCACGGTCATCTCCCATGACCCTCTGGCCTCTGAGGCAATAATCACTGAGCAACATCCTTGCTGTGTGTGTGTGTGTGTGTTTTAAATTCTGTCCACGGAGATGGCTACTGCTCAGTCTCCATGGTAACCAAAGGAGCTGGAACCATGGGTCTTAGTGTGTGTGTGTGTGTGTGTGTGTGTGTGTGTGTGTGTGTATGTGGGGTAATGGGGTTGAGATAGATGGGGTATAGCAGGTGATGTGTCTTGATAACAGGCTGTTACATTTTGTGTCCTCCAGCTTCCAGTTCATATAGAGTGGATACCCCAGACTCCTCGAACAAGACCTCAGCCGAGGATCTTCCAGTCAAATTGAGATTAATATTAATTAACTATAATACTGTTTTGACCTTGGTACTTACTTGGTGAAAGTTGTAGTAACCACAAAAATAAATTAAATCTTTCTGCTCCCTTCTTTAATTTAGAAGATGAGTCAAAATATACAAAATATATAAGAAAAAGAAGTCATTATTCAGGTTAATGTGTTAATGTTTACATCCATTTTATGTTGCAGCTGATGAAGATGGAGTTATCTTTAACCACCTCATGTACTTACTAAGTGTGTGTGCAGGTGCTTAGACTACTTTGTATTATCACATCAGTATTAATGGCCACTCAGGTAGTGATCCAACTGCAGACTCTATCAGCTCCTTGTTCTCATTAGGAACTCTACGTCAATAATCCTGACTTCTTCATTTAAATCTAGACACAATGCATGTCTATGTCAAGATTTAAGATTTAAATGAAGAAGTGGCAGGATTTTAGTGTTTAAAGCTAGTGTTAGTAGTTGTTTCTGAGTTTCAGTTGCCTCGCAAGACAAAGGTTCTCAGCTCGAACCTGACGGCCGGTTGCAGCCTCTCTGTAAAGTTTTCTTGTTCTCTTCGTGTCTGCAAGGTTTCTCCTCTGGGTACTGATGCTTCCTCACACAGTCCAAGACATGCAGGTTAATTGATGACTATAAATTGCCCTTTGGTGTGAATGTGACCCTCAGCTTTGGATGGATGGAATCTGTCCTAACATAATAAATAACTCTGTGGATCCTGCCACATATTTAATGATGCAAAGGAGTGGACATCTTCAACCACTGACAGCACAAACCCTGTATGATGTTGTTAAATGAGACAGAATAGATATGTGTGGTGGCCACATCGATTCAGGGCCATCGTGTGCTTCTGTCAGTAGCACTTCATAATAGTTGACAGAGTGTCTCCAGCAATTCCAACCCTTAGTGTCATCACAGTTTAATCCCTGAAAAAGTATCAATCTATAACAACAGACAGTTAAGGTCACTTGGAGTCAACTCGTCTGCATTGATTAAATCATTCTAATCATCTAAGCTTGTAATTATCTGTAATGATGATGGTATGACTCATTTTGTGAAGTCATCCTTGAAGATCAGTGAAGTTCATTTTGACTGTAGGCCTCTTTCTAGTCTGTAGCTCGAGTCATTGAACACTGAAGTGAGGGTGCTTCAGAGTTTGAGCAGCAAATCTAACAAATCACAACCAAAGTCTGTACAAATCTCCACAGTGCTGCTTTGAGCCTTTCTTTATACAACAAACAAACACTTTGCTGTATTTTCTCTCATGCTGCACCCAATCAATCATCTGCATCATTTCTCCTGGTTTTCTGTTTGAGTTAGTGCTTTATAAACCACTTCTCTGTTGAAAGACAAGGTTTCGTCATATTGCTTCAGTGTGTGCACTTTGGAGGAACCTATTGCCTTGTTACTACATTTGTTGTTCATTGATTTTTATTGTTTATTTGTGTCCTCAGGTTTACCCGTTTGTTGGTGCAAGTATGATGTCAATTCAGAGCGACGACATAAATTAACAACAAACATGGTGGTCAATCATGCTGTCACTCAAGAAGAAAATGAATTCACAAACTTGCTTGATATAAATCTTGGAGGCTAATTGAAAATTAATTGGACGTAATCCAAACACAGACCCGTGTCCTGCAAAGCTATTAATTTTCTTGACAAAGCTGCATGCTCACACACGCACACAAACATAATTTCCTGCCTCCCCTCAATAGCAATCCTCTGACTCTGATCATCACAGGAAATTGAATTGGCTCTTGATTGTTTGGCCCTTGTTACTAATGTCCAAATAAAAGGGTGCTGGTTACTGTTTCCAAAGCGACATCATGGGCCATTTTCAGTTAAGTCTTTATCATTTACACACACACACACACACACACACACACACACACACACATACATATATATATTTGCAAGGTTTAAAAAATAGATGGAAATATAATTATATTTTACTATATTTCTTACTCATAATAACTTTTGATTGAAACTGACCATATTTCAACATCACAGCAGAACTTACATATTCAGTAGTGATGATTTTAATCAGTGTATAGTATTTATGATGACAGCCTTTATTCAGACACTTTTCTAATAATACTTGTGTAAATTTTTCCCACCACTTACACTCATTTGCATCCGTAGAGTTGTTTCCCAATACATGAATTGTTTTTCTTTCCCAGATTTTGTGCTATTGGACTATGAATAAACATGAACATTTAGCAGAACTCTAAACAAGCCTGTAATAGAACAGGATGTTCCACTTGATACTAGTTTGACCCTGATGAGGAGTTCAGTTTTGCCTTATGAGTTTGTTGTGTGAGGACATGGCCCACGATACACATCCAGCTCATTCTTTACTTGCTGTAGTTTCTAAAGAATTAACTCAAAGTAAGTAGAGTATCCCTCATTTTGTTGGAGTACCTCTCTCCCTCCATTCACCCCTGAGGGATCCCAGACTCCACTTTTACAACTACTGGCCTAGAAAAGTCACACCAGGCCTAAAATGAATTATGACACTGCGAGTCTTGGCTACCTCACAATCTGGTCTGCCAATGTCCACAAGTATTGTAATCAGACTGTTCTTCCATGTGAATGTAAGTACTCCTGTAGCGTGTTTAAGGTTGACCTGTCTGCCAGTGCCTTGTGTCAAGTGTGTGTGGCCTAAAAAGCCTCCCTGCGGCTTTGTGCTGCTCTGCCTGCTGGCAGCCGCCGCGGACAGCGATGGGGACTGAGCCCCTGCCAACACTCGCCATCTGCCAATGTCTTTGCAGCCCTCCTTGTGAGGAGTCCAGGCGGAGTGTCAAGCAAAGAAACGACAGACCCCTCTGGAAAACAGTTCTCACAAACACGCTCGTCTTTCTGACTCTTCTCACACCTCATGCTCATCAACATGCAGCTACTGTCGGATGCAGGCGATAAATGCCGGTGACTCTGAACAGACTTACCAGTCTAATGGTGGTTGATAATGATAATGATAATGACAATGACGGTAATTATTTGAGGTCACCAGAGACTGTCACGACAGTGAAGATGATGACAACGTCATTGTCGACCACAGTTGGAACTCAAATTGCTCAATTTCTTAACTTTTAGGCCACATCTTGTTTAGAAGACAAATGCTAATCAGAACCTCAGATAAATCAAACTCAGGCACGGCAAACAAATTTAGCTCAGTGACTGATGTACAACAAAGACTTCCTGTCATCTTCTATGAATAGCTGTAAATGTTAGTGGCTCTAAGCTTAAGGGGTAAATCATCCTGACTTGTGGAGAAAACAATCCACTTCCTGCCACCAGAGAGACAAAAAGAGATGAGCTTTTAATTACAGACTTGTTTACTGTTGTCATTTTTATCACCTAAATATGTCTCCAAGGGGGCTATCTGCCTCTCACCGTGTCTCTCTCACTCTCTGAATTCATCTATCATCACACACCGCTCAGTCGCGATGGGAGCTGCGTTTGTCGGAGGAGCAGACAGGAGCGTTATCTCCTCGCCTCTGGCTCGTGATTTTTCAAGATAAACATTTCTGCTTCAAAAATAAATAAATAAAACAACCGAAAAGCAAAGTAACAAATATATAACATGATCTGGTAAACAACAAAGATAGCAGACAGTAAGACCGTCTGTCCATACAATCCTTATGCTTCATCACCAGCATGAAACATTTCAGGACCAAGTTTCTGTCTCTGATTTCCATGAGCCCCAAGAAGCCTGTCGACCACCTGCAGCAGCAATGACTCATGATATATTCTTGACATGACAGACAATGTCACATAGAGACATGACTATGATATGTTGTCTATAAATAATATGCTTCTAAATGAATAGTAATGAATGTTTTGATATTGATCTTTATTTTTCACATTTTAACATGGTAACATTTACATTTTGCTCCTGTTTACATGTTGATAGATCATCCCAACTCACTTTAACTTGCTTTTTTGGCATTTGACCATATCACTTGCCTCATTCTAACTTTGTTGCTGTGTTAGATCTTAGCAGTTGCTGGCGAGAACATGGCTTTGTCTTGACAGTTTCTTTAACTTGTCAAAATCTGCGATCAGACATTTGTCATTCTGCTTCACACAGCGACTGGTCATCTGTGCAGAGAAGACGAAGTGCGATGGCCAGCTTTTCTTCCGTTACTTTTTTGGAACAACTATTAAAACACTTTTGACTTCTGACATTGCCAGACGAAGTGTCACTCCAGTGACACACTGCAGTGAGGTTATAGAAGTGATCATCATGTTTAGCAGAGTCACATTTTATGTACTCGTGTCTTTCATAATGTTACTTTACTCCTACTGTACTTTTTCTGTCTTTGTTGGCGCTTTTCCTTGCTACAGACAACAACAGTATCAACACAAAACATTTAGTTTTCTTCATTCTAGCCTTGTGATGTTTTCCAATGGTGCTGTTTTTTTTCTCCCCACCACACCACCAGCGGCTGGACATTATGGTCTATTATTACATTTGTTGCTGATAAATTCATTGGACTTCTGCTGGACCTTACCTTTTTGGCCTTGTAAAAACCAGCCTTTTAGAGGTCCACATTCAGATGATCAAATCAAACACCCCCGCAGGAGCTGAAGCAATGAGGCCATTTTCAACCTGTGTTCCCTTTTCCCTTTACCCTCCGATGTCATGGATGCAGGTAATAGTGAGGCAGTGGCGAGGGAGCGAATGGGCCACTTCTGCCAGGTGGATAGATTGTCTTCTCCTCACTGAATGTGGTATAAAAGTAATGTAATCTCAACCTCTTTCTAGTTTTAGCTTTTACGGCGCCACTGGAAGCAATTTTATCAGGTAACAAGTGTTTCTAGAGAAGGATGAGATGTTCTAGAGCAACAAACCATGTTCTGAGTCCCCCCTGATCTGCATTTAAAGCACTTGTGTAATTTTCTTTTGTGGTTGTGTCTCTTCCCTCTACTTAAGTGGATCAAGCAAAGCGTGAAGAGGGCTTGATTTGTAGTGTTTAGGCATAGTAAGTAGTGCCACTGGAGTTATGTGGTTATTAATGAGGAATGTTGATTGTCTTACTTACCACGAGTCCCATGGCTAGAGTTTAGCTGTTTGGGTCATTAATCTAGTGGCTTCTTTATCTCTGTGGCTCATTAAAGCTCAGAGGCCACAGAGACAGGAGCATTTGCACAGTCACAGCCACTGAATTTTTTTTCCTCACCTGTTTGTACAATGGATTCTGCTGCATCATGGTACAAAACATGTGTGACAATTACACTGTTATACCCAAAGCTCTATGGATTTTTAGGGGACAAGTGCATAAATTCAGCCTCATTTGTGTGCTGCCCTTAGCACTGTACAGTTACTGAGAGTGGCTCGAATAATTCATTAGACCCTGTGGCATCATCCGTCATGCCTTGGAGGTTTGTACCTGTTAGTATGTACACACTGTGTCTTATATGTATATAATCAGTGATATGGATCTTTAAATCTTCTGTTATAGTCCATGTGCTTTGAAGTATTTTCAGAATCTCCACATCCTTATAGCCGGCGTTTGAAAAATGATTTTAGTGCAAATCAACACAAATAAAACTATAAATATGAATTCTGAATGCTGCTGAAAGCTTTTAGATGTTGAATTGTGTGGGAGACGGTTTGGCTCACTGCTAATGTGACAATTGATGTCCTAAAAAAGAAACCTAACCTAAATAAATTCCCTCACAAAAGTTTGTGTACAAACCTCAGAGTGGAGCTCAGAAATGTGCCACGCTCAGCTCTGCGACATGCTGATGCAGTGTGTCGCATTAGCATGTGTCTGCAGCTGTATCAGTTTTGGCCCGTTTGGCAGCGGTGTCAGCGCCAACTTCACAGCTGCTGTAGTGACTGTGACTGTGCTCATTTGATAATTTATCAGAGTCTGTGCTGTGAAATGAATGCAGGGCAAACCAGAGGTGGCTCAACTCTGTGGTCACTCTGCAGAGTGACTCAGCTGGATGAGCTAAAGGAAGACGGCGTATAGCCTTACTTCTTTTTTACCCCCTACCTCTTTTTGATCTCCCACCTGCCTCTCAGTCTCTTCAGGATTATCCAAAGCTCCCCTTGTTTCCTTTTTATGTGCTTACTATCTCATTTCATCTCCCCTGTATTCATATTCTTTTCCATTCTTTTCATTTCTGTCTGTATTCCTCTCATCCCTTTAAGCCACTGAAGCCTTGCCATGTCGAGCTTAAGACTTTGATGCAGGCTGAGTTTTGTCAGAGCGCAGCATGGATGCTGCCACAAAGTATACAGACTTACAGGCAGCAGTAAAGGATTGAAACAATCTTCATCCTCTCTGCCAGCCTCGCCCTGTCTTCAGGATGGCTCGGTGTGAATGCCAAGTTGCCTTATGGCTGGGACACCTGCATCGTACTAGGATGTGAGTAAACTTTCCTTAGTGACAGTGGTTTAGGAGTGATGCCAATAAATTTCAATTTGACCATGGTCGCATTGTAAAACGTCTTCCGATTGGTTGTTGAAGGATTTTTGAAAAGCACTGTCTAGGAGGTCGCCACTGCCAACTGTTGGCCCACAGTGGCACATTTGCTGCTTATTGTTTTTCTACAGTCACTGAAAAGTTACACAAACAACAACCACTCTTCCCTATTAAATAATACAGCAGGAGAAATCCTGGAGGGTAAGGTGAGAGGACATAGTAGATGATTGAGTGACAGAGAGAAGCCATAAGAAGAGTGGATGAGAAGAGCACAGGATGGGCATGAGAAATGGAGAGGTGGAGAATGAGTAGAGTAGAGAGGAAAGGAGGGGTGAAAGAAGAGAAAGGAGGCCTGTTCTCCTGTGTGCTGATGCAGCTAAAAGACTGGCCTTTCTTTGTCATTTGTAGACCAGTATGACGTAGGTTTCCTTCAACTCTGCTCCCATGTGGTGCGGGTGTCATATAAATTATATGGTTCTCTGTCAATGCTTCTCAAGCCTATTGTGAAACAGAGGCCCCTCCAAGTGTGTGTGTTTGTGTGTGTAGGAGAGAGAGGTTGGAATCTGATTCCTAGACTCAAGTTTCAGGCAATACTGTGTGTGTGTGTGTGTGTGTGTGTGTGTGTGTGTGTGTGTGTGTGTGTGTGTGTGTGTGTGTGTGTGTGTGTGTGTGTGTGTGTGTGTGTGTGTGTGTGTGTGTGTGTGTGTGTGTGTGTGTGTGTGTGTGTGTGTGTGTGTGTGTGTGTGTGTGTGTGTGTGTGTGTGTGTGTGTGTGTGTGTGGTGAGAATGTGGGTCTACTGTCATGTCTTTAAGGCTCTGTGGGACCAAGCTCCACAATGATCACGTAGAAAGAGGAGACCCCTCCACCCTCCCCACACACAGGAAGTACTCAGGAACACACAGGTCCCTTTACATGTGTGTCACCAGTGATGTCACTGGTTCGTGACACAGGATAACCTGGCGCCTCCAGGGGAGTCTGGCTCGTTGTTCTACCGTGGCCCACAGCTTCTCATTGTATCCTCCAGCTTTGACTCTTGTGGGTTAATGTATGCTTCTAATCAAATCTGCATTAGTGCATTGCAGTGCAGTAACACTACAGTGAACACAAACACCAAGGTCTTATGGAACCTTCCTGTTTGAATGAAGTTATTTTTTGTCCAATTAGAACTCTGTTGAGATACGCAGAATGATGTAAATGGGTACACCGTGTTCTAAAGTTTTCAGTAGCTGAACTGAAAAGTTACTTTATGTTTGTTTAATCTGTTTTTTTTTTTTTAGCTGTGTTATTTCTGCCAAGGCATCAAAGAGCAGTTTCATGTATCTTGTCTTCTTGCAGTCACTTGGGGTGGGGTCACAGAAAGAGCACGGTGCACCAGGGAAATGCACAATACTGCTGTTTGATGACTAAAGGAATGACTTTTCCTAACCTGAACTCTTGTCCATGTCAGGCGCTATACATAAGAAACACTGCTGAAGCATTAGGTAGTTCAGATATTGGATCTTGTATCAGATCACTTCAAGTCTGTTTCTTATGATGAGGATCATGGGCAAGAAACTAAAGCCAAACCTGCAGTGCAGATGAACTGGAAAACAGCCTAAAAAATCTTCAACTGCCAACCTTTCTGCACAAAAAATGAACATAAAATAATGTACAAAAGGTCTATTGAGGATATTGTTATTTAAGGTTGTGGCTATGAAATGATTATTGCTTTTTGTGGTGGAAAACTGAGAACCCAAAAAGACAAATGTGTGGCTGAAGAAACCCTGGTGACTCCTGAATCAGAGGACAGATTTCAGGAGTAAATGCTGTAAATGCTGACACAAAAACCAGGATGTGACAGGAGTTTGGAGAGGCCTTGGAGAAGGAGTCAGGAAGGGGAAGTAGGATGTTGTCTGGGCTGTTCTCAAACAGCCCGCAGAAGAAGAAAGCAGAGGGAGAAATTCCTGAATCTGAAGACTGCAGGCAAAGGTGAGTCCAATGGAAGTCCACAACAAGGCATCATATAGAAGGTTGGAAAAAAGCCCAAAAATGAAAATTATATAAATATAGACTGGTGAAAAGGCAGAGGGTGAATACTTTGTGGTTAATGCGGACAGTTATTTTGCCTTTGTGGCAACTGGTTTGGTTTAATGCATCTAATTAAAAAAATGGCTGACACAGGAAAGTGGTTCAGATCCTACTTTCCTAGTGGTTCCTTTTTTTTGGTTCTTTTCCTAAGAGGGCCGGAGGGTATGATCTAATTATCAGTGTATCGTACCACTCAGTCTCCATGGGGAACTTTATAGCAGAATGAGAATAAGCCTCCACCTCAGCATTGTTTGCAGATGTAAATGTGAATGTGAATGTGTTGTTTTTGTGTTGGTCCTGTAAAAGTCAACAACCTTCCTTTTATCCAGTGCATGCTAGGATTGGCTCCACCTTCTGAAACGTTGTATGGGACATGCTGCTGTATAAAACCAATGAATGGATGTGGATTGAAAGCCATGAAAGAGACGGATGAGTACAGTGGAAAATGACTAAGGATGTAATTTGAAGAATACACGTCATGTCATTGTTGTACTACGTGCTGTTTCACATCTCGGTTCAGACAAAATAAACAACATCTCAAATAAAGAACTTGGAAAGAGGCAAAGCAAAATCCCAAGTGGCCAATTTAGTTGTTATTTGCGGAATAAAAACTCAGACAAGAGAAAAAAGACTAGGAGCCCTGGTTGGAAGTCATCACATGACACACTGCTCATTTCAGAGACAAAGATAGACACAGGTAAGGAGGGGAGCTGCACACAATAATCAGACCGACACCAGAGATAAAGATAATGATAGAAAAGGAGATAATAGCATGGTACGATAACTTACGAAAAATGGAGGGTTTACAAAAAAGGAAGGAAACATAATAAACCAAATTGTTTTGAAGGGCAAAAATGTGAAGGTTGACAAAAGAAAGGCAAATTGAGAAAAGAGATGTCAGCCCAATAAAAATGCAATGTAAAGTGAGAACAGAGCAACAACAGGAGAGAAAAAGAGCTTAGAAAGGGGAAAAAGAAAGAATGACTTGAGGAAAAATGGCAGAGACAGAGATGAGAAGGAGATACAGGAAGCTATTTGAAGCTCAGGCTTTGTTGAGACCGTCGGCCATGGCAACCAGACTGCAATGTTTGCTAGTAACTATGTGCGTCATGCTGTCACACACTGATATACAGTACGCACGCACACTATGTGAGAACACACTTACCTTCGTATGCACAGACAGATGTGCACGCACACACACACTCATACATGCAGAGATGTCATATGTTAGATGAGGCGAACGTAGCTTCAGTGGTAATTACATCGTACATTGTTTGGTGAGTGGTGCTAGCATCCATGGCAGATGAATGTCTGGTTTGTAAGTCAAGGACAAATTACCTCAAGCGTTCATTATTATATTTTTTAACTAATTATTAGACATTTTCTTAATATGCAAATTGTAATTCAAGCTCAACCCTCCTCTAACTAAACACTGTCTTTATATGTGTCTCTTTAGAGACAGACTTATCAATGCACACATGTTTTCTGAATGTTTTACGTCACACTCATCTATATTATGGATCGACTAAGAATTGTTTTAAATTTGGGGTAATCAGAATATGGATTTTCTTTGGCGTCGAGGCTAAAGGTTTCGTGTTGTTCCCCGCTAAGCATAATTTAAAGCCAGCAAAAGTGAGAGCAGAGTAAGATCAATGCAGCCCCCCCTCACCTCCTCCTGTGGGGAACCATGAAGAGATAGAGCCCACAGGTCGATGCCGGGGTGGTGCTGAGTCGTGACATGCATCGCCTGCCCTGCTGGTGGTGGTGGCAGCAAGCTGAGCAGCAACTTTTCTTCATTGACCTGACAGCAGCAATATAAATGGAGTCTCACACATGATAAATAATATCTTAACTGGCATAACAGCTCATATTCACATTAATATATATTGATACGTGTATTTAAATGCATTCATTTGATTTATTCTGCAGTTACATTTGCTTTGATAATAAAAATGACTTCCATTACATCTCCCTCTAAAGCTTAATACAGTATTTATAAAGAGAGAGATAAAAATATCAATCATTTCCAGCCTTAATGGTGCATTAAAGATTGCACCATAAAATCTGTTCAAACTTTGTCTTTTTTGAAATAAAAAATGTTCATTCAATACTGCCACATAATAATGACCCAAAGACCAGGCTTCTGTGAAACAATGAGCTGATGAATAGAGACAATTGCTTTAATCTGCTTCTTTGAAATGCTGAAACATACATTTAACAGATATTTACTCATGTAGTCAATTTGAGTAATTGCATGTTGGTGGTAAAAAAGCTAAATAGGAAAAAAGGAGGGTATCGCTTTGTGTACAGGTGCACAATTTCCCAGAAAGTTTAGGCAGTAGAGGGAAAACAAGATGCACTAAGGACCTTGACCGTTACAGAATAGAATATAATAAAAAAACATCAACACAATCACAATACCAGATGTCTGGTTGGACACAGACCCAACAAAAGCAAAGTCATCACATTGGAAGTGACTCCTGAAGAAGAAGAAGGGATTTTTCATTGTCCTGTTGTTTTTCACATCTTGCCTGCTTTCTTCACCATCCAGCCCATTAGTCATCAACGCCAATCATCATTATCACCTCCACAGCTCTCCACTATCTATTCCCTCTTCACAACACTGTGTCTGGTTTATCCTCTAAAAGACTGAACCCTCTTCACTTTCACCCTCTCATGGTCGGGGCCAACATTTCCACATTCGTGCTCCAATGTACAATTTAATTTAAGTTGTTTAGTAAGTCATCTGCTTTGTGTTTCCTTAAATCAACATACACAGTGCACTGCAGATCATTTATTCCAGACTTTCCTACATTAGTTTACACAACATGTATATATCCACAGAGGTGAAGAGGTAAATGAGATTGTTTTGGATCATTATAATCATGTGGTAATCAAGTGGTTTTATTAGTGGGGAAATAAGCTGGTGGTGAGGTTTCCTTTCATTCAAATAATATGTATTTTCATTGTTTTTGTGTGGTTTTAAAAGGTCAAGCGGCTCATTATGAAAATTAATTAGCTACTGCAGACCCTTAAAGCTTTTTGTTTTGACTAAAGTAAATCAAATACATAAAGACATTTATTGTATCTATAGTCACCTATAGTAAGTAGAAAACTGTAGCTATAGAGGTGTCATTGCTCTAAAGCTAGAGATGTGTGTAAAATAGTGTCAAGTCATTTCCTCGGGTGTATTATGAATCCTTGGGTTTTACTATAAGGTCACAGCTCATTGGTGGAGTCTGGGTTTATAAGGAATGCGGTTTCCATGGAAACGTCTCTCACCTCAGTGCTTTTTGTCTCTGCTTTTTTTTTTTTCTTCCCATCCTCTTTCTCTCTCTCTCTCTCATTAGTGTGTTTAGAGATGAGAATTTCCCAGGTGAAGGTTGTTTTAAGTCGATGTATGTGTTATTGTGTTGTAGAGTTTTCTGATGGAATATTATTTTCTGTTGTTGCCTGTTTTTGTTTGGAGATGAGTTGTCTGCTGGATCTAAGTGTGTGTGTGTGTGTGTCAGTGTGAATGACTACATGTGTGCATATGAGTTAGCTCAACTTTGAATCACACTCCATCTGTGAGTTTTTTTTTTGCCAGTCAGTAGCTCTGTGCTACAAAGAGGCAAAGACAGACAGTCTCTTGTTTGTAATGTTTGTAATATGAGATGAGCCTGCAATCTCTGAATTACAAATCAAATGTGAGCATTAACTGTCAACAGGCACAAGGGATTAGGCTACAGCCAATGGAAATAGCATGAATAGACTGAGGAAAAGACAGTCAGACTTAACAAACTGACAGAAACAGACCTGGTATATTTACATTACATTTACATTGATGCTTTTATCCAGAGTAAAATTTAAAAGTGAAATTTATACCTTGATTGAAGCCATCTGGAGGACTGAGAATCAAACCACCAAGCTTCTGTTAAATAGATGAATCCCACCACCTCCTGTGCTGTATATATATAATATATTTATATAGAAGTTGTTTTAGCTCAAATACTAGAAAACATTTACATTACGGTAAAGTTGTGTCATCATTTGACCTACTCACTTTCAATCTAAAATACTATGTAACAATTCAAAGAAGGAAAAAATGAATCATCACTCTTAAAAATAAAGCTAAATTCATTGGCAAGTTTTGCATACTGTAGTTGCTCTGCTTCCACAGCCATTTATGGTCTGGTGGGAAAGTTGTCTTATGTTGGCTCATTTTACATTTTGTCGTATAACAGTATGTCCTTGGTGACAGCTATTTAGCTGCAGGTTACAAGGATTTATGAATCTGTGGTTTGGTTTCCAACAATTCCTGGAAAAGATGATGATCAGATTACTTCATTCAGCCACTTGTTTACTCAGCTCTCTGCTGCTACGTGCAGCGCAGAGTTACAGCTTGTCTGAGTTTGTTTGCAAGAAACAGCTGGCAGAAGTTTCATTTTGAGGTTCTGTGTTTGCTCCAAGACTCATCCACACATTTCAAGCTCATTAATCCCAAAAATGGAAATAAAGAGACTAAAATCTGGACAGATTTTGTCAAAATTAGTGACTTAATTTTTTAATTTTTAAAAAAATCTGTGAACTGAGATCATGAACTGAGATCTTGCTCATTTATTTCAGCTATGGCGCTGAAATCATCAACTCTCAAAACCAATTCTACTTCACTAATTTTTGACCGTTTAATGATTAATGACTGGTCTGGTATACAGAAGAAAGTTGGAGATGACTGAGAGAACGTATTAAACTCAACTTTCCTTCTGCGTAGTTGAGCTTTAATCAATGTAAGCAACTAAATCTACCATTTTGATCCATCAGTCTGTTTATCTGACAAAAAGCTTTTCCTCTTCTGTCCATAGATTCTGTTCTTTCTGTTCTCACTTCCTGAGCCTACCATTTAATGAATACAGTGAAAAAGTACCGTGTTTCAAAGCAAACAATGGCCGACCACACAGGACCTGAAGTCAAGTGCTTTTCGAGCCCACTTGTTGCTAGGCAGTTTCCCATGCTGTTTTATGGAAGCACTTTGAATGGCCCGGCAAAGTGGGCACCAGTGTAAAGACAGATTTTGTATTCAGCCGTGGTTGTTTGTGTTTGCTGAAAGCTACTTGATACGCGCCGTCTCAAGTGTCATCAGTGAGTAGCGCTGTCTTTTTGAAACGTGTAGTTCTCCGTGTGTGTGTGTGCGCCGCTTTCAAGAGCGTAAAGGATTGTGTGTCCCGATGCGGGCTGGAGCTGTTGACGTAGTCCTTATCGCCGAAAACTGTGTGCTGCTACCCTGCGTAATCTGACCCCGTGTTGGTACAATCAGCACGTACAGTGAGACATACATGGCTGTTGTAACACAGAGAGTGCTATGAAGGAAGTGGTAACGTAACATGGGAAGGGAAACTAATGACAATGCGATTGTTTGATAAAACCAACTGTACGTCACTGTTTATTTGAATAGCAAAATTATTGTTGATGGTATACACATTTAAAATGACTGATTGATTGATGATAAATTTTACAGAAAGATGAGGTAAAAAAGCTATTGTAATTGAAGGCCTATACAGTTGCCCCATTTAAAAATTGATGACGCTTCTTGCTCTTACAGAAACAGATAAGAAATGTTGTCCGATCTACTGTTCCATCTCATGTATTGTTCTTGATTGCAGTTGTTGTTTACCTCAAGAAGCCAGAGTACAGGAAAAAGAGAGATTGAGATTAACTGGAGGGGGGGTCAATGATCATCCATGAAATGTGACCTGTATGTGGTCTAGCAGACCTGAACTGAGGCAGTGTCTTGACAGAGGAACAGCGTCAATTTCAGCTGAACAGGGACAGGCAGGGATGTGAAACATGGCTCTGGAAAGGAAAACTGGCGTGGAACAGTGATCAACACTGTGCTGGAGGATTAGAAGTGTCTCCTTACAGGGATCGTAGTTTTATTTTTCTGATTGTACCATTTTGCCTGGTTTGTCTTTTTTTTTTTTTTTTGGACAAGCTGGCCTTTAATTGCGAAGGTTTTGGCATCGCTGCAAATATGCTGCTCCTTCCTGAATGACAGAAGGAGGATTGTTTTTAAATTGGCTAAAATCCACTTTCTGTCTTATTTTATTTGCTGGAAAATGCTGACGCACCGTACCTCAGAGGTGTTTGGAATGAGCATGGAGGGTGATTTTCTGTGGCCTTTCTGAGCTGCCATCACCTGCCGCTTTATTGAAACTGAGAATAGTTTTCAAGTGACAGACACTGAGATTATCCTGATAAAATTTGCAAAACTGCACTGTTAATGGTCCAAAGAGGGATTTCGTGATGCTACATGTGTACGTCGGCTTCCTATTAAGAAGACTGGTTTGGTAATGCCTTGGTCTTACACTTTCATCATCGATGAATCAAACCAAGTAAGTTATTGAATTGAGACTTTCAGAGAACAATAAACAAACCAGAAACAAATTGATTTTTGACCCCAAGGGTTATCAACATGATGACAGCGATGTCATCCAGGCTGGAGGTTCCTATCAGCTCTTTCTGCTACCGTCGGCACTCCTGGGTTTGGTATGTGAAGAGAGGATTGAGCTTTGTTAAAGTGTTTGTTTTTGATAGTTCACAATGTGAGTGTAGATGTGCGTCAGTTCGACTCTGTCTCCCAGAATTTACATTTGTGTGTGACTAAATAGTTTAGAGGTAACACTATTGTTATGACAGTTAAATTTGGCCAACAAAATCTAGTTAAGCTCAGAGGAAATTACTAACAGTGTCTCGGTTCACTGTGGCTTTATGGGAAAGCAACAGGCAGTCAGGGGGAGTGAAGTGGGGAGAGAGATTAGAGGAATGACATGCAGTGAGTGGTTTGGCTGACTGCGAGTTGAACCAGGGACTCGCTGCTCACAGCATTTGTGTTCTAAACGTTCAACTATCAGGTCACCCCCCCACTGCAGGCTTTTCTGTATTTGGCCAGACAACGATCTTGCATTGACCTAAACCAAGCACTGTGAGTGCCTGAGCATAACCATAAAAAGGTTAGTGTTCTAGCTGTCAGTATGAGTGGATCCTGCATTGCAAAATTATATATTTTAGCAGGAAACAAATAAAATATATTGTCATTTAAGCATCAATGTATTTAATTTAACAACATTTCCTCATTAGCTGTGTTGATAGAGATCGCAATCAAGGCAGCATTATGTGTCCTTCAAAGGTTATTGTTAAATATTTGTTGTTAACATTATTACTGAAGATGGGCTTTAAACTACACCCTGTCTTAATGTATGTATATATATATATATATATATATATATATTTGTGTGTGTGTGTGTGTGCGTGCTTTTGTTTATTAATATAGTTGCTATGAGTTCTCTCTCTGTCATTCTCATTAAAGTCAGTCCTTTGCAGTGGTAGCTCAGTTCTATACTCATTTTTAACTGCAAGAAAATCACCTCAGTGTGAATTAGAACTGTGGTGCGAAGGTTTCCGTGCTTTTTTTCATCTGTCTTTACTCACCCTGCTCTCCGACTCCCATTTCCCTCTTCTCATCAGCTGCTCTTCCACTAATGTACATCTCTACTTCATCACGCCTATTTCTCTCCATGCTCATGTTTACGTTGCTTAATGGGGATATAAATAACACATTTAAAGAGTGCTACACTAGACAGGATGTACTGTAAATGTACCTCAAACTGTGCAGTAAGTGGGTTTCTGCTTCTCTGGTTGTGGTTGTGTGAAAAGTAATATTACAAGATTTCATTGACTAAAGAGGAACATTTCCTCTCTGGAGATTTCATTGACACCAAGTCCAGTTTAATGCAGTTCTGTAAATGCTATTTTTATATAATTATAACCAAAGTTCATGTGATGATTCAAAAAATGATGAAAAAACATGTGCATTCATTCGTTGTCCCTGATCTCTGAATTTGTGGTGAATCATTGTTTTGAACATATCCTATGTATTCTGCAGCCTGACAGATGGAGATGGAGCAGGTAAAAAGGTTCTATGTTTAAAGGAAGAGAGCAAAGATCCAGTAAGAGAAACCATGGCACATGTGGGTTTTTGTTACCTGTTCTTCTGTCAGGATCAAGCCCTCTAACCCCAAGCACTAGTAATCCAGCATGTTCTCTATCTTTAAGTATGCTCAAAACAAAACACAGAGAAGCACGTCATAGGACTTCTGGGGAAACAATGACGTTGTAAAAATATGCAGTGGGCATTGACACTTCCAGATAAATAGAATTCAACATCCTTGAAATTCAACAGTGACATGAGCACGACGTTTCCATGGCAGTGTATATGTAGTAACTCTAAATAATTTATTTTGACCGTGGGGGATGTGATGCAACAATTCCTTTTTTTTGTGAGTGAGTGAATGAATGGTGTTTATTTTGACAAGGCCGGACCAGATGCCACATGCTCTGATATCATTTTCACTAGTAGACTGTCAAATCCGGTCATAAGAATGACATAAAAAAAAACATCATCATAGCCAGATGGCCACCAACTATCACCGAGCAATTACTCATTCCTAATTGTATGTAACACCTGTATAAACATAAAGCAAGACATTGTGGTTTCACGCACTAATGTCAAGCATCAGTGCGTCAATTAGCTTTCCAGCAAAACTGCAGGCAGGTTGTGAATGTTCATACCTGTGACTGACATTAACAAGCTGTCTAAGAGGACTCTACATGTAAATGACAGAACTCCAGTTACAGAAAGATGCCTTCCTTTAGCAGACGCTAACTGCTTCCCACATGCCTCTATGATCTGTAGGAGTCTTTCCACTAAACACAAAGACACCAAACTGATCACAGTGCTCTGTCAAACTCAACGTGAAGGCAGTCAACAAAATGACCACCGAATGTTTCCAATTATTGATCTCCAAATCTTATTCCCTCACCACCTAACACTGGCCCCATGTGCCCATGAGTTTGCCAACTTTACTCTTTATATTGTACCTTCAAATCTTATATTATTGAGGTCAAAAACTTTCAGTCTTGACTTTTGATCTAAACTTGACATGAAGTTTATGAAGTCATCTGAAACAAATAAACATTTCAACCTCTGTTGCTATTTTCATCTCTGTCTTCTGAGGATAGCAGATCAAACTCCAGTACAGTTACTGATGACCTTGTGTCCCATTTCTACAGTAGCAGTAGCATTTCTACAGCAGAGTAAAACAGGCCTCCAGCCATACAGTATATCTGGAAAGACATCTTTGTTTAATGTTATCTGAAAACTATCCCACCTGAAAAATTAGACTCTAAACTTTTAATTTCATGATTTCCAAATCCTATATTGTGTCAAATGAGAAAAATCCTGTTGAACAAGCTTTAATATTCTTGTAGTCACACTATGTTCTGCTGTTGTACTCGTAAATCCTTTGCCAGATTTTACTCTTAGGATTTTGCCTGTAGCACACGTCAAGTAGTGGAGTTATGTTCTGCACTGCTTAAAAATTTCACAGTTTTTTGGAATATAGCCCTGAGTTACTGCACCGTGAGTGCTGCTGACGTCAAATGATTTGGTATGATGCTGGTACTGAAAAGAGAGCTACTCCTACTCGGCGACCAGGGGATTAGGTTAATCACGGGGGGAGTGACTGCAGTGCCCTGTTTTTTTAGAGAGGGAAATTAGATTTTTACGGAGGGGTTTGAGAAGATGAGAGGAGGCTATGCTATGGTAAAACCAGCGAGACAGACACCTGCTTATCATAAATTCTCTTTTATCTGAAAATCAAATGTGGCTGCTTGTAGATAAGGGCTAATTATCCATTTTCTGACCAGTTCTGCCTCTTGCTTTTTATACCATGGTGTGTTTTTGTTGCTCTCTGTTCACCCGTCAAGGTTAGGTTTCCTTGACAACTTGACAATTGCCTTATTGAAGAAAATGAGCAAATTTCAAATAATAAATTCTAAGGAGCAGCAAAACAGGTAACCTTGGCGATATTCAGAAATGCACCTGTGTTCAATCGTATCCAGGTCATTTTATCACAGTGCTAAAAATCGCTGTCACTAACACTATGAAAGTGACATGTAGATGGGAGTTTTTCCAAATGGGTCCTCACCAGTAGCACTACACCACCGAGTGTCACTACACATGAAGTCATGCTCGCATCTCTGGGGGACACTCCTTAATAAGTGGAGGGTTACATAAATATGAGCTTAAACTGGAGATGCCCCATCACTCTTGACCAGAAACAGAAAGGAAGCAGAGATCACCATCCATGGCTACCAACTTACACACTTTGCAAACTAATCTGTTGTGTCAGTAGCTCTTCTCCCGTTTTTGCCAAAGTAGTGAGTTAGTGGTTCTAAACCTTTTTTCTAAACCATTGTAAACCCTTTAAAACAAAACAATATCTATGTGTGATCCACTATCACAGCTTTTAAACTCATCATGGACCTAAGTGAAGTGATTTTCTTCTACTTAGATTTATCACAGGCCTAAAAAGGTAGAAACTAGACTTCTGCAGGAGGTGAAGTGGCTTTAGATGCTGGATCTTTCTGTTTCTCAGCAAAGAAAGAAGCCCCCCCAGGTAATTGTAAAAAACAATATAAATGCATTAGAATTGTTCTTGCTGGTTGGCTCTGAAAGCCAAGATTCCTCATTAGTTCTGCAGGCCAATGAGAGCCACAGGCATTCATTTCCGTTGGCCACTCACACCTCCAAAGATCAGGGTGAATGATGAGCCATTAAGATGGAGGTTGCACAAGAGTAATCACACCGACGATTAGGCTGGCTTCATTAATTTGTTTTGGTTTTATTTTGCAACTTATTAAGCCACACTTGACCACAAGGGGCATACCCAGCACATTGCTCTGTGTTTTACACGTTTATTGATGTAACATGTTTTGTGAAGAGTTCATATTTTATCAATGTAGGAGAATTGATCTGTGGACTTTGTGATAAAGATGAATTTCCTTGCTTCTGTTTGCTACTGTTTTTGATAGCTGTGTCCCTATCACCCTGCTCCTCTGAGCCTCTTTACTCCGTTTCTGTCTTTTTATATTGAAATAGCGTTCAGGGATCTTGGCTGTTGTTTGAATGTGATTATTTGTGCGTTTGCGAAACAGAAACAGCTTCTGTGTTAAAGGTGATGTTGTGCCTGTCAGGTTCTGTCGAGTGCGCCTGAGATCTATGTTTTAGGCTTACCAAGACACTTTTTTTGGCTTCATCAACTGCAACGTGATATTGATTCACATCACAAGGACAAACCGTATCAGCGAACTGCCTGTGACAATTTGACAGGCTACTTTTAAACTGTCAACTCGATGCCTGATAGATCTTTAATGATGGTTCTCTGTAAAATCATGAAACGTCTCCTAAAAACAATGTTTCAGAGTAAAAGAAATGATCAAATTTGACTTACATGATTGCAAAATAGGGCTCCAGCTGAGTAAAAGGCAGATTACATCAGAATCCACAATAAATACAAGATGCATCAACTGAGCTTTCAGCATAAAAGAGATTGCTGTTTTTGTAATTATATATATATTGACTCTCCCAGCGTCCTCTTTGCTTGGTAGTCAAAGGCTACCCTCCCATCATTGTAATTCACAAATATGGATATAGGTTGATGAGGGTCACATGCTTTTATCACTGCATGACAGCGCTTTTACAACTGCTTTATGACAGACATTACCTGGGCCGTTATGATCCGACAAGAAATAACATTTGAAGGAACAGTGTTTCACATCCTGTGTAATGTCAGCTCTTAGTGCTCTCAATACTCGGCTCATCTGGTCGCACGTCGTGCACGCCACACGCTGAAGACATGAGCCCTACAGCTCATCTGCTTTAAGTAGAGGCAGTGTAACATAGTTGCATGCTGCCATCTTGTGGACACAAGCCTTATAAACAAGTATTTTCTCTTTTTTTGCAGAAAGGAAATAGTGTCCTCTAATGTTTATAGGAGGGTCCTGCAGCATTTTACATTAATCTCAGATGAATACATGTGTTGTGAGGACAAGAGGATCCAACAGACCAAAATACAGGATAATCTCTTCTGAATTTAATGTGAGATTTGTAGGAAGAAGAGACAAATTGCTCTGATGGACAGTTGCCCTGCCTGGGAGTGAATAGTTTCATTTGATGTTTTGGCTTCCTGAGCAGGTTTTAAAGTAACACAGACCTCTTCACTATAATTAGAACTGGGGCTACATGCAGCAGTTCTTGTTATGTTACCAAGGTATTGCTAATTATAATGCCTCTGTCTTGGCATAATGTTTATTTCACACGTTCTTGTTCTTAACTGTCTGGAGAAAAGCCACTTATAGATGAGAACTTGATTTATAAAAAGTCTTTTATTTTTAGGGTTCATAGTCTCTAATTATAGAGTGATTTGACTGCATGCTGCCTCTACACTAGCTCATATTTTTCTTTTAGATAATGACTTTTTCAGTATAATTTGGGAGATTGAATTAATGATTAAAAAAATATATGTTTAGCTTTGGTTAAATATTCAAACATACAATTAGTTACCACACTGTATCATAGATGAAGATCATCAAAGTGCAAAGACGGAGCCTTTTTTTTTTATATCTATTCCTCTTTGGTTAACCCTACGGAAGTCATTAAGGAGGAATGCCTCCTGCCATTTTCTGGCAGGATACATTGAGCCCTTTGGCTACCACATCTTCCGCTTCTCCCGTTTCTCATCTTTGTGTGTATTGTGAAGCAGTGGGATGAAGTGCAGTGTGGGAACATAGGTAGTGATTCACTTTTGGTCTCTGTGATCTTTCTCCTCCCCTTTCTGGTCTCTTTCTGTGAAATCTTTGCATCATGTGTCATCTTTCTGAATCATGTCCAAAGAAATGACGGGGAAGCTTTACATGTCCTGTCCTGATCATCTTTATTATAAACTGCACCTATTGTCATTCAGAGAGGTTTTCCTACGAGATTATGACAAAACAGGGCAGACTTACTCACACAGAGGGTGTCATTACAAAACATTTCCCCTTCAGATCACACTTCTTCCTTTAGAGTAACAGAAGCTGATGTTATCAGTTCATTCTACCAAACATGTCAGATCAAAGAATAAAAAGAAAGATAGTCTGTTACAGGAAACCTGAACCTGCTGAGAAATTACCTCCCTTTGCCTTCATTGATGAATTTAAATGCCATCATGATACAAAAACGTATAAATGCGATATCCAATGAATCATAATTATTTCTCTCAATGATCTGTTTTTTCTAGGATTTAGTTTCTCATGTTGAAATGTTGATGAATTGTCTACTTGGCATTTGAAGGCTTGTTGTGATGGTTACTACATCAGTTTTTCTCAGTAACTAAAACCAGGTAAGAAAAAGGGAGAGATGAGTTGTGGTTTTTCTGTTTTGCATTCATGAACGTCATATCTAATTTCAAAGAATGAACCAAGAGATAATCTTTCACTGGAGCTTATCAAAGTAAACTGATGTTTCAATGGTATATTAACTTGATAAAAACCATGAAACCAGTAACTGGACATATGAAAAGCTCAATGACTTTTTGGAATACTGAAAAATAAATATTGTCTTTTATACTGCATTTGTTTTAATCGGGTGTACCTAATAAACTCACAAACATATGTGTATATATATAATCTACAGGTATTTATTGTATTATTGAATGTGTTGCCATATACCACAGATCTGTCATCACAGCCACTGTGATATGAGGTATCATGTGTACAGTATTGTACAGTGTGATCAGGCACTGTGGCGTCCTGTGATGCTGCCAGATGGCACCTCTTTCTCACGCTGACAGTTAAGGTAGACCAGGTTGTCAGAGTAGAAAACATTTGTCACTTTCTTCTATATAAAGCCTTTTTTTTTAGCATTAAAAGCAGCATACAGTCATTTTTATGACACACAATAAAATAGTTGTTTGTAGCTAGAGTCAGAAGATTAAACATCATTATATGATGCTGCACAACCTGTATTGGTTTTGAACACTAATACCGCTATAACAATACTCATGAGAGTCCAAAAAATTGGAAACCAGTTTACATATTGAAAATCTCAGATCCTTACTCTTTACTACATATATCGATGTAAATCATTGTTTAATGATTGAACTTTTTTGTTTGTCTGTGCATCTGAATATTCCAGGGCTTAGTTGCACATTACAGATACATGTACAAGTTGGTTTATCTTTTATGTGACCAGATGTTTGTTCATAGCTGTGTGCTTGTGCAGATTTTCCACAGATACAATGTTGCAAAAGCAAACAAGGTTGTAAATGATGCATGAATTCAGACTCCACTCCAGTGACTCCACTCCAGAACTTGGATGTTCCTCCTTATTCTGCTGGGCCGCCCTGAAAGGAGCAGAGCTCCACACACACACACACACACACACACACACACACACACACACACACACACACACACACACAAGTAGTGTATACACACACACCCACCATGGGGAGGAAGTATAGCCTGTGACGAAGAGAAGAGTCCACACCACACACACACACACACACACACACACACACACACACACACACACATACATACAGAGAGCGAGCAAGAGAGAGAGAGAGCGAGCGTGTGGAGAGTTAGAGTGTGAACAAGAGCTTGAAGTGTTGATGTGACGTGTGGACTGGTCCTGTTTATGTTGTTGTTGTTGCTCAGTGTGATGTGATCAAGTGTGTGGATTAATGTGTTTGGAATACCTGTTTGCTGCTTTTGTTTGTGCCAAGGAAGGGGATGTCTGATGGATAACGTGCTGAGTAACTTTTTTGAGCGGAGATCTGATGGTAACAGTCATATAATTATGACTGTGAAGCTTGAATGAGTGATGTATTGCTGTTTACGTGATTTGTGTGTGAGTGATGTTACTTATTCTGAAGTACGTGTAGCACACGTTTGATGGTCCTCATTTCAAGCAGTCAGTTTGTGTGAAGAAGCGTGTGAGTGCTGTTAATACTAATGGTCCTGACCCATTAGGGTGAATGTGTCCTGTATACGTATGTTTTTTTGTCTTGATTTTTATAGTAACTGGGTGTGCTGTACTTGATGTGGTTTTGTGGTAATGCATGTGATGATATGTGCCGGGTAGTGTGTTTGTGTGTGTGAGAGTGTGTGTGTGTGTGTGTGTGTGTGTGTTTATGAGTGTGTGTTGGGGCAATGTACCGGCGTTCACCTTGTGCCAGAGGAAGGGTTCACTTTGACTTCAGTGAGGAGGTCATCAGGAAACTCCACGCCGCCAACCATGGCCATGCTCACAGGTTAGGACACACGGACGGGACTGTGCAGACACACGCACACACATTTCACTGCTGTCACACTTTGCATTATTTAATCTCATGTCATTTTACTTTTTCTTTTTACATTTTACAACTTTTTTTGCAGCTCTGATTGCTTGTGTTTAAATAAGAAGTTAAAATGCAAATGAGTCTACTATGATCTTTCATTATTTCCCCAGACATCTATAACTCCTCCCCTTAACTGAGTATGTGTCTACTCTATGTGTTGTCTTACTTCCTATTTCCCATATATTAGGCAATTCTCTCATGTGTTTCTCATCATCATAGTAATGCCTAACTGGAATGTGGTTACATGTGCTGTCACATGATTAGGTGAAAAAAAAGATCCAACTTACTTGAGGTTGTTTAGGTTTGATAGTTTTAGGGTGCAACTGTTTTGCAGAGACATGTTTTAAATAGATGACGTGAAAGATAGTTTGCCAGGCAAATCAGATGAATTTGTATATCATCCTGGCTTCTTTTAGTTCAGTGTGTATAGAGTCTGCAGACTGTAGACTGCCGGGTGGTGCGGTGATAGACAGACAAACCCAAAGGATGTATCTAAAAAAAAGAAAATAGAAACCCCAAATCATGACATTGAAGGTTCCACAATTGTCTTAGCCTTTAGCAAATCTTTACTCTGATAAATCTGACTCTTGTCGCCAAGCAGGATTTCTTGTCTGACCAGATTAGTTCTTGTTCTGAATCTCTTATAACATCAGTGTCTAACTCTTTCTGCATAATGATTACAGGTTGTACCACACAGACACAACACATCTACATAAAACTAACCTGAAGGTCAGGGTTCACAAGATGAATCAGAGGAGGGAAAAAGTCAGACTCTTTTCAGAGATTTCAATCAGCTTTGTGTTATTATCTTGCAGAAAAGCATGCAACATATCACTGGAGTCCACACATCAAAGAAGGGAAAAGAGTGAGAGTTGTGTTCAGACTGGACGGGATAAACAGAATAATGTAAAGAATTCCGTGTGTGGACGTCAGCCAGCTGAAAACGCGCGCTGCTGTATTGTTAGTTTTATTTAAGAGTTCACATGACCTCCTCTGTTGACATGGAGTACATTTACTCATAAGGATCATATCAGGAAAGCAGAAGGAAAGACAAATACACCGTACAGTATACAGGAGTTAACTTTACTACATAATTTATATTGTTTTCTGGAATTTGCAGGAAATTTCAACAAAAAAAGAAAAAGTTTTTTGTTTTGAAGAATAAAGTTGACATGTCTATGCAGGAAAACTTCAACTTATTGAGGCACCCAGTGAAATACCTAGTTATTTGTTTTGTGTCTAAAGTAAGAATTAAGCACTGAGGTGTTATTATGTGTTTTATCTCACTTGCATAATGTGACGGTTTATTTTCCTATTTGATCAGTTGAGATAAGATACACAGTGCATCGACAGTATAAACATAGTGACACGTAGTCATCCTTTATCACTGCGGTTTTGTTTTTAGTGGAGGACACAGTGATAGCTTACACCTGTAAAGATACCCTGCAGCATTGAGCCAAGAAGTTGTTATGAATAAAGCTTTCATTCAACTCCATAACCTTAGTTGAGAAGGAATATTGGCAGCAATTAATAAAGCACTGATGATAACGCTGACATTGATTACAAGCTGTGTTTGAATGTTTGCGTCAGTGAAAAAAATAAAGTGGTGCAAAAAAGAAACAAAAAAAAAAACTAGGCTGGTTCTCACCCCTGGAGGACTGTGGGTATTTTCTCTCAGCTAGAGACAAATCAGACGGTTTGTTTAGACTGGCGAAACTTTTAGTGGATGAGAGCAGAGCAAGGAAAGCTCTGCATGGATGTTTTGAAGTTGGAACGGCTTCAGAAAGACGTGACACTCCAGCGTTCTGATAAAACACAGTATAGCATACCCAAGTTTCCTCAACAGTGTTGTTGCAGTGTCACATACATTTAGTTTCCTTATCGTATATAAACATAATGCTAAATAATCTTTCTAAACAAATAACCCTACTGACACGGACCACTTTGTAATCATAACAGTCTGGAGACGTTAAATTCAGAAGACGTCAGTTATCCACCTCTGGTTGGGCTCGTTCCACTTCAGTGACTGAGGGTTTCCTGTGGAAAGTACTGGACTATACTACAGAAAGCAGAAGTACACAGTCAGAGTTTTGTACTGCAGCGTGTTTGAGTCATTAGACAGGTAGACGAGACCCATGTGAGCACTGGGAGACGATTACTCCACAGCCTCGTCCTCACACTGACGCGTGCATCATGAATACGCTGTGTGAATGTGCTTTTGTTTGTTCATATCCTGTAATATATTTAGACACATGCAGCTGCCCTGTACCATTAATGTTACATGCGTGCGCATGAATTAGCCAATGTAGCTCTACTGTAACGGTCCGTGCAGGGATTGTTTCTCACATGTCCTAGAACAGATAATCTCCCACAGAGATGAGCTTAACCAAATATTTGGACAGCGATCCAGATTCCTATGGCATAATAACAAAGATCACAGCTTCTCTTTTTAATCTTCTCCTCTGGGTGCGAGGTCCTTTTTTATTTTCAGCCTTCTCTGTAATGATATAACTGTGGAAACATTGGTTAAGACACAGTATGCAAATAAACAAATTAGACATCACTCGTAGCTTCTTAATAGTACTGTCTGCACAGTAGACGACATAGGAGGCCTTTTAGGATAAATGAGAGAAGCAGTGATGCTTGTAACGTGATTGTAATTGGTCACTAGACCAAAAACAATGTGGCTTAAGTGGATATTCTGAATCACAACTGTGATGGGAAAATTATCTTAAACTGCCTGAAAATGTCCAGAATTTTAATCCAGCATTATGTATAATACTGACTCTAAGGCTGCTCCTCAGCTCCTTCTTACATTTTGTTACTTTCAACATTTGATAACAGATTTCTTCTCACTCTTGGTGACCCATTTTCCTTTCCAGGACTGAGAATAACATCGCTCTGTGCTTCCATGTCCATGGGTGGGGTGCTGTGCTGTGTTGTAGAGTTTGTGGTTCAGCTGTATTTTAATTGTGGTGAACTTCACCTACAGTGCAGTATGTTGTTATGGAGATGGATATAAACAGAAAAATGTGTTGAGGACTTAGTGAGTCTGTCAGTCTCGGTTTTGTGGGCCAGGATTTTTGATTTGTGACTCGCCTAAAATGAAATTAACTGCCACCGCAGCTGTGAAGTGTGTTAGCAGGCGATAGCAGTGATTATGTCAATTAAGATAATGATAGAGATGATGACAAGTGATAATACTAGTGGCTGGTAGGATGTCGCAGAAGTTGACGATGATAATAGTAAATGTTGAGATCATGGTGCCAAGCAGGTAAAAAATGGATCTGCAGTGGTGGAGGAAGTATTCATTGCCTTTAATGCAGAATTGTTTCATTACCAACATTCAACCTGTGCTTAAGTGAATGGAACAGAGAGAGCTGCATAATATACTTCAAACATCATTTTGACTCTAATCTTTGTAGTTTTATGTGTAAAATATTGGCTCTCTCATCCCGCTTGTCATTTATGTGAGCGATGTAGGCAAGTTTGCAAGTCAAATGTTTCCTCGACAGACCTGCTGACGACTCACAGACATTGAACATTTGACAGCAAAGTTTAGCAAAAAGTATAATAGTTTAAGTGGAGCAGGTGTTTCAAAACTCTGATTAAGTATAGTGGAGTTATGTGTCTGTGTCTCGGCAAAATCCATTTTCCTAAAGTAATTGTTTAAAAGTTTCCTGCATATACAGCTCAATGTGAGTAACATATAGTAATAATAATAATAATGATAATAATAATAATAATAATACATTTTATTTGTAACACACTTTACATTTAAAAACATCTCAAAGTGCTAAACATAAGTATAAACCACAAGATGATTGTAATAGAAAAGAGATGCCACACTGCAATCTACCAGCCCAGGCATGATCTTTAAAACGACGTGTTGCCTTGATTCTGTCCCTTTCCCATTTGATATTTTGTCTTCGCTGTTTGCGTTTTAGCCGTCTTCACTTCGAGTTAAATGAAATTTAACTTCCTCTGTTTCAGTTCTAATAAATAGCGATTGCTCTGTTGCCCTCTGTTCTATGCAACTGCTAACTCTGCCTGCACACTTCCACAGACACCTACTTCACACACACACACACACACAAGCACCACACATACGCAAGCCGCCCATAGCCCTTGTTCATTCATCATAACCATAATCATCACAGCCTCGGTCAGTTCTGCTTTGTGTTTCCTCCTGTGACATGAGAGCTGTGTATTTAGACGGTAAATGACCACACAACTTTGTACTTAAATATGTGTTTAACAAATGACTTAGCGCAAGGCCTGATTACAGTAGCAACTACTTTATATTATTATTACTACTTTATATGAGTGCTGCAGCTTCTGTTTTTGGTCATATTTTATAAAAGGTCAGGGGACATATTTGATCTCAGTGTGTTTGTATATTGATGTAATTGCTTGTTTTCATAAATGAAAGGTTAGAACCAACGCTTGACCTCAGGGCAGAAGAATAATTGTCACAGTTGATGCAACTTGTCAGTAAATATTTCCATTCTTGGGAAGAAACTGTTACATGAAATTATTTGGATGTTTGAGCCTCATTGTGCAGAATGACATTTGCCGATGGGAACATTTCTCTGCACTTATTTTGGTTCTGAGTTTAGATTAAGAAAGTTTTTGGGTATGGAACCAGGTCATAGTCCTGCGTTCTGTGTAACTTGTGTGATATCTAGAAACGTGTGGAGGTGATCTGTAGCTTTAAAACCTTCCTCTGCTGAAATAACACTTGGGAATCACAACAACTGTGATTGGTCAGCTTGGACTTCCTCGTGTTTCCTCCTACTAAAGTTTCTGATACCAGTAGATAGTGTTGACATTAAAAACTAAATTTCAAGGAAGTGGAAGAGAGAGCCAGCAACCTGTAGCCTTTTTAGTTAAACGCACCTTAAAAAGATGTGAGTGTATGAAAGTAAATGCGATGATTATACAGAAGTAGTTAACCTGGATGCAACTCCAGCTTTGCAAGTACATACACAGTCACACTTGTATTACAAAAAGAATGAAAGTCTGTAAACGCAGTAACTGGATTATAGTAATTAGAGCAGGATGAAGCCTGATCATGTGTGATGCATCTGTTGCATCAGTGAATGATATTCACTGCTGAACTAACCTGTATTGCACAGGCTTTCTGTGGAAGGACTGCTGTTAACCACACCTTAAAGATCCATTGTTGATACTATCTTTTGTTAGATTGAATCATTTGATCCAGACGTTATCAATGTTGAGAGTGATGTATTTTGGTTGTGTTCAGACTGCAGGCAAATCAGATTTGTTTCCCAAATCACATCTGGTAGACAAACTGCCTGCACTGTCTGCAAGTGATCTGATGAGAAGTGACATCACCAACCTACCTTCATCTATCTGAGCTGCTGTAGTAATCATGTAAGGTGTCGGTAATTACATAGCCATTTTCACTGTGTTTTGAGTGACTCAAAAACAGTTCAAACCTCCTTAAAATGTGGTTTGGATTCAATTTACGTAACAAGCCACATTTCATGTGGTTACAATCTGGATTTGGGCTGGTTGTCTAAACAAGGCCACAGACACAATATCTTCACACTGAATCATCTGAAGGGAAGCAGGACAGGGAAGCAGCACTTTTTAATCATTCCCACTCTGGAGTTGCTTTTAGTCACAAAGACAAACAGGCATGTTGGGGCTAGATTTTGGCATTGAACATTTAGATTTAATGTAAGATTAATGTTTTACAGTAATGATAGATTGACCTCCTATATTCTGATTTCTTTGTTCTTTCTGAACAGTCACGTGCAGTAATGTCTGCCTCAGCATGTGTGTGTTTGGACTAGCTGGTGTAATTAAACTGTTTTCAGATGTTTCTGCTGCAGCCTCATGTAAGGGGTTGGAAATCTTACTGAGATCTTTGGAACATTAAATTTAGCTTCTATTTTTGCCCAGTCTGATGGGATCAACTCAATCAGTTCATAGAGCCCTTCTGGGGCATTTCAAAGCTCTGGCACATTTTACTGAGCTGGCTGCTTTGACAGAAAACTTCTAGTTTAGGATCCACTCTCTGGCTCAGGCATCTCTCATTTCTGTGAGAGGATTGTTGGAAAACATCCGTCTCCCTTATTCTACACAAGAAACTGTACCCATAATGTAGTGAAGCAGATGGTTTTTACCTATGGTTGTTCTAGGAAGGAAAGACTCATATGACAGTAAAACAAAATCTAATTCAAGTCAGTGTTAAAGAAATAATGTGTAAACGTTGGCGAAGGCTGGGACAAACAGGAGGTGTTACCATGGCACCTCTGTTTGCACAGCCAGACAGACAAATGGTCACTGGTTTCCCCCTCACCATAACACACAGGACGGAAGAGATTAATTCAAAGTATAAGAATGCTTTCTCAACCTGTCTGTGACACTCTGTGGCTCTCTCCATTCAGAAAGCACAAGCGTCTGTTTCTTCTTAACACGCCTTTTTGTACTCAAGGTGTCTGGTATTTAAAAACAACCATTAATCTAAAGCAGTTAAAGTAAAAGAGACAAATTCCAGCAAAAGCAAAGCATTGATTCAGGCCAAATGGAGCAAAAATGCCTCTATGAATGATAGTAGATCACTTTTACAGCATTTAAGTGACCCCAGATGAATGGACTTGAAATCCATCTAGACATTTAGGGGATTTTCTCACTTCTTTTTCTCAACATAAAGTCACAAACCTCTTTTATTCCTGAGTTTACTTCCATTGTGGCTTTAAGGAAACCATCACAGTCCAGAACTGTAGTTGCCCCGATAGATTAGGGAAGGGTGTGACCACTGCATTCAAGGTGTTTCCTGTCATGGTATACAATTTCTCGCCATATTCATTTACTCATTATTTAACCAGATTTCAAGTTTGAATGTTCAACTATGTAAAGAACAATACTGACAGCATTTGCTGATTGAAAACTTGCCTTGGACCTCAATGACCTGGTGCTTGACTACCACTTATCTTAACTGATAGCATTTAGATTTGGATTGGACTTGTTCCAGAAGACTGAAAAACAACTGCAGGATTCAGTTTTTGTTCCATTAGGTCATATTTTATTCCTCTTTTTTGCCCAAATCTGCGTCAAATCTTTAATCTTACTGTCCGCACATTTGTTCTCCCTGCTTACCTACAGCCGCAAAAACAAACATGCAGGATACTGAGTTGTCTCACTCTTCCAGTAAATCAAAGCCAGTCTTTCTAGTCAGTGGTGAATTTCTACATGGAACAACACCATTGTCTCAGAGCTCGGAAGCAGCAGAGTCATTTCCCAGGAAAAAAAAACACACATTCTGTTCATCACAAACCGTCCTATTCATCTTTGAGTATCTTCATCTTTGATTTTTTTTTTTAAAACCATATAAGCAACTTCCTGAATTCCTGTGGATTTCTAAAGAATACCCCCAAAATTATTTTGTATAAATCTGGATTGGTTTACTAACTTATGTCAACTTTGTGTATTTCAGCCTGCAAGTTTTCGTTTTTTCGTTTTATTTCTGTTCAGACTTCTCAGATCCATCAGGTGCACTTTGTTCTTTCTATCTGAACATATAAACACATAAGAAAACAAGTCTTTTTTGTGTTTGGTTTTGATCTCTGAAACAAAAAGCATGATCAGTCACAACCGTGTCCCACATTCACTCAGAACTTAACTTCAAAACTGCATTTTCTTAGACCTATAATCGTTGATCAGTGAGTGCGTGTGTGTAGGAGGAAACTTTCAGTTTTACTTTAAACCGCAATCAAGAGCAGTGTTGGGAAACTATAACTTCCAGATCATCCAAACTGATCCTGGTGACGTGTTCGAAGTAAAACTGAAAGCTTGAAATAGGAACAGTGATTCTTATTGAGTAATACTGACAAAGCAGTGAGTTTACTTAAAGTGAATAAGACTTAATTACAGGCTTTTTTTGGTCAAAACTAACACATGAAATGATGTTAACTAAAATGTTTTGTTCATCAAACATTATAAAAAATGGATTAAAGAAAACAGAACTAAATACCACTTATTATATAACACATATTTGTATATCAGATATTTACTTGGATGTTCATATATAATTAATTCATTATGGATAAATATTTACTTGAATTTGAAATGGTTCTGCTGGAAATTAACAGCTGCTTTTACACAGAAGATAATAACAACATTAAAATAATAGATATGACATCTGTGTGTGAGAGAAAAATCAGCCCTCTAAAATGTAGCTTTAGCCAAACTGGCTCAGCTCAGTGCAGCTGACTGATTACAATCAATTATCCCAATTTTGGGCTTGTTATTAACGATATGAATAATCATAACAGGCTGTCATGGCTGTCAGAAGAAGACACCTTGTTTTTGTGAAGACAGCAGACAGCCTCTGTGTTGTTATTGGTTGTCTTGTGTTGTTTTAGGACCAGTTGCTTTTTTCTTTCTTGCTTTTGCTTTGGTTTAAAACTTGTTATCATTACTGTTTGAGACTATTAGCAGAAGCTAACTGGGATCTAATGTGATCCAATAAAATAGGGTCATAAATGGTGAGACCTTTTCCATGTCTGACAAGTGTGTCATCCTCTCTGCTTATCCATCAGTCCATCAGTAAGACAGATGCCGCCGGATCATGGGAAAGGAATGTCGTGTCACTAAAGCTAATGACTTTGGGGTCAGACCGAGCATTTCCTGATTGCTTTAGTGAAACAACACCACAGACATGACTGACTGGCTGTATATCATAATAATCCATAATTGGCTTGAAAATACATCTATCATCAAGGATTTCCTAGGAACCAGTGTCGCTTGTGGTTCTAAATACCATCATGTAAAAAATTCTGAACACAAATGATCCACACAACCTGGTGCTTTGATCCTTTTCAACATCCGTTCACACGTTGTCAGATTCCTTAAAGTTAAGCTAGTTTGATTATTTTCTCTCTACCTAGCAATCTCATAATTGTTATAAAACATGTGGCTTGTGATTGTTTTGAACCCTCAATAGTTTGGATAAACTGTACTTGTTCTCATCCTGTCTTCTCTGAGAAGGTCCTGAAGGACTTGAAGTTTGTATTTTTGCATCTGTGTATGTTTACATATAGAGACATAAGAGAGAGAGAGTGAGAATGATTTCCTAGACAAATGCACTAATCCACAAAACCACCAGGACACCCTATTTCATACACAAGGGCCTTTGTTGGCAAGGTCTGTCTTTGTGTTGTTATTCGAAGGCTAAAATCTTTGATATCTTGTATTTATTCTGTTAAGCAGACCGGAGTAAGAAAAAAAAAAAAAACACAACCATGAGATAAATGCTGCTTATTTTCTTTTTTTCTTTTCTTTTTTTGCTTATTTTGCCTTTGAGTAATTGCAACAGACAACAATTACAAAGTAGTTAGAAAACCGGGTTATGGTTTAGTTTAGTTTATAACCACAGTTAAACACAGACAAAACCATCTAAGCTCAAACGCCTGTTGTAGCTTTCTGAGCTCTCGAACTGGAGCAGTCTGGAGACATCTCGGTGAAAATGTTACAGCTGGAGTGTTATAATCCTGTTAATGGTTGGCTGGTTATGTTTTTCATATGAGGAAAAATTGTGAAAAACATTTGCATATGATGTTAATGTGTTTTTAATGCATCTCGCATCTAGCAATTTCCCCCCTCATAGCATCTTTACCTTTGCTGCAGCATAACTGCATTTATTTGAGTTGAGTCTTGTTGTGCCTATAAATGTGAACCTGGTTAAAAATTATAAACACATATGGAAAAAAAAGTCAAGTTCTGCATGTCTGTGGATAGTGTGATGAGGCTGGAGTACAGAGATAACCCAGACAGACACAGCAGGGAGAACATACTTAAATGTTATATAATTCTTTTTTTTTTTTGTTGTTGTTCTCATCAGTCTCAGCTGTTTGTTGTCATCGAAAAGAGTCGACTGTCACTTATACTCAACTCTACAGTCTACGGAAGAATCTACCCGGTCACAATCAGGAACCAGGGAATCAAACTCAGCCTCTTAAATTTACACTCGTTGTGCACTGATAATGTCTCGGCTTCAGCATTACACTGTTCCCATTCTCATATTTGTGTGTTGATGCTTACATAACACAATAGCCATCAGCCTTCTGTGCTGACTGAGGGAGGAAGGGGGGTGCTGGTTGTGACGTTGCTGTCTATTTTTTCCCCTCCCTCTCTCTCTCCATTCAGCCTCTCATAATAGCATTAAGCTTTCTCATAACACCTGTACCTCGACCGTTCCCCTTCAACATGACTCACATGACTGTAAAGACTCTCTGAGGATGTGACTCCAATCATGGTTGATGCGAACAAGCTGATTTGTTGATTTAGCAGCAGCTGAGCACATGACAGTTCAGCTAACTGAAAAACATGATCTGTGATAATTATGTTTGAGTTTTAATGTGACCTTAAATGTAACGCTGCTGCATGTTACACATGTTGTCTCTCTCTCATCTTACCAGTCTGCATGGAGCTGAAACAAATCTGCATTCTTTCAAGGCGGTTTTGGCACAAAATAGAAGCCATGGGTCTTTACTGAAAGCATTTTTGGACAAATGGTCCTAAGAGGCATTTGTTGGCACAGTGAAAATGTCATCCATTTGAATTTCCTTGGTAGTGCATATTATTTCCAACTTTTTGATCTTTTATTGCAAGTAAAATAAAGGGTAGACAGTTGTAAGATGTGTGTAAGGTGTGTGTGTATTGTGGTTTACTCAACTCACCCTGCACTGGCTCCAGAGTTATTCGTTTCTACACGTGATAGCAGAACACACAAAGCAGTGGATTGCCCTGAGGGCAGAGGTAGTCAAGCATTCAATGCATGGTGCATAGTGCAGGCATGCATGTGTACGCATATATAAAGCGTACACATGCACTTATCTTTTACCTTTTGATCTTTTGTGTGATGTGTGATGCTTCATGCGTCATTCTAGCATATTTGGAAACAGAAAGTTACACAGGAAATAATGCATCAAATGCTTTGCACTACATTTAGAACCACGTTATAATTCAAGAACAAAAAAAGAAAATGTCAGATATTCATTTTAAGTAATCAAAGGTAGCAACGTATCCTGTTCACATGTTTGTGTTTTGGGTTTGTCTACGATATCTCACGAAGGTGACCGTGACCTCACAAAACATGTTTTTGTTTCCTGTGAGTGCGATATCTCAAGAAAGCCATGAGCAAATATCTTCAAAGCCAAAGGTTAAAGGTCAAGGCCACAGTGACATCACAAGACATGTTTTTTTTTTTGGTGCCTTGATTATGACCTTTAATGGTGTGATGAAGGAAATCGCTACAGATTTGGCAGTAGCATTTACTTTTATTTAAAGGTCACTGAGACTGCACAAAGCATGTTTTTGGCCATAACTCTGAATCTGAAGCACTAATTACCTGCAACTGTTTGGTGAAAGCAAACGACCATAACACAGTATTTCTAATTTCTCCTCTGTGAATTATTACACTTTTCCATAGATTCAGTATTGTAGTTCAACTTCATCTTCCAACATGTCATATCAAATGTAAACCTGCTGTGTGAGACAGAAATAAATTGACTTGATGTGGAGATCCATAAACAAGTTAGTGGCTTTTACATGATCAGATGTTAAGTCATGTTTTAGCTGAAAGAACATTTTCCAGCTTCCCAGGACTCTGCAGTGAGACTTTAACAAACTGATGGGATCACACATTACACCAAACTCCCTAATTAAAATATAACTTCTGAGACCCTCTGCACATGACAGAGTTGTTTTGGTCTCTGAACATTGAACAGACTCGAAGCTTCAGAGTAGGAACCTCTGAGTGTTTCAAGCTTTTGCCCGTGTGTGTGTGTGTGTGTGTTTGTTTCTATATCATTCAAATTCAAGCAACGTTGATTTATTGCTCGTTCCTTTCATAATTTGTCTCTTTTTTTCTGAAACTATTTGAATCTACTATCTACGAGCTTTTAATCATAAGCAATTTTTGTATTTGGGTCCAAAATCATATTAAAAAAAAAGAAAACATTTCACTTTCCCTGGGGATAAAACGATAAAAAAAAAAAAAGTGATTTCCCATCCATTCACTCTCACATGTCCTACAAATAATATAAAGAATCCCTGCCACTGAGGCTTCTATTGTAGCATATCCAAATGCCATTTATTTATTTCTAACTTATAGTATTGTACACTGCAACTTGAATTTCCCTGAAAGAACCCCAGCGGGATGCATTTTCCATTCCATATTTCATTATAACAAACCAAAGAGAAGCACACACACACATGCAAATGCACACACACACACACACACATAAGAAATTAACTTTCCGAGCATGTTTCTAGCTGAAGTTTGTTGTGTAACCAGCACCACTACTGCTGGTGTGTGTTTACTACACAGAGGGAGCAGTGATGGCAGAACAAAGCAGTGAAAGAGGCTGGCTTTCAGGAACTCACACTTCAGTGGAAAACGAACAAAAATAATTAACATGACATGCGGTTTGTTTTTGGGAACTGGCGTCTGGGAAATCCCACCACAGCAAACAAAAAAATAAGAAAAAAAAAATCATGCTTAGGATAATGCCTCTTCTTTCTTAATGATGTCGTAATGAGATATTCATCATCATCACCATCATCATCCTGCATTCTTCTTCATCACAGAGTCCTCCTCCGACTCCTTCTCATGAACACTGGAGCCTCAGTCTTACTAATTTCCTGTGAACAGACACGGTGCACTCTAGCGTGTCACTATGACCTTTTCTTGCCCAGTCATGTCAGCTCAGTGCATCTGAATATGTGTGTTTGTGTGTGCGCGCACACGTGCTGTACATAATTATGTGTGAGAGTGTGTGACTAGCTTTATCTCTTAAGGGATGTTGAAAGTACACGTGAAAGAATTTCTCTTCCCTTTTTTTCTTCATGCTCAGTCATAAAACATAATCAGGGCAAGGTAACAAAAAGGAAACCTATCTGAGTAAGGAGGAGTCAAAAACAAAAAAGTATAATTTTTTTTTTGTTTGTTTTAAAGGCTGTAAGGAGTTTTTAATGGTGAAAAGCTTTTTGGTGAAATTCCAAGATATTACTGTAGAAAAATTGAGTTGAGTCACTGAGAACTGGAAACCCAGCTGTGATATTTTTCTGCCTGGAAAAGTAACACCAGTGTGTGTGTGTGTGTGTGTGTGACACACATACATATATACATACATACATCTCTGACCAATATATGTCTTTATATTTGTGTGTTTTCAGTTTCGATGTGGAGAATGGCCCCTCTGCCAGCTGCAGCCCTCTGGACCCCCAGGCCTCCCCCGGCTCTGGTCTGGTCCTCCACACTAACTTTCCCGGTCATAACCAGCGCAGAGAGTCCTTCCTCTACCGCTCTGACAGCGACTATGATCTGTCACCCAAGTCCATGTCACGAAACTCCTCCATCGCCTCTGAACTGTAAGTAGCAGTGCAGCGAGCGCGCAGTAATACAAGTATGCACATGTTAGTGTCAGTCAGACTTACACTGACTGCACATTCCAGTTTATCTATATAGATGAGAGATGCGTGATTACAGAAAGTAATAGTTTTAGTTGTGGGTTCTGAAAGCGGGTGTGTGATATTTTCAGACCCTTTGTTGGATTAACCGCCTTCATAACAAGATGGAAATGTACATCCTCAGCCCTGAAACGGTTGCACGTCAGTCTCTGGAAATATTTATTGTAAATACCCACATGTAACAACAAAATAGCAACAAGACAGCAAAAACATAACCTTCACCACTTCCTCACTCAAAATAATGACTAATATCAGCACTTCCTGTACCTGGATTTGCTTTGGCCTTCCTGAAAAAGTCTCCTGCGTCATCATCTGTAGAACGGAGGGTGGTGCTTCAAACTTTCAGGGTGTGTTGTTTTTAAAATGTTTGAACAGATTATTCATATGGCACTTGCTCTGTAACTGTAACTTTTTTTCTCTCACAAGTTTAAAGCAGAATGTGTGACTATGTGTTTCTCACAGTCATGTGATACAGGCCAGCTACATACGTCAGCACAGAAAACGCTAGGAAATGATGCAGCCATCCACATTTTGTGTATATATATATATATATATATATATATATATATATATATATATTATTTTCAAATAAGAAGCGCGTGAGTATTGCAGTATCAATTCAACAGTGTTGATCCACACAAAAGTTCAAACACTTGTGGCCGAAATATTTATTGGAGGCAGAACATTGTATTGTAACAATAAATAATTTTTATTGTCTAAACTAACAACAGTGGAGCACTCTGGGAAATGTTTTTTTTAATGATTAAATTAACTAAATAAAAATGTAACTTTCCATGCTGAGGGACTAATAAAGGATTCTCTTCTTAATCTTTGCCTGAGCAGTAATAACAGTAATAATCAGCCGATTCCAGTATGTCTGAGACAGGCTGATTAATTGGTCTGACACCAGTCACATGTCATAACGTCTCAACCTCCTTTTCAGATGTATCCCATTACTCTTTCACATTTAGCCCATTTACTCCCTAGAGTTGTTACAGTACAAGTCATGCCAGTTTATAGTCCCACTGAACTAGAAACACTCTCTCTCTGCAGCATGACTCTATCTGTGATGCAGCGCATGTCATGAACACTTAAGTATTTAGTACATTCACACTTTCATGTCCCAGTGATACTTTAACAGTTTGATTTAGAGGATTATAGAATAATAGTGTAGAAACTTTAATGGCTGTGAGATACATAATCGTACTGGTTATGTATTTCACAGCCATTAAAGTTTCAGTATTTTACTGTATATACGTGTGTATGGCAGCTCAGTAGTTTTTCTGGACTTTATTTGATGTCAGTATATTGTGATATTCAGAAAATTACAAGTAAAATGATCAAAATGACAATTTGGGCAAAAATGTTCAGTTTTATTGAAATTGAAAGACAACTTTCCCAGGGCTACACCTGAAATTTGAGTTGGAATTATTATGATTTTAGAACATTTCTTAATTTAAATTTTCAAAGTTCTTTTAATTTAGATGGAAGAAATCTGGAACTGAAAATTATTTTTTGTCGGAATGAATAGTGAATGAACGTATTCCCTGTTTAATGCACATTAATCAGCCATGAGAACTCTGTATCTGCACTACTGCTCTGCCCCCTAGTGGCAATCTGAAGGTAGAGAATCTATAGTTTGAGTGGGTAAAGCATCCTTATGTGACTCCAGACGTTACACAACATGATAAAAATCTGAATCCCACCGAAGAGTAATTTAGTCTCATAGCCACATCACAGTTACTATTAGAGCTGAGTGCCTTACAAGGTTACATCCCGTCGGAACAAGAGCCTCCTGTTTTTGACCTGTGGCGATCCTCCCACACCCCCTCCCTCTCCACAGTCCAGCTCATTCAGTTAATTATAGTAATGAGGCTGGCTGGGTCCCAGACTTCATTGTTGTCTTTTAGCATTTTTTTCTTTTACCCATGACCACAGTGGCATAAATACACACAACATCAGAACCTGACATGATTCGAATTGAAATTCCTTTATTAGTTCCTCTGAGAAGAAGTGGAAAACACAAGAAACACAAGAGACTAATAGAAAGAGACTATGAAATAAATAATTGAAGGGGGGCGCCTGGATGGCCGAGTGGCTAAGGCACATCATGTTGGCGTATATGCCGTGCAGATGTCCGCCGGTTTGAATCCCGACCAAGTCGACCTTTCCTGCGTGTCCTTCCCCCACTCTCCTCCCCGTTTCCTGTCTCTCTACACTGTCTCTGATTAAAGGCAAAAATGCCCCCCCAAAAATAATAATAATAATTAAAGGAATAAAAAAATAAGATGAAGTGTCCAACGTAAGTGACTTTTAGGACTTGTGATTACTGGTGGCAGTGCTGAATGTACTTAGTCTTATAGCTGCAGGAAGGACTGAGAGCTCCTTTATACATTTGGGGTAGAACAGTGAGCCACTGAAAGAGATCTGCAGACCAATGAGTGAATCCGTACCCAGCTCAGAGCTGACCTTCCTGATCAGTTTGTTCAGTCTTTCCTTGTCAGCTGTAGAGATGCTGCTCGCCCAGTCGACCACACCATGAAAGATGGCTGATGCCACCACAGTGTCAAAAAAGGTCTTCAGGAACAGAAAACCTGAATCTCAACAACAGATGCAAGAAGTAGATGTTTGTATTTGAGGATGTTTCTTAAATCTTTGTCTATTTTGTGTGTTTTCAGACATGGTGATGACTTGATCGTAACACCTTTTGCTCAGGTAGGTGTCCTCATTTGTACTTGTGATTCAAAATTAGTCTGATATGCATCCGTACTCCATGGGCTGTAACACCAAACTGTACAGGTTACACAGAAGTAAACAGATCAGCACAAAGGGCTGAGAATGTATGATCTCTATTCATTTCTCAAATAGAAACAAAACAAAATTAAACTGTTTTTTGTATTTTTTTTTTGTTAGGAAAAGATGCAAAGGATTTTAAAAATATGTCTTATTAATTATCTGCTCCTCTGTTTTTCTAGGTTCTGGCGAGCCTTCGAAGTGTAAGGAATAACTTCACTGTGCTGACCAATGTCCAATGTGCCTCCAGCAAGTAAGTTCTACCAAATCAGGACCAGTAACAAACTGACTTTTTCATATGTGGACTTTCCCCCACAGATTGCAAGTTAGTGAAGAATTAAAAGTCACAGTCTAAAAAGTCTAGAGAGTTTAAAGAAAGAACCACTTGATCATAATATATGAAGAAGTTATAAGTCAAGATGAAGTCCAGTTAGATTCTTTTCGGATTAATTTCTCTCATCAACATTAAACTCAACATCAAACTCCTCAGCTTCTTCAATAACTTTGTCTTTTCATTTCTTAGGAAAAACACACAAAACAGGCCAGACTACTGCTCACTGGGTTAAAACAGCATCTATGCTCCAACTACAGTTCAGTCCTTTCACCACAAGGAGGCGGTAGCTGCACAGCTAAAGTAGTCCAGCAATGCCTTTTACAAATGTATATTAATATACACAGAGATTTTCTTCAAGTGGAACATTTCAGAGTAGTGATTTCATAATAAATAAACATTACAGAGATTCCAAAATAAAAGCATGGTGATAATTTTAGTGTCATCTCATATCTCCTTTCTCTTTATGCATCAGTTAATTAAAATGCTTTCAATTCAATTTTCAAGTCAGTTTTATTTATATAGCGCCAGATCATAAAAACATTTATCTCAAGGCGCTTCACATAGAGAAACCCAACATTTCCACAATGAACAAGTGCTGTTAAAAGGGAGAAAAAACTCCCTTTTAACAGGAAGAAACCTCCAGAACCAGACTCAGAGTGGATGGACATCTGCCTCGACCGGTTGGAGTGAAATTAAAACAGAGAAAATAAAGAGCAAAAAGAGAAGAGACAGAGGAAAGGGAGGGAAGGAGGACGGGGGAGAGGGGGAGAAAGAAAAGGAGGATGACCAGGAAGAGACAATAGAGACTACATATTTACAAGTAGTTTTTAAAGCCAAATTACCATTACAATAATATATGGGGAGGGGGGGACACAACTGCGAGAGAGAGCAGATGAGTGTTAATAATATGTAATACATTGATATAAAGACATCAAGGACGAGGGACAGAGAGAAGAGGTGAAGTGTATCAGAGTTCCCCAGCAGTCTAATCCTATAGCAGCTTAACTAAAGGATGGTTCAGGTCCATGTCCCACCTGGACCATCCTAAACTATAAGCTTTATCATCAAGGAAAGTTTTTAGTCTAACCTTAAATGTAGAAAAGATGTCTCCCTGGGAGTCAGTTCCATAAAAGAGGAGCCTGATAATTGAAGGCTCTACCTCCCATTCTGGTCTTGAGAGACTCTAGGAACCACAAGTAAACCAGCAGTTTGTGATTGAAGTGATCTATTAGAGTAATAAGGAAATATGAGATCGTTTGTAATGAATGGCCCTGTTGTGGTGAAGCAAGCACACCCACAACTACTCACACAGAAGGAATGTCTCATTGGTATGCATTTAAAGTATTTGTAGTCGTGGCTGCTTTGATTCTGTGGCACTTAAGTGTCAAGAGCATCATATTTGTGTCTTATGACAAAACATGAAATAATTGAATATATTTAGGCCTGTAATGACAGAGAGAAAACGGCATGTTACCCTGGAATATTAAATATATTTGATTATTGTAATATATCTGACTTGGTGTGAATGATGCTTGGTTGATAAAACTATTTAAAGAACATGTTACGAGCAATGTTCTGGTTTTAAAAACTTCTCAGATCTTTCTCACACCTGTGCACTTTAATTCCTATGAATATTTTCACACAAATCTGGTCTGTAGTTGAAAAAAAACTACAGTCCATAGTTTTTGTGAGTTTAATGAAAACAACACAATTCTTCAAAGCTGCAGCAGCAGTCACCTTCACCATCACACCCACAGTGGAGGTGAGACTGCAAATGCAGATATAGTGGAAACACAAATGTAGGGCACCTTTCTCTCTCTTCTCCACTGTAAAGACTTAACTGTGGTTTCTAAAGATGCTGAGTTGTTCTCTCCTCCATGGGCTTCATTAACAGTTTATAGTTTTAGAATAGAGCAGAGCTTTTCATGTTTTATTATTTTACATATTAAATCAGAGTAAATTTGACATTACATCGCATCTTTTACTGGTAACCAGTGTCAAAAAGCCACATTAAATACTCTTTGATTCAGTATTTAAAACAATAAACATCAGGGAGGAGTGGTGTTTGCACAAACAACAGTAATTTAGTATTTCAATCAGGATAATAAGTTCTTTATTGCAACATGCGTTTTAGTTTACCAGGGTTGTGGATGTAGAGGCTGCATTTAATGACATGTACAAAGAAACATGTACAAATGAGTAAGGGGAGTTGGCAGAACTATGGAAAGCAACTATGAAACAACTGCACCTGTTTAAACCATCACAATAAATACATAATTGGGGAAAAAACGTATAAAAGGCACCTGGCACTTCTAACTACATGTTTGATCTCTTGTCATGAACTGTTGAACTTGAGTTTGATGACAAAAACACTTATTTTCTCCTCTGCAGAGACTTAGACAAGGAGTTCTGCTATTGACTATATAAATATATTATATATATTTATATTTTTATATGTTATTCCATGTTAGAGGAAAATGTTTAGCTAATCAGTCCCATTCTGGACCCTTTCACATATTTTCTCAGGCTTAGGGTTGGATTTAGGGTTAATCCCCATTTCAGAAATATTTTTGTAATTTGGGTGAACTGAATCCTTTAATGTAATATTTGTTTTAGGTTATTTTTCATTTTGTAACTCTTTTCTCTTTCCCATCTTTGTTTGTTTCTTTCAGAAGGTCTCCTGCAGCAACAACTCAGCCTCCAATCACCAGAGTTTGTCTCCCAGGTAAGAAGCTCAGAGGAATGTCCGGCTACGTGTCTGACTCTTTTAAAGCTGCGTGAAGAGTACATCTCTTTTTTTTATCTATCTGGTTTATATCTGGCTGAAACATTCTTCTGGCTCCATTTTTTCTTGTTCTCATTATTCTCTCCTCCCTCCCTCCCTTCCGCCCATCCCATTTTTTTTCTCTCATGAACTCGCCTACGTGACGGCTTTCACTTTTTTCACCATCTGTCTCCGGCTCTGACATTGTGGTCCAGACTATTTTGTCATCAGGCTCATTAACCTTGTTCAAACACAATTAAATGGGTAGTTCAGACAAACACACTCGTACACACAGAGTACGGCCTATTAAAGCAGCTCACTCAGAGATAACGGTGAAACCTCTCTTTCCTTCACTCATCAACTTCAATTTAACGCAACCGCTTGTGTCTGCATGTGTCTTAACTGTATGTGTGAGCATGTGCACATACAGGCCAGTAAGAGGCAGTTTGAGTAACAGGCCACAGATGACATCATGAGCGCTGGACACAACATCTCGTCTCAGCAAAGATAAATGTTGTTTTACAATAACTCTGTATGGTGTCTCTGTGTGTGTGTGTGTGTCATTTCAACACAAGAATGAGGGGAAAAAAAGTGATTTTATTTCTCGTTCACACTTTTAGATGAAACAAAACTATGTGACATTTACAAAAACAGGAAATTTCAGAGATAACGAAACCTGAAAAAAAAAAAAAAAAAAACATTTGAAGTTCATTTTATTATTCATTACACATTTATTAAACTATTGCAAATACTATTGATGTGGCGCAGATGAACCCGTCATGGGCAGACCTTTGTTACTCAATAACTCTGAACATTCATGAATCAGAACATCTACGTAAAATCTCCATTAGAGCGGCAGTCACCTTGAATTTTATGAGTTATTGTAGTTTGGTTGAACAAAAGTAAATAGAATGACAATGATATTCGAAAAACAATAATGTGTCAGAACTTTTACCTCATATCTGTGGACAGATGTTCCCACGCTCTGGGCAACGAGCTGAAAATGTTGACATGTGTGGTTGTGTAAAGTGAGAGAGATGAGCAAAAATGAAAGTGAGAACAATCAGGTGAAGTTAACCATCCATTAACCAGCATATTTTACATCAAACCAACTTAGGCTAGACATGACATCAAAGACTCAGCTCAGTGAGAACTGAAAATCCTACAGGGCATGTTCAGGGTACGTTGTAATTCTTCATGTTGGCCACGAAATCCATTTAAAAAAAGGCTGGAACCATAATGTAACATTTGAATAAAACAAGGCTTCAGTCTCATCAGGAAAAAAAAAGAAAAATACACAAAATGTGTTTTAGTGTATTTCTGACAGCTCATATAGTCACGTGTCTCCTTCTTTTGACCACAAACATTTTAAATCACATTTTTTCTTCATAGGTATCATTTATAAAGACCACATATCCTGTGTGTGTCCTGTGATATCATGTTTTCACTTTCAGCACAACATAATGTTTAGTTAACAAAAATCATGTTAAAAAGAGTTTTTCTTTGTTGTTTTCGTGTGTCTTATTACTTAACTTTATCAGTTCTTGATTTCAAAAAAGGAAGTCACCAGTTATTTGATAATCTAAGTGCGCGTGTGTGTGTGTGTGTGTGTGTGTGTGTGTGTGTGTGTGTGTAAGAATCATTTAACACAATGATGCACAATCAAGTATTCCAGGGTGTGAAGTATTTAAACTTTTCTTTGTGCAATTTTGCATTTTTGTGGTTTGACAATATATTTAGTTTAAATGAGTGTTTCTCGTGGCGTATATGCATCACTCTGAGTAATGTGTGTATGTGTCTGTGTCTGTGCGTGTATGAGTGTGTATGCTGTGGGGAGGTGTTCCTGTGGCTCTGATTGACGTCAGCATGCCTGTATGTGGCTTCTGTTGACTTCCTGTCGAGGCAGATGGACACAGTTTTTACTTCCTCCTTCAGAACCGCAGCTCGTCAGGTGCTCTGAGTTTGTGTGGTTGCTTGTGCATTTATGTATATGTGTCTGTTTGATCATTTGGGAAAATAAGTGCGTGTGTGTATCTCATAAAAAGCAGCTCTGTAACGTGCATTATGACCTTTCAGTGTGAGGCCAAACGAGGTCGTCACTAAATTATGTGTTCCATTCAACTGTGTGTGCGTGCGGATGTGTGTGCGTGCGGATGTGTGTGCGCGCACATGTGTGTTTGTCCTGGTGCCTGCAGGGATCCTGCAGTTAAACACTCTACTCCCCTCCAATGTGATGATGTTATTTTATTTCTATTCACTTGCACCTTATAACCTACATTCATTTTTTAAAAATCTTTTCAGGGCAAAACGTTGCCAAAGATTGACATGAAAATACAGATGTGAGAATAGAACAGTCAAGCTCACAGGCTCATCATTTATCTTTTGTTATTACAAAAATAGATAAGTTAATAACTTGGGAAATAAAAGAAAATCCAACAAGAACTTTATTCTACAACCAAGTATTTTTCTGTCACGACCGCATGTTGTTGTTCACAAAAACCTAACAACAAAACAAAAGGGCCAGAGCCATAATGTAGTATTTTATTAATGATCCTTCATTACAATAAAACAAAATTCATTACGAGTTAAGTCAAGAGTCAAGATTATTATTCTTTTTTTAAGACAATAAGATGAATTGTGACAAAAATTTCTGAAAATACAATTTAAAACCTCAAAAGTCCCAATCTCAACCAAATTAATTAATTAATTAATTTTGTTTAAAATGTAACCTATCATCAGTATAGTTATATATGTGTGATCATTTTGGAAAGGTAGACAGGTGATTTATTAAACAACAGCTTCAAAGTTAGAAGAATAAATGATTTGCTTTGGTCTGTAAGAGATTTATTGATAATAATAAAAATACAGGCATCAGTGGTGTTTTGAATTGGTCTTCACTTCACCAACACCAACAAATCCATTTTATTGCAAAATTTAACTTCCATGTTAACTTTTCCACAGTGATGCAGGTGGCTGCCACCTTCTTGTAAATGTGGTCACAAGTCACAACCTGTACAATCACACTTGTGACCACGTTTACATTTAAATTTTTGTTTGGTAATTAACACCTGCCCACCACAGCTCCTGCAGTCCCACTGATTTCCCATGATCTCAGGCTACATCCTCCTGTTCTCTCACACACACACAATAACACATCGACTGTACCGCATCTGCCTCTGTCTCTCCCTCTGTCCGCCCTCACTCTTATTCATTTCAGGCTCTGTCTACGTTTCTTTTCATCCCCCCCTAGTCTTCATTTCTCTTTTTGATTCGTCTGTTCGTCCCCTCCCTCTCTTTCTCTCTCTTTGTTTCTCACTCACTGTCAGAGCAGGGAGGTTGGTGGGGGGTGGGGGGCAGGAAGTGTGAGGCAGGAAGAGAAGATCAGATTGTTCCTGTTTTGCTGTCTCTAAACTGTTATAACTTGACGGAAGCCAGGAGAAACTGTGTGCAGATGAGGTGTGTGTTGATGCATGCATGTGTGTGTGTGAGTGTGTGTGCATGCGCGTGTGTGTATGAATGTCTGTGTCAGCTCACAAGAGAAAAATAGGATGCAGAGAGACAAAGGCCTATTGTCTGTGCCCACACACTGCATAAACATGCACATGCTGACACAATGATACAATACGTAAACACCTACAGCACTGAACAATCACTCTGCATCACACACAGGTGAACCTGCTTCACCCTCTCTCAGGGCAAATAACTAATTTTTCACACACAAATAAATAATATTAAAAAAAGAAAACTGCACAAACGGCACGTTGATATCAAATTTTAAACCATGACCCATAAGACAGGTGCACCTCCTCTAAGTTAAGTGTGTTCTCTGCTACAAACAGCTCCTGAGACTTTTACTTTTCTGCACTTTGTGTTCTGCTACCGTGTGAGAGGTTACAGAACGACTGGTTTGTCAGAGGTGGCGTCCAGCGAGCTGCAGTCCATGTCAGCTTTGATAGTTTCATCCAATTTAAACTGGAGTTTAAATTGAAAAGGCATGGTGTATTGCATGAGAACACAAATCACAAACAGGCCATTTTTGTAACATTGAGGGGTTTAGCAACACCAGATTCCCAACCAAATAACTGGAACACACAAAAGGCCTGGACGGTAATTTGTAATGACAAACGTCTGGTTTACGTTTTTTTTTTTCTTTTTTTATTTCACATGCTCACAGTAAAACATGCATGCTGCAAAAACAGAGCATCAGATAAGATAGATTAAAATAAGACAAGATAAATGAAATATAACATTTATATGTAGATAAATCTGCACCAATAATTTTTATGCTAATCTACGTAGAAACTCGTCTTCAGTCTTTGTGTTTTATCCGTGTTCAGAGGTGTCTTCCCTCAGCACTTTAAACAAGCCATTGTTGTGGTGTGAAGTGTCAAACTTGGTGTCTTATCCTCACCCATGTGGTGTCGATGTCCTGCAGGGTGTGAACGGGTGTTCTGGTTCTGTTAATGTCCTGTTCTCTGAAGGATGAAGCATTTCCTCTCCCAAGCACCGATGCTGCTGGTCAGGTAGATGGTCTTTGAGGTTTGATGTGGAGATCTTAATGTCTGCAGTTGATGGTTTGTTGATCATGTGGTTTGTGTAAAAAGCCCAGATGATCAGGACTACCACCACTACCACAAATATTGTTAGCAAGTTCAAATATAAGAATGGAAGCATAGGGAACTTGTGGGGGAAAGTGTGTATTGTTGTGTGTTTTGTTTAAATGTTACATTCATTCATTAGTCTGTGTTTGTGTTTGTGTGTGTGTGTTCGTGTGTGCGCGCGTGTGCATGTTTGTGTGTGTGTGTGCGTGCACGCGTGTGTGTGTGTGTGTGTGTGTGTGTGTGTGTGTGTGTGTGTGTGTGTGTGTGTGTGTGCAGATGATTATTAAGAACATATTATGCAATGTGGATCAACTCTATCAGTGTGTCAGGACCCACCCATAACCCTATAACCTCTGGTCAGTGATGTGTGTAAATATCCACAGAGCTGTGCCTGCTTTTGATTATGTTTGTGCCAGAACCTCACGTTCTAATCTTTCACTGCCACATTATTAAAGAACAGACTACACACTTTAAAGTTGTCTAGGCTATATGTTAAAACTCAAGTGTAAGTGTCATGCCTCAGTTGTGTCCACTTGTACTGGCTTTACACTGGCACCCTGGGTAGGAAAACTACTGTACAATACTTTGTTCTGTTCTCACAGGAAAAAAGGTGCAGAAGGTGCAGACAGTCAACATCAGATAAGATTCAAACTTGATCTTTTGTTCTGTAAGATACGCTGACTGCAAATCAATCTTGAGATATGTCAGGTGGTACACATGTTCCAGACTTCATTACCATTTGATCACTATTTATCAAAGCTGCAGGTATTGAGTGTAAGAACAAAAACTAAAATCGAGAATCAGTGTTTAGCAAGAAATCTCCATCGCGTCAGCATCGCAAACAGGTTAGCGAGGTCTGCTTGCACATGTGCTGAAAATTTCCACATAATAGACAGCCACTGACCCAAAGCAGCTGTTGTGTGTTGCGGGTGTCATAACAGAGCCAGGAAATATTCTGTCCCATTTCTATGGTATTTAGCTTGTGAGAACCTTGCAAAGGTATGACCCTGACTTCCTGGTGGAGTCGACCTCGGTGATGAAATGCTGTCATACAGGATATATGTGAGGCGAAGGGCTCCTGAACTCTGCCGACCTTCTTCACATACACACCATGTGTGTGAGAGTGTGTGTTTGACTGCGTGGTGGTGTGGAAAGGTGTCAACGACTTGGCTTTTTAAATCCCATTGTACCTCTCTATTATGTAGGGTATTTTTGCATGAGGTGAGCACCTGCCTTCCCCACCTCCCCACCATGACATTTTCTAAAAATGTGTTATTTCAAAATGAGGAGCTGGTGTTTGGTCAACACTAAACAATAAGTGTGTGTTAACTGCATAGGTGAAAGGTGTTTCAACGATGTGGAAAAGTTATGCAATATGGTAAAACAACAGTGCACATGCGTGCAGTGTGTGTAGGATCAGGAAATTCAATGTTCGTTAGGTCTTAGGTAAAAAGCCTTGTTACACAACTATGGATAAAAATAGTGCTGTTGTTATATTTGAAAACTGCAGTATAATATTACTGATTAACATTGTTGAAAACCATAGTTTAATTTTTAACTCTGCTCATATGTGTTCTAACAGTTCAACCAGTGACGGGTTTATTATAATAGTTTCTGTTCAGATTGTGCATCTTTCATCCAAGAGGATCCTCATCTATTCTCTGGTGTTAGTGGTCTGTAAGGACTGTAAGATAAGAATATTTTGCATTTTTAAGATCATGCCCAATTGCCATTTTTTTTAATACTAAGTATGTGTCATCAAACTCAATGAACTTGCTCTATTGCGTAACATCAACTAAAAAAAGCCACAATTTTCTGTTTGTTGTTCTGGGCTGCAGTTAAGAACAAGAAAACTAATCTTTTCTCCATAATTTAATCAAGTCACAGAAAACATTTATGAGATTATGTTTCATCTCGGTGCCAGCAGGGATTCACAGAGCAGAGGAAGGGCAATGAATGAAGAGTACCTCATCTGTCTCTTTATGAATATTATTAAAGGAAGGTCTCAGACAACCTGCACTCCCCACACCAACACAATGACCCAGTGCGTGCAGGAATGCAACGAAGAGGTCACTGAGAGGAGGACAAGGAGACAGAACAGGAGGAGGGATGAAAGGAGGAGATGAGGAGTGATGAGGTGAGAGGCCAGGACAGATAAGGGTTGTCTTCAGAAGGGAGGAAGAATAAGCAAGAAGGTACCGGAGCAGACAGATGATACAGAGCAAAAACAGGAAAGATGATAAGAGATGAAGAGCTGGAAGATGAGTAGGAGAAAAAGACCAACACATGGTGTCTACAGCTTTTGCTTTTTGCTTAATAAAACTCTCAGTTGCCTGTTTTGGTTAGTTTTTACCATAAACATGCAATTTGTTTTCTCGTCGTAGTGTTTGTAGTGTCCTTATTGAAGGAGAACGCTGCTAATCAGGAAAAGATTTACTTTTATTTTATTTTTGTTTTAAAGTTCACTTCATGACTTACTGCTATTTGGTTTTCTAATGTTTTATTTTCCTTTGTGGGGGAGTTCTTTGGCTATGATTATATCATTTCTGAACAGAGTTTTGTGCAGTGGTTTTGGAAAGTGAATAAAAGAAGCTTTGCCCTGAACAACGTACAGAGTGAAAAGTCATCTAGTGTGTTAAGTTATGAACAAAGGTTTTGTGTGGGGCTGTGAATGACACTATGTCTGGCTGTCGTTACTACTGCCACTACCACACACACTCACACACACTCCAAAGACAACAAAGAAAATAAAAACAACACTACTGTCAGGTCAGTTTTGTGATGGATGGTTAGCTCTGGCAACAAACAATAGAACAAAGCCGCTACACAGTGGCGTCTCAGAAATGATTATTGTAAAATGAAAATAATTATAGCTTATCACTGTAAGAAATGAACAGAAGCTGTGGACTACATCACAACTTGAGCACTCAGCACTTTTCACGTAAAATGTAAACCTCCAGCGAGATTATTTGTGACTTTTGTTTGCATTTGTTTTTTACTAACAGACACAGTAAAAATGTGTTTTCATACCAAAACTATTCATTGCAGACACAGGAAAATGAGGCCAAATGTAATAATGATATTTGACCAACAGGGTTCTTTTGAATTCACCTGGTTCTTCACCTGCATCACATCAACACCACCTGTCTCGAGGGTGAATGTGCCGTCGCTCGGTGTCTTCTCTTGTTGGTACAAAACAGATTTGACCCCTGATGAGGCTGCTGTGTCTGTATGTTGTATTAACTATGTGTTAACATCTTTTTGAAGCTGATGTGCAACACCAGTCATCTATCTAGCATTTACATAAATTCTTAAAAAAATTAAGAAAAAAAAAAAAATAGATAAGTTACAGCAGCTGAGACCTCATTTTCTACTGTTCTTAGCAGCAGCAGCAGTAGTAGTAGTGTGGCTATTCTGTGTTTCTTATTGAATGATGTTTATTGAATATGGTGAAGCTTAAGTGAAAGCTCTTCAAATATCAGTCGTAAAATGACAATAAAGGAAATCTATCTATATATATCCAATTACTTTGCGCGCACGCACGCACACACACACACACACACAGAAATCTATATGTATGAAGTCTCATAATAGGTTGTTATGTGACACCGTCCAACTAAAGCCAGAGGCTCCAGTAGCAGCGATGCACCTGTCTGAGGCTTCTCACTGACGCAGTCTCGACGCTAAAGAGATAAATATCTGCCCAGAGTGACCAATGTGCTCATCTCATCTCATGCATGATGGCATTAGATGTTTGACAGCATGATAGGAGATATTCATTTTAGGGTTTGTGGTGAAGATGCTAACTTCTTTGATTAAATAAGTTCTTATATAAGTTTGTCAGTCATATTGATCATCTGATTAGTAGCTTGACTGTTGCTGAAGATATAAGGGTTGTATAATTAACGGCTGTCATGAATCTCACAGTGTCATATCCTGACATAAAATGTAGTTTATTAGTTACAGATGTGGTACATACACAAGCTCAGCCTAATTTTGAGAAACTACAGTATAATAAATTACATCGCATTATTGGAAATTGGCTGTGTCATCCATCAAGAAATGCAGGAGCAGTTGATGGACTTACAGTGAATATTGAGCAACTTCAGAGTTGTCATGAATTGATTCATAGGATTTTACTATCACTTTCATTTTGACAGGAATTTTTTTTGTTTTGCATCAGTAACACCGTCATCTCTGCTCCCCATGTTGCTAAAACTCTTCTCTGGGTGATGAATTAATGCTGGAGCGGTGCCAGCCTCGTGGTCTTGATGTTGCATTAGTTCAATAAGGGATAGTGTGGCAGACCGAGCACATCTAAATGTCACAGATACAGTATCTTGCCAACCTATCATTCTGTCTCTCGGCTCACAGTCCACCGTGCACGTCCCCCTAAATGCCAACAGGAGCAGTTGCCATGGCAGCACCTCCCTGCTTTTCGTCTAACCCTCACTCTATTCTGGTCGAAGCTCACTCTACCTCCACTCCCCCCTCTTTCTCTCCTTCTTTCCTGTCTTCTCTCTCTCTCTCTCTCCAGGTGTCCATGTTTAGACAAACACAGATTCTTGGCCATGTTTCCCTGTATGTTGGTAGCTAATAGGTCTCAGTATTTCTGTCTCAGGGAGTCTTGTGTTACCTGCCCCCTTTACTACTTCCCGCTTCTGGATACTTTGATGACCTCAGTGGGGGCTCCCAGTAGACAGGCAAAACAAGTCTGACTACTGTGCTGAACAGAAAAAATATTACTACATATGCAAACACTGCAGTCTCATCCTGCGTCATGTATGAATGTCTGAAGCCAGAGTTTTCACCAAAGTAATTAGATTAACTTTACTGAATGGAGTTTTTAAACAGTTCTAAACTCTGTTCCAAGTGCTTCAGGTGTCCAGGCAGGACTGTGTAGTCAGCAGGTGGTGAAACCTTAGAGAAACAACTTAAGTGATGGTGAGAAGGTTTTAGTTTCTCTGACGGGAACAGTTGAGACAGCTGACAGGAAAGGTCGTGACATCTGAACAATCATTTTCCAGTCATATTTATTGTAATGACTCTTTCTAAAGTAAACAAGCTGCATGAAGATGTGTGTTTGTGCGCCAATTTCTGTGTGTTTTGTTTATCCATAGTCTGGTCACTGTTTGTGTTGTATTTCCTGGTGACCAAAATGCCCTTATCTTTACATAGAATCAACAATATTGTGTGTCCACTATGACACAGACGTTGGGTCTTTGATAGCTTCTTGTAAGTGTACAACATAGTTCTCTGGTATCTTTTGTTTATTGGAAACCAAGATGAGTGGACATTGGCACTTTTAAACATGTTCCTGGCAGTGGTGGCGCATATCCAGCAGTGTGCAATAGCTGAACGGATGATGGCAAGAGTCTGTGACGTTCAAAAAAAAAAAACAAAAACAAAAAAAAAACAAAAAAAAAAACAAAGGTCATGTTCATTTTACAGCTGGTTTAACTCATTCACTAATGATAGGGCATCCTTTTTCAATTATTTCACGCTGGGGGTGAAATCAAATTATTTTCCGATACGCCTCTATATTATTAGTTCATCTGACCTAATTCAATCTTGTGTGGATGATTTTTCTCTCATTTAAGGGACTGTATAAAAATGATTGGGATGGGAAGGAGTGCAGAATCTGTCTCCATCCTTTACTTACATAAAACTGAAACACCCTGCTCCTATTATGTCAAAAGAATATGACATTATTGAGTTAGTAAAACTTCCACCATTTCATCAAAATTTAACACAATGTGTCCCAGTTTAAACCATTTTCCCTAAATTGAGCCAAGTTGGTTTCATTCTTAAACTTAACCAGACCGTCATTATGTCTTATCTGTAGACCCTTTGTTTTCTGTTTTACTGTCACACTTTGGTGTTTTTGAATGTCAGCAACTGATATTGGAAGATTTATGAATAGTTTTGGAAACTAACAATAAGAGAGCCTATGATCAGAACAAAAAGAGCAATTTTATGTATTGTGATATATATATTTTCTTTTATGTAACTTACCAGCATTTCTATTAATTAGATATAACGCTAATCTTAAATCTGTATTTTTTTTTTTATTTGATTTTACTTTACAATTAGAAAAAAAAAAAAAAAAAGGCAGTTCAGTGAACAAAAGTGCACTCAGATATCAATGGCCTTCAAGTGTCTGTGATTTACGTGAGCAGGACAGAAAGATAGGAGGTTTATATGAGATGCTGTTCAAAAACAAACCTTTGTTAGTTGATGTTTTGAATGAGAGACCGGATGAGGACAGATTTGTGTCCAGAAATGCGTCAGTGATGGCAGGTGCATTCTGGATGTGTGTGTGTTGGTGTGTCTGTGTGTGTGTGCATGCGCGCAGATGTCTACACATGACATAACAGAGGTTGTGAATGAATGGGTGTGAGTTATCTGAGTGTGTATGAATACAGTGTGTATGTGTTTGTCATGCAGACACCTCTCTTGTCTGTGGAAGGAAGTCCATGCTGGGCAGGACTGTGACACTAATGAGGAAACAGGCCAGTGGTACCGCAGCGGCTTCCTCACACACTCGCACAGAAAAACACAGACTCTTTTTCTACAACAGTTCATCCATCTTTCTCCGGGGACAAATGAGTTCCTTTGGCGTGACAGGGAGACAAAGAGCAGACAGGGTCTGACCTGCGTCACAAAACCTCAGCATGAAAACGCTCCATTACTCTGTTCACAACTCATCCATGACTTTGCTAGCTGGTTTCACAGACTGGTTGTGTCTGTTTTCAGTTCATTCTAAATGGAGATCTACTTTTCTGATTCACCCTAACGTTAAATAAACTTGCTTTTGCTGAAACTAAGAATAAAGTTCTGAAACAGTCTCACATGTCTATGAGGTTATGTTTCAAGTAGAGATTAAACATTGCTTGATGCAACAGGGATAAAATTTTAGCTGTGCTATGATTGTGGCTATAGTCATGGCGATAGATGACCCTGACATTTGGAGAGGCATTGACATTAATTGTAATAGCTTTGGTGATGCTACAACTTTCGTTGTAGCTTTGATTTATGACCAAATACTTCCTGAACTACTGACATTCCCATCAGTCCCAGTTGGACTTATTAGAATGCTGATACTGTGTCAGTGTCAGCATTGTTTAATGTGTGAGTGTTAGCATGTCAATGATAGTACTCATCTCCTGAGCCTTTGAGCTAAATGCTAGCAGAGATAGTTTCACAGACACTACAGTGCTTATAGATACTATTTATAGAAGGTTTCAGTACGCACTATGTTATATTAAAATTTTTACTAAAAAAGATGTGTTCCCCCTTTAAGAATAACTTTAGATTTAAGGGGAAAACCACTGATGGATTTTAAATTTTTTTTTTTTTTTACTTCCTTTTTGCAGTGAAATCATCGTTTGGGGATTTGGGTAGTGAAACCACTGTTTCAAATTTTGTCCTGTTTTTACCGGTGTTTGCTGTGATTAATGTTTATATAAATAATGTTTGTTTTATATGATAAAACTGTAGAATCTATGTAGCCATTTATGGTGGGTGTGGGTGTTAACGACCTGGTACATTGAGTGTACTCAAATATTGCTCCAATATTTAGAGAGTAATGTGCCTGACAGATGACAGATTATAAAGCTTTAGAGTCATCAACAGTGTAATCACATGGAGCAATCAAACTAGGAAAGTGGTTCATTGTACTTAGCTGTCTTTCTCTCTTATGACTCATTAGTCAGTTAGGACATATAGTACAAATTGGAACATAAAGTACAGTACAAAATGTGCATGATATTGACCTAGCGCTCGCTAACAGTGACTTTTTCCATACCTGTGTAAACACTCCACAGCCACAGTTTAAACAGCTGAAGCACTAAGTGGCACATTTTGTGTCAGATTGTGCAAGGTGTTCTGCCAGTGACAGACACTGCTTTTGTACAGTGTATCAACAGAGAAATCAGTGTAGAGAAGAGTCTGTTCTTGATGATCACAGATAAGGCTGTTTACATGCCTCCAGTTTTTGCACTGCAACAGAATGTGAATATAGTACCCATGACCCAAGTCTGGCTATTTATGTATGTTCCTCTATAGATGCTTATCAGTATTGTGTTAATGCTGTAAACAACAGACATGGCTCCACAAAGCTGCCTCTGTCCTGTATTAGTGTGTGTTTATAAAAGGTGATATAATGGGTTAAAGGGACTTTCAGCCTGATCAAATGATAGTAAGAGTAGTAATGAATTCAACGTTTTTACAAATGGGGACCACATGCATTCAAGTAGAAAAATCTGTGTTTCTGCTAGTGTTATCCCAAAACTTAAATTATGGCAGGAAAAAGTAAGTGAATTATTTGAAAACATTTACATTTATCTAGAAATCCTCACCCAAGTCACAATAATGATGAAATACAATCTGTTTTATATAATAAAACATGAATCATTACTCTTATCCATATTGAACAATTCATTTAGCTTCAATGCTACAAGACTCAGGAATTATCAAACCAATGCAGTCAGTGGAACATGGCTGAAAAGGTTTGAGTTAGAGTTAATTTATATGGTAGAGTCTATACATTCATAAGTCTGCAGTCAGACAAACTAAAGGCAAAAATATAGCAATCTTGGGATCTGGTGAAACATCTCTGTCTATGGGTTTACCATTTGCACAACATGGTGCATGGTTGCATGGAGCATGATGTCCATGGCAGGACACCATGCTTCTTGCAGCTGCTTTTCTCCAAAACATCACTGCACACCTTCACTTTGCCAAAGATCACACTGAAACTCTGCAGCACTGCTGGGAAAATGTTTTGTAGATGGATGAAACTAAGGTCAAGTTGTGATACAGCACTGCGTTTTAAAACGTCATCCCAAAGGTGATGTTTTCATGTAGCAAAGGGGACCATCATGACAACAGAACTGTCTCTTAGGCTGAACGGTTCACTAACATTGAGGGGAAACTTGGTTTAAAAGTTTATCAAAGTACCTTATGAGATGATGCTGAGCTGAAGCTGTTCTGTAGGAAAAACTGAATATTGTGCACTGCTGATCCACAGAACTTGTTTGAAGTTATTGTTGGCAATGGAGGTTTTGACTAGTGAATGTTTATCAGTGGGTGTGTTCATTAACGACAGAAAAGATTACAACTGTTGTATGTTATTAGATTTGTTTATACTTACTTGAGGTACACTATGTTTGAGGAAAATGAGGTAAATCCAAGCTGGCTGGCTTGTAATGTGATGAATAAGATTGCAGTGACCTTATGTTTGGTAGAAGAGACCACATTGAGCCATGGGTGACTATCATAACCACAACAAATTTTCCCTTTCAATTCAAAGTCTATTCTGTTGGCTCTTCAGCAATGACACTATAGAGAAATGGAAAAAAGTATTCACTTTGAAGGTCCAGTTCACGCAAATCACAAAACACCCCAAACCAAATGACCTCTAGCTGTGTTTAACCACTCAGAAAATCTTAGTTTTGTTTGTCTGGGTTTTTTTGGACTCAACATCAGGAAAATAGTATATTTAAATAATTAACAACAGCACACAACATCTAGTCATGGACCTTGTGGTGAGATTGTTTTTCCAAAGAATTAACATCCAACATAGCAGGATGAGAAAGTCCCCAAAATTTGATCTTCTATATATGACAAGTGGGCACACATCATTCACTGAAGAAGGTCAAGTAATGCACAGAATAGACTCTGTGGTTTAATTCATTTGCCAACAGTTACTTGACTGGATTGTTCTGGTTAAATCATTTTCAGTGGAATTACTTACAAGTGAAGAAAAAAGAAACTTGTAGGACATGACCTGTAGATGTTCCACTCTAACTTGGACATTTTTAGTTTTTTGAGTTAGAAAAAATGGGTGTGCCATTGAAATCTTTCATCACCCCAACTACTGCTTCTGAAGTCCTTAATCCCTAATTAAAGTCCCTAATTTCAATACCTGAGAAAATTCAACCAAAACTATATGAATAACTACATTTTGGTCATGTGTGTTAACCAGGTCAGGTTTGTAATGAATCCCTCTTCCAATGGGTCTTATATTTAGTGTATGGCTTGTTATCATTTAATTAAATACTGTGTGTCGTCTTTTGCCTGTTGTCTGTCTTTCTGCATGCTGAATACTGTATCTCAATTAGGAAGGGCACTATGTCGAGCTCATTATGAGCACCCTAGTTGTTTCAGAGGTGCTTGACCCGGGGTCCTGTATTGTCCTCCTCAGCTCTCTATTGACGACTCATCTCTCATTCTCACACCCTGGCTGTAATGAGTATTTGCAGTATATTCAAATGGACACTGTGTTTTATGTTTTTCACCTCATAGATTAGAGGTTTGATTTAGGACAAAGATGCACTCATGGATGTGTCCTCATGGATTAATTAGGATGCAGCAGATTGGGCTGCACTGTGTGCAAACACTGAATGTCACAAGTAACCCGACATTTCTTTGACTTTGAAGAGCCAAAACACACAGAACTGAATAATGTTTGAAAAGAATGCCTTCATTACGTTCAATCTGGATCACAAACTTTTCTGCACATTATTCCCACGGACAGCAGGACAGTCAACAACCTCAGGAAGCCCTGAAAATTCATATAATCCTTGTTTCATACAGTCCTTCGGTCAAAATGATAAATTATGGGTGACAGTTGCTTTAATGAGAAGATTTAAGATTGTGTAGAAATTAATAAGCCAAGGTTTTAATAAAGCCTGGCTGCTGAGGTTGTTGCCTCTTTTGCACCGTGGTTGTCTAATTTTCAGTTATTAAAGCTGAAACTCATTTTCTCTCTCTGCCTAAATGAGACTTTATTCCTCTGCCACAAGCTCTGACCACGTGACCTTCAAATAAAGGCTGGAAGCTGTTGTGCCAAGCAGGAATGTTATGAATCCCAAAACAGAGCTTGATTTATTTTTTAATAACTCAAGATTTCCATTACATTTAATTCTAATGAATATTTTATTTATGTTGTGGCATCCTCCACAAATCATCCTTGGACAGTGACTGGCCTGCACCAGACCATGGCTTAAAATCTCTGACACAAACTTTGATTGCCATTGATACTCTGACTGCTTTCATTTATGCTTAACTTCCCCCTGTTTTTTTATTATTATTAATTTTTGTTATTGTCTTTATTTTGGCTGGAGCTGCAGCATGGTGGAACAAGGACTGACTTATTGTTCAGGGGTGAAAGTTTACGCTTCAGCTTGACAGAGGTAGCTTGTCCTTTTGCTTCAAAGGGAGATTTTAAAAAAAGAAAGAAAAACAGTACGAGTTATTTGTTAAAATGCCTGATGCGACCTATGGTGCGTTAACGTTTTCCTGTGAAGGAACCTTTTTTGGCTGTGGTAGTGTGACTTTTTTTTCCTCAGAAACGAAAGCTTGAGAAGTGACGTGACGTGCTTATACAGCTGCAAAAGAAACGAGATTAATGTTGAAGGTTGGGTCAAATAAGCTGGTGACTTTGACATGACAGACCGCTGTTGGCATAGTGCTTCCTGCCAGTAGTCAACACTGGTTTCCTTTAACCGTTACCACAGTCATTTACAATTTGCCATGTTGTATGCCAGGAACTCGAGTGACAGTAAAAGGCATTTGGACACCACAATCGACAGGGTCAGTACTAGAATAAACAAGTACTGAAGTATTGTTTAATAATGGTTTTGCTGGAAATTTTGATTCGAATTGTCATTTTATTTTCATCAACGACGTAAGTTGAGAGAATTGATCTGACTCACAACTTTAAAAATCAATTGCAAAACTTTCTTTTCAAAACTTCAACCAATTTATTGTTTTTTTCAACCCAAAACACAAAATCTTGCTCTCACCTTTACTTATGCTAATGTTAACTATAGCAGCAGCTGTTCAGATTCACTGTCAATCACCACATTGTTTGTGAAGCCAATAACAAAACAAGAGACTTGTCGTTGTTATTGTTGTTGTAAATGATGACGGTTTGACCAATAAAATGTTACATGTCTGAGAAAAGGGGATGAGAGGAAGCAGTATAGGATCCTCCTCACTGTCAAGGTGAAATCAACACATTTACATTTATAATGGACATTAGTTTTTGTTATGTTTTGCTTTCTGTTAATCACTCTCTCTGTCTGAAGTCTGCTGCTGCTACACTGGGTGCACACATGTGGATGCAGTCACAGCAGGGAACAATCAGCCTGTTAGCAGGGGACCGGGAGGCTTGGAGGGAGAGTGGGGAGGACGATTAGGATTTGGTTTAGTTTGGCTTTTGTTAGACATTTTCTTAGTTTAGCATGCATTTTACTTTATCTGTATTAGTTATTCAGTTATTTTGTTTGTTTATGTAAATAGCTATATAATCACTTTTGTTAAAGGTAATTGTGGCTCTTACTGATTTGAGGGGAGTGGCTTTGGCCAGGATATATAGGCTGTGGCTGGACAGTGGCGAGGGGGAGAAACAGACGGCTGCTGCTGCTGGAGCTCAGCTGCACCTGGGGAGATGGAGCCGGCTGTCCACCATGCACCTTTTTTTGGTGACTCCGAATCATTTGTAACTTTTTTTGTCAAAGAAAAGTAAAAGAGAACCAGAGCTCTGAACTCAAAAAACCTCTGTGGTCTGATTTCCTTTTTTGTCTGAATTTTTTTTAAGTTGTGCACCTCGACACCACTGATCTACATCTTTAAAACGGTTTTTCTACCAACGAAACCATACATTTGGTTTCAGAAGTGGGACATGACACTGCGGTCGTGAATGTGCACATACGGAAGCCAGCACAGGGCCAAAGCAGCATGCCAAAGTGGTCAAATCATCAGAAGCTCCACCAGCATAGACACTGGGGGAGGGAGCTGCAAGAGCCTGTAGTCATGGTGCCAGGTGGAACAAAGAATTAATCAAGCAAGAGAAAAGATGGCGGCAGATGCAGGTGTGAGTGAACAACTTGAGAGATGACCTGGAGATGCAGCACAGGGGCTGAACCTCTGTCTGAGCCGGGCCTTTCCTCATTGCAGCAGGCAGAGCTGGTCCCCCATCCTCCACCACGGGTGAGCCAGCAGTCAGGAGCTGGGCCCAGTCGATAATCCCTAAGTTGGATGAGAAAGATGACATTGAGCAGTACCTGACAACATCTGAATGCCTGGCAGCAGCCTAACAGTGGCCAGAGATAGACTGGGCAGAAAGGCTGGTACCCCATGCCCGGGCGGCCTATGTGGCCATGTCTGCCGAGGGCACAGGTGACAACAAGCTGGTAAAAAAAGCCATTTTAACAAAATATGAAATCAATGAAGAACTGAACCAAGAAACCCTACAGGGGGAAAAAAAAGCAATGACAAGAAAGTTGGCTACTTTTCCTTCATTTCCATCCATCGCAGCCCTTCCAGTCAGTCACACTGCCTGTCCAAACATTATTATCATCATCTTCACAATGTGTCACACACAGAGAAATACTCTGGAAACATGACCACAGTTCAGATGAAGAGCGGGAACCACTGGCCAATATTAAACCACATCAGTCATCAAACTGTCGTCTCTCAACGCTCACTCTTCTCCGCCAATAACACTGATTCGTTATTTTGACATGTAATGTGTATACAACCCAGGCTACCTTGACTAATGCACGTCCGGCTGTGTGTTCATGTCCACAAATGTGTGTGTGTGTACACACACACACACACATATATATATATATATATATATATATATATATATATATATATATATATATATATATATATATATATATATATATATATATATACGTGTGTGTGGGTGTTTACCAAATCCTTTTTTTTCTTCTCTGCTCTACAGCACTTTGCATCATCAGGTGAAGTTGACCTGTATATGTACATTATGTACGTGATAGCTGCCATCTTTTAATGTGTGTGTGTGTGCGTGCGTGAGTGTGCACACTTTGTGACAGATGTGGGCAGCTGTATGTTTGCTCTCTGAGAGGAGGTGAGGAATATCACAGACCTCCTCCAAAACCCGCTGCCATCCCGCTCAGCTCAGATCTGACCGTTGTTTATATGATTTGACTCTTGGAGACAAGATGACGTCATCAATAATATTTTCTCCCTCGGAGCTTCTGTATCATACACACTACAGTAAACGTTTGTCCGCGAATGCCTAACAGTGTAAGGTCAACTGCAATACAAGTCGTCTTACGCACAACTTCGGCTGTATCACCATCCTGTCAGCGGAGATGAAAGAGACTCATCTTTATTTGTTGTGGAGACGAGGCTGTTGTGAAAATCCAATTTTTCTCCTTCACGAAGATCAAATGAGCTGACTCATCAGTTTAATTTGTCCTCATATGCTTTTAATTGCATTCCTCTGTCTCTGTGTTGTTTGTTTTCCATATTTTTTCCAAAACTTCCCAAACATTTTATTTGAGATGAAGAATAGGTGAAGTAGCCAAAGATGAAACTGTGGCTGAGATGAAACCCTGAGAAATGTCTCTGGCTGTAAGAAAATGATATAAGTGGTTTGAATGTTATTGTACAGTACAGGATTACACAATGGAGATGGAGAACACATAAACAAATATTCATTCAACAGAACATAAGTAAAACAAGAAGCAATAACATGGAACAAAGTATGAAAAAGAAGCTCTAAGGATTTTTTTTTGAAAAAGGAAAAAAAAACTGAGTTATATTCATTCAAGGAGTATGTGCAGTAAAGTACATACTGTATTAACATATACTGTATATGTATAGTATGTACATAAATGTAAAATCAGTCTTTTATGTATCTTACAATGCAAAAAAAAAAAACTGAATTGCTAGTAAGAATGATAATGAATGATTTCAATTTGTTCGTAAGATGTTTTTCATTGTAGCACTGTGTTTTTTTTTTTTTTTTTTTTGCAATCCCCGAATGAATTATCCAGTGCTTATCACACAGTAGTTCTACATTTTGGCATATATGCACATGAGTGAGATGGAAAAACACTGTATCCACCTCACATCTGTGTGTGACAAGGCTAATCAAAAGCTAAACGGCTTCATATGGACAAGATTAACGTTACAAGGGTGAGGGGGGTGAAGGGGAGGTGGGAAATTCATTGTTTTGGAATTTTAACCATCTGGAAGTTACGAGATGAGGAAAAAGACCATCTGCAGCTCAAACCAGAAACAGTACAATTACTCACCTGTAGCTGACGCTATAACAGGTGAACCTTTTATAGGCTCTTAATCTCCTGATGGCTCTATTTTTTTTTTACCTCTTATCATTCCAAATAGATTTCCAAATATCAAATCTCATTTATCAGATTATCAAGATCTATCAAGTCAATTTTCACACTGAGCTAAAACATTAGAAGGAAAAGCAGCTTCTCCTGTGACAAAGACTAAACCAGACCAGAGACTTTAGTGAGAAGCACTTGGGTAATTGCAGTTGTAATTCAGACCAGATTAAAATCACTAACCATATGCTGCATAATTTAAAAGCAATTAACAGTTTTTTTTTTCAAATTGTTAAATGAAATCATTCCAACAATGAATAACAATCAATTTAGAATCACATATAACAAATGAAAATCAGCAAATCATCTCATCAAAGAAGCTTCAGACAGAGAATTTCGGGTATTTGTGCTTAAAAATTAATGACAAACGTTGTTGTTGACTAATTATTTGTCAATCAATAAAATGGTGATAACACTGGAAGCAAAGAGGGGAAACATACAGAAGGAGATTGTTTAACAATGATTGTGCAAGACATCTTAATAAAGCTTCATTTGTTTGGTGGAAGGTAAAACACAGAACTGGCGTTTGTCCAGCTCTGTCTGCAGATACGTCGTTTTGGTTTTCCTTGTATATATTCGTCATTTATTAATCTCAGAGAGTTATTTACATTCATTAGTTGCCTTTATTGTGACAGGTCAGCCCTGATATTTACCTAAAACAGTTACACAAGTGTCTTAAAAATGATGCACTCCTCTGCCCCTTTGCTCTTTTCCAAGAATCTGGTTCTTTGTGTGTTCTGTGTAGTTGGTGATTGATGACTTGGCTTTTACTGAGACCCTCAGAGACAGAGACGGGATGAGGGAGGGAAAGGTAGGGAGGGATGTGTACGCCTGTTTGTACACTGGAAATTTGTTGCATAAGAGCTTAGCTCATTACCACAATGTGACACGGTGATATGTCAATGCCACCGCTGTACTGTCTTTGTCCTTTAAACCTCTTTGTTGCTCTTATTAGTGGTTTTGAGCTGTTTGTTGTTCTTGAATTGCTTTTTATTGATTTTCATAGTTGCCTAATAATATTTGTTGACAATAAGCTGATGGTAACAAATGTGTGACCAAAGTTTGAGAATATGAAAATATCTTGCGGCGTCTTTCTCTCTCTTTTTATTGTTTAATCACAGAGGAGGAGCTAGTAAATGAAGTAGCCTCTTGTGTTTGACCACGGTAAATGTACACAGTGCATATATGAACCTTCCTCCACTTGTGCATTGCTGATGTTACATAAGCACCAACCTCATTGGTGATTTGTAAATCCATTACTCATTTTGTGTTTAAAGTCCTTCGTTACATTACTTCCTGGTTTCATTCTAGTGGTTTTACTGGTCACAAATGTCTCACACTTAAGATGAGTGTGTCATTTGGTTGCTAGAAAACAGAAGAAATGTTTTTTTTTTTTTTTTTTTTTTTTCAAAACCAGTGATATTAAGTCTTATTGTTTAAGAATTAGTAGAAAAATAGACTCTTGCAAACTTGAATTCCATTTGTGGAATACAGTTTTATAATTAAGATGTACTGTATTTGTTTTTTGAAGATGCCATTGAAACCCTAGCTAAGTTTTTCCATCATTATTCAACACTATTTTGGACTCAGCCTATGTATATCAACCATGTTCCATATTACATCTCTGGTTATGCTGTAACAGCCAGCTGACATTAGCTCTGTCAGTTGACTCTGTTAACTGCCTGGAATTTGTGTGAATATTTAATCTGTTCATTGGACGTAAAGTAATCTCTATTTATCGATGCAGACATCCCACCTTAGAAAAACACTTGACCTTAACAAGGTCAAGTTTTAGCCCAAACTTAGCATAAGTTTTGTAGATTCAGTGTTAGCTATCATATCTATGAGTAACGATAGAATGAATACAGTATCTCAAGTTATGTCACATGGCGCTACAAGCGGGGTTGTATTTTTGTGTCAACAGTTGTGTCGTGTCAGATAAGATACGGAAGAGGTGACAGCTGATTGCAATGCCTCGTCCGGTGTTAGGTCACATTTCTCCATCCCCCTGCCCTCCTCAACTCTTGAGTGTCAGTCAGGTGTCCTATTTGGGTTAAGGAGTGTTTGAGGTTTCCCCTCAGAATGACTGACATTTTAGAGTAAAGGACGCTGCCACAGGAAAGAAAGAAAATAAAAGACTTTAATTTCAATTCCAAATTCCAAGTGGCTTCAAGTAATCTTTTTGAATCTCTCTCTGTCTCGCAAAAGAATTTTTAAAAGTGCGACCTAAGCTTCCTTTGTGGTTGTGGTGATTTCATGGTTTAATTGAAAGTTATCCCAGTGTTGAAATGTGGCCAGAAATGACAGGCATGGCTGCTGCTTTACAGGTCTCCAGTGTCATAAACAAGCGTCTGTGCCAAGTATTTACCCTACTCAAAGCTCTCTTTACCCGCTGGCACAGACACCCACAGCTCCCAGCCAAGGGGGATCCAAAGCTGACTTTCGGGAAAATACCCAGTTGCTTCAGTGGAGGTGTGTATATGTGTATGAACATTTGTATATGTAAAAGTCTGGTTTGATGGTTGGTTAAGTTATTATTAAGTCATCATAAGTCTTAAGATTTAGGTCTTGAAATGTCAGTTGTTGTGTTTCAGTGTCTCTGCAGCTCCTCAATGAGGTTGGTTGGGTTACTCTCAAGGTCAACAAGAAATGTAGAGTTTCAACCTGTCAGCACAGGTTGAGGTTCATTACATAAACCAGATCTCAGAACAGATGTTGATTAAATCCAAGTTTCTGCCTTAGTTTATGCCTGAAACAGGCCACATGTCGGAAGAAAACTCCACCAAATGAACACATGAATAGAGACGTCTGACATCTCCACTAGTCTCACTATAATCTACAGTTGCTGTTATGTTGTTGCAAATGCCAGAATGTGATTCATTTAGGAACAGCAGGCCAAAGAAAAAAAAATGTTCTCGGTACAGGTATACGTTTTTCAGTCCAGTTCTATTTCTCTCACCCTTGTGAAGGCAAACCAAAATCTGGACTGTTTCACACTCAGTCTGTGTCTGTGGTCACATCCACTGCTTCTTCCAATTATGTCATCCTCACTTATACCACAATGTAAGTCATGATATCATTCGGGCTTGGGAAAACAGTCCATCCACATCTGGTGTCGAGAACAAACTGTCTGAGTCTTCACTGAGCAAGTTTGACATTGGGCCGTAAGTTTTTCTTGTTTGTTGTGCTTGTCTGTTCATCTTGACTCTGTTTCTCTGAGAACTTTTTAGTCATGACTGAATATTCGAGAGGCCTTTTTTATTGTCAGTTATCATTATCAGTCTCCAAAGTGACCAAAGGTCTAACATTTTTAATTGTTATAAAAAATAGAAAATATTTTGGTTTTGTGGTTCCAGTAGCTGGAATCAAAGAATTATTCTTACTCTTATTTTTGCTTGAAGATTATTAATATAGCTGCCGATTAGTGTGTTTTTAATTCAGTTATTCATGAACTGGCCCATGTGTCATGTTTACACTGTTTATTAATTTGTAGCTACGTCACTGAACATCATTTAGACCAACATACACACACCACTTCACAGTAATTCAGTATCACTTCTTTCTTTTGATAAAAGAGAATGTCTCTTCATATAAAGAGGTTTAGACGATTTCAGTTTGGTTTCCTCTTCCCTTTTCACATATCAAAACCATAAATGCCGACACACTTCTCATTAAAGGGACTTATTTTCTCCTCAAATCATTCAAAGTTTCAAAGGTTGGCATCTAAGTAATATTTTACTCGCTGTAAGTAAATATGCAACGAATTTCAAAAGATGTGTCAATCTGTCACTGGGCTTTTGACGACTGAAAGCTGAGCAAATGAATACCATGTGGTTTCTGCCTGACGTTACTCCGCTCCAGTTGCTGTTTTGTTATTTAGTTTTAATGGAGTCCAGTTCCACACCAGATTTTAGCTACGGCCTGCCACACAGAGAGAGGGAGAGAGAGAAAGCAGGTTCAGAAAGCTGGAAGCGTGCACTCTGCAAGTATTTGAATTATGCCATTGACGTCAGCACAGTCATAAAGTAGACTGCTGCCCTTCCCCTGAAGTATTCCCTTGCCAGAAGGCCTGTTCAGCTCAGCGCAGATGGATTCAAACACTTTCTGCTTCACAGACAGCCCCTTTTGTTTGGGTATTTGGGAAGCATTTGGACCCCCCCCCCTCTCTCTCCCTGCCAAAAAAACACCACCACCACTAGCATGCCCTCTTTGTGGAATAGTACAGAAAGCAGCTTTTTTAATAATCAGTGATAAAATAGCCCACTTCAATTAAAATCCTTTTGATTATTATCAACCAGGAATCTAAAGAGCCAAATCAAGGTTTGGTTTGATCTTTATTCTGTGGTGTCGTAGTTGATCTTTTGGCATAAATAGGATCCAGATATCTCTGTTTTTTTTCTAAAATTGCTGTCAGGCCGTGAATGCCACATGCCTATTTAGTTGTTACTTGAGGGGAACTTGTATTTAATCTTGATTCAATCAGGAAGTTTCATTTAGCCAGTATGGACAAACACAATCAATCTTGTTCTGCGTGCTCACCAGTGCCAATAGTCTTTATTGGTTCAATTTAATTTTTGTATGTGGTCTGGGATACACAAACACGCACGCACACGCACACGCACGCACACGCACACACACACACACACACACACACACACACACACACACACACAGTTACTCTGCCTGACACATGCACCATCCTCACCCATCTTGAGGAGGCATGCCATTTGAGGTCATTTGAGGATTGTCTCAGCTGGTCTTCATATGTTACTAGTGACAGTGATCCTTCATTGCACGCAAACCCCTTCGTCATAGAACCCCTCTGGTGACTTTCCTCGCCCGCTCATCAAGTCTGCTCTCTCTTTCCACCCCAACCTGGACTCGTCTCGGCTTGGACCTGCTTCAACGTTTTGCGCACTAAATACAGTCAAGATAACGTTAATAAGGCAGTCATGTTTTTCTTGACAACAGTTCAGCAACAGCTGGAAAAGTGTTGGGACCAAAATGATTTCTTGCTTGGTTTCAAATGTTGTGTTATTCAGACATCAAAGCCAAAAAGTCAAGGAGGCATGACACATGAACTGAGCATGTCTAGTTATATATCAGCCCACTGAGGTTGTTTACTTCCTCATTATTTGAAATAAAACCTGTAAAAGTGATCTGAGCCCTGGTTTAGAAAGCTCATGGGAGTTGCCACACCTTCCATATTTTCTGGGTGTAAAACAACTGAAGTAGAACAGCACTTAAAAAACTGATTTGTCCCATTTACAACAAAACAATGTGGACCTTGTGAATTTTATCCACATTTCCTTCAAATTAACAAACCATTTAACATTATTACAACATAGAAAGACGGATATCTGTATCCATTAAGATCACAGAAAGTCCCCTCCTGTTAATGTCTTTTCGTGTATAACACTAAAACTATTCAATGTGTCTGAGGGGGCCACTGCAGGACCCCCTTATTCTTTTGACCCATCTCATAACACATGCATGACAGTAAGGCTTTTGTTTCATCAAAAAAACTGGTGCTAAATAAAAATCCTATTATACAATTTATACATTGTTGGTCCAATTTGCTGCCTCTGAAGCATATTTAGTCACCGTATTACTACTTTTTTCTTGCCCTGACACTGATGATACCACTCTCATGTCTGTGTGATAAATATGAACTTACAGCCAACAACCACTTAGATTAATTTAGCACGAAAACTAGAACCCGGGTTAAACATCCAGCTTGGCTCCGTCCATCTGTAACAAAATCCACCTATCAGCACCTCTGAAGTTCACTGATTAACATATTATCTCTTGCTAAGCTAAATGGCAGCCAGCTGTAGCTCACATCAATCTCTTGTCTATGTTTCAGCAAGAAAAACAATGAGCATATTTCCCAAGATTTCTTTTCCTCTTCATTAATTTAAAGTTTAGTTGTCCCAAAGATTCAGCTCTCTCTGGAGATGTTTTGGGGTTTTTTTGCCAAGATTTGCAGATATGTATCTCTGAGATTTGTTTGTTGGACTCAAAGCAGCCAAAACTTTAAACAACTTAACAGCAATATGTCTTTCCAGGAATAATATTCTTTCTACTCATCATAATCCTCAGATTTTCCCAGTGATCGGCCATTTCTTTGGTAGAGGGAAGTTGACTTTGTGTTCTGGGGAAAGTTTCCAACACTTTGACCTCTACCACAAAATATCACTTCTGTCATATTGGTGTGGGTTCACAAATTTCAGATCTGATTATCTGCTCTTGTTATAATTTAAGTAAACCATCCTTTGGGTCATCTTGGAAGAAGCAGCACGCTGAGTTAAATGCCTAAAATAAATATACAAGAATATCAGAGAAGAAATCATCAGACAAATCACTATGTTTTAGATAAAATGTTTGAGTAAGTCTGTGATCAGACTTTGTCCTCTGACCGCATAGACGCTGAGCTGATTCCAGCAGCAGCAGCTGCACGCTGGCCCAATATGAATATGCAGAAGTTTTCCTAATGATTGTCAAAATCTCTCATCATCCCTGACATCAGATCTGCCACTGCACTGACAGAAAACCTCTGTAATCGTAACTTTAGACACTGCTTTGAAAACCTAAAGAAAAACCAGCATCAACAATGAAGAAGTTTGGCTAACTGGGGTTCATGGCTCCTCTGATCCATGCTAATCAACCCAAGGGGCAAATGCCAGTCAGCGTGACAATGAGGCCCATTCAGTCCAGTCAGTGCTGTTGCTTCCAATGTGGGAGTTCACCTCAGGTAACATAGACAAAGCCTGGTCTGTTGCTGTGTGTTTGTGTGTTACGTGTTTGTGTGTGTACACGTTGGAGTGTATAGAAGCTAAGAGTGAGAGAGGGAGCAAAACGGGAGAAAAGAATATGCAAGAGTTTATGACAAAATGAGCCAAAACAGATGGAGAGCAGGGGAAGAGTGTAGCTCAAGGACAGGACCATGTTATACTCACAGGTCTTCAGCAGGCATGCTGATAGGACAGACAGACAGACGGCCTCACTGACGTCTGAACGTTTAATCAGAGCGAGCGAGAGACATTCAGAAACAAAACATTTAAGATTTTTACACCAAAACATGACAACCAGACAGATAGGAGAGAAGAAACAGACTCCTTCAGGCCTTGTCTCAGTTCACTTCTCACATTAAGGCTCCTCACAGTCACCACATGAGTAAATCACTCTGTATCTCACTGTGTGGATGACATGCAAATGTGTGAAATATGTGTATGTGTGTGCAAGAAGCATCCACAGTCTGATGTGCAAAGCATGACTCAGTGGGAGAGGAAGTGGATATGTTTCTGCCATCAAATGTTGTTATTTTCTAGTATTGGGTAGTTTTGATGGCTGCATGCCAGGAGCAGAAAAAAAGTCTGTTTCTGCTGCTGTTATTCCAGTGTTGCTGCAGGGAATCTGTCCAACCTTTGGGAGTATTTTGCATGTTACTTGTTTGGATTTACAGTTTTCTGTGTTGCTTTCCCACTGAGTTCTATAGTAAATCAGCCAGGAATGTGTACATGTGTAGATATGTGTGTGTGTATGTTATGGGGAGGACAGGGAACACTGTGTCCATGGAGTGAGGGGGAGAAGAGCAAGCAAGAACCATAAAGAGGGTGGGGGATCTAACACACAAACATACACACACACACACACATACACACGGTGGTTACATGCAACCCCGTCAAAGCATTTTCTTGGATGTTTTGTGGTCAAAACTGACTTTATTTCTGTATAAATGCAGCAGAGGAGCCACAAGCGAGGCGGTCTGGCACATCAATATGAATCTGCATGACTTTCAGTAGCAAGTTCAAATGTGATGTTCTAAACTGTACAATAAGTCTAGTAACAAGTCGTTAAACTTGAACTAAGACCACACACTCATCTACAGACAGCCCAGCAAATATTTCCTTGTGTGTGTGTGTGTCCACTATAATTTCAGTTTAAAGTCTAATTCTACATTTCACTTTTAGATTAGATTTTTTTTTTTTTTTTAATAGATTGAATTTTAAAACAACAGAGAGATATCACACGTTAATGAATGAGTGAGGCCAGGCTAGCTGTGTCTTATTGTTTACAGTCTGGAGATAAGCTAAACTAATCACAAGAGCTCCACAAGAGTGGTATTGATGTTCCCATCTAACACTTGGCAAGACAGTTTATTCCTCAAAATGATTTCTTTATTATTCCTTTAGCCACTCAAATTTGGAAACTTCATCAATGAATCAATCACATCAACAACAACATTAAAGAAAAAGCTAAATAGCAAAGTATTTACATTCAGTTGTGCATTGTGTTTTTCTCTCCTGTGCTTTTAGATATCAGTTTAATTGATTTAAGTTCTTGTGCAGAGTTGAAGCATAAACACAAAGCTTTTGTTCCACTTTGTGTGTTAAGGACAAACAGCAAATCTGACCAGTGTTTATGTAAAAATCCTTAAGAAATTAGTCTGAGTTTTGTTGAGTTTTTAGGCCACAAAAAGTCTTAGATAAGATTTTGAGTCTTAAAATGATTAATTTTTGACATATAATGACATAATAAATTTTTGTTATGTTATTTTTATCAGGTTGCAGCAACTTTAGTCTTGTTCTGTCAAAAATGTGCATTAATCAAGTATTAACAAAGCTACAAAATATAATATGTAAACAAACTGCAGCTACATCAGAGCTTGTTGGAGCAGTGTCTTGGTTAATGTAACATCTCCTCTCATCAAAAAGCTGATACTTCCTGTAGGAAGTCAGACGATCATAAAGCCAAAAAACCACCAGCAAGATCTACAGTATCACCCACTAACAATGTTAACTCCTGCAACTCTGTTATTCTGTAATTCTCAGACTTTCCTTTATATCTTTTGTACTTTTTTTGACAAAATGAACATGAAATTTCACTCATAATCATGTTACAAGGTTTAAAAAGTCCAGTCATCCTGTTGTAACTTTATTCGACACAACAGAAAGGATGAAAACATGTTCTTAATGCAGTTCTGCTTCTGCCCATTAGCCACATTACAACACAACAGGATTTTTAATCTGCGAGTCAGCATCCACAGTGACACTGTTGCTTCTATCACCACATGAAAAAGGCACCACTATGTTTTACCGATACCACGTTCCAGAGCAATAAATTCACCCTTTATAGTCTTCACTGAAGTTCTGCTGCAAATTCAGAAGTGGTGAACCATATGTAAATCCTCCATTGCAACAGAATGTGCACTCATTATTTCTCTCCCTTCTGTTTACAATTCACAACCACAGGGTAACAAAATCCTGATATCATCTATTGAGACATTATATTACGCCTCCCTGTAAATCAGATAAATCAACCTTTAACAAAACACAGACTCATGATGTCATTTTGTCACTTCTCCGAAGCTGGCTCACAGAAATGTTTCAATCAACAATCGCCACAGCACTACATAACACGCTCATAAAAACCGCAAACTCCACCACCCCACTTTTTCGTAATACTAGTCCAAGATTGATTTTGCAATGTTGTGCATGTGAAGTCATAATTGGGCTTGTGAGAAGTAGAAGAGCAGCACTATTGCAGCCTCCGCTGCTTCACCATTACCATCTCTGGTCTTTGTTAGGAAGTATTGTGTAACTACATTGCGGCTTTCTCATCAACTCATCTCTGTTTCTTGTAAAGCAAGAGATGCAGCTAAAGAACCCCCCCCCCTCCCTCCCTCCCTTTTCTCTTTCGCTCTCATTCAGGAGCCTGGCACTGCCGCCAGTGAGAGCCCACGTCAAAGTTTGGTTTGTGTTTGTGTGTGGTCTGTTTACACCAGTTCAATGGGAATGTGGCACGTCACCCCTCAAAACCTAAGCGTTCACACGATGAATGCCTGGTTAGTAAATTGGAAGCAGAAATTAGTACGAGGGGGAAAATGAGAGATTGTCCGCTGCTGACCTCTCATACTGGACGCTTATGAGTCTGTGTGTGTGTTTGTGTTTGTGTGAGAGTCAGTGCTTGCGGGTCAAGTCCGGTGATGATTTAACTACTGCACTGCCACATAGATTTTAGCTGCCGATAATGTGCTGCAGCTCTCCATCACCACATCATATCACAGGCAGGAAACTGACTATCCCCATGAGAGGATGACAGATGCAGCTGTCTCACTCAGTCTCACGTACACACGCAGTCATTGACACACACACAGTCACATACACACAGCGTCAGCTTTTCTTGTCTGATGTCCTATAGGCTCACTCGACCTTAAACAACCTGAAAGCACCATATGCTGTGTATGCGGTGTATGTATATATGAGGTGTTGGGTGTGTGTGTGTGCACCTGCTACACAGAAGACAAGAAGACAAAAACTTTACATGTTTTTGAGAAAAGAAGACACTGAATGCAAAGTACCCCCATTTTTCCACAACGAACTCCAGTTAAACAGAGTTTTAAACACTCAAAATATTATTTAACAACAGTTAGTTTGGGTCACAGGTTAAAGTTCTAGAAATATTATTAATTATTATCATAAACTATTATTATTATTATTATTATTATTATTATTATGTGTCTATCTACACAAGTTACCAAAAAAATAAAATTAAAAATTCCCCAAATTCTCACCAGCAGTTTGAAATGATTTTCTCACCTCATCTGATATGAGCTGAAATATAGCAAATATGAATAAAAGCCATTTCTAGCCAGATAAATAAGATAGATAAGATAAGATACAATTACAGATTAAAATGTACGGACTAATATGAGGAGGATCACTTGTATAAATCTGTTAATACAGCTGATTGATAAACTGTTATCTTTATTTATTTCATTACCTATAATTGAAGGTCCCTTCTCTGGTTAGTCTTCAGGTTTTCTGGTGTGTTTGTTCTGTTAATTGGTCTTTTATCTTGTGGAAGTTTAATAACACTGCATCTTCTCATGCTGGGGAAACTTACTGAACTGAACTGAACTGAACTGACCGAATATTGAATAGAAAGAGAGACAGAGGGAGCTGACCTCATATCCCTCCAACCCTCCCTGCCTCTGCTGCCTGTTGGCTCTGCCTCCCCCGGCTGGAAAGTACATGTTTTTATGTTCGTGTGTAAATGCAATAATGTGTAATGAGAAATTACAGTGGATGTATATGCACAAATAATGTGTGTGTGTACGTGTGTGTATGTGTGTACATCTGGATTGTACATGTGTATCTGTGTGTTTGACCACTGCAGACCTGAGTGCTGATCAGAAAGGTCCCTGTGTCGGGGTGGAGGCAGTGGAAATCCCCTCTTACATCATGGTGTTAGCGCACAGTGTGTGTGTGTGTGTGTGTGTAGCTTTGGCTTTTAAATGCTGTTTCCGTCCATTTGAGGGCACGACAGTACACAGGACAAGCTGCTGTAGCTGAAGTCATTGTTGGTAGGCAGCAAGTACATCATGGCTTTTCTCTAAAAACAAGTGAGAATATTAAAGTATGCACTTGATTAGTTTATCATTTTAATTTCTCTTAATTTCCTCTGTCAAAAACAAAGGTGTAATATGATGTTGTGTGCAGCAAAGCCACATAAACGGTATAAAAATCTCTGGGATATTAAGTTGTAAGTTTCCAAATTAAACCAAATTAAAATTAATTAAAAATTAAATCACTTTTTTTTTTTTTATTTGCTGCCTTCTTCATCAATTGTCTTGGTATCATACCATCATTTTATTACCATTAGAGTTTACCGAGGAACAGTGGAGTTCACATCTTGTATTGATTTCAGTTGACTGGTCTGTCTTTTAGCTTCAGAACAAAAACAGGCGTTTGGTTGCGTTTACTTTACGCTCAGATGCATCCCCCTTTTTTCTTCTGAAGTGGAATATTCAAAATACTGGCATTAGATTTGATAGTTGCTGTAATTATCATAATAGAATTGAGAAATAGCAGAGATGATGTCCAATGTCTTCAGTGCTCACCACATCTTTGTTGTTTAATGTTATTGGTGGTAAACTCCAGGGTCCAGCACGGGAGTAAACACTGGTGGTATTGACTGTGGCTGCCAACAGGGCAGAGATCAGAGTAAGACTCTTATACAAGCGTTATAGTTAAGTGGCTCTGGCACCTACCTAGAGATTTAGATTTAGTATGTGGGGACCCACAAGAAGTTGGCTCTCTGTGCAGTTTTAGGTCCTGACTCACTAAAACAGATTTTTAAGGCTTTGTATCCATTTTTGTGTGTTTTGAAATGAAAGTCATGAAAGTGGTTACGGACTCAAACCGTCAATCTGGCAACTCAGTTTTCTCTCAGATACAGCCTCGTCGCCACACACAAACACTATTTTGTTTTTTGAATGACTATAAATATCAGTCCCCATCACAGATACTGACAGATGTGTTTAACTGGAGCATGTTTACTATGAACATCACCAACGCCTATTGATTAGTGGAATAATATAAAACAACTGATATGACTGTTTGTGTCACACAACCAGTGTGCATGTACATCTCTATAACTCTACAGGTCAGAAACTTCAATGTTCAATCTTGTTGCAGACAGTGAAGAAACAAATGTTCTTGTGCTGCTAAAATCATCCAACTTCACTCATGAAACCAAACATAACCAGATTTAACTGAATGTTTTATCCGGCTTTTAAAAGCTTAACCTTCAGCTTCTGCTTCCTGTAAGCAGCGCACAATGTTAAGCTTTGTGATTAGATATTCCTCACTGATTTTTTTTTTTTTTTTTTTTATTTTTGTTGTATTTACACAATTGTTAATCTTTATACAAAATGAGATATTATCTAACTCAGTTTTCTCATCATACGTACTGTTGATTCAATTGTTTCATTTAGTAAAAAAACAAAGAAAAACTTGTCAGTCTGAAACCCTGGATGTCGCCCAAAAAACACACATGACTCTACGATCATTCTGGTGCATTTGATCCTTTATTATATATGTATAGAATTACATGAATGACCTCATCATCCACACACTAATCCACCAAGTTACAGACCATTAAAAGTGTTAGAATTACTTTTTACTACTCTGGCACAAACTAAAGACAGGTTCTTTCAGTCAGTTTTTGCATGGGATGATTAAATAGCAAAGGTCAACAAAGACCAAAGCAAAAAACATATCCATAACCAAAATTACTAGTATGTTTCTCGCTGTCTTATGAGTTTAAAAGTTCAAATGAGATTTTTTTTTTTTTACCGGGACAAGGACTTTTCTATGCTCTTCAAAAACACAAACCACCTCAAAAGTGTTGGAAATACTGGAAAGAAAAATCTCAAATAAGTGTAAGCCGTTTCAACATCAGACGCTGGTGGAGTTAAACTAAACAGACACACACTCCCTCTCTTTCTCTCACTCGCCTCATCAGAGTGAGGGCAGGCGGTGGGCAGAGCGCCAGGTGCCTCTCATGTTTGGGAGAGCAAACAGGCTCGTGTCTTTGATGGCGAGGAGATCAGAGCAGGGGACACATTCTACGTGGCCGCGCTAAGGTCACCGCAGTGCACACCCTGCTGCCATGTTGTGCTCTGCAGCTAGGAGACCCGGAGTATACACAATGCAGGGGCAAGCAGACGTGTGTTTGTATGCGCATGTGTGTGTGTGTGTGTGTGTGTGTGTGTGTGTGTGTGTGTGTGTGTGTGTGTGTTGGTCGATCCAGCCACCTCATCGCACACCCCCTCTGCTTTCCAACATGGAGTCACTCCAACCTTGACGTACAGTTGTAGTTGTCTGAAAAACACAGTTTAACCACAGGAACAGGGTTGGAGCACTGACTCCGCTGAGTTCTTGCAAGAATATTTCAGTAGTGGTTACAACACACTCCCTCTCTTGTTTTTCTTTGTATCTGGTCATCTGCACTCTGTAGCATAAACAATAATTTCAACTTTAAGGGAAAAGTCCCTCTCTAAATTGATAATCTTGCTTATTTTAACATAACATGGTTTAAACTAGTGGAAAATAAAACTGTCAGTCATGTTTTTACTCTGGTTTATTTATTGGATTCAGTCTTTATTTACATTCTAACTTCTGAACCATTTTTTTTAATCCTTGCTTTTATATGTTGTTTTTTTAACATGGGTTACTGAATATTATTCATTTTATATAATAACAGTTAGGACATGTAAAATAGATTCGTGTGTTTTACTTTTGTTGTACTACAGTCACTTTATGCTGCATTTATTTATGGCTGAAAGGTGTAAAAACAAAACAAAAAATGCTTTTAATTGTTGGGTTTTATCAGTTTAAGATTCATTTCTGATGATTTTTCAACAAAACAAGATATTTAATGATGTTTTGGACATTTTATTGACAAATTAATTGAGAAAGAGACTGTGTCAGTTCAGATTAAATAAATACAGTTGTTGTTTTTAAAAAAAAAAAAAAAAAAAAACCCCAAATGAGCCAGTACAAGAAAGATCAGGACAAAATAAATAGTATACACACCCTTGCTGTTGCTAAATAGCGTGGAAATGTTTTTCTGTTCTGGTAAAATTAATACCCAAGTCAGTTCCTGTAATTTTGTCTTTGTGCTACATTTGTGTCTGCGCTGTTTGTGGTCAGGCCTTTGACTTATTACGCACACGCACTGCAAAACAACAACCACACATGTTTTTACAGCAGCTGTTGTCATTTTTGCTCTGGACCAAAATTACAAATGAATGTTTCGCAGTTTTGTGCGGACTCATTAAAGCGTCCCGCATCTCTCTCATGTGGGGTCCCACCAGAGACAGATAGGCCTATTACCAAGTTTGTGTCTCAACTGTTAAACAAACAGTATCACGACTTGTCGAGAGTTTTTATCTGTCTATTGTCAACAGTCAGATGTGATCATAATATTTAAATAATGTTATCAGTTATTTGTATGCGTACAGTTAAACATTTGTGTATGTTTCTGCATCTCTGGAAACAAAAGTTTTATTTGACGTGATAAAGTGCGTGGCATGCATGCGTGTGCAGATTTAGAGGTGTCTGTTTACTTCCTGTGAGGTGGAGTTAATTGTGTCTGTGTGTGGCAGTGTGGTGAAGGGGGGGGTGAAGGGTATCTGGTTTCCTGCTCAAGGGCTTGATTTTATGTAAATGACCTCAGATTGGGGGGAAGGGTGGGGGTCTCACACACACACACAAACACACAAGCATGCACAGAGAGAAGCCTCAACTTTCTTTCACTCTACTCTGCTGTTAGCTGTGAGCCCCACCAGCTCACCACAGCTCCAACTCCTCATGATGAAGGAGCGCTGCAGCCGGGTGCCACCTCTAGCGATTCCCCCTCCACAGCAACAGCAGCAGCAGCTGGCGCCCCGAGTGGGACCTGTGGGTGGATGTTGCCTGGGAGTGGCTGGGCAGCACTCGGGCTCCATGTGCGCTCTCTGTTCTGACTGTGCGTCTCTGTGTGCCGGTTGCTTGTTGACAGATGAGGCGTACCAAAAGCTGGCCATGGAGACGATGGAGGAGTTGGACTGGTGTTTGGACCAGCTGGAAACCATCCAGACCTACCGCTCTGTCAGTGACATGGCCTCCAATAAGGTAAGACAGGCTGCATCTTTGAATATGCTTTCATTTTTTTTTTTTTTTGAGTGGAAAAAAAATCAGAGTGCAAGCCCTGGTGTTGCCTTTACTTTTTTCAGAGACCATCTATTTTACTTTTGCAAGTGTTTATACAGAGAAGGTTCTGCAGCTCTCAAAGAATCTGAGCAGCTGCTTGGACAACTAATCCCCCAGCATAATAAACACATGAATGACAGTATACAGAGTCCAGAGATACTGCTGCTGAACTTGGTGTGACCCAAGAAGCAACAATATTAAAAGTCTGAACATGTACAGTAAGGAGGAGGAGTTTGGTGGTTGCAGCAGTAAGCAAGTGCGTGCATGATGGCTGATTGTTTATAAAGACTGGATGTTAGTCATTAACTAAACCAACACAAAGATCCTTTATTTCTGTAGTTTTTTTCCTTCTATGTGCAAAGGTGAACTAACAAAAACACTCTTCATTTTCCAGTAGTGATTCTGTTTGTCTCTGAGTATGTATGATGTGCACTGAGGTTCAGTTCATTGCTCTTTATATAAGCAACCTCTTAACCATGTTACTTACCAGCTGAGTCTAGCACTGAGCAATATTTAGCTCTGTTGCAGCAGTAGCATTGAAGGACCCTTTAGTCCTAGTCAGCTCTACTTTTCATATGAAATTTTCATATGAAAATGAAAATATATGTTTTGTTTTGACATTCACTGTGATGCCATCAAAATTATGGAAGTTTATTTCCAATAGTTGTCAAACAGTTTTTAAATATTCACCAGTCATTGAGTCTCTTCTGTGTCATTGACGATAAGTGATTTACAAAAAGCCTCAGTTCCTGGTTTTCACATAAAGAACCAGGAAGTTGACTTAACATGACACTGAGCAGTTCCAACACTCAGCTGTTTCTTCTTGACACTTTAATTTACTGGGTTTTTCCTCTTGGCACCAACTCTTAAGGTTTATATTTAAGAATGAATAAGATTAAGTGGATAATGGATTTTTAGATAGCCTCCATCCATCCATCCATTCATTCATTCATTCATTCAGTGAAAGTTAAATGAACTGAAAAAAGTTCAGTCTGCTCTTGTTTGCTTCAGTTCTCAACTGTGATGATGTTGTGCACCTTGAAACTGTGTTTCCTGGATTTGAAAAAAGTTGGAAAATGTTTCAGTGCCTAAGAATTCATCAGATGAAGAGTGACACTGTTTGTTTGTTATGAAATAGTTTTACAGGAATTTTTTTTTTTATTGCAGTGCCACCATTGGCCACAAAATGGATATTAAAGGTCCCATATTACCATTTTTACAACAAGTTAACATAGCTCTATGAGTTCCGCTGTACATGTCTCTGACGTAGTTTGTTAAAAATATTTCTCAGATTAGGCATTTTCGTCTGCCTCTACCATCTGGTTCAGAACAGGCTGTTTCTCATTAGAATTCCTACATGCAAATGAGCTGCTACTGCCCACGCCCCATTCTGGAACTGGGGGTGTGTCCACGCCCCAAAGATCATTAGATCAACTGACCCTCTCGGCTCAATTCCTGTTGAGGCCCATTTATGCTCTATGTAGAATATGTATACAGAGACGGACAGAACCTTTTGTCCGTCATTACGTGAGCAATTTGGTCCGGTTTCAGGGAGCTTTCAGATCCGCAGCAGTACTGAGTAATACCACCGGAAACCATTGGCGCAGTGTTGTGCAGTATAATTGAAGTGCGACCAGCAAGGAACAAATAAGAAGACAGAAACAGAAATCTCTGACCACATGCCGTGACGTATTTAACAGGCAGACAAACCACCACTGTCTACTGCGCTACCTCTTTTTTTAATCACTATCATCTTAGAATGTGCGCTGTTCCATCACTGTTGCCATGTTTGTTATTGTTTGAAACTTACGACGGAGTTTGGAACTGTTCGCTTGGCACTGCCCTCTAGAGGATGCATTGCTTGACAACCATACTGGGGGTATGGTTAGGCGGGGATATTTCAGGGTGGAGGGTGGTGTTATTCAAATATCCTAGTCTGTGACGTACATAACGAGGAGAAATCTGGTGGTTTAAGCACACAGTTTCTAACACTGATGAATTTACTATTTAAACAACTGAGGCTTTTTATCAAACTCGCAGTATGTGTAGAGGCATTATAGACCCAAAAAGACATTCAAAAGCCATCAGAAGTGTTTTTTATTTATTCCTTTAATAGTCTGGTCAAAGTCTGCTTCCTGTTTAACCATGTGGCCACTTGAGTCACTGCAATGACTCAAGTGCAAATCTGTTTAGTATGTAGTACTGTATTTGTTGTAGATCTAAAGTAATAAATGAGTCCTTACACTGCTGTGGAGTGTCGTGACAGGTTTCATCTTTTTGTGTTGACTCAGAACATTCAGTAGTTAATTGTTATTTGTGTGATTTCCTTGTGGTGCTGAAATCCCATGAAGCTGCTGTATGGGCTGAGTGGCAGCTGTGTGGAAGAGAGTCTTAAAACTGTTTGTCAAGTGAGCCAAGAGGAAAAGCTTGTTATTTCTCATAAAACTGGACAACAGGATGTGAGGGATCCTGCAGTGGGTCAAACACAAACTAGAGAGGAAGAGAGGGAACATTGTGTGTGTGTGTGTGTGTGTGTGTGTGTGTGTGTGTGTGTGTGTGTGTGAATGATCCATGCAGACCCCTGGGCAGAGTGACTCTCTCTTCCTGTCTCCTTCCTGATCCCTTGCTCTCTCTTCAGACGACAATAGACATCCCATCATACCCGTTTGGATGGTTAATGGTTATGTTTATTTATCCCACTGCTGTCGTCATCTGGACACACATCCAACAGTGACAGTCAGCTGGATCGGTATTTGTCAAAACACATGAGCATGACTGAATCATAGAATAAATACCATTAACCATTCAAACGAACAGATGTTTAGACCCAGAGGTAAGGATTTGAGAGAAAAGAAACAAAAAGTTAGTGTCAATTTCAGTGAAATCAGACTGGGATTTTCCTATGGCAATAAAATATCACCTTTTGTTATATCTGTAAATAAAGGTGCTGATTTATATCAACTCTCATTTGAAAACCACCAGAACGAGTCACTCTTATCGAACTTGATACTGTAATTTTAGTACTTTCGCAATCACAGACAAGCTGCCCAGACTGAGCCAAAGCTAATCTGCAGGTGATGATTGATTTGAGAAATTCCAAAATTTCCCAGCTACAGAAAAATAAAGCAGCGCTTTTATTCTATCTTTTTCCAGAAAATAGCATATTGGATTTAACCCTTAAACTGCCACGATTATCAGAGAATTAAGCAGTTTAACAGCATGAACTTGTAGTTTTAGACATGACTGTGTTTAGCATATAAGGTAGCACAATGGGCTCACTGTGTATTACAACCCTCCCTCATTGGTATGACTTTGGCAGGTGGGTGAAGGTGTCCTGATACTGATAAGGAAACACGTCCCAATGTCTAGGTTTCTTTGAGTATGTATGTGTCCATAACAGTGAGTTAATCCCATTGACAAATAATCTGTCTCTCGTCACCTTGTTTTCACAGTAAACTCAACCTTACACAACTATTGGCCCTTTGTCATGTCGGCCATTACACTTGACCTGGTTTTATTAACGAGAACATGCCAATCAGCTCATGTGATCCGGGAATACCTTTTGTATTTAGGATAGAAAATACTGTTATCCAGGCTGTGGCAGCGTATGAAAGTTGAGTATGAGGGAGGTGAAATGCGAGAAGCTGTTTTTGCTGCTCTTCTACCTCCAAGGTGAAGAGCAGGGGCTTGTGCTGCTGAGGAGTTACAGTACATGACTGTCCTCTCGGTTATGCATAGCTGATGGAGACAGGTCAAGGCCTGTTACCAGCTGGAATATTCTTCAGTGTCAGGACCGTAGATCTTCTGTCATTTGAAACGTTTGCTGAAACGATAAGTTGAGAAAAAACATTAGTCAACCGATACTTTTAAACGGATACCTTGTTTTGTCAAGACAATGGAATAAATTGAAGAAATTACTTAGAATTATTCATATTCGTATCTGCTCTATAGATGTTTGGAGAAATCCCCTTGAGCCCCTTGAAAGAAACTGTGATTGACATGTTTAAATCAAGAAATTAATCATCATTAATCATTAATGGAAAGAACTGGTGGTTGCAGTTAAAACCTGCTGATTTAGCACAGATGCTGTTGAACCTTTTTTTAAAGCTACAGGTGTTATATGAACCAAACTGAAATATTAAACATAAAACCCATGTGTCTGTCGGTACATATGTTAATACTTAATGTTTCCTACAGTGAAAGCATCCTTTCAATTAACAGTCCATTTACTAAAAAGCAATTTAGTTATTTAGTTATTTTGTTTGAATAATACTATTTTTCAAGCTCAAAGACTCCTGAAAGTAAAAAAAAAAAAAAAAAAACTCTGCCTTTAATCCTTAACTAAATTTTAATTACCAGGAAAAAAAACAACTAAGCCCCGCCACCTGTTTTAACCATAGTTCAAGGAAATTGGCTGCGTTCATTAAAACAGGAAGTGTTGTAGTCATCAGAGTGATCAGTGCGATATTGATGTTGTAAACCACAGAGCTGTAACTACCAGCTGCAGGAGTAAGGAGAAGAGCTGGAGCCTAGAGGCGGGACTACCCCCATGAGGGAGTGTGTATGAGGCAGAGGTTTCTCTCTCACTTGCACGCGCGCACACACATAGACACACGCGCTCAGCTATTGCTCCACATACACAGCGCGTGAGGTAAAGCCTAGTCAGACCTCGCAGCCCAAAGTGAGTCACTTGAGCTGTGGCGTTTCCCAGCGTCAGAGAGCGAGGTTTGCTCCTTTTACTCATGCTGTAGTCAGACTGAGACAGACACTTTAACGGACGGCAGCCCCACTCAGCTCGGCACTCTACACACAGAAACATGGGAGCCTGCTGCTTTGACAAGAAAGAGAGGAAACTAGGGAAGCTAAATGGTTGGAGAAAGGTGAGTTTTGTGTTTTCTTTTGTTTAGTTTTCTTTTCGTTAAATATACTTTTTATGTTTTGTTAATAAGCTGTTTGATTATCTGCATTTTGTGAACTTTTGAGCGCTGAACTTTTCTGGCTTGCATCTGTGAACATGATGTGAAAACTTAAGTGTAGTCAGACTTTTTCAGCAGTTTAGTGATGGATTTTAAACTGGTCATTGGAGAGGACTGTGTCTTTTTAAAGCATGTGATATTTAGTTACAGTAGCTGTGGAACTGGCTGTATATTTCTGAATATTTACATTATGTTATTTTTTTCATAATTCTAAACATCATCTCTTTGGAGGTTGTTGCAGCAGGAGAAATGCATATATTCTGCTTCTGTAGACTGTGGTGTATCCTTCAGTGTGATGCTATATTTAGCATCTGTCAGAAAATCTGTCTTTTGTGTTGTGGCTGTATTGTAACACACAAACATCAGAGTTTCCTTTATTAAGCGAACACCTACATTTTTCACTTATGGGTATTGTAGAGTATATTTATTAATCATCACTGTGTTGTTTTAAAAACATCACATTAATTTCTTCCAAAGTTGATGACTAAGTAGTGTTTAGTGGAACTGTGCAGCCACTGCTCGAAAACAGGCGAGCAAAAGTCTGAGCATGTTTGTTTGTCTTTCTCTGGTCTGGTGATGTCTAAAATACAGAGAAGGGGTTGAGTTAATATGCAAAATTACTGTAGATTTAAGTCACTTGAGGCCCAGACAGGTGATAAGTGGAGTTTGTAAGCATACTGTCATATCTAGAAACTGTTTTCTTTCTTATTCTGCCTGAAGCCAAACACTTGGGTCATCTGAGGAGAGAGAGAGGTAGTGGTGATGTGGTGAGGTGCTTTTCAATGGTCGTTTGTTCAAACTCAGGATGGAGAGAGTAAGGTAAAACTTACCAAGAGTAATCCAGGAGTTACACACACACACACACACACACACACACATTAGTTGAGTTGAAATGATAAAAATTTGAACATGCATTTGACTGTTCAGTTTGGACAGAGATGTTTGTGTGATTCAACCATTCCCTGTGTCTGGAGCTTTCAAAGAAATTTGTTGGTGTAACACTGCCTGTGTGGTATTTTACTCTAAGATACTTTCTGCTTTCGAAGCAGCAACCAGAGCTCAAAGGAGCACGACTGTGCAGCCTGTTAACTGTTCTCCTCCAGCCAAAAAACCGTGCTGCAGACCACAACTGAGTGTGCCGAGGGCCTGAGCAGACGCGAGTGATGGGAATGATTCACTCAGCTGAGAAATTGTTTACTTACTTACATCTCCTTCAGTTTCTGTCTCCATTCTTTTTCCACATAATACACACTTCAAAGGTTTAAAAACACATATAAAACCAGTACACGCTTTCTCGTGCAGACACGAGTGTGTTGAGCATGAGTGTGTGAGTCAGAGGAAGTGAGAGGTAGTTTTCTTAGAGCTGTTTGCACCACTACCCAACATACGCACAGTTTATACGTAGGTAGAGTCCCTGATCTTTACAGAGATATGTCACAACCTGTATTCGCTGTAACATCAACATATCACCTTGCGTCATATGTTTGTAAAATAGAAGAATGAGATAAACCACAACTGCTATACATTTTCCTCTTATTAAGAAATGACTTCATAGGTCAGTCAGCTGTACAGTGACATTATTCTGATAAACTGATTAAAAAGGATGATTGAGGTGACATAATAACAGATGACATTTAATATTTTTCCTGAAAATCATGATTCACTTTAATTGAAACATGTAGTAGTTAAATAAAAAATAAATAATGTGCATGTATATGTGTATCATTTCTTCAGTGTTTTATCTCCTCTGGGTAAATCTAGACTGTCTAACACTAAACATTTACTGTTAATACTTATTTGCATGGTTGTAATTTGGCTCAGTGAGAAGTTTTATAAGGTTTAAACCCTTAGTCAAGTTGTGAGTTGTGTTTCTGAAGGGTTACAGGGTCAATGCCCTCTGATCGCACAGCGCGCTGCTCAACAGCACACTGAGCAGAGTGTGCCCACTAGTGGCCTAAAGGCACAACTTCAGTCTGAAGCACCTCAAGCAGTTTGATATGTGAATCTGGCTTTTTTTTTGTTGTTGTTGTTTTTTTAAGCTTTGGGTCATTATTGTCATGTTTATAATGTGATAGAAATCAGTATCGAAAAATAAAATGACATACATTATAACGTGTACTGCCTGGTCAGATAATAGATGCATGTTGCTGTGGGTCTCGTGTCTGAGGGAGACTCCATGTGCCTTCCTTCCTACCTGTCCGCCTGGCTGCCCTGCAGTGATCTGTCCGATTGAATCACGTCTGAATGGAGGAGGCTCAGCAGTTTTTTTTTCTTCCCCTCTCGCAATGAAATGCCACAGGCTCCATTCACCCTCTCTGCCTCTGTCACAGCAGCTTCTCTGCTGAATCAACCGAACCCCCTACAAGCAGAGAGAGGGAGAGAGGGAGGAGGAGGATCGTGACAGGAGAATGTGAGAGTAAAAGGTTAGGAGAGGGAGATATTGAGCTAAAAGAGAGAGAATAAGGTGATATGAGGGCACGTGAATGAAAATGGAGCGAGGGAAGGTGAATCGATGAAATAATAGAATAAGAATGTCATGGTGGCAGTAGGAGGTAAAGAGGTTTCTCTTCTGAACCTCAATGGGAAAACTACCAATAACATAGTAATAGAAACATATGGACAGGAGCGTGTAAAACATGCATGTGACATGTCACCAGTGACCGTGCTTAACTGCAGATAATAGCATTAATAGTCTGCTGCTTGTGTGTGTGTGTGTGTGTGTGTGTGTGTGTGTGTACTGAGGCATTTCTTTCAGCCTCTGGGAAAGCATAGCTCTTAAACATGCTGCAGAGAGACATCCCCCGCTGTTATTTCTGGTTTCTTTATATATTATGCAGGGAGCTATTATATAAAGAGCTGCCTCCTCTCTCTCTCTCTTTTTTTTTTTATTTTTTTTCTCTTGTCTTGCATCCTGCCTCCTTGTTTCTGGTTCTTTCCCTCAGTGGGAGGATAATCCGGAATCCTCCCAGGGAAGCTTTGATCTCCGCTCATCTTTCCCATCTCTCTCTATCTCACACACACACACACACACACACACACACATATTGGTCTGAAAGGTTCTCTGGGAACTTATGTTTATAGTTTCCCATGGATTGACTCTGAAGTGACAAGAATTAAGAACATTTTTTTTTATTGACAAACTCGCCTCAGAATTGGCCACTGGTACTGATGTAAGAGCACATTCCAGTCAGGTGGCCCTAGCCTTGTACACTGCAGCAGTATCAACACCTGCTCCAAGGACAGCCCATTGATTCTGCCAGCAAGGCAGACAGACAGAGAGATTGATGACTGTGTTGGCAAGTGGCAGCCGCGAGCGAAATTGACATGTAAGTGGTGGAGAGTGAGGGAGAGATGCAGCGGAGGGAGGGAAGGAGGAGGGGCGGCGGGGGTTTACTTCCAGCCTGTGCATTGGAGGATGCGAGTGAAGGCGATGTGTGTGGTGTGTCCTTGTGACAGCTCAGCAGCTATACCACATGTCTGCCTGCGAAGGAAAAGGGAAAGCCTCTCTATTCTCTCCTCATCTCGTCTGCTTTTCAAAGACAGCCTCACACTGGCCAACTGATGCTGTTGCCATGGCGTTAGGGTGTTCTGGTAATTGGCGTACACACACCTACTCACAGGCAGAGCTAGAAACAGTGGGCTGGTGTCACCTAAATTGGGGAAGGATGCAATTATCTCCCATCTCTCCGTTTTTTTTTTTCTTTTCTTTTTTTCCCCCAGTTCTTTTCTTCTCCTCTCTCTGGTTGTCACTGGGTTGTTAAAAATAGCCCTCCACAGACACCCTGACAACATCTAATATTATTATGGGATGCAGATAATGAACAGGCTTATGAGTTCTCTACAATGGCCGTCGCACTTGGGGATGTCAGGAGACAACAGAAGACTTACAAGAAGGAGAGGAGCACATAATAATAGATATAATGGCGATAAAAATACTGTCACTGTGCATTCACATTCCTCAACGTGAGCCCCGTCCCTTCTCTAAACCCTCATTGTTTTACTGTAGAAGGGAGGAATTTCCGTATTGTACGGCTCAGTGACATTCCTTTGCAATGGTTGACTTTAAGAGGGAATTACAGAGAATGGAAATTAAAGAGGATGGGATTTATCTGCAGCACTTGCACAGCTGAAAAAAAAAGATCAGAGAAGAGGAAAAGTTGCATCTGGAATCCATGTCTGGATATTAAATATCAATCAGTCTAACAGCCCTTCAGAACTTCATATATACACCAACGCCAAGCTGTAATTTTCTAATGTAATTTTTCCCACTTTCTGTCAAATCATGTGTTCTAAATAGTGTTGCTGGGGCTGGCAGACTACAGCAGGGGAAAAAGAGACAGAGGAGGGAGGGAATAAAAAAAAGGAAAAGAGAGAGAGAGAGAGAAGCAGGGTAGGAGGGGGAGGTAGCGCTACAGCACAGAGAGCAGCGAAGCAAGACAAATCCAGTGGAGGAACCCCCCCTCCAGTCAGATGAACATCGCTGCCTCACTCCCTCCTCCTCCTTCTCCTCCTCCTCCTGTCTCCATTGCTGTTTTTTTCCCCTCCTCCCTTCCTTGCTTCTTCTCCATTATTCATCAGTGCGCTGAGAGTCCCCAGCTCACGGCTCCAGCTGCTGCTGCTGCTCCAGCCGATCCACCGAGCCTGCTGGATCTCCTCCTCCTTGCCTAGCCTACTTTCCTCCTACCATCTACCCGCCTATATCGTTCCATCCACCGACCATGGAGACTCAGAGCTGGCCCTTTTCTGCTGCTGAGAGGGAGAGTAAGCCATCATTGAGCTGCTCTCTTAGCTGCTGAGAAGAGAATCACAAGAGGAGAGAAGAAGGGATTTTTTTTGTCCTTTTTGGCGTTGAAAGAATCCTGTTCGTCTGCCTCTATATTTTTTTCCATTGGATTACAGTTCTGGCTTTGTGTAGGGACGAGAAAACGGGGTCCAAAATGCCTGAAGCCAATTACCTGCTGTCGGTGTCTTGGGGTTACATTAAGGTGTGTGGCGCTTATCTACGTAGCATGTTGGGATACCGCACTCATTTCATTCTACCTGTCTGAGTTGTGTTGCTGCTGTATTAGAGGCAATTTCTAAGGAAATGTAGAATTTTGATAATATCACTGTTTTTTTTTTTTGGATCTTTTCAGAATACTGTGCTAACCTAACTGCACCAAGAGATATTTTCATCATGATGTTGGGGGGTGGGAGGGTGAGGGTCTGACAGAATGGTGTTTTGTGGCTCAGGCTCCATCTTGAGCCCTCTGCAGAGCTGTGTGTCTGTTTGTATGAGTGTTGATGTGTATGTGTGTGCACGCGCACGCATCAGTCTGTCATAAACAGCTGCTACTGCAGTGACTGGATGTCTCTGTACTGTCAAAAGCATCTGTCTCACATATCCATTTTATCTCTTCAAAACTGTTGATAATATTTGGAAAAAAAAGCACATGAACATCACCAAAAATGTTGGAATGATGAGGAATGTGGGGAACGATGTGTTGATTTTCCTCTTGACATCATTGAGATTCTTGCACACTGACGCAAGTACAAAAAAAATTGGCTGAAAAGGACCTAAAAATGTGATTCAGTGTAATAAAAGTGTAAATTGGTTGCAGGGGGTGAATTTACTGGTATTAAAAGGTGATAGCCCCCCACTGGTAACACAAATAATAATTTGCACTCTAATTAATTTAAGGGAAAATGGAGGGGAAAATAAGCTTCTCCCCCCTACTGATTGTTCGCTGTAATTAAATAATATTCTTGAGCTGATGGGGGGAAAACTGGGCACTCTTGTATTTTCCATGGAATCTTTTACCATAATTTCTTGCAGGTTTTCCCCCTTAGTGGAAACTGACGACATTTTTCTCTCTTCTCTCTCTCTCTCCCATCTTGTTCCTTCTTTCTCTTTTTCTCTTGCAGTTCAAGAGAATGTTGAATCGGGAGTTGACGCACCTATCTGAGATGAGTCGGTCTGGGAACCAGGTTTCCGAATTCATCTCCAACACCTTCCTAGGTAAATGATCATGTGTACACGCACTCAAAATCACACTGACAAATTCACCCAATTTGGTTTTTACAATCCACCATAAAATATTGATGATAATGATGATCACAGTGAATAAATATCCCAAAAATATTTTGTGGTTAACACAAATATCCACCTCCCTGCTTTGCCGCAATGTTCTTTCATATGATGTTAAGCTGTGCAAGTTGCTCTGGTAGGCTTCTCTGAGGGGGCGTACCATAAAACACTGCGCCATTAAGCCTTGTCTAGTCGCTTATGGTATTGGGCTCAAAATGGCTATTAAAAATGATGTAAAATGATATTTGTCCAAGTATTTAGAAAAATAGAAAGGCATTTAGGTGGCTGGCTAATGTTCAAAGAACCATTTGACTGACAACTGAGATTGTTAGCCAGACTCAGAGTAAGTGGATTGGAACTGAGTTTTGTCCGCGTGGGTTGCACAGTAGAAATCTGAGAATAGATGGCGATTGCTAAATATATTTGTATTTATATTGTCTCTAGAAACTGTTAAATCTCTGGAGAAAAAAAAATATAATGTAACTGGCACCAGTGAGACAGTGCTTTGTGTAAAAGCTGGCTTTTTATAAATGTGAGATTTCCACAGATGGTAGATGATACCTAGTGGAAAGATACACAAAGCTTGGGAATAACTTAAGTGATGGGTTAAAGATAATATAACAAGAAAGAAAAATAAGGTGCTAGACAGATGCACGTAGAGGTAGCTAAGAATATTTACAGTCACTCTGCTTGCGATCGATTAGCATCCTGATCCGGTGTAGGGTTGTTCGCGGATACCTCCCCACCGGATCATACAGAGCAGGGGGAGGGGTGAGGAAAGACTGAGGAGAAGGAAATGGGGGAGGGAGGGAGGGAGGGAGAGAGAGAGGGAACTGACTGCAGTCAGGGAGAAAATAGAGGTACAGAGGAACCCCCTTTGCTGGCAGTGAGATGAGCTCGGCAGATTGGGTGACTCATCCCTGTCTTAATGCATCTTTGTCAGCAGGGACACCTTGTTGTCCCCCTGCTTCTCCCTCCCTCTCTTGTTGCTTTGAGAATCCAGACACAGATGACTATCGCTTCAATAAAGAAGTCAGGATTACCCTGCTGGTGGTAGAAAGAAAAAAACGGTAAACATTAAAGTGGAGGGGGGAAGGAATGACTGAAGCAGCACAGTTGGCCTGATTTGGCCTCAACTGACCAGCAGGACTGTTTAATCCTTCCATCCATTAAGATTAGTATCATCAGTAATGCATTTATTTCTTCTTTATATTTTTCTAACAAAATCATTATTGTGCATCAGAGAAATGACATTTTCCTGACATGAGTCTGGTTTTACAGAGGTTATTCTTTGATCCACCACAAATCAAAGATTATTGTGGACTTATCTGGCTTTTCCTTTTTTTTTTTCTAGCTGAAGTTGAGGCACACTGGTAAATCAGTTGCTCAGGGAACCTGTTTCATTCCCTAGATTAATATTTCAAACCAGAACTTTGAGCTTCCCATTATTATTGATTGTTGGCTAATAGCATGCTGGTTATTCATGTGTGCCTTTCACCTGCTGCAGCTGTCCCCGCAGCATAATTCCCTTTGATCGGCCAACGGCACAACACACCTAGCTTAGAGAACATACTGAGGTAGAAAAAAGTCTCCACTGTAGCTGCTTCTCTCACATTAGAGCATATGGAGGAGGATGAAAAGGACTCAGATGAAATCGAAATAAACGTGGGAGGCGACACGGGAGAGGGAGAGAAGAAGCAAGAACAGGAGACACAGAACAGAACAAGAAATACACAATGCTTTTTTTTATTTTTGGTTTTAGAAAAGTTTGACATGAGCGCTAAAAAAGTTAGAACTGGGCAAAACTTGTCTGGGTTAACAGATTGTAAACCATACAGCAACATGCAAACCTAATCTGATGAAATGCGGAAACCAGGCTCACGATAAGTGCTACAAAGCTCCAGTGTTTATCACTTTCATCACTTCAATTCATAGTTTGCTGTATACTGGCACTTAGTTATGAAGAAATTAATAATAAGAATGACATTGCAAACTTGTCACAATCACATTGACGCAGGCAAACACTGGCCACACGCACACAAACACCACACAGCATTGGTGATAATGATGGCTTGTAATAAATTAGAGGGCAATATATTGCTCTTCCCCTTGTTTCCCACGCAGCACATGTCTGAGAGAGCTTAATTGCCCATTCTCAATTACCACTGGAGGACTGAAGAGAGAGCGAGAGACAGAGAGAAAGGCAGAGAAAACAGTATGAGAGAGAGGGAGAGCATGAGAGTGAAAGTGATTATTTGAATTACAGCTGGTAATTGAATAACCCTCCACAGGGGAAGGCTGATAGGCCAGCGATGAGCTGAGTCGAGGCTTGATAGATGAGTGCACAGCTCACATACATGCCGATAGCCAGTCCCTGCAGGATTTCATTCAGTTCCACTTTGATTGCAGTAAACACAAGGGTCTGATTGGTTATTACTAGAAACTTTGCGTTTTTTTTCTGTGTTTATTTCTGGATAATGCTTAAAGGCTGGTGTATTATTTATGATTATATTTTTTTCAAAGGAAAATTACATGAAAGCTTTTGCATGTAGTGACCAGACCAGACACAGGCCTATAAATAAATTACACCAAACATAAAAATCCCTCTCCATACTAAGTGATGGGATAAAGCGCGAAAGATGCGGTAACTTATTGAATGACTGACTTTATGGGACTGCCTTAAGTGTGTGAAGCTCCAGCTCTCAGCCTGTCAATGGACTGACCTATGGAAGTGAAAAGAACAGGAGATGAGCTTTGAGCCACCTGCTGAGAGATGGGGGGAATAAGTGCTGTGAGGGAGGAAGAGGGACAGAGACAAATGAACAGTGGGAGTTCAGACGGAGACTGCAGGTGTGGGGAAAGGGGCATGAATGAACAAATGAATGGAGGGACACATGATGAATGAATGACTGAATCAATAGATCCCACAGGAATTAACCTGCTGCAGGTGCTTTTATAGTGCACCTGCGTCCTCAGGCAGCCCAGAAATCCCACTTGATTTTTATTCAGAAACATATTACAACTCAGACTCAGGCTGTGTGACGTTAAATGGATTCAATTTTAACCACATCTTCTATGTTCATTTTTCTCTTCCTCAGACAAACAGAATGAGGTGGAGATCCCGTCACCGACATCCAAGACACGGGAGAAGAAGAAGCAGCAGAAGCAGCAGCTCATGACACAGATCAGTGGGGTCAAGAAGGTTTCCCATGGGCCCTCGCTTTCCAGCAGCAGCATTGCTCGCTTCGGTGTCAAGACCGATAAGGAGGAACTGCTGTCAAAGGAGCTGGAGGATCTGAACAAGTGGGGCCTGAACATCTTCACTGTTTCAGAGTACTCCAACAACCGACCTCTAACCTGCATAATGTATGCCATCTTCCAGGTATGGAGAACACTACTTTTATCATTATTATATAATAAGTCTGCATGCTTCACATAATTGTTACCTTCTATTTATTTATGGTGTAATTATTTGTCTTTCCAGGAGCGAGACCTGTTAAAGACATTTAAGATCCCAGTGGATACATTCGTGGCCTACATGATGACATTGGAAGACCACTACCATTCAGACGTGGCCTACCATAACAGCCTGCATGCTGCTGACGTAGCTCAGTCCACACACATCCTCCTCTCAACTCCAGCCCTGGATGTAAGTTATACTCAGATCAGCCTCTTCTCACTGAGACAGAAAGTTATTGTGTATAGTCATTATTGATTAGACAGGCAAACAGCTTGTTTATATTTATATATTTGGTTGAACAGCATTCATTTCTGTGGCCTTTTGTAACCTCTGCTCCTTCTTTCCATTGTCTTTCACAGGCGGTCTTCACAGACCTTGAGATCCTAGCAGCCATCTTTGCTGCAGCTATTCATGATGTTGACCATCCCGGAGTGTCAAATCAATTCCTAATTAATACCAGTAAGTAAAAATATTACGTGAAACCCAATTGGCTATTTTGTTCCTTTCTTTATAAATCTATAAAATGGGAGTGAAAAAATCTAAAAGATTAAAATCTTGTTTTTATTCTGTGCAGACTCCGAGCTGGCGTTGATGTATAACGATGAGTCTGTGCTGGAGAACCATCACTTAGCTGTGGGATTCAAGCTGCTACAGGAAGACAACTGTGACATCTTCCAAAACCTCACGAAGAAGCAGAGACAGTCCTTACGCAAGATGGTCATTGACATGGTAATGTATCCTAACTCATATTCTCTCTTAACATCAACTGATTTAAAATTATCTGTCTGAATTATTCCAATGCTGACTGTGATTTTTGTTCTTCTTGTATTCAGGTTTTGGCCACTGACATGTCCAAACACATGAGTCTCCTCGCTGATCTGAAGACGATGGTGGAGACAAAGAAGGTGACGAGCTCTGGAGTTCTACTGCTGGACAATTACACTGATAGGATACAGGTAAATTATTATTTTTTGCCTTATAAATATAAGAACACCAATTGGACAAAACGCTGTGTACTTTATATGTGTTTGTGGCTGAACATATAGGAAGCCCTCCACTTCTCTTTTACTTGCTTTTAATAGATCTAATCAATAGCCAGTGTTTGCAGAGGTTACTGAGCCAACGATCATTAGCCAGCCTCCTACATAGCTGACCTCTGCTCCCACTGTCACTCCTTTTCTCACTTCATCCATCTTCTTTTTGCCTCTAAGTGCTCCCTCTACACTTTCCCTGTAATGGCTTTTCTAGCATTTCTTCTTTATTAGACTGTTGTGTAGAACAGCCTCTTTTCATCACAAAGCTCAGTTCTCCAAGAACCTCATTTCTGTTGTCTTGTATCTAAAGTATTCTACCACAGTTTACTGTGTTATTTTAAGGATATTGGATTGTACATTGTATAGACTATATCTAATTCTAGTACTAACATATATTGGATACAGTGAAAGATATGATAAAACTGAGTGCATTTAGAGTGTGTACATTTTACTAAACTAAAATCATGTATTATACTTATAGGTGCTGCGTAATATGGTGCACTGTGCTGACCTGAGTAACCCAACTAAGTCTCTGGAGCTGTATCGCCAATGGACTGATCGGATAATGGAGGAGTTCTTCCACCAGGGAGACAGAGAGAGGGAGAGGGGGATGGAGATCAGCCCCATGTGTGATAAACACACAGCTTCAGTTGAAAAGAGCCAGGTATACAACGATACGCATATAAGAAACTGAATTATGCTCAAATAATGATGGATGTGTAAATTTCAAAAGACGCTAACTTCTGACTCTCATTTGCTTCTTTCAGGTGGGTTTCATCGACTACATCGTGCACCCTCTTTGGGAGACTTGGGCCGATCTGGTCCACCCAGATGCCCAAGATATTTTGGACACACTGGAGGACAACAGGAACTGGTACCAGAGCATGATCCCCCAGAGTCCCTCCCCTCCCTTTTATGACCAGAGCACGCATGGACACAGCGGAGGCACTGGAGGACAGGGAGGAGGGGAGAAATTTCAGTTTGAGCTGACCTTAGAGGAGGAGGACTTGGATGGAATAGAGAAAGATGGCGAAGGGGAGGAGGAGGAGGAAGAAGAGGAGGAAGAATTAGAAGAGGAAGAGGATAGTTTAGGAGATTCTCGATCTCCTCCCCTGGACTATTTGGACGGTCAGGAGAACGAGGAGGGCGGTATGATGGAGCCCACGACAGCAATAGAAATCGTGACGCACGAAGCATCACCCACAGATACATAGGGCTTCCATCATCAGGCTCACATGGTGATTTGAAAGTTTTTGGAAAAAGAGGGGAAATCCTCTTGCAGCTGTGCTTTTTAAAAAGCCCACAGAAGCAAGGGCTTAGTTTTGGCCCGCACAGGGGCATCTTGCACTTGGGTGTTTGAAGCCAGACACAGACGGACAGTTTCAGTGAAGCGGCTTCAGAGTTCTCAGGAAATAATTACTGCTAACATTTTAGTCTTGGTGGACAGACGAGACTGGAGGTGGAACTTGAAGGATTTCGGCCAGTTTGGGAAATGGTTACTTTTCTTTTCTGGACTGGCATTAAATGGACATTGACACTACTGAGAGAAGAAGTTTGTACCTTAAGACTTTTTTACAGCTATGATATGATCTAGAAGTAGCATAGAGTAAGATCTACTGATGGAGACACGTTTGTATAGCAAGAGAAAGTGTTTACTTTTTTCCTGTACCATTTGTCAAAGGACTTTCGTGTGCCTTTTTTACTATTGTCTTTATAATAGTTTTTTATTTATTGAACACTCTAGTATGTCTGTGAAATGTTTTTTTTTTCTTATCTGAAAGAGCAAAATCTTTTTTGTATGTTAAAAAGAGAACAGTCTTCCATGTATTGGGCAATAGAGAAATCCAAACAAATGTCGACAAACAACTCTTGGACAAACTCATCTGAATAGGGAAACATGAACACCCATGTTCGAAGCACATTTTATCATGTTAGTTTTTCAATATGAGCACAATGGTTTTCTTTACACATGGAATATAATTGCTTATGTTCATGGTTCACTCATGGTTCATGTTACAGTTAAGTCTGTTGCTTTCTGTATTAGATGTCACACTCCCATACTTCATCTATTTTCAGACTAAATCTACTTCACACATCTTCATTTTGCTTTGTAGCAGTCTGCAGACCATTTGGGTTTCCTACCTTTTCACACCAAAATTCAACTTTAAAAGCAAAATGTGCTATGAATTATATGGTTTTGGGACATTATGTCTTTTCATTTTTGCAGTTGTTGTGTTGATGTGAAATTTAGGCCAGCCTCGTTCAACCATACAACCTGCTATGACCGTGAGAGCAAGCTGCTCAGATATGTGATAAAGTCAGGAATTAATTCTGCCAAGGACAAAATGCACAATGGCAGTGGATCTATTTTTAGCCCACAGGTATGCTGCAGTCTTAATAATCCCGTTAGTTGAAACGGGTCCTGACCCCAGACCCGTCTGATGTAACGCCCCCCTGTCCTTCTGCAATCAGGCCCAGACCAGATGATTAAAGGTGCTCTTACAGCTGCCTGTCTGAAAGGCGCTCTCAGACCCTCATCAGCGCCGCTATTCACATGGTTTACAAACCCCTCTGGGCTCCACGGACACGACCCCAAAACAATCAGGCCAACTATTTCTTCCTTGCGATAAAAATCCCTCAAGTGCTGCTTTGGCTCATTGACGTCAATTCTAAATTTCCCCCTCCCCCACCAATGTATCAGGTTTCCAGGACAGTCAGGTTATTAGGATTTGGCACAGATGGAATTGCTGGAATCAGCATGGCAGACTGAACCCTTTGGAAGCGAAGAGGAATAATTAGGTGCTCTAGATTTAAAAGTAACCAAAATTGTCTTTTTTTTTTTTTTTTTTTTTTTTTTGTTTCTTCACTAATATGTTGGGAAAGATGGGTTCAAAATGGTTTGCAGACTTCACATTTTAACTCCTGTGGCTTCGACAACTAAATTTTCTGGATGTTCTAGTTGAATCCATAATGACAGTCTCTCCATTTTCATATTAGTTTACCGATATACTCAAAAGGTACTTCATCTACTTCACTCCAACATGTATACATGTCAATCGTTTGTGTGCAGTTTGTATGTATGGAAGGTTTTTGTGTGTGTGTGTGTGTGTTTCTGTATGTGTGTTTGGATGTGTGTTTGCTGACTTTGTCATCAGGCCTTACCCCTATAACTTCACACCTTTGTCGCTACTGTTTGTCGCTAGGAGCTCAAGTTGGTCCTTTTTGCTGTTTATAACAGTGTGTATTTATTCTATACTTTAAGCTTGTAAATAAGAATTGGTTCAGTGTAAAATCTATTTTAATTTATATGCACTTGCATTACCTGGAGTGGTGGTGTCTAATGTGTAGAAGACTCTGAATTAGAGTCTTTTTTATATGTATTATATATTGTTTTTTTATATATAAATATATATATAAATATATCTAAGTATATATTCGCACAATATTTTGAGTGCCCAGCAGAGCAGCAGCTAAAGACACATGTTGTTGTTGTCAGATGAGAACCTTGTAATTCTAAAGCAAACCTCTGATTTTTGTCATAATAAGTTAAAATTGTAATGCCACAAATGACAAAAAGAAAATGTGATATTAATCTTATTATGCATGACTATTAAACCAAAAATGTTCTCACTTTGATATAATCATGAAATCTTAATTAATATTTGTACTCTTCTGCTGAAAATTAAAGTTTCTGTCTGTTCATTTTTAGTTTATTTACATGTCTTTAAAATAGATCATTTTACCAATGAAAATCAATTCTGGACCAATTACGTTTTTGAAGGTACAAGGTTTTCATCTGACAGCAGCAATCTGGTAACCCAGAGGCGACATAGAGGACATGTTAAACCTCCTAGGCTTGGATATAGGATACATAAAAGCTAGCTAAAGAACACAGAAGCTTAGTCGGTCCATGGTATCAAAGTATACAAATAGCTTATTTTCTCTCGGTGGCTTGTCACAACCTAAGCTTCTTCATCCAGCATTTGAATGCAGATTGCTGATATATGAGGCCAGATACAGGTTCAACTGATAAACACAAAGCGATTGTCTCCTTTTACACTTAAACGCACTTCATGTAAAAGTAGATAAGACGGGGACGGTATTGGTAGCATGCTACAATACGCCCGGCACTGACGTGAATCGTTCTGAATTAACAACAAAACATGATCTTATGTAACTGGTTGTGCTAATGTGTGAACTCTTTCTGACCAAACTTGTTAGCAGTTTTGAAATTCAAATTTGTCAGTATTAACATTGTTTATCTATGTTCAAGCTTTTTTTGGTCCTAGTTGTGTCCAAATGGTTAGCCAGATTTAGCACTATCTGCATGAGAGATGGGTTTTTTAATGTCAATATGTTCAAGTCCGCCAGTTATTGCAGGTGGGGTTATTAAATGTTTCACACAATGTATGGTATTATATTGTATATTGTGTTCAAAATGAATCTGAAATACCTTTTCTATGAAGTGATTAAAAGCAAAGCATGAATATATTTCAGTTTCTGCTTTTTTTGTTCCCTCTCAGCCTTGTACTTTTTTACTATGGGTGTGAATAACAAATTGGGTCACAGCCATGCTTCTGGTGGGTTCCCACATGTTTGTCATGTCTCATTAGGCTGTGTCTCAATACAAAACTGTACCGAGCACCTGGGTCCTCTACTGAAAAAAAGAGCCTCTAGTGTGTAAAACAGTGTCAACATCGTCTAAAGTCTGTGTCCGTGGCCCCTAGAGGCCTATGATGCTCCTGACGCCCAATTCATCCAAACAACTGTGAACCAATTTATCCAATAACACAGCCATCCTCAAAATTGATTTAAAAAAGTGAAACACCAAGTAAAGGTTTTACATCAGTTACATCAAACATGAGGAACACAATAAATCCACAGATTTAAGGCTGCAACTGCCGGCTGTTTTCACTATCAATTAAAGCCACACTTTGTAACTGTTGCTGAGCAACAGCAGCCTCTGCAGCCACAAGTGGTGATTACAAGACGCTGGTGCATTAAATTCAGTTGGGCTCTGAGGCTGAGTGGTTAAGGGTACTGGAAACAGTGTACCTCTCTATAAGCTACCAGCTCATGTACAGAAAACAAAGCCTATTTATCACTCAGGCAACAAACACAAAATCACCATCTCGGCACAAACCAGCAATCACTCATGTTAAGTCAGGGTTCAGGCTAATCTAATTGACGGAAAACATCTGAACCCGCAGCAGTTGTGTGCTAAAATGTAGATGCTAGGATAATGCAATGCTGCCCTGGGAAAAGAAATTCATCCAATGAGACCAGCCCAGGGGTGGGAGGCTCGGGATCGCGCTGGTGAAGGTTGATTACAGACTCTATGTACAGTATGTACTTTACAGGACATGGTCAGTGAGCCTGGCCAGAAAGACAGGCAGCACACTCTCATTTACACAGAGAGGGTCAATGAAAACACAGTGGATTGTTTTGTTGGTTCACTAGTATCAGTAGATGCAACAACTCAACTATTTTGCTATTGTCTTTGGCACCTCTGCCATTGTGTCCTTAGACTCTAGAAAACCAAGTTTCTTCTTACAGTTAAACTGAAGACCCATAGTTGGTGGTAGCAGTGCAATAATGTGCAGTGAACTCTCATTGGGAGATTGTTGGAGCACAACTTAAGTTTCACACACTGCAAGACCAAGTGTTTGGGGTGTAGAGTGGCAATTATAGATGCACCACCCGTTCTGTTACAAGTCAAGTTTCCAGAGCCCAACAGGAAATCTTCCAGTCACTTGTTTTGTCCAAACAGCAAAGATATTTCATTTACTAAAAACTAAAACAGGAAAGCATAAACAAGGAACAAAATCTTCTGTCAATCAACTGGTCAAATAACTGCAGATTTCATAACGTAGATGTGTCTTTGTCCTTTCTAATTGGCAAGATGGTGAGATCTGACTGTGTAATCCTGTTAGATAAATACAGATGTACTAACAGATACAGCAACATTGTGGTTGTGTAAATGTAAGTTCCCACAGATAGTTAACCACAATCTAAATTAAATACATTAACAGAGCCACTAAGAGTCAGCAGACCCTGAGGAGTCTGTCTGTGAAAAAAACACATCCAACCTCAAACCTCAGGAGAGTCCTGGAAAATAACATACAAATGATATTAGAGTGTGTATCAATTCATCCTTACCATGTAACTGTCTCAGTCTCTTTGATGTCACTGCATTTGCTGCATCATCACAGAGGTTTGGCTCTAATGTGCTGAGACGGGAACACAGTGTGACACAGACTCAGCACCGCGGCCCACACACCATCTGACAGGACTGTCCTGATATGACATAAGACCCTCATACACAACAACAGCAGACACATACACACAAACACAGAGCTCATTTTTGTAAGTGTTGATACAAACACGGCAGAGACAGCTCTTGAAGCTTCTTTTCCCAACATACATAGTAGGTGATCATATCATTCATCATAACGTCAGTCGTGGTTCAAAAATGACAACTGATTCATTCATCTGCCGTCAGTCCTGTCCATTTGGTTGTTAATTAGCAAAGTATCTGGGAATCCATGCAGCAAAACTTAACAGCAAATTTTTACCAGAGGAACAGTTTAAATTTGCAAATGTCTCTGTTTTTTTACCTCCTCTTCTTCTTCCTGTCATTTTGATTGTATCTAACTTACATGATTTAACCAGATAAAAAACAAGCAGCTTGATATTTTATGTAATATGATCATTTCTACAAGGTCCTAATTATACAGTTCTATGATTTGCATCTTCACAGAGGCATGATGGTCAAACATTTCATTCATGGATTTGTGCAGCCTCATTGAAAGTTGGAGATGCACATTGACTGAACCTGACTCCTTTGTTTTTTTGTTTTTTTTTCTTCAGTGCCTCCTGCTGTGACTCCCAACTAACATTAACTGGAAAGGATGTGGATTCTGAGTTGTTAAACCTTTTTACTGCTACATTATTGACTTGGTTTATTTAAGATGTGGGACCATGTACTGAAAAGGAAAAAAAAAAACACTTGATGAAGCAATACTTCCAGGAATGTTCTGTTTGTCTGTAACTTTCCACAATTGCCTGGTTCGACTGGAGGTTTGGTGGACTCTAATACACTTTGGGGAACATCCTGTGCAACACAACATTGAGCAGTTAGTAACTGCCTTCATTTTACCTGTATTTAGTGCAATAATGTCTCTCTCTAAAACACATTCTTTCCACTTCTATCATGTCCAATACATTAACAATAAAACTGATCAGTTACGTTAGGTCTCTTGCTATTTTTCAGATTACTGACTGGAGAAGAATTATTCAAATCTAATCTAAGAAAACTTCACGACATGGGTAAGAGGCTTGTGTAATTTCCATCCATGACCCTTCATATCCAATTTCATAGTGATCCACGATAAGAGCTCTGTGGCTGTCTGCCCTTGCCCTTGTGAATTATATCACCAGGGTCTGTCATTTTATTCTCTGTCTCCGTGCTCCTCTAATTAGCTATTTTCATCTTTTAGCTCTTATCCTTGAATTTTCACAGATATGCCTCCTCTCCTTGAATATCTTCCAATAACATCCACCTCTCTGTCCTACTCTCCTATTTCCAACTGCAGAAATCTCTCCTTGTCTTGCCTGTGACATAACCTAGTAAAAGCAAGAGATCTGAGTTGATGAAACTACTTGCGTACATGTGACGAAAGAGAGGCTGGCTTATGGGACAGGAAGCGTTGCCTACCACTTCTTTACAAAGGCATAAAAGTCCACGTGGATGGCCGACTTATCTAATGAAGCCAAAAACAGAGCATAGCATTTCCCACCAGTCCAAGAGAATGACACCACTTAACTGCTCCCCAATGCGACACAGGGGACAAGAGGGATATATTCAGTACAGAAAAGGAAACAGTCAGCTTGGGAGATAATAGGAAATTGGCTAAAGGCTTGAAAATTCCCCATTGTGTCTTCTACATGTGAATGAATGAGACACACATGAGATAGAAAAAAGAGACAGAGGAAGTGGGTAGGTGGGTAAGTATCATATTAACCAATGTCTCAGATGCTAAGAAATCTGCCTGCCAATGTGTAGAGAATATTTGACCTCTTTCCAACGCAAGCTTGCCCACAAATTTCTAAAATTAAGTTGTTGTTTTTTGATAGTAGAGCATTTTTTTCTAGCTTTGACGACACAGAGGAAATAGAAATAAAGAGGGAGAATTTGTTGCAACTGATAAGTTGAGTAGACAACAATCTTCCTGAGATGTCACGTAAAAAAAAAAAAAGTAATACCAAACACACTCACTGTTATTTCATATTGATCTTATAGTCTTTCTTCTTGATATACGTAGAACTGTATTGGTAGTTTCACAGCTCTTTAAAAAATATCTTCTCTTTAGCAAAAAAGGAAACTTTTTTCTGTTATCATTTCAAGTAGATGATATTTTGCATATCAACCATTGATTCACTTGTTCCAATCAGATGCAAATTTGGGTGTCGACATAAATATCGTTACATAAGAGCATCTACGTCAGTTGAACTCGGTTAGAAAAAGGAGGGGCGTCCTTCATAGCACCACTCCATCAATCAGGCCTTTATTGTTGAGTGGCCATCATGCTGTGCGGATGCTTCTCACTGGCAGAGACAGTGGGACTGCTTAACATTGAGGCGAGAAAGAATAAAGCAAAGTACAGAAATGTTCTCTAAGAAAAATTTACTCCAGGGTGCATTCAATCTGAGACTGAGGCAATAGTTAACCTTTCTTCACAGATGCTGTGTAGGGTTTGTGAGGTCAGAGACTTGTCCTAAAGACACCCAGGCATTACGTTGGCTGTAGGGTTTGTGCTGAAACCTCTATCCAGGTGGGTGTTGGGAACTGGACTCTGCTAAAGGTAACTCTTAAATGTGTTAGTGAGTGCAGTGAGTGTAAGGCTGCATTCAGGTACATTTAATTTTTTCCAGGATTTAATATCAATAGAGTTTTGAGGAGTCCAAAGAAGAAAAAAAATCTTGCAGAGCTAATGGTGAAATCATAAACAGGTGGACGTGGACCAGTGGTATGTGTTTATCAGGGGTCAATGACTAATGCCTAAAACGAAGGCAACCTGCTGCTTGTGTGCAGGTTTGTTCGCTTGTTTTTTTTTTTTTTTTTTTTTTGGAATTCAACTTAAAACTCGCACTGGTTTTATAACTTGGCAACAAGTAGCTAAATGAAGGAAACTTAAGAGGTGAGAGATCACACATACAGAGTTCATTCACTACCAAGTCTTTTCAGCCTTGGCTTTATGAAACAGCTTAAATTTAGTATGACTATATAGGGTTAAATATCTTCTCTTTTAATGCAAATTATGTGGCCCCTGCTTTTGCGTCATTGTGGTTTTATAGCTGGCTGTTGGGCCAGCTGGGTCAAGTACTGCTGCTGCTGCTCTCAGAGGAATACACTGTTAAAAACAACCAGCTTGGCATTTGATTTTAATGTGCATTAAGACTTATCGAGACATCTTATGGCACTGGCAGGTCATTTCTGTTTTTAAAAATTTGTTTACTTTTTAATGCGCTAACTAGAAAAAAAATGAAAATAAGAAAATATGTTTTCCTTTTTTATGTCCTGATTGTGTCATCCAGCTGATCCTCCTGTATTGTTGATAAACAAGCAAAGTGGAGTGGTAAAATCACTGACAACAAATTAACAAATAAACTATTAATGGCCAAAATTCAGCAGTCACACTCATCAGTTTTTGTTGTTGCTATGTGTCTTCCAGGAAAAAGGCAGAACGATGCTCCCTCGGGTCCCTTGAGGCTGCAGTGACCTTGTAAGTGAAGCAAGTAAATCAGTCTCATGATGGGGAACATGTGGCTATTTATATCCCCCCGAGCCAATTAGAGGAGAGATGATGAAGTGGCTGAGGGTGCACAGAAACACCACTGACAGCCTGTTTAAAGAACCTCAGTAAGTCCTCATTGTGCTCGCTGAAGTGATGAGAGAACAGGTGGACACAGCTGGCAGCGTTTTGGGATTTAAGCCAGTTACTTTATTTTGTAACCAGAGCACTGGTGATGTCTGCCAAGACATCCAGTGTGATGTTTCAGTCATACATCAGTCTTCCCCCACAGACACATGATCTACAGTAAATTAAAAACACTCACTCAAACTTCAACTCAGTCATCTAAAGAGTGAGAGATAGGCCTACCTGTTGAACACAACTCATCTATTATTAGAACTCCGAAGAAGTGTCTCAATCGTTCATTCAATAGAAGAAGTAAGAGTGAAAAAATCCTAATTGAGAGAAAGAGGAATGTGTGTTGTTCCATGGCTTGACCAATTTCACAGCCATCTCGCTTTCCCTCTTCTCTGGTTTTCCACAGCTGTGTCACTGAGCCCTTCGGTTCTATTACTCTAAACTTTATAAATTATTTGTTGCTCTCACGCACCCTTCCCAAATCATAGCGGTCTGCAGCACATGGGAACAATTCTTTGGCTTGCGTGAGAGCTTGTGTGATGACACACGTGTGTGTATCATTCACTCATTGTTCCCCCATAATGCCATTCCTTCCAGTAATCTCCTGTACTTCAGAGCACTTATAGTTAATGGCAGACACACACACACAGGTCAGCTACAGGGCTTGAACCAGGGTCATCTATTCTGAGAATCATTCTCTGACATCCAGACAACTCTTCCATCACAAATAATATTTTTAATGGCTTTCAAAGATATTACATCACACAAAAAAATCCTGGTGTTGCCTACAGTATTAACCTGATGGGTCCTTTTTGTCAAACCATGTCTGTTTTTATGAGCCATAGATTTGTCCCAGAGGACCTTACAGTCTGTACAGCACACAACATCCTCAACTTCACAAACACTGGGAAGACTATACAGTGACCCCCCTCTTAGACCAAATGATCCACTGTACAAAGTGAGTCTTGTGTGTTCACTTGTGTGTTTTTTACCAGCTGGTCAACATTAAAGAGCACAACACAGTGTGTACACACACACACACACACATCCACAATTATGGTGATTTTACCAGCTAAGAAAAACTGACAAAAATGCAACTAAAAGGCAAAATCCATAATCACACACATGTAAACACAATGAATCCATCATCCTATTAATGGCAGAAAATAGCTTGTGTTGCACTGTAGTGCTGAAGGTTTCTAACAACAAAGTCCATCTACGTCTGGGTTGGATTGTATACAAAGCAGAGCATGATTCTTTTCCTTTAAATCATCATTTCTCTTGTTTTTTCAAGCCAGGAGCTCTGATAGGATCTGACAGGTTGAATTGATCATGTGCAGTGGTCTGATCTGGTCTCACTGAGCAGTGAACAGGACAAGAGAGAGGAGAGGAGCAGAGCAGATGTTTTTTAACATACCTGGGTTAAGTTGTGATTGGAGATGTCTTGGAAATGTGAACATGTGGGTGAATTCTCACAGGAAAGGAACCTCTGTTGCATAAGAGGTGATGAGTTTCACTTATGCAGCAGCAACAGCATTACCAGAATCCTGAGTAAATCAAAGAAAAATATAACTTAAAATTCAAGGAAAATTACTTTCAATCCAGACCATACTCTTTGGCTCTAAGATTTATGATGGTGGATACAGAGAAGAGTCAGCAACTGTTTGTTAAAATGTGTTATTTAATCAAAGAAATAAATGTTATTATATTCTTTCACAATTAGTGGAACATCCCTGTTCTGTAAGCTAGGGTATTGAGCTACCTTTTGTGCAGTTAAGCTGTCCTGGTAGATAAGTATTGACCCGTTGACAAATTGATTAGGGTGTATGTGTGTGTGTGTGTGTAACATAACTGTGTGTAACTGTGTATGAGTGAGCAAGTACACATGCAGAGAATTCAAGAGTAAGGTAGACAGAGAGACAGAGAGAAAGAGAGAGACTGCCAGTCAGACAGGAGACGCAGTGGATTGGGATTTCAACAGGGTTATTCTCTCTCATTGTATCACAGGCTCGACCAAGTCCTCTCTGTCGAACGGGTTGCCATGGCAACTGTGCCAGAGTTGAATACTGAGACACAATCTCCAGACACTTCTATGTGGGATAACATCTCCACACAGTCACATGCAGGCAACGTCTCATACAGCAGGTAACCACACAGATAGACGCTGACACACGCACGTATATTCATGCTGCTGAAGATCATAATTGCACGTATGAAGTACAACTGAATGTAGAAGTAGCCTTGATCTTAAACCGGGTTATTATAGGACCATGGAATATCCCAGAAACTTAATGTGTTTGTATATTTGATTCAAAATATCATATGGTATTAAACTAAAAACGATCAATTAAGGCAATCAACAAAAATAATCAGCAATAATTTTTATTACAAATTGATCCTTGAAGCTAATTTTAAGGAAAAAAAGCATAAACACATTTAGTGGTACAGGTTTCTAATGTGTGAGTCTTTTATGATAAGAAGTTTATTATTGTCCAGTATGGGACAAGCAGCAAGCAACTGAAAGAACATCAGCTACTTCTGGAAGTTTTGTGATTATTTTCATTATTTTCTGACCTTTTTTAAAGCAAATTATTAGTAAGATAATAATATAAGTGGCTGATCAGCTGTTACTCAAAATAATGCATTAGTTAGATGTATCCAAGTGTATTACTAACTGAGTATATATATATAATTTATTTAAGAGAGCCTGTTGAGGACTGGAGGCAGATGGTCCCAGCAGGTTCCCCATCTACCTTGTGCACGCACACACACAGGCGCAGACACACTAGGCGCAGTTAAATATGCAAGTCGTTGATGCACGTTGATCAAAACAATAACCCGCAGTCTGATACGGATCAATCATAAAATACAGTGGACAACTTTTCCGCATGCTGCAGAGAGAACAGGACCACGAGGCGGATCAGGTACAGTTTGAATGTTCCTGGACTAACTTTGGTCTCACACAGGCTGAAGCAAAAATATGTGTGTGATATGTGAATATGCGGGTGAGGAGGGAGAGGCTTCCCTGTTGCGCAACGCCATTGGCCTGAACGTCAAAATATTATGATTTGCAAAAGGAAATTACTTTCCGGGACGGTTTTTGATTAATTATTAACCAATTAGTTGGCTGTGTTGGGGAGAGTGGTGGGTGCACGTAACACGTTGCATTACCATGTGGGTGTTAATAAATAAATAATCTAATTAATTACCTGCAAAAAGTACAGTGTAGTGTGGTTAGAGAACAGCTGATAGTTTTCTTCTCTTCTTGCTGTCTTGATAACTTTGTATAAACAAAGTCTGGCATTATCCTTTTATACTGACAGATTATTTGTTCTAAATATAGCCTGAATACAAAATACACAGGTAATTTAAGAAAACCTACCTTTGTTTAGAAGACGTCTAACAAAACAAAACAAAATAATAATAATAATAATAATAATAGAATAAGTAGTGTTCCTATCCCATATCCCACAATGTAAAGAGTTGTAAAATAAATCAAATATAATACAAATATAATAATAATAATACAAATAATTAATTAACATATGAGTAGCGGTAACCGGAAGTTACGCACTTCTTGAGAATTTAAAAAAAAAATATTTTAATAAAATATAAGTAAAATAATTATGAAACTGAAACTTTTTTTTTTTAGAAAAATATGTAGTATAAACATTGATACGCCGATAATAATAATAATCAGTTTAATTAATTTAAGCGTATAATTGTTCTCGTTTCGTCATACAAGTGCGGCAACATGTCACTTCCGGCCTCCATCTTTGATTGGCTGAGATGAACAGTCGCATGTTGGACAAGGAGCTGAGATGTTTCCTGTAGTTTGCAGGAGCGATAATAGATGTGGTTTCACCCGACAAGAAGAGACTTTAAAGGAAGAAGGAAGTGTAAATGTTTAAGGTAAGTGTCATATTTATCTACCTTAATTTATCTACCTTTGACCCTGGTAAACTTTGTTGAAAAGGTTGAACTGGTCTGACTTAAACGTACACATCAGTCCAACAGTTTTAATTGTAAAAAGCTAAATGCTAGTGCTATAATAAAACCTATACAAATTTAGTTTAAACTACACTACTTAGTGTATAATTTAACATGTTTTGCATTTCTTATACTCTGAAATGTTTAAGCACATTGAGTAAAATAATAAGCAGGCATATAATTAGCCAGCTATGTCATAAACTGAGGCCAGTTACAAATACATTAGTGATCCACAATAAGATGGTAGGATGCTCATTATTACTGTTGTTTCTGCTGTTAATTTTAAAGTCTTGTTAACTCAGTTCCATTACGTAAATGATAATCAGAACATTGAATTCAAAAGTTATATCCTGTGTTTGAAATGATATCATAGTGACAAATTCGGAAATTAATTTATAGTAAATTACCAAATTGCTCCCTCCAGAGAGTGTATGTGTATTTTTGGACATAACCAATCTTCTTGTAACCATGGAGACCTTCCACAGAGCAGCTTACATCCCAGAAATGAAGTGGGAATATGGGTCATTATCAGTCTTCTTTCCAGTCATGAATTTTCAAATTTACATAATTGGTTTCTGATCAGTCTTCAGTGTTTCAGTGTTTTAGTTTAAAGGAGAATCTTTGAGGATACAAGCCACTGTTGTTTTGACACAGTCGGGTCTAAATATTATTAATCGGCTGAGGCCTCATTAAACCACTGACAATATTAAACAATAGACAACCTTACAGCTGGTTAAAGTTTGTTAATAAATATTATCATCTAACATGAAACAATATGTGTTGGAGTAGGGTGTGAAGAGAGAAGGGGACACGAGTGATTTGCTTTTGTCACCTGAAATAGTTGAGTAATCATGTTTCATGTCAGTATACACAAGTCAATTCATTCAGGTCGATAGTCCAAGTTCTCTTCATCACGAGGTTTGGCACAACAAAATATAATTACTGTTTGTTTGGGAAACTAACACGGTTTGATTAATTATGCAGATTATGTTTCATAAGAGCTGTGGTGTTCATACCTGGGGAGGATTGAATCAAAATATCAGATGCCAATAAGCAAAACATTCTGGTCTGTACTCTTGAACTGGACAGGTTTTGTTGCATGTGATGATTCACATGGAGCTACACCTGAGTTGTCTCAGTCTGGTTTCTGCTTCCTGTATTTCCACCTCGCATCAGTAGAGGTCCTGTCATTGACCAGTCACAGTTTTGTAACAGGTTCCTCAAAACACGTTGAAAACAGTACTTTATTTATTCAGAAAAAAAAAATAACTAGAGATTAGGACTTGGCAGACGACATTAAACCAAGGTCTTTAAACAAAAACTCAGCAGTTATTAGCTGCAGCGCTGAGCTTGTAGGGACAACTTCTCTGTCCCAGAGGCCTCCTGCAAGTGTGAGAGTTGAGGTCAATTGAGTTCAAATATGGGTTAGTGACATGTGGGAAAAGCTGTAGGGGGAAAGAGAAAGGATTGCTGAGCTTAAAATTTATGAGTGAGAAATGAGTTTCACTTTATTTTTTCCATTGCCTGGGAAAAGTTCTTTCTTGCTTCTTTTTTCCCACAATCTATTTATGTTGATAATATTTCAAACGGATAAAGGATTTGATCTCTACAGTTACAATAAAGCATAAATATCTGACATGTTTTAATAAAATAAAACATATACAGCTGTAATGAAATCAGCGTTTGTCAGTAATTTTCAAGGCACCAGGTGTGCCTTGTTTTTTTTGTGGATTATTTTCTGTTATCCGTTTGAGAATAATATAGAAGTAAGAATCCTCCTCAGCCTACTTGCATGATTAAATACAGAAAGTGTTGTTGCTGTTGGATAAGGAGTGAGTCATTCATGCTGCGTTTGCTATAGATCGTTCATGGGGGAAGCCTGTGTGGAGGTGCAAAGTATATCCTCAGAGTATCAGTCAGTCAAGACTGTCTGCATACTCAGGAAAACACCATCCATATGGCCAACCTCTCCATCACATGTAATGTAATGCTGTTTTTCTTTGTTTTCACTATAATGAGGTCTTTTAAGTCATACTGCCACTCTGCAGATATATATATAATTTGGATGTTTGGTCTGTTTGCTAATGTGTGTGTGTGTGTGTGTGTGTGTGTGTGTTTCACAGATCACAAATGGTCTCTCTTGGGAAACAGTAGCTGGATAAAAACAGCTGTGGGATACATGAACAACATTCCGGGGGCTACAAATTCCCTAATCAAACTCATCATCATATATTCATTAAATCACATCAAACTGAGGTAAGTTTGGTTTAAAAAGTTTGTCTCTTACCAGTTTACAATTTGTTGTAATTAAATGGTGTGTGTAAGTGTGTAGTCCAGCTATAGATTTGTTGGCATCATGGAGACTGCTCATTTTAAGGCAGAGAATTTACCGGAAGTGTGCATGAGGGATTTTGGTGAGATGTGTGTGCGTAGGCAGGCGGAGGCTTTCTGTGAAGAAAAGAGGATGTGCACGCACATAGATTTGTTAAATATAGGAGTGTGTGTTTTGATGTCTATGTGTGTATTATCTGCTGCTTTGTCAGCTCCGGCGTGTGAGAAAGGCCTTTGATGTGTCATCTTCAGTATTGTGTATTTGTATGTATGATTGTATGTGTGTGTGTGTGTGTGTGTGTGTGTGTGTGTGTGTGTGTGTGTGTGTGTGTGTGTGTGTGTGTGTGTGTGTGTGTGTGTGTGTGTGTGTGTGTGTGTGTGTGTGTGTGTGTGTGTGTGTGTGTGTGTGTGTGTGTGTGTGTGTGTGTGTGTGTGTGTGTGTGTGTGTGTGTGTGTGTGTGTGTCCCATACACGCACAGTCCTCAGTTGGTCCATGAGATACCTCTTAATACACCTCAATGTAATACAGACCAAGGTGGCACAGTGTAACACAACACAACAGGACACATTTTGTTTTTTGTGTTTTCTTTTTTTTTTTTTGATTGAACTATTCATCAGTTCACTTTCTGGATGTCCGCAACTCATTGGTATTATGTATTGGAGTGGCATACTGTCTAAAACCTTATTTTTTTTCTTATGGGCTAATTTCATGAGTAATCATATGCCATGACTTCCACATTTCAGACTGATTCATTGAGTTCAGCTTTTGTGAGGGGCTCAGTTTAATCCATCTAATGAAATTATAGCACAAATGGAGCTGAAATCTGCTAAGAATGCTGTCTGCTGCCAGGATTGCCCATCCATCCTACTCTCTCACATTATGTGCACACACACACAGTCAAAACCACACTTGTACACATTTTACATAATACCAGAAGATTCCAACTGTGTTAGTGGTTTTCTTTTCCCTCCTCTGACTCAGGGAGTGTGATGAATCTGTGGGTTGTACTGAGACCAACTTGGGTTCATGGCCTAGAGTAAGTTAAGACACCTGTAAAGTGAGGACGGGAATACCATTATGATCATTGGCCACTGCAGAGCCTTACTGTGCCAACATGCAGTACGCTCCCGACATCATGACTTTGAGTCCGCCTCATGACCTACTATAGACTCTCAAAAGGCAGGTTCATTGTTCTTGTCCCTCTGCGGAGCTGTCACACACAGAAGATCTTAAAAATCTGCACTCCTATTTTAAGATGCCTCATTAATTATTGTTCCAGTATTAAATGCGTCATTGGGAGGTCTATCCGGACTCCCACCAGTACATCACGGCACACACACACATATAACCTATATTAGTAATATTCTTGTGGGTGTCCAGCGTAGCCGAAACGAAAGTGTAAGCAAGCGTAGGCAAGGTCTTTCTTTTTTCAGCTGTAATGCAGCGATAGGCTGTTGGGTTTTTCCTGCGTCTGACACAGCGTTGTGTGATTTTTCTGTTCCCATCTTAGCTTTAGGGAGAGGAGTCATTTATATCAGTGTCTTCTTTATTGGGGACATTTAGCATTAAAACAGACCTAAACCTCCTGAATCAAATTAATATCAAGTTGTATTCTCTCTTTGAATTATGCAAAACTGCCATTAGGCTGTATAGGACTCATGGTTGTGCTATTTCTGTTATCTTTAAAATACTCCTTTGAAACCCTGCAGTGAGTTCATCTGGCTCCATTCTGTCATCTCAGCCTGGCTGTCCAAGCAAAGACCGGTACTCTTGGGAGTGGCCTAATTTAAACTGCTTCACTGTTTATAGATATAAGCTGATTGTATAGCTAGTTTGGGCTCTGTTTATTTAGGCTTGGGCCCTGTGTGGAAATGGTAATTGGTGTGAGTAAGTGGGACATATTGAACTGCTGTTGACATCCTGGAGACCATTAGGGAGACCACAGACCAGACCAGTACAGTATCAGAGGGGTGAGCTCATCTTTTCCATCCACTGTTCAGAGTCCAGAGGGAAGGACTGGAGTTTCAGGGGGTTGTGGTAACAGGGGGACTCTGGACTGAGTCTTGGGTCAGATGATATTCCAGGCTGGTGGTGTTTGTTATTAAAATGTGCTGCAGTGCAGGGGAGAAGTGGGAAATGTAGTCAAGACAAAACAAGACTATGATTTTAAATTTCAAGTCTCCAACTTGATTTTTATGTTGCACTGAATTCACTTTTAACTGTGTAGAAACAAATCTTTCTGTTTATTACTTTAATACTTACTTTATACACTTTATTTTTCCTCTTTCATATGAATCTTGCTTGGAATTATATAAAAATAATGTCTGAAAGCGCATTACACAGTGAAGGGGAGGAGGACTTGGTAAAAAAAGTTCTTTAGAATTTTATATATATATATATATATATATATATATATATATATGTATGTATGTTGTCATCATCCGTGCTTCAAAGCTCAGGCCATGCAGACCAGTCCTGTCTAGAGCACATGCTAATTATGAAATTAACTTAACACTGACCGAATTGATTGGTCCACCTGCCCCCTAAAACACAACACTGCGCACTGAACTGTTTGTTTCAGGGAACAGTGATCATTTCCTTCTCTTGCTGCAAGAACATAAAGTTATGAATCAATATAGTAACCCCAGTGGCATCAGACTAAACAAACTAAATGCACCTATGAGCTGGCAGTCGGCCTCCTCAGCATCATCAAGTAATTAAGAAGTGAGTGCTAATTACACTGAAAACCTTGTTGCCTCGTGTATATGGTGGTGTGTGTGTGTGTACGTGTGTGCGTGCGTGTGTGTGTGCGTGCGCGTGTCTGTGCGCCCACCCGCCCACCTCTCTGAGCAGGGCAGCAAGAGGTGTAATGACAGAGAACATTGTGTCTACCTGGCAGTACTAACAGACAGAAAGCATCATGAGTGGCTAGATGGCACGTAGGCACTCGACATGGCACCCTGCCACCGCCACGCCTTATCACCCAGCATGCCTTCCCCTGCCGCTGAGTGGAATGTTGTTTTGGTTTGACTGCACTCACTGCAGCCTAATCGGTGGGTGGGTGTTTGTCTGTGTACATTTAATGACTGCTGCCTAATCATCATCCCTCATCAGGGCACTTTGGGGGTGGGGAGAGACGGAGTAGGGGTGGAGGGTTGCGAGGATGTTGCTTCAGCAACATGCAGGAAATGGCACAAGGCCTTGGGACGTGAGACGTGACCGTTGCAACATGAGCCAAGGGAAGTCCCAGTATATAGATGACGTTCAACGAGAGGCATCCTATCTGTAAAAGTCTAGCTCTCTGTCATCTTAGACCTCAGGTCTGTCTCAGATAAAAAAGGATACAGGTATCACCTGTAAAGGTACATAGACGTATGACAGCAAAACAAAAACAAACATTTTCAGTGGAAGTCTAAGTAACGAGATTAGTTTTTTCACATCCCTCATGTATTCTGTGGGAATACAATTTTTGGCTATCAAATAATAAAATGGTAAACTACATTGTGAGACAATGTATATTTTATTTATTTTCTTGTATATAATTTAAGCTTGTATGAACTATTAGTGTTAGCATTTGCTAGCTGTAAGTGAACTTGATAAATGATAGCAGGAGAAAAGCCGTCTTTCTTGCTTTCAGTCAGTCTGGCTCACACCACCGCCTGGTAATCTGCCACTGGGCTTTCCCTACTCCCCAGTGCCGTTTTACTTTAACACTGAAACAGGGTTATCATCCTGCAGTTAAATGTGGCCACTAGCCACAGATAAGATTTCATTGAATTGGTTTCAATTGTGAAAGGATTATCCAAACATCACTCTCTTTTGTTTAACTTGCAGTCATGGCTGCAGTCAGCCTGTCTGCCTAAGGAGCCATTAAATGATGACCCACTAAGGGTAAAATGGCTTTTAAGTGCTCGAATTGTAGACTTTTTTTTTATCTTGAATCTGTTGGTAAATGCAGATGACCGTCCCATGTTCCCAAAGCCTGACTTGATTTATCCAAATTCTTATTTTGTCTGAGCTTTAGTCACAAACTTAAGTAAAGTAAACTAAAAAAACAAATCACTGTGATATCTTCCTAAAAATTTACAATACTTTTTTACTTACTTACTTCTGATCAATTTATTGATTAAATTCAGTGCTGATAGTTGCAGGTGCAAAGGGAAGAACACAAATAGTGTAACGTTGCTATTTTTGTTTTATTGGGAAATTGTGGATGGAACTAGAACATCTTTGATAAATGATCAGCAATTCAGGGACCAGAAGTGGCATCTCCATACCTCATCCCTATCTCCCAATGGTTCTTCACTTGCCAGATGATAACAGCAGTCATCTGCAGCTGCTAAATGCAGCATTCCCTGCTCAACTGTATTCATGCAGTAACTGTGATGACCCATTTGAATTTGTCTTGTGATTTCTGCGGGTGGTTACAACAGTTTTAGAGCAGAAAACAGATGCAGTGAGATGTCACTGAAAAGTAGTCAGATTAGAGCAACACTGCACCCCACCGGTGAAAGGCATGAGCAAAGGTGGAGAGAAAGTAGGTCAGAGGGAGGGAGGTGGAGAGTGTATGTGGGTGGGTGTATGGGTGGAGGGTAAATAGAGACAGATGCAAGGTAGAGGGTGAAAGAGAGGGAACAGGAGAGGTGGGGTGGGAATAGGGAACAAAAGTAGCTTTTTCTTTTGCATTTTCTGCTTTTGAAATAAACAGGTTCACTTTACACAAGTTTGTGCCATCTGGGAGGTATATGAAATGTGCCAGAAATAAGAGCATCCTAGCCCATAGTCTATTTCTGAATAGTAAGTGTTGTCTGTCTAAATGCCAAGGAGACTGCTCCACTCTCAGGAGGGAGTGTTTTACTGAGATAAGGATGTGTAGCACTGTGCTTGAATGTGACAGTGAAATGAAATGTCATTGTTGCTGCAGGTATCAAGCTCATAGCTTAGCACTAAATTACTTCAGTCAACCAGTACCAACAGGGGCTGTCACAGCTAACACTGGGGTAAGTATTGCAGTGAACCAGTAAGAACATGATGGTGCCGATGCTATTTGTGGATTCTGAACAATAGGCCACGGTTTTCACCTGGGTCTCTCTGTGTTTAATGATCTTTGTGATATCTGTGACACACTGTATGTTTAATAGTGCGTGTGCTGTTGTTGAGAAAGGAAAGTGACAGCAGCTGCAGTGGTGGATCAGCAAAGTAAGGGTTGGTGAAGCCTGTTACATAGTAAGGAAAAGCAGTGTGTTTAAGTGAACAGTAGGTGGCGCCAACAGTATGTGTCATTCTTGGGGTCTCATTGGGAAGTAACTGCCATATCTGGCTGTCTAATTATGTCTGCCTTACTTTAAAACAAGTAATCACACAAAGAGGCTTTATGTTTTTTGGTCCAAAATACTAAAGCATCCAATTGTTCTGCTGGTTTAGGGCAATTGAATCAGGTGTTTCTTAGGTTCATGTTAGCAAACTGGAGAGAGGAGAAAAGTACTGAATAATTTTCACCCTGTAATAAGATCAGCAGACAATATTCCAAAACCTCTTTTGTCTTGGAAAAAGACAAAGTTTTGTTGTGGTTTTGTTCCTTTAGTAAGTGATGATTGTGTTGTAAAACTCTCCAGGACTGTCCTAGAGGGATTTGCTAGAACGAAGTATCTGAAGTTAAATGTTCATAAAATCAGTGATGTAATAGCCTTACTTATCCTGAACCATCATGTAAAAACACATAGAATTTTAAAAACTTTTGAGTCTTTGACAAACCAGTGTTTAAGTTTGATAGAGACTTGACAAAATGTAACATGCGTGTGCACAGTGTTAACTCTGAAAGCTGACCTCTGTCAGCTCTGAGGAATTGGTCATAATTTATTAACACATATCTACATTACACATAAATATGTGTCAGGCTGCACTGCAGTAAAGGACATGTTGTCCTTCACTGCCCGACTTGGACTTGCTGTGTAGCCTCCACTGACACATTCCTATTCCCCACAAGTTGTGTGTGTATTCAAACATATGCCTTTGTCTGTGCACTTGCAGTTAATTTATGCGCTGGTTTCTGCACCAGTGTGAATGCTTGTCCTCTGAGCAGCGTCCCTGGTTACTGCTCATCCTCATCCTTGTCCTTTGCAGCGGACCGTCTTTATCTTCTGTTCGTTCTTCTCCATTTTCATCCGTGTGTCTGGCCGATGTGAGAGCAGAGCACAGGGGGGGGCGTCCATGGAAAAAGCTGTAAATGGCTGAGGAGCTGTGTACCGGCTGGTTTCGCATTGTTGCAGGTACAGTAGGTAAAACACCTTTCTTTTACTATAATACATCATCACCTCAGCAGAGAGACTTTGGTTGTCAACGTACCTGAAAAAAGGAATCTAGGTCTTTATCTTTTGCATGTAAATCCTCTGGTGTAGGTAACGTGATCTCTGTGATGAAATCAGTTGTGTGTCTTGACTGTAGTAGTAAGTGAGTGCATGTGGCTGCGTGAAGTTATTCATCTGCTCTTTGTGACATGTTACTTCATTTACATGAGGATATTGGTGTTTGTGTGATTGTGTTTATTGGTGTGTATATTACATGTCTGCATCTTCACTGTGTGTCCTCTCAGAAGGCACTTAAAGAGAATAGCAGTGAGGCCGTGTGGAAAGTTATAAATAAGTACATTTTAGAGTTTTACAGTATGGTTTGTGAGCTAGTTTTGACTATGGCTTTGGTATAATGCTATTTGAAATGCTGCAGGTCAAAATGGAAGTAACATATTAAAGCTTACTAAATTAATAATTTGAAATTAATGGTTCAATTTAGTATAGTTATGTAAATATCCTTAAAATATCATATATATATATGATAATATAATATATATTTTTGGATATTCTCATTTGTCTTCAGGTTAGATTTATCTAAATATGACTAAGTATGAGGTATTTCTAAATATGATTTGGTGGTTTTTGCATGAAATATGTTTGTTAGTTGTCGTAAAAATTGTGATAAATGACAACTTTATCTTGTGTATTGTGCTGAAAATGTCCAGTCATTTTCAGCAGAAAGAAGATCTGTTGTCTGTTCCTCTGTTACACTTGACACTTGTGTCGTTATTCAGGCTACTTTGTTCTTGTAGCTCCAAAACGGAGCTTATAGGGCATTAGGCTTTATTTAGCAAATCCCCCTCCTTTCCTCCTCCCTTATTCTACACTCGTCCACTAGCTGGCATTAGTCAGCTGCTTAATCACCATACACACACCTCTGTGTTGGAACAGTTAAACTGTAGAAGGATCAGCCTTATTGTCGAAGGTGTGTCTAGTTCGACATATTAAAGGTAGTACAGAGATGTGTGTGTCAGCAAATGGTCACAATATTTTGACTTCTTCAGCTGTCAGGTCTCAACAGCACAATGGTAAATATCATTTATGACTCTCTTCAAACACTAGATGGCAGCGCAGGAGAAGATCCTGGTTGTTTTGCAGCCAAGGAAAATGAGCAGGTGTGAGGAGGAGTAATGTCGTAGAAAATGGGAAATGGAGAGACTGAATGGGGAATAGAGATGTGGAGAGAATAGAAAAGATGAGGTAGATGTTAAGACAAAAAGAGGGGGAGAGGCCAAGAAAATCACTAAGAGCAAGCTTTGCAGTGAGGGGGGTGAAGGATAAAGTGGTAAATGCTTTAAAACAAGAGACAGAATTTGAGGGCTGGGACCCCCTCTTTGACAGCATCTGCTGGGTGTTAAGACAGAAGATCTGGGCAAGGAAAGACAGAGTGATGAAAGGAGGGAGGAGACGAGTGACAGAATGAGCCACATGGAGGCAGCTTGACAAAAATAACTGGGTGAAAACAAGAAAAAGTGGGAAATCAGTAAAAGAGGCACATTGCTCAGTCTGGTTAAAGAATGTCTGAAGACACATGAATGGAAAAAGAGATTTATCTTTCCCTGAAATAAATTAGTTCCCACAGACTTTTGAATGGCCCACAAATACACAGTATATACAGTATAGATCCATACATGCAAATGTCTGTATTCATGATTTATTATAAATCAGTTCAGAAGTTTAGTCCTCTCAGTATTTTCACTAAACCACAATCTTTATGAGAATCTGAAGAATTGGTTAAAAGGAACATCAAGTTCTCTTCTATAGAAAATTATATTTATATTTATATTATGTATATTTGCAGTATATGACTGTGAACAGATGTAGGAAATGAGGAATAAAATGTAATGCCTCCTTACATGATGTATGGATAAAATGTGCATTATCATTATATTTTATGGTTTGATTTTATTTTTGAAACCTCCCAAAGCAGAATAAATCAATTATTAGTTAACTGAAAAACTTTAAAGTGATACCTCTACTTAGTATTATTACACAATACAGAAAACAATGTGATTACAATGGCCACAGCAGCTATTATCATTACAGTTAGCAATAAAAATAATAATCCCAGCACTAATTCAATTCCCAGATTCGTATTTTTTAGTATCTTCTATTTGATTTTTATTTGCCTAACAGTTAGCCTACTCTGCTCTATTTGTTTACCACATAAACATTCACCAAGCCTCTCTGTCTTTCTCTCCACCATCTCATAGAAAATTAATCAGCAAACACATGCACACACACACACAACTACAAGCACACGGCACTCTCCAGTGGGCTGGCCTGTCATCGGCCCCCTTCTGCCAGTTGGTTGCAGCTGTGGCCTGCGTTGCCATGACGTCACGTCGATCGATCCTCGTCCCCCCGGTGCAGTAGGAGAGCAGCATAGAGACAGAAAAAGACGAGTGGAGTGAAACAGGCTGGCAGGAGAGAGAAGGGGAAGGTGGGAGGGAACATAGAGAAAAGAGAGGGCAGAGTGAAACCACACCGATATTCCAAGGAGGGCGGGACACAGACGCAGTCACACACACAAGCAGCTACTACAAGAGTAGTCACTGTGCAGGAAAGCGCAGGGTGAATTTTCTTTGTTAATATAGAATCTACATCTATGAGGGTCGTCAACATGGGTTGTCACTTTGCTCATACTTGCATGTTATTCTTTCCACCGGCATATAATTAATGTCATTCACCACGCAGCAGGCTCGGCACACTGCACTGTCATAAGGTAGGGTGAAGGGGAGGGGTGAGTGTGTGTCTGTGTGTGTGTGTGTGTTTGTGTGTGTTTCTGTCATATCTGTGTATCCTCTGTATTTGCTTTATATGTGTCTGTCAGCTTCTTCTGTGCTTCTGTTTGGCTGAGTAAACGTGTGTGTCTGTTTAGTATAAGCTTGGTTATTTGTCAAGCAAGGTTACTAATGTAGAGTCTTCTCGAGCCATAGTGTCAGGAAATTCAAGCTGTAAGCCATGTGACTCCACAAAGACCTGCAGGGATTGGCTGAGGCCATCTGTGACCTCAGCCAACTACCTCCACCCCTCCTCAACATTCCCACCCCCCTTCCCAAACACACACTCATCCCTCCCTCCCTCTCAGTCTCTCCGCCTCCCTCCCTCTCCCTACCCTGCTGCTCTTATTTATTTTTTTTCCTCCAGTTAGCTTTCCCCCCACCTCTCAGCATCCTCGTGTAGGTTAGAGCCGCAGTAGCAGCAGCAGCAGCAGCAGCAGCAGCGGCGGCAGCAGCAGCATCCATGACTTAAGCCTCAGCTCTGATCGGCAGCTAGCCCAGCCAGGCCCCTACCCCTCCTCTTTCTCTCTATCTCTTTCTCTCTCTCTCTTTCTATCTCTCTCTGCATCTCTCCCTCCTGGGTTAGTTGACAGGCGACGTCTGGGGGTGACGGAAGCTCACATTTAGCCAGGGCGTTAGCCACACGCACACGGCTGCTCTGCTGCCCATCAATCCCACTGTATCTCTCTGGTAACTGGGGGCTTCTTCTCTATCTCCCTCTCCCCAATACCTCCTACTTTCATTTCAGGCTCCTTGGAAATAGAGGAATGCAAATCTGCAACCATGATGGAAGGTAAGATGAATATGTTTTATTATTATCCTGTTCTCTTTTCCATTGTAATTCGGGGTAATCCTCCTTTATGTCCTTGTCCTACAGCAGTACATCTGCTGGAAAACGCGCGTGTATGTGTCTATGTGTTTGAGAGGTTCAAATGTCATAAGCTGCCCTGCTATTTTGAGTACATACATTCCGGTGACTTGCATGTTATTCTTAGGAAAAGGGCACAGCCACTGAATGACTATCCACAGATGTACAATGGCGAGGCTAATTGAACCGTGTGTACCTTTTGTATGTGTGTGTGTGTGTGTGTGTGTGTGTGCATATGTCTGAGTAACCAACCCCCCCTCAACCCCCCCCAAGCCGCCTTCTCCCGCTTCCCATCGTAAAGGATTATTTGGATTTATTGTGCACAAGGGCTTATGTGCCCAGCTGGCTCACTTGTATAAATTCTCTTTGTATGGTGGAGTACTGTGTCTATGTGTTTGTGTGAAACAAATTCACACAAACACATAGACACATACATGCTTGTGTTGTATGACTGCTGTGTATCAGCTCACACCACATTGCCATGGGTGGGCACACGAACCCACCCATGATTTGGACTGATCCATCTCGGTTGGGTTGAATGTAGTGAGGGGAAAAAGAGAACTGATGATTGTTTTAGTAACATGTCCCTTTAATTGATGACATCATTAGGGGGGAAGGCCAGTGATGGAGGGATGATTCCTACAGCTCTGCAGCTGGCACGTAAAAGCCTCCATCCATCCTTCTTTTCCACAGTGTATCTATTGTTTCTTACCTTTCATACTGCTAATGCATCCTATATTCATCTACTGATGACTTTTTATAAGATGAGAGATGCCTCACGTTGGCTTTTTTTGATTCAGGCTGGTATTATGTAAGCTCTGACAGTCAGTGACACAGGCAAGATTTAAGGCAGTGGACGTGCTGTCGGGAAATACAGATAAAAAAAAAAAAAGCTTGAATATTAACCCTGCGCAATTCAATGAAATGGTTAGTTTTTGTTGATGCTCAGGAGGGGAAAAAGCCAGATGATGTTGTCATGCAAGCTTCTTTATTCCGGTGCATTTAGTAAATTAACTCTGCCGCTAAGGAAGAATCTCATTAGCTGGTTGTCTGGTTGTGTTAGTGTGTCTGTGTTTGTCTATCAATGTTTGGACATGAGTGATGTAACTGCCATTTATTCGTGTGTTGTGGATTCTCAGTGCTGTCAAACCAGAGGTAGATAAGGACCTGATACATGAAACGTCAACTTTAACATAGCTGGCAGTGGTTATCTGTTCAAACCCTAACGACAGAAGACACATGATCATTTGTAGCAGATCTTGTTTTGTTTTTTATGTCTATTCTCAATAACCACCCATGCAATGCTAAATAAAGGTCTGTGATTATTGGCCTTCTGTGTAAAGTCAGAATAGATCTAAATTTATATTGAACAAAAGACATTTTAACCATTTGAAGTGGCTGATTCAACAATATTGTCTTTTTCTGAGAATCTAATAATGGTGTATTGAATCACGATGCTACTGTGTCATGGAAAAGGCAACAGTCACCTATGACGGTCTGAGGCTGGTTGTAATGACAGTGATCATTGCAGAATAGCTGTTTGTCACATACACACACCATAATGCTACACTCATGTGTCCTTATCATAGTTATGACAGCGCTGCATTTGCATTACACAACTACTTTGTACACAATGATGTTGAATACAAGATAAATATCGTTCCTCTCAGGTCTATAATAACAGACAGCACCATAACCACAGTGTTGTTAATGATCAACCCAAAGTCACTGATTCAGTGTTTTTCATTGGTACTTGGTGTATGATACAGTAAACAGTACATGTCTTGAAGCTAAAAAACTGCTTTTGCACAGTGGTGAACAGTGAAAAGGGTAGAGATATGATCTGTTTTCAGATGCATTGTCTGGATGTTAATAGTCAGTAATGGACAAATGCACAGTAATGCTGTCACACGACTGATTGATCTACAATAAAGGTTCCCAACTTTATCTCAACAGTAAGAAATGTTACGCTAATCTATTCTGCCTCCTCATACAAGTGCATTATCTTGTAGTCATTTGCTTCAGTCATGAGCCAAGTTGTTAGGTAACAGTGCCAAGGTGTCTGCAAACAACTTAGCTTCCATTAGCATGGCTAGCACAGGCTTAGCATGAACTGTGTGAGGAAAGGATTACAGTCAGGTGTTAAAATTGGATGCTAATCCTTGTTAGCTCTGCTTTTTAAAGCTACAGCCACGCCAGAGCCAGCATTGGCTGTCCCTGGGTAACACAAAGGGCAAGAGACACAGGGTGATTACTTTAGTTTATTTCAAAGTCACAGAGGTGAAATGGTTTGTGATAGTGTCAATGATGTCATTCACCATCAGGCAAACTTAAACGTACTTGTGCACAATCACATTTGTATGTACAGTTTTTTTTCCTTTAAAGACCTCCTCTGCCCTAAATATATCAGCTTAGTCATACTTACCACAGTCATTTTCTATGAATTTCCTGGGCTTACTGCTTGTGAGCTTACTAGTTGTGGTGGATATCGTGTTTAGATTAGTAGACTGATGTCATTTTAAGTAACAAATCTCCTGTATGCTTTTCTGTACTCACAAGAGCTTGTACTTGCACGGTGGTTGTTTCATTAGTGACTTACTTGCGTCTTGTTGAGATAATTGTGCTGTGTGGCTTGGGATTCCCAATCTCATTGGACTTTAAGGGTATGAGCTGTGAGAAAGGGGCTCAGACATCATCAAGGCAATTGTGGAGATTAATAGATTACATTTCTAACTGTATAAAGATTTAGATATCACTATGAAAGTCACAACTGATATCACTGATTTCATATTCTCCAAGTTAAGAAAGTTTATAAAACTTCATTTGCCTTGTTGGAGGATTGGCTCACTCACTGTTCATTCATCTTTCTTAAACACATTGTTTTCCCATGAGAAAATCCTTTTTGATTTTAATTATCCCATGGCATTTCCTGTAGTTTTACCATGGGGAGAAAGTTTATATTGTAGTTACAGCACTGATAAGGCTCTAAGCATAGGCAAAATTGCAATGTTGTTGACTTTGGTTATTCAACAATTTTGTGGCTTGTTAAAAACATTGTAGACTCTTCAGACTTGTAGTCTTGTTAATCTTAGTGGCTCAACGTAGGAATCACACTGTCACAGTGAGATCTAGTACTTAAAGCTCGTCTGACTGAAACCTGAATAAACCTTCGACAGGAATGCAGCAGTCGAGGGAAGAGAGGACATACGGCCATATGGTGGTCTCCCCTTCATTCTTTTAATGGACAGTCACTTGACCACATATGAAATGTTATCCTTATAATTATTGCTTTTGTTAATATGGCCTAGTTGTTTTTTTTGTAATTATATAATCTTTGCTGTGGTACAATTTAAAACATATGAAGTTCTGAATTCCTTGTGTGTCTGTTTGAGCTCATGACATTCGGGCATTTGCGATCATAATATATCCGTCTGTCATGTGTACTGTTTATTCTTTTAAATTATGAGGCTGACTTGTATCTGTTTATGTAACAAGTGAGCAGACACCCAAATTTTCATTTTAGATATTCAATTTGACTTCTGAATAAATAGGTATTTGCTTTTTTCACGTGGGAACAAAAATGTAAAAGATGATGACAAGTGAGGCATCAGGCATTGTACTATCTTTTCATTGTTGTGGAAACATTGTTAATGGTATACATTTCTGCCTGTGCAAGGACAAATGAGCAATTTAATGTCTTGCCATTGTCTCAAATACATAACTCATGTGGGCCGATCCTTTGGAAATAACCCTGAGTAGCCAAGGAGAAATTTTATGATGATCTGAAACGAAGCAGCATAACATCTTTGAATGTGAAATACTGAATCGTATCTCAACCCTCATGGTCAGTGTCTTTGAGACATAGTTTGACTCAGTATTTTTCCTCATACTGGTCTGATCTGGTCCAACATTAGACCAGATCTCCAAATTATTACTAAAATGCCAATGTAGTGTTTACCTCTGAACACCTACAGCAGTGTAATCCCAAGCTGTCATAATATATTTACATTGAAAAAAATAACACCTGCATGCCCTTTCAGTCATGCAGAAAGTGTTGAAGATACTGTCATTTCAAGAATGTAAAAAGATAGAGAGCTGATATATAATGGTATTTCTGACGTCAGGGAAGTAAAACGTCTGAGTCACTGGCTTTTCCTGATAATAACATAACTGTGAATGTTTAGTTGATGCTGGCATGAAAAAGTTGTGCATGTGTATGTCTGTTCAGTTATCAGAGTCCATGTTTGTATCTTTCTCACAAAATGTGGCAGACAAAGAGGAAAGCTTATTGTCGAATGTGTCACAGTAGAATGAATCCATTGTGGCTGCGCTTGACAATAAGTTTGACAGAGACCCAAATGAACTTTCCCACAACAAAGGCACACAGGGACAGAGACTCGGGAGAGAAGGAGGCGAAGAGAAGTGTAGTCAAAATGAAGCTCACATCCATTCACAACAGTACATCAACAGCACAACATCCTCACAACAGCCCTTACTCAATTCTATCTTGTTCACTGTGCAGACACACCCACACCCACACACACACACACACACACAGAAAAGCTTATGTAATGATGCCCAAGATTCAGAGCCAGATAACCAGACATGTTTGTGTAATCCAGTGTCAGCTGGGGGATGCTGAATTTCTCTTACAGTTTAATCAAGCAGTTCCTTTGAATGACATATCAGATACACTGTGAAAAATGTCATCAGATAAAACTGTTTAAGGTATTTATTCATTTGACAGGTCAGGCTTTGTTGTTGTTTGTTTGTTGAGTATTTAAATAAAACAAATATCATAATATCAATTGGTAATTTTCCTTTCCTACTAAAAAATATATATTTCTTAATTCTAGTAGCTTCTTTTCTCCCGATCAGTGTTGTAATAGTTTATTTACATTGCTATGTTACACCTAGTACATTAAAAACAAACAGGAAGTAGAACAGACTGTTCACAGACTAGGGATGCTGTTTTCAGACTGACAGAGCCCACACAGAGATTAGAGGAGCCTGCTGTCAAAACAGTAGGTGATTTGCTGTCAAAGATGTGTGGTCTAATCTAATCAGTCGTTCTGGTTTTATCATACAAAGACGCTCCAGACTTTCAGCTGGTTCTGCAACACTAAGATTATCACTGCGATGGCACCATGGGTGCGTTCGTGTCTTGATTTTCGACAACAAAGGAGCTGCGTAAGTCTTGGGTGGGTCCGTCAACAATCACTGAGAAACGAGAAACAATTAAATGAAATTCGTTGCTCCATTAAATATGTATAAGATGCTGTTATGTGTAAAACAATACATGTCTAAGTGGTAAAATATGGTGAATAGTTTGCTGTGCTACCTGTTTTATTTGTGTTCCTTCACACACACAACATGGATGCGTTCAGGTCACACCATTAATTACAAGGTTGTGTTACCTGCGTATCTCTCTCTCCCAGTCGTAGGAAACAACCCGTAACATGCTTCTTTCATAGTAGTGTCTGTTACGGTCCATACCAGTGCAGCTTGGGAAGCCATCCAGAGTGGCCTGTTACAGCGGAGACAGACAATCAAAGAGAAACAGCAGTGCAAAAAAGCTGACACAAGCCGGGAGATAGAGAGAGTGAAGAGTCTGCCATGAAGCTATTTCCAGGAAGAGGCAGGTAAACAAAATGAGGAATAGTGGAGATCGACATTTTAACTCACTTCATCTCCTTTTCTAAGTAGAATAGCATGAGACTGGTGGAGACACATGGAGGGTAACGATGAGTAAGTCATGTAGATAGAAAGGGAGGAGAGAGAACAGTGTGATCATCATGAGAAGCCTGTATTTTGTTGAGTCACTTCCTTGTTTGTTGCTTTTTTGGAGTCAGCTCAAGTGGTGAGAATTGTGGTGATTTAGAAATGAATACAAGGGGTTGCACAGATTTAGTGTCCCAGATTTTTTTAACATTATGTTTCAGTTTTACCTCCCTGCATCTGGATTCCCTTGCTGATTTTATTAAAACATCATGTATACTGTCATTTATTTCAGCGCTCCTATGTAAACATGGAGAAAACTAAACTAAACTAAATCATTGATAGTCAGATCATAGATAACTGTTTTGTCTTTTTCAACTAGAAACTTGTCCACATCAGTGAGAACATGTAAGTTACTATATAAACTCATTTATCACCATTTCATCCCTCTAATGATTATAATGAACCCATCAGTTCTCTAAAGAAGGCAGCCATGGCCCTGGTGGTATCTCTGTATCATCTCTCCTTTCACCTCCTCTTATTTTGTCTCTTTTATTTTATTTACCACCTGACATCAAGCAGCTATTTCATTTTCCTTCCCTGCTCTGTCCTCTATTTTACTGTGGAAGGACTAAATAGACGTGGTGACAGGGAAGCCCTCAGGCAAGTGGGTTTTATTTGTCCATATAATATTAATGTGCTTATCTGCATAATGTATTCAGCACCTAAGCTCACTGTTGTTGCTTGGCCCAGTCTTCTTTGACTCCACTTAATCAATAAATCAGCACAAATTATTATTGCAGTTGGATGCATTAAATTTTAGTGGCGTTTGTCTTAGTTTTGGATGTAAACATCAGTATATATGATCATTACAATGAGCACTGGTGCACCGAGTAACCACCTGCCTTCAGTTTGCGTCATCTACTTCCATTAGTGATGTCCGTGGTTTCCCAGAATTCCTTTCAATAGGCCCAAAGGGAATAACAAGACTTATTCTGTGATAGGTTCATATGTAGGAATACTGTATAGGTGTGATTGTCAACTACATTTTATCGTTGATATTTCAGCTCACGTCATCATGCATTTGTCCAGGTTGTCCAACAATATCTGACAGGAAGGAAAATGTAACAACAAAGAACAAGTAAGCCATGAAATACCAGATAGACTGCTGACATTAGGTTTTTAATGTTTTTAGGCTTCAGCTTTCATGCCTTTTCCTTCCTTCCTCCTTCCATTTTATAAATATTTCCTTTTCAGGGCTGGGTTTATTAGAACAAAATTGGCAGTGTATTCGTTCGTGTGTGTGACAAATCTCCTGCCGTATCTGTGGATGTGTCGGGGTTGAACGCACTGCATTGTGTGTATTTGTACTTTATGGCCAGGGGCCAGACCAGTGCAAACAGATGTCAGTTTCAATCAGCTGAAGATGCACTAGAACCGTGACGCAGACACGCAGCTACAGGAAGAGATTAGCAGCGTTTACATTAATGACTGGTTGGCTTGAGTGATGTAGTAATGAGGGAGGGATTGAATTGTTGTTGGGAATGAGGAAGGAGAGACAGATGTAGAAGTAGTGATTCAGGAAAGAGGGTCAGTGATTTGTGATTTAAGAGAAAAATGCAACTTGCAAAGAGTTGTCTCATGTCATGTCATGACAACATGTTCCCATGATGGTATTGTCTGCATGGAGAGGTCTTGATTATGTAAATGTCAGGCTTTTTCATGTCTGCACTCCCCCTGTGTACATTAGTCCATAAGCCTGGTTTACATTAAGGCTTAAGTGAAGGAGCTGAATAAAAATCTCTCACTATACTCACATCATTCATTATTGCATTCAGGAATAATTCAGTGTGCGTGTACACAAGCATCAGGCTGTGTGACTGTGAGTTAAAAATAAAGGTGTTTGCAAAGTTGATGTCACTGTCTAAAATGAGGTCATGATTGTTTGGTCTTTAGATATCACAAGACAATCACACATTCACTACCTGTACGCTTGGAAATAGGACTGTGCTGTAATCGGTGGTACAGCTTGTGTATTATTTTTGTTTTTAGGAATTCATTGCAAAGTGGGGAGGAGCTTAATCAACCTGTCACTCATAATTATGTATGAACCGCTTAATAATAAACAAACAAAATGTGGGAAGACTTACTGGATAGTGTTGTATTGTATTACCTGCATACTCTTACATGAAAAGCAATTGAGAATTAGAAAGTATGATGTAAAATTTCCTTTAGAGACCCTTAGTGCACCACAGGAGACCATTTTTCTACACTGTATATGTACTGAAATTTATACCATCTTGAGTTAAAAGTAAGAAAAACCATAACTCCAACCAAACAAACCCACTAAATCACACTTTAATAGCTGTGTATCTTACAGTCATTTTGATACTGGTGGTTTAATGCAGCCAGTGACCTCGATGCTCAGTGTTAACTTCTGCACACAACACATCGATGTTTCTGTGTTTGGATGAATCTGCTCATAAAGGTATGCATGTTTGTGTCCGTGTATTAGATGCTGTTGGAGATACTAAAGAGTTGATCCTTCAGCCTGTCGTTGTCCCAGAAGCTATCAGATGGATGACTCATAGGAGATAGGATTTCATTAGCAGACATCAGACCTTCCACAGAATAGAGGAGCCATTGATTTTCACCATATCAGCAGGGAGGGAGAGAAAAGGGGAGGAAGGGAGACATTGGTACAGAGGGAACTGCAGCTGAGAGAAAAGTGCACATCAGTGAAACTAAACCACACGACACAAAGCACCTGTCATCTGTAGTTTCACTGTAAGACACTGCTGAGGAGTAATAAAAGAAGTGTTGGCCTGACTCTGCTCCGGATCTGTGTGTGTATAATGAAAGATGGCCACATAAGATTTCTGATGTTCTGTTTTGTCTGTTTGACTGGTTTTTTAGGGTGATATCATTCTACAAATTAAAACTGATCATGGGAGGATGGAGAGGGAGGCGTGTTTTCTTTCTTTCCTTGGGGGAAATGCACTTCATTATTTGTGATTAGTAGTTGACATAACCGTATTTCAATTTAATGTGCCAGTAATTCTCATTCTTATAGTTTACATCCTCAAAGGAGTTCCACGTCATTGGCCCAGAGACTGTTCCTGCAGCCTGTGATGATTTCAGTCACTTCTGTTTATTATGTGGTTGATGCTGTGCACAAAAGGAAATGGACCTCAAGCAGCTGAATTCCTACTCTGAGATTATTTGTTGAAGAATGAATTCTCTCTGTCTGAAAACATTGATAGAAGAACTGGCTCTTTTTTGTCTTTGTCACTATAGTTTGAACCAGTAACACAGTCGTAACTCCCCATGGCCAGGCAGTGACACACTCTTGTTTTTTATTGTTAAATTTGATGCACTGATGTGACTGACAAAGGCAGAAAAGGACAGAAACGACAATAGAGACAACAAGAAAAGACCAATTACATCTGTTTATATGGCATGTATTTGTTACTTCACTCTTTTGTGCTTTTGCCAATACAGAATTAGGAGGAAGTAAGATGAAAGATAGACTGAGATGATTTAACCTGGATCATAGATGATTTTTTTTTCAGTTTCTCATTAAGCCACAGTCTCACTGCTGCTGTTTTTTTCTCAGAGATTCAGTGGCTCATTGACTTTGTTGTTCAGGGACTGAGTGAGATTCATATTTGGTCATTATACTTCCTCTCCAAAACAAATAGAACCATGTGGCCAGAGTGCAGCTTTTTCAAATTAAAAGGAAAGACTGCAGAAAAAGGAAGTTACTCCTCTCACTTTACCACAATGTTAACTAGTATCTGTAGTTGGTGACTGTGGGGCAGGAATAAGAATGTTTCCCGTCTTATATCTTAAGTGACTTGAGGCTGTCTCACTAGATCTTTAAACATCCATGAGGGTTGTTGGAGGTTGATTTGCATTCAACACAAATACAGGATGTTTGACAGCCTCCTCTCCACCCATGCTAAAGGCTTTTTTCCCCCTCAGAATCACAAGGTTTTGTTTTGTCCCTTCTCTCCCCCTGTGGCAAGTCATAAGGCTCTCTGCAAATAGTTTTATTTGCTAACATTTAGAAACTAAAATGGAGATTGTCGTCAGCACTGTTCAGAAGTATTTGTGTTTGTCAGGTATTCCCCGAACGCTTTAAAGCAATATCAGCATCTATTTAGCTCCCTTTGGCTTGAATTTAAGTTTCTCATTCTCCAAGTGTTGGAAAAAGCTGAATCGGCTCTGTTACTAGGACGAGGCATTAATGAGAACAGGTCTTTTATTTTGTGTGTCCTGTTTATAGAGAGAACATAACTGAATGAATCTTTAGTAGAAATTTGTTGATGAAAAATGTGTGGTATATTACACCCTGTCCTGATCAGTTTATTTATACCATAATGAGACTCTCTCTAAACTGAATTCTTAAAGGTGTTTACTTTCTAGTTTCTCACAAAAATCTTACAGACTTCATAATAATTAATAATGAAATATTTAGAATATTTGCCTTGTGTTTCATCTCATTACCCTAAAATTTAAACTTACAAAATATCTGCAAGAAGAAACAGTGTTTCATATTCTTTTAGATCAGAGTGTGAGCCAGAGAAGCACCAACACAGACTGTTTCACCCTGTAACACTGTCTCAGAAAAGCACTAAAATTCAGTCCAACTTGGTACAAGCTTGTGTGTGTGTGTGTGTGTGTGTGTGTGTGTGTGTGTCTGTGTGTGTGTCACTGTATGCTTTCAACTGCTTGAGGAATTCTGTTTGATGTAAGGCCACACTGTCCTCCATTTTGCATTACTTTAGTGCAGCAGTTGTAGCAGGATTCTCCTGCAGCGGCCTCTTTTGTTGTTTTAGAAGTACCAGCATGTTACATAACATGGAGTCACCAAGAACAATGTTTCTCTCTTGCCAGTACCTTCACACAGCTTACACAGCATGTTTACACAATGTCTGCAACATATGATGAGAAGTGTTGAACAAAAATACAAAATATGTTGTCCCTATTGAGGGATAAAATAAAAATGTTGATGGGCAGGAAGTGCACAATTAACAAGCTTTACTACAGGAAAAACAGAAACATTAGATTTGTTTCAACTTTTTGTTCTTGTTCTTGTTTGACTCGTTATATGAGTTCATGTTGTCAAGAGAGGCAGGAAAGTGATGGAAGAAAAGTGAGACAAGGTTACATGAGGTGTGTGTGTTTAAACTGAGCCAGCACGATAACTTATGGTAGCAGCAAGGTGTTCTGCCACTACATTATAGATAATATCTTAAGGTCTATACAGTATGTACAGCCACTAGAGGTTATGTAAGCTTTTCCATAACATGAGATTGTTGGGTGTCACTGTGACACTAGAATTGATGGTGTGTTCCCTCAAAGTGGTTCCAGATCTTGTGGTTCATCTTGGTTTCTCTTTCTACTTCCCCTTCTTGTGTCACTGTCCCTTTCACTCCCTCTCCTCTCGTCCTCGTTCATAGACAAACAGCGCTCCACCTTTTCAAAAATGCGAGTGGGGTTATTTTTTATTTTTATTTTGAGTACTATGCCTGTGAAAAGATGCAGTGAGTTAGAGGTTTGTAATAAGGCCTCATCTTAATGATCCATTGACAGTCGGGACATTCCTTTCCTCACCAAAAGCTGACTAAACCTATAATCTGGGTGTGAACTGGGGAGGGGTGGAGTCAGCGGTCTGCTTTTAACCATCAACTGAGATTAGATTCTTCAGAGCAAATAAGGGGCATGTAATCCACAGGAATTTGAGCCAGTGAGACAACTAGAGGGACATTACATTGAAGATAGTATGTCTGTTGCTGATTTCATGTATCAACATCAAGTGTGTACGGTTGACACGACCTCTCTCTGAGTCCTTCCGTCGCCGCCTCCCTCCTACTGTTCTGTCCCTATTTTCATAATTGTTTTTTTTAAAGAAACAAAGTAATTTCCTGTTCTTCCCTGGGGCATGTGGAAGGAGGACGTCACCAGGCTGCATCTGAGCCACTGATATGTATCAATTTTCTGTCAAGCATCATGTGGACACACAAATACATGCTTATATGCTGCTTACCGCTCAACTGGAAATTTTTTTTGTTCTGAACAGGCTCATAATCTGACAAGTAATCGACCGTACAGTCTCTGTCACACATCATCTGTACACAAGCTCTCATGTCTTGTCCTATAGACAAACAGACCATATAGCCGTATCATATAGTTGGCATAGTAGCTGAAAATGATCTGTGTGGATGCTTGGAAAGCAGGAAGCAGTGCCCAGGAAAAATGATGTACAACTTTGTCTACATCCTTCTTCCATTTCTCTTTCTCTCTCTATGGTGTCACCTCATTTATCTTGTTCTTTTTCTCACAGTACAAACATTTTTGTCTTCTTTCAAACTAAACCCAAACCATCAGAAGAAGAAAATGTAATAAACTTGTCAAGTAATTTGACATGTTGCTGGTTTAATCTCTGGTTGTACAGCAACTGAACACAGATTTAAAAACAAATAGTCAACACAGGCCAAGATATACTTCATTGGGTTGCACTAATGCTCAATTTGCTCAACTACTTTTCTCATACTGCAACTTGATAACCTTCTTTATAATTTATAATCCAGTATGGTACAAATTGAGTTGTTCTCTCCATTACAAGTAAACTGATCTTGATGCAGAAAATCAGTTGAGTTTCCTTTAATATCTAAATTGATGGGCTATCCAAATTTGCAGCTTCAAACTGTATTTTTTTTGTAGCTTTCAACCACAAAATGATGAGCCAACTAATTGGCTAATAATTTAATCAACAAGTAACTTTAATCACTACAAATAATCAGTCTGGACATACAAAAAATGAAGTAACATAGCATGAACTGAAATGTGATGATTGAGGCTTACACTGTATGGACGGTCTCTAGAGACTTGAACAGAGTATTGAAGCAGTGCTGACCGATGAGAAGCTGACACTCTGATGAATGGGCTTATCCCACTAACAGGACTTGAGGGAGGAGAGAGAGTGTTTATTAATTGTGCTCTTCTTTACCGTCAGTTTTATATGCGCTCACAGGGACAAGTAGACATGAGGTAGAAGAAGAAAGGGAACAGAGGAAATGGAGAGGACATGATAGAGAGTTAGACAATAAAACAAGACAACATCAAAACCTTGTTCATGGCAGAATCATGTAGGGTTACTAAGAGCCACAATATGCTAATTTACATGTGTCAGCCTTTTATCTGTTTGCCTTTCTCTTATAGAAGATGTTCCAACTTGTTTTTAAAGTCACAACCAATAGGAAAACTTCAATACTTGGTGCCAACCAATCATGTAAAGTCATCACCCAGTCAGTCAAACCACAGACATTTGTACCTCTAAGGTCGTCTGCGCCATTGTGGTCCAGCAATAAAAGTATGTCAAAAGGCTTTTAAAACTGGCAGCATCAGCTTGTGTGATTCAGACACAGTATTTATGAAAGATCACTTCATCGTCCCGTTATCACCTAATGTTCAGCCCCAGTTTTTACAACAGTTTATTCAGTGGAATCACAGCCATTTACATGATTAGCTGCTTTGTGCATTGGCTGAAAGGGAATCTGGCATCAAAAAGTGTCCGTCCAGAACACTGGCAGGACAAGTGGAGTTATAACCAGGACCATATCTAACAATTACACACACTGAACAACTTGTGCTTTATAGAACCGAGATGAAGAAAAACTGTGGAGCTGTGGATCATAAAGGAAAAGTTCAGTGGGTGCAACCGAGAGTGGAAGCAGAGTTACTGCAGTATAACGTGCCATCTCACTTTTGTAAAAACAGATTGCTTGATTTTATTATCTCGAGTCTCCCCATAAAATGTCAAAAAACAATCAAAGCAGGAAAATAACAACCAAAGTCCTGGTCCAAGATCTTAACTGTAGCTTGGACCATTACCTTGGACCAAAGCCCAGCTCATTAATAAAACTGAACTGGAAGTTTTCAGATTTACTTCTATCCATACATATAACGCGTTTGATGCTGATGCAGACTGTGCTACAGCAAATACTGTCTTTGGACATAAATTGAAGTTGTGTTCATGTTAATGAAGTGTAAAGTTGTTACAGATCCACTGTGTAATTGTCAGATTGGATTATATGATACAGAGTATTATGATAATATGAGTAGTTTATCATAGAACAGCTTGTAGCTTAAACACAATCATACAGATAACACATCACACTGTCAGTAGACACCACATCTTATAAATCATGGCAGTTGTCAACGCTCCAGTTTAAGCAGTTTATGATTACAAAATAAATGACAAAACAATATTAAGGTCAATATTGATACAATTAATGCAACACTTCTGAAAGTTCCAGCTCTGCTTAACTTGACAACCTTCAAGGAAACAATCAGCACACGACATCTGTTACTGACCACAGATATTTGATGAGACGTTAATGCTACTTTCCTAACTCTGTGTGTTTTAGTCAGTTTAATCTCCTAAATGTGTCCATTGACACACGCCACAGGAGTTTCACAGTGTTTCAAGACAAAAATCACCATAAGCTCTTTGGTTTATCTTGTTTATTGTTTTTTTTTTCTCCAGTACTGACAGAGCAGTACACTCAGTACTTGGACACAAAGCATATCTTTTTTTTTTAATGTGAAAGTATGAATATCTGTCCTCCTGGTTTTTCATGCAAAGCAAATTTAATCCAGATTCAAATGTTCTCCTGAACACAACAACTGTTCAGCTCCAGTCCACATCATAATGAAATGTCAAATTTTCTTTTTTTTTCCAGAGCATTTTTTTTTTTACCTAATTGCCATTTGCAGAGGACAGTGCTGCCTCTTGCACCTTTAGACCATTAACCAACAAATTTAAAATTCTGTCAAACAGTAACCACTTTACAATGTGAGAGTGTGCGAACGGCTCCATTTAGTTGTTTATTCTTAATCATTAGTGGCCAGTCTGTTCCATAAAATGGTAAAATTGATTCATCAGTGACTCATGTGGAATGTGGGCTTGTGTTTGCTTCATATGTAAGAGTAGGTGTGTGTGTGTGTGTCCAATGATCTAGTTTTCTCACCACAGCTTCACTTCCTTCTCTGGATACAGTTTGAGTTCATTCTCAGTGCAAACGCAGATCTCCCAGTTTTGTGAAAAAAAGATCAATCCTCTCATCTGAAATCTTCATTATACACCCACATTATCTTTTCTTTTTGTCTCCTCTGAATCGTTGCATTTGATTTTAAAATAATGGAAAAAACTCTACACGGCTGAGTCATTATTAACTTATGTATTTAGCTTATTTGCTTTTCTACATTCTCAAAATATGCCGTGTGATTCACAGCAAACCTAATTGTTAAATACAGTGTGACTGTGTCAGTATCTTCATCTTATCAGGAGCAATGGACAAACTCTGCAGTAGTGATGAACAGAAAACAGTCCATCTTTCTGAGTAAGATGTTGATCTAGTGGAAACAGATGTCCCAGTCTGCCTTTTGCCACTTCAGGTCTACACTCCTGTCATTTCAGCACTGATTCGATCTTTTACACCCTCAGAGACGTGACCTTCCCTCACTCAGTGTTTTGACTTGGTTCACTGTCACCAGTTACTTCAGCTATTTCAGACAGTGTACAACTGGTTTGGGTGATTTTCTGCCATAAACAATTTTATATGAACTAGTATTTTGGGAGTATATATATATATATATATATATATATATATATATATATATATATATATATGTAGTTATATACACACACACACACACATTGTGTTGTTATTGGTAAACAGTGTTGTTATAAACAACAGTGTTGTTGTTTGTAATTCTGCAGTGCTGTAGCAGCTAATCCTGACAAGGTATGAACGGGATCGAAACATTGATCATCTCACACATCACATGCTAGTAAACACACAGGGGGATCATGTTGATCAGTCAGCAGGTTCTGGGTTTATGAATGTGTGGAATTGTTATTGTAGTTGGTTTATCAGATTATTATTCATAAGATACTTAATAGATGAATTTTCCCAGTAATCTCTCACCACTCAGCTGTCTGTCTATGTGTTGGGTTGTACCATTTAAGTTTCAGTAGATGTCCTACCCTTTCAGTGTAAATGAAATTGTCCAGTTCCCCTTAAAAACTATATTCAGCAGATTCTTAATCAATATGTGATTGTAACTGGCCTGGAGCACTGACAACTCTTTATCTATTCTACTCTTTGTCTGTCTCAAGCATTACATTAATCAGGGCCGCGATAATACAGGTCCTTGCCATTCTAGTCCTGAGCCGGCTCGAAGACCTTTGTGGAGTGGAGACCTTCAGCAGGAAGAGGATACGTTCAAATTGAATTTGCTTTGTCCTTGAGGGTCAACGGACATATGAGGAAAACTTTAAATTCAGTAGAAGCTGCACTCAAGTTTCAATATTCAGCCAAATATTTGTAGCAGGTTTGTTTTTTTTTTTTGTATCACATCAAAGACTTAAATGACAACAACTACTTTCAGTCAGACAAGTTGTGTATTCAGAAAACTAAATTTAGTTGATTTCAGATCTGAGAGGGTTGTTATAATACTGGGTTTGTTTGGTTTTTTGTACTTTCAGACATTTGAGGAAGACAAGGTTATAGTGGCCTTAGAGTGATTCAGTGAATTAAAGTCCAGTGAAATACTTGTTTAATATGTTGTGTAAGACACTTTGTAGTTGAGTTACATCAGCATTTCTGTTTATTTCTGACTCACAACGACTTCATCACATATGTTATATAGTGCTGCTGTATTATATATTGAGCCATCAATGAATATAAAGCAGGGATAGTGAGTGAAGAAAAAGCCGAACCTCCCTTTCTGCTGACAAATCCACTCCTTACGTCTGAAAGTGTCTCACATTAGAGTTGTGTCGTGTTGTCTCATTGTTAAAACACCAGAGCAGCTTCAGCCTTGAGAAGCAGAGAGAATATCACAGTAACTGAAGTCACATGTGGCCTCAGCATCCTCAGTGTCTCTGTCAACGGGCGCCGTGCTCTCACACATCAAAATGTTTAACTATTAATATCAATATGTTAACTTGCACAAATTTATCTCTAAAAACACAAGACAATTATCTGTGAGGTTTTTTTTTTTTGTTTTGTTTTTGTTTTTTCCTGTTTTCTAATGCTATCATGCCAGGTAATTTATTTATGAAAACCTGTACGAGAATAGAACCACTGCCATTAGGAATGAGGAAGAGCAGACCCATTTAACGAGCAGACAGCACGCTGGCGATAGAGGCCGATGTGCACAGCGAGCATAAATTTTGGGAAAACACGCCCAAATAAGACTGATGGCCTGACTCTTTCTCCCAGCGTCTGTGGAACGATCTGCTCCAGCCAAACTGATTGTCGACCGTCACTCCCCAGCGAAATGAGGGTGCCAGGTGACTGTGGCTGTGAGATGCACCATGCATAAAGACAGTATATTTTTCTTGCCTTGCTATTTCATCCTCCTGTGGTAATGGGGTTCAGCTGGGTGGCTGCAGATGACATTTCTGGGTGCTGTCAGATTAATGCAGCTGAAAGAACAAGAGAGGATTTCTTTTTTTTCCCTGAGTGGTGGCGGTGGTGATCTGTTTTGATAGGAGGACGTGACTGAAATAGCTGAAGACTCATCTCCAGGGGAGAGTCGTGGGGCCTGCAAGGGGTTTTGACAACTGTAGTCTGGCAACATTCATACATACACGTTTCTGTCTATAGACATTTTAAGGGGCCTGTTGTCCACCAACTCCAGGTCACCCTGGAGATGGAGTTACATTCAAGATTCAGAGGCTATAGTTTAGAAATAAAAGAAAAAAAAACTGGAGATGTAGAGAAGAAATTAGTACTATGAGTTTGAAAACGATGATCTCAATGAGTACTGATCCCTGCTGATTTTCAAGGGCTTAAAACCTCTTTTATGATGTGCTAGAGCTTCGATAGGTGTGTTAAAACCTTCACAATATGTACCTTTAATTAAAACATAGAAGCTAATGCACCAAACAAGCAGTTTCATTATGAATCACATTATCTGGTAACAAAAAAAAAAAAAAAACAACCATTCATTTGCTGTTTACACGGAACAAGCAGACTTTGTAGGAAATCCTGGACAGTTCAGACTGTAGCGTGAGCAAGAGCTTCAGGCACCAGCCAGAGGCAGCGAGGGCATTTAGTTCCCACATCTGCCTCTGATCTGTGGAAGTCTTATGTCAATAAGTGAACAGGCCGCTGGAAAATCCAAATTCTCTCTGTCTTTGTTTGCAAAAATCCATGTTAAAAGGCACTTTGTTGCCTGTGCAGCAGGGTCATTTGCCACACAGTCCTTGGTCGATGCTATTTGAAGCCCGGGGATGGGAACCATGAGTGCCGGCTGTTTATAGAGATCGTGGGGGTGAGGGGAGGAGATGGAGAACAATGATGGTGGTGGAAGAAATGGACAGATTGGTAATGAACACAAAAACAGCCTGTTTTCTGTATCATGTAAACGGACCTACTCTTAATTTATATTACAAATAGATTTTAGCATCAACTCTACTGATGAAGTGATAATGTCAATGTTAGCTGCATCCCAAAACTGTTCATGATATTACATACTGAGAGGAAACTGTGCTGGTGCACAGATGGATGCATCACCATCGTATTGCCGTTCTCAAGCATCTTTTGTTCATCTCTGCACCAAGTGCCGACACACTGCTTTATGGTTTCTGGCCCTGACCCACTTTCCTTAGAGGTGGGTGACGTCACTCAGTGAAACATCTTTCCTTTTTATTTATTTATTTATTTATTTTTTTTTTAAAGGATTCATCTTTGCAACAAAATGGACAAAAACATATCATTTATTTCCTAATATGCGTGCATGTTTGTGTTTTGTGGATGCATTGTTACTGCAAATGGTACAGTTGATAGCCCACAGTGCAGCCACCTGGACATTACAGTCGAGGACTAATTTTAGCATTGCACAGGCACAAACGCAAACTGACACCACCTCTTTGTCTTTTCTGTGCCACACTGACACAGGCTGTTTCACTGAAAGACGCACACACACACAGAAACACAGAAACACACAGTCAGGCTGCAGGTGATTGCTTTCATTGGCTGTTTCTGGAAGCTTTTTCTGAAAACATGACCCCTAAGTTAACTTTCTGTTTCTCTCCTCCTGGCCTCTTCTCTCATTGTTCCTCCAGAGTCAGACAGGTGAGACAAATGGAAGCTTAAATTCTGAGACTGACAGAGCAAATGTAAATGTGGAGCTACATGAGAGCGTCACTGTCATTTTTGTGTTCAGTCTATGAACTTGTGTCAAATGTTTATGTCTCTTGCATGAGTTACCATCTCTCTGCACAATTAATTCAAATCTTGAGATCCCTTGCCTCATAATTAAAGCTGCTGTTGAGGAGCATATTTTTTTCAGCTGATTTCCAGTTTGTGCAAACATTGTTCACATCACATGCATCCACATCACGTGTCTCCTCATGATATTAGTACATTTTTCTGCCTCAGTATCATCGCAGCATCGTAAGGTCATTGTCAGTGTATGTGCCAGTCTTAAGCAGCACATCTCTCCTCACCTGCTTCCTCCTCCTCCTCCTCCTCCTGCCTCTCAGGGCCATGAGGACGGATGAGTCACTCCAACAAAAGAGCCTTTTAAACCTCCTGTTTGCAATATGCCTGTCTGTCTCTCAGTTTGACTACTGTCTGTCAGCCTGCCTGTCTGCCTACCTGTCTCACGGCTTTCTGTCTTTTTGTCGTCTCACTACTCTGCTCAGAGCTGAGCTTCTGTGTCTTAGGGGATTTTTCTTCTTGTTTTGTTTCTATGCCTGCCAGCCTTCGTCCTGTTCCCATAATTACACGTCTCCTTGTCGTCTAACCTGTCTGCTGCTTGTCAGTGCATCCACGTGCTTCTCCTCATGCTTAGGCAACAGCTTGATTCAATACCCACAACAACTCAACTCACCGTTTTCACACTTCTAATTCCCTCATCCCACCTGTATGTGCTCTGACATGTTGAAACACAGACTAGATGCCAACAGGTTTTTTTCCTCTCCATATTAATATCAAATGATCAGTTCTTCTTAAATTTTCACATAAAAGTACAGTAAAAATGAGAGTTTAACATGTGAATTTAATGCACTCAGATCTAAATTAGTAATTAAAAAGCCGTTAATATGATTTTTTTTTCTTTTTTAAGCAAAACTATCTAGTGTTTTTGCTCCTAGATCTCAGTGGCGTATTATCGTCTTTCCTGCTTACTATGCACAGCAGCACAGGTCTCCCATTCACAGTCTGAAGTGGCCTGGCTGGGTCTGCTCTGCTGTGGCCGACAGCACAAGCTGTGTGTGTGTGTGTGTATGTGTGTGTGTGTGTGTGTTTTGTTGGTTGTTTGGCCAAAGCTGCCTCTTGGTCTCTTTCCCCTTTGGAGCAGCTTGTTAAACAGCTTCCACTCCCACTGCCCAGACGTAGAGCTCTTCTTAAAAGTTATCTCATACTGTATGTGCAGCCATGCGTGCTTTTAAATTTCTGTGCATGTGTGAGTGTCTGTGAGTGCAGTTCAGCTCTGACTAATAGGACTAGGGCTAATGCAGCAGAAACCTCTGGCAGAAGCAGACGTGTAAGCCTACAGGAAATCACACAATAGATACACAGACTCAAACACAAAACCTTGGTTAAAGACTAGACTGTTTTGTTGTTGTTGTAAGCCTGTGGATGGGGAAAAATATGTTTTCTTTTCCTCTCCGATTTCAGTAAAACAACAAATTGCTGCTTACCATCGGAATCTTTAAAGATAGAAGTAACCAACAAACAGGGAGGGAGCTACAGTATACAGCCAAACAGGAAGGCTGTTGTTATTTGGGTTCCCTGCCCTGTTCAGCATAACTTGGCTTAGATGTCATCATATTTAAATATCTTCTGGGTGGCTTTAGAATTAGAGAAGTGCTGTCAAAGCTGATTTCCTCCGACTTCCAACCTAAGCCAGAAATTTTCCGTTTTGTGAAAAACTTCTGACATTTTGCACCAGTTAGTTTTGAAAACCAGAAAACCCAGAGGTGTAAATCTGCGTGCTGATGATAAAAGTTTGGAATGAGTTCCTTAGCATGTGCACTGGATTTAATAATGGGAGAAAGGTCTAATTGTAGTGTTTCAAGGTGGTTCTTTTTTATAGGAGGCAGCGTTAGAGGCTACCATTTCCTGGAGGTTGTAGGGTGGACCTTACTGAGCTAGAATAATAACACACTCTGCTGCTCTGGGTGGTGGTGGTGGTGTTTCTCCTCTTGTGAGTTTGTTTTCACTTCTTTGGGACCATTTCTAAAGTTAGAGTCTCACTCGTCCAATATTTCCCTGATGCTAAAACTCTTTTCAGACCAGATAAACATTGTTTGGAAAATAGCACCCTAGAACGACTGCTACGTCCCACAGACATGCTAGAAAAAGAAATGGATTTGTATAGGTACTTTCCAGAGCCAAAATTTGACATGACTAATGCTGGTCAGTGTGCTGTTGTCCCTCAGTCGTCATGCAGTTTTTTAAGGTTTGGCAGTGCCCTGTCTTGTTTGGCTTCACGTCCTTTGGTTTTTCCTGGAATGACATTACTGCGTCTTGGGAAGAGGCTGCAAATTGCATTAGCACTTGTGCTACCACGGAAGCTATTAAGTCATTAAACAGCGTCCACTGCACACTCTGTTATTTCTCTCTCCCCGTTAATTAAACCCTGCCATATGTATTGATGTAGTCAGGCATATCATTCAATCAGATTTAGGTCTTGCTGTACTCTAAACGAACTCTAAGAAGTTAGTAAATGTTATTTTTTAAGATGTGTTGTTTATTTGAAGTTTAGTCTGTGTATTCTTTTATTGTATTGTTTGTACAGTAGAGATCAGAATATTGAAACTGGAATTATCTGAACAATTGAATTACATTATTTTAATTCTAATTTGTATTATCAGTGTCAGTATTAGTGTCAGTCATTTCCATCCCCGACAGCTTAGTTATAAAAAATACACAGTTTTACACTTACCTGAAATTACAACTTAAGAACAGATAACCTTTACAGCCAGAAGGCACGTTGCTACATGTTGCTGTGTGTTATAAGCCGAGACACGTTTTGTCATAATGTCTGCCACTGATCGTCGTTGTTGTTCTTCTGACAAAGACAGAGACAGTTGAAGTGAAAGTGAAATTTAACAAAATAAAGTTCAAAGAGGCATAAATAAGAAGAGGCATGAACATGGATGTGAAGTGAAATAACAGAGCAGATGTTAATCTCATGGATTGTGAAACACACTGTATATCTGTAGTTGCTATGTGTGCACACACACACACACAGAATAGTTTTTCATTAGCACAGTCGTAAACCTGTCAGCCGTTGTTTGGAGGCACCACTGGATATACAGGACAGACCCTAAGGGAAGAAAAAGAGGAGAGGCCAAATAGGGGGTGAGAAATATATGTAGGGATTTACTGAAGACATCGAACTTATCCTGAACAAAAATGGCAGCTTAAAGAAATGTGCTTCTGACAAATTTAAAAACATCTTCCAGCTGGTTTCTCTTAACGCTGCTTTGTGTTAAAAAAAAGAAAATATTATGAAACAACTTTTAAAGGTAATGATGAAAACCAGGCCTCTCATGTTTGCAGAGTTTGCATCTGAATGCAAAAAAAAAAAATGGGTGGACCCAAAGGCTGAAGTGATGAAACCTTGTATTCAATTGGAAGCCGTACTGACAGACTCTGTGGAGGACGACTCGCTGTCAGATAAAACCACTGAAGAACAGCTGTCGAAGGAACAATTAAAGGTCTTTCTTCCATTACATTATGGTTTTAGAGAGCACACTGTGTTCTCAAACCGAGACCACTGACAGATTCCTCACTGAAATCAGAGGAACGGAAACTGTCAAGCCACAGAGAGAAGATCTTTAGTCTGTGGCTTGAAACTATCCTGCCATTGGTGAGATCAAGCACATAACTTGAGCTGTTGTACTTGTGTTTAAGAGATGCTTAAAGACGTACTTGTATTTATCAGGATACTTTAAATATACTTTATTGCTTGGAGTCATGTACTAACTAGTTATCTCACAGCACATTTTTTCCAACCTTACTTCACTGTTTCCTAACTTCTGATCATCTAGTGTCCATGAATATTCATTGATTCCTATTTCTTGAGGTCTGTGCATGTCTCTGCATATGTGCTAAAAATGACCTCTGTGCGTATCAGGTCGAGCCTTTGAATTTGAGCTCGTGAGTGCAGCAGGACTTGTGTTGCAGCACTGACAGTAGCCGTTCACAAGAAGCGAGGCTGAATATGTTTGCAGGATCAATGAGAGAGTATTTCTGGGTAAGACTCCTCATGGCCAACAGGCCTTTTTGGATCGATTTCCTATTTTGGTTGCAGCCATGCTGATGCAAAGATTAGTAAAGAAATATCTCAAACCAAGGAATGTAAGGTAAACACTTTCAGTGCACACACAGTCTGCATGTTAAGCACTTGACTGGAATAAAGTGTTGCATTTCTGTGGTTTTATGTGGCTTCTCATTAGCTCAATGTTTGTAATTCTTTATTAATTTGCTTCATTTGCTTTGATGACATTTGTCTTTAATTCATGAGTGGAGTCAATGGTGTTAAATTTGAGTCACAAACGCAGATCAAGGACAGGAGCATGATACCTTCCTTTGTGTGTTTTTGTGTGCGTGTGTTTTCATGTGTGGGTTAGCGAGCGGTAGCATCAGGTTCCTTCTCTGAGGCTCAGGGGTGTATCTGCATCTGGTGTGAGGGAGAGAGAGGTTGGTAGTGGAGATGATGTAACGCGTTCACAGCCAGAAAAGGGCAAGAGAGAATGAGCGTCAAGGAATTATCAGAGAAAAAATGGATGTTGACAACTGGGCTTTTATCTTGGGTAAGAACAAGACACAAGCTTGTCAGATTTAACAGGACAATGGTTCATATATTTTCAGATCAACAATATGAATATCAAAGCTGTAATATATTCAGTAATGGATTTGATTTGATAAAAATTAAAGGGAAATTAATTAGTCAGTGGAGTATTATTATTATTATGGTACCGTAGTGTAACAAACTAGCTAAACACAATACTGCCTCAGTTGGTTTTATGCAAACCAGCTGTTGGAAATTTACAAGGCATAAATCAGTGAATCCTCAGTGTTAATAGATAGATGAATAACGTTTTCATTTTCTCAAATGTGACTTCTCTAGTGTCTTTCCTCTGTGATTATAGGGGTTGTAACCTTGGACTAAGAGTCTCTGGGATGGACATTTTTCACTTCTGTCTGTTAACGTAATATAGTTGAGTGACTTAAAATGTTGAAGCTGGCATCTTTTTGTCTTTATTCCTTCTGACTCCAGCTGTACACAGTTTATGTTTAGGACCCTTTTACCAAACATTTGCGTGACGCCATAATACACTCACACTTGTTGCTTGAACAATGCACCGGTGTTTGTATTTGTGTGTGTTGCTGGTCAATGAGCTGCGTCATTAGAGCACCATGAGATCTGATGCCTCGATGCCACGTTGGATTCTTAAGCTGTGTATTTTTTAAACATAGCTACAGATACAGATTAACAGTCGTACGTCACGTTTCTCTAATGTTCTCTGTTGCATAATGGAGTGAAGTTTTGAACCATCTGAACTACTCTTGTTATGTTCTTGTTATATTCCTGGCACATTGATTTTTGCATTGCCAATGAGTTTTCCTTTCTAAAAGGGGCCTTGATATTTTTAAGTCTGTCTCTCAGTCTGCAGTGACCGTGAACATATTTTTACTTATGACAGAAAGTGTTTGCAGTCATATTGACACATGCAGTCACTCAATAATACATAAAAACATTGCCTTCAATCTCCTGGATCATAGACACTGAACAGCTGACCCCCACCTACCCTTCAACCCACCCACTGATGCCACACTTTAGTCATGCCTTTGTTGTTTCCTCAGACAAGGATTCAACCTTTTTTCCCTCTTTTTTTTCTCCACCAGGATTGAAAAAACGTACCAGGAAGGCCTTTGGGATACGGAAGAAAGAGAAAGACAATGACTCGACGTAAGTCTTGATTCTGCTTCCTGATGTTTGACCCAAACGCAGAGATTCAAATGATTCATTTCACCACTCAAAGAGTTAATAAAAACAGCTGTGCAACACAGCAAAGAGTTTTCTTAAACTCAACTTAGTTATTTTAAGAAATTAAAATTACATGACAGCTGTTCATGTTTATACACTGCAACAAAAAGAAAGGATTAGAGTAAGAAAGAGTAATTACATGATTAGTATTGAACAATTCCTGTCAAAGGGCGATTAGACGGACGTTTCCAAAAACTTTACACAGTCTAAAGGGTAATAGCTCTCAGACAGCACAGGAGTATATTGTGTTTTGTACCATGTTAGAGGTTCAGTTCGACTACCATTATGAATTTTCTGGTGTTATTTCTGCCATATCGAATCAGAAATTTTCAGAAATGATGCAATTACTGCAGGATGCAAAATACACTTAATAGACCAGTTAGATGAGGTATCACATGCGACTCTTACTGTGAAGGTGGGATGTCAGTCAGGGTTGATTTGCGAGTGAAAGTGTATGAGACTAGTTTTAGGAAAACGTTTTTCCTTAAGTACCCCTTTTGAATATTTTGTCTTCACTTATTATCAGAGCACTTGATTTCAAAATGAAGAGTTCATGTTCAATCATTTTTTATCTTCCTCTTTAATTTTTCCCTCTTCTTTAATTTCTCACAGGGGGTCCCCAGACAGAGAAGGGGGTGTAAGTAATGGTGTTAATATTTAATATCATCCATTTTATTTTGTTTTATTTTTTGAATTGGTCTTTAGTGTATGCACGCATTACTGGAAAAAATAATCAATAAATAAATAATCTGGTGATTGTGAGGAACATTATTGTTTTCTGTTCTTTTTTTTATTCGCCAGGACCCTCAAGAGGTTGAATCGGTACTGACCTCAACTGTAGCCCTTTATAGCAGTAGTAGTAGGATAATATAGTTTGTAGAGCTTAGATTTGTTATAAACACCACAATACATTATTCAACCCATTAGTCAGCAGCCAGTGTTGCTGTTTCAGCACAGTTTTCATTAGCAGACTCTCTGAAGACTAATCGAGGGGCAACAGGATATTCCCCAGTGACATTTTGGGTCACATGAAGAGACTTGAATCCTTGAAATATTATACAGAACTGATGAACTATTTGCATCATGAAGGATGATAATGTTAATCATCATCATCATAATCAGGACATCATTAGTTACCAAGCACAGTTTCACTGATGTTTGCAGAAAACAAATACACAAACACTAAATATTTAAAAGAAAAAGGAACTAATTATAAGTTGTAAACAAGAAAAAGTATAAAAATGAGAACATGATAGTGTTTGTAAGAGTAAAGTAGGGATATGTTGGATTATTTAAAGAGCTATTGAGCTAAATTGGCTGCACCTTAGTTCAACTGTATAGTAGATAACATAGAAACACATCCAGTGGTAGCAGAGTAGTGCAGAATAAACTGTAGCTTCAGTGTCTGGTGGATTGTTTTAATCAGATTGTATCTCTGTCTTCTCAGTCTCAGAAGAAAACCAACGGGGCCCCAAATGGCTTCTATGGAGATATCGACTGGGACAGATATGTAAGTAAAAAACCCAAATATAGAATTTTTATTTCACGCTTATTTGACTTGTTAACTTAGCTAATGAATTTTATTTTATTTTAAAACTGCTGCTCTGTTTTAATCTGCACTGAATCATTGTATCGATCTGTATTATTGTAAAATCAATGGCGAAATGAAATTAGTGATTACAGAGAATAAATCACATCAGAGGGTTGAGCTGTCATCATCTCAACCTTTTATTGCTTACATTGAAGGTTAGTTTTATGACTGTGTCAATATGCATTTGGTCATTTGTCATTGAGCAGGAAACCTGGGATTGTTATGACTGAAGGTCTTGGTATTTATGGCATAAAAATGTCAAGAGGAAATTTAACTGTAACTCAATGAACCTACCTCCCTACTACTAACTACACACAGACTACACCACAGAGCAGGATGTTACAGATAGCATGACATTATACTGACATTTTAAGAGCTTTACATTGACTCACAATTTGTGTTTCAGAATTCTCCTGAGGTGGATGATGAAGGCTACAGCATCAGACCTGAAGACGAGACAGAGGTGGAAGATATCCTGAGAGCTGCTTGATTTGAATTAACTTTCTTTCACTTGCCAAGTCACTTCAGTTCGCTAAAAAAAGGGATCGCCTCTATTGTTAGGGCGTTTGTTAAAAACATTTGCATACTGATGGGAGGTTAGTTTGTGTCGTAGATGTGAATTCACCCCCTCACAAATTCTAATGTGGCTGCCGAATCACTGCCAAAATCTATATAATCAAATATTCACACATAAAAAATGCCACTTGATGTTCTGTGATGATAAAGTGCTGCTTACCAAAGTGTAAAAACATCCAATTAACAAAGATCTAAATATAGTTAATAAGGGGCAGCAAATAACAGTGTCACGGAAGAATGAGTCATTGATGCAACTCTGTGAAATCAATGCACTGATTCCCCCCAGCTGTCACATAGTACTGAACAGAGGCGATGCTCACTTTCCTTCTTTTTCTCTGTTTGTTATGGAGGTGATGTGATGTGCATTTAGCAACTACCTCCTCTGAACATTTTAGAGAGGCCTGTCAGCCATGTGAACTAAATTTAAGCTTGTTTATGTATCTGGTCTCAACCATAACTGACTTTTCCTGCAGTAATGTTTGCAAGGTCTCATACATAATAAAGAAGAAATCATACATAATTAATATTTTGTCCTCAAACTTAATCAAATGTTTCTAGAGCAGCAAAAGTACAAAATAAAATGTTTTTAATCATTAGAATGAATTCGGGACAGTCAAGGCAATATGATTCGTGACACTGGGTTGTTTTTTATATTATATAGGTACATGTATATATAAAGTCAGAGAAAAGAAAAGAACAATGACCTACAGAAATACTAGTTTCAATTGAGGAAGTAGTTGAGATGTTAAGGCCGTCACAGAAGAGGTGAGGCTGTTTTTAACAGGAAGTATCAACACGATCACATAGTTGCCTTTTAAGTTGTAAGTTCTGGACTTCTGAAGGACAAAAACTTTGCTTTCCTTGACACTATGCTCCCACCTACCACCCAGAAGGCCCACTTCTTCTCATCTGATGAGTCGGAGGAAGAGGAGGACCATAGGAAAAAATTCAAAATCAAGATCAAGCCGCTGCCAGCTGATCGTGTCGTATCGGTGCCCTCAGTCGATGAACTCAAAGCCTCCATAGGCAACATATCTCTGTCCCCGTCTCCTCTGGTGAGTAGCCGTGACGTCACTGCCCTCTCACTGCCGGGATTCATTCTCAGAGGGCTCTGTGTTGGTGTATAGACTATAATGTGCATGTGCTTTTAACAGACTTTTAACATGTAGAAGTACATACTTTTACATGCACAGAAACACCTGTGTATGTCCGTCTTTGATATGTGGTTGTTTAGTAAATTTTTCCCTCTGAGCTACTGCATGACATGTGTCTGTGTATCGACTGATCTACGATCTTTTTCCACAGTATTTATCCTACTTTGACCCAGTGTTTTGGGATTCTAGATGTGTCACCGCTTCACTTGTCTTGGGTCTTTAAATGACAACAGAATGAGTTTGTTTTAATGAGGCAGAATCCAAGAGTACACAACACTAGACTGAAATCACAATCTTTGAGTGGGCACAGCTGATTGGAATGATTTCATGTGGTTAATTTGTGATACTTGTGATACTTGGTCAGTCCTGTCAGTGACCTCAGTGTTCTCCCTTGTAGTGCGGTGTCGTTTAACACGAGGCATATGTCCCACTGCTACAGAAACCATCTGACGACGAGCTGCTGCCAACTAGTCGGGTGTAAAGGTCTTATTATTTGAAGTGGTGCAGCTCAGCTGATCAGTCCAAATTCAAGCACATATCCCCTGTAGACAGACTGTAATTAGCAGTGGGACTCTGAAGCCAGCTTTGGCCTCCCATGTCTTTCTGGCTCCGACCACTAATTCCTATGTTCCCCAACGAGGACGGTTAGCTTGGGTGTCCACATTGAATAATTCAGGTAGGAAAGTGGGCACAATGAACCTGTGTGTCAGTCTGCCGTACAGTGAGATTGCTTGTGGTCATTTGAGCTTCAGTCCTTAATAATTCAGTACAGACTGAGTGTGTTCACCCTCTGACTGATCATCTAATCAAGTGTGAAGGAGTTTTAATGGTAGTCTTCACATATGTAGAAGAAACAGGGCTACCGTGGTTGTTTTGTCATTTTGAATGGGCACTATGGACTAATTTTAATAAATGAGCTGCATTTCTGCCATATCGGGTGTTATTATTTGAATGAACTTTGCTGTCATGGACAATCCCAATAAAATTGTCAATAGGCCCACCCACGTCAACACCAGTTGTTTGATTTTCAGATTGAGAGCACGATATGAACTGACAATAAGTACCAGTAATATTGAAGATAAATGAAAACATCAATCCAGCTTTAGATAGAATAGATCAACTGGAGTTTAATCAAAAAAAAAAATAAAAAAAATAATGGATTTGTCATTAAATTGTGTTCTCAAATTTGAGGTTTACTTGCTGCTACAGTTGTATGTTAAGATTTTGGGTTAGGATGTGGATGTGTTTTTTTATTAGAGTAAGTAATGTGCATCTTCTTTATGTTTAAGTAATACAGTCAAGGTGCCAAATATTAACACGTGTCATGATGCTGGAATTACCAGTTAACTCATTGTGATTACAAAACTCCACCCTTGACCTCTGCCGCTTCAAATCAACATTGCACTTCCACGGACCGAGCTTTCTCTTCACAAATAAATTACATGAGTCACACAGTCACTCTGAGTCCCAGCCAACCTCAGCTTACCTTGGCTGTGGACTGACAATAAAAATGGCCTGATGAAAAGAGGATGAGGAGCCAAATGTTAACTGGTTTCTAAAAGCAAACAGTGATTCTTTCCACTTCTCTCTTACCCCCTGAACTAGTCCAGTAAAACTTTATCCCCAGACTAAAACATTTATGACTTGGTCTCATTTTCAAAAACGAAACTCATACATGAAAACAACCCACAGCCATTTGAAGATCATTGAAACTCCTTAGACTTAAAACGATCTTGCTCGTAAAGTTGGTTTTCTTCAAATGAATACGACGTTGGAAGATCACACATGACCTGACAGACACAGTCCAAGTATCATCCATATCCAGTGATATTGAGTGTTGTATTTAGCAGGTTGCATGTGTTTAATCTCCATGGTAGTACTTGATATATTTTGCATGAATTATTCATATGCACACCATCTCTGTGAGAGGGATGTGATGATGCAGGTTAATAGCTTATTTCACATAAACCTTCACTAGGATTCTGTGTTCACATCCTGTTGTGAGCGTAGCAGGTGATGTGTAGGTAGAAGGATGAAAGATTAACTGAACACACTACTGCACCAGCTTGATTTGTCTACGTTAAGGGTTGCAGATGACTGTCAACACTGTACACATTATGTTTTGCTTTGCTATGTTGATATACTTTCTGCCCGGATCTTCTAACTACTTCAACTGTATCTTCTTTTTTTATCTCTCATCCTTTGCTGCCTGTAATGATGATGCTAACCTCTGTAGAGGAGTCCGGTAAGCATTCACTTTGCATGTTGTTGTCTTGTTTATTTTATATTTCTTAACTGTTAACTTCCATCTTTTATAATTGTCTTGTAAAAATCTGCTCTGTTTGGCTGAAAATATACAAGCTACATATGAAGCCAGTGTTTAATAACTAGGTCTTATTATTGGCCCAGTGTTTTCTGGGAAAATGGCCAGTATCTTTTTATTATTATTTAATTTTTTTTCATTTTCTGATGTGAGCATGTTTCATTATGGGATTATATTTTTATGTAGACACATGCTTGTATGTGACTGCTCAGCATTTTTATGGCACATGAAAGTTGATTTGTTTGCCTCGTTACTCGGACACGAGAGTCCTGTCTTTTAAGTTGTTTCCACTGACTAAGACTTAGTCTTAAATCTGATTTTAATTGGTTCTGGAGTCTTGAGCTTCCAGCTCTCGGTCAAAATAACAAGACCCTACAAGCGTTAGAGGAGGCAAGGGAAAAGGTCGGAGATGGAGTTAAAATGTTAGATCTTAAAAAAAGAAGGATGTCTTACATGATATTTTATTCTTTTGCCTTATTGCCTACCAGTATTTTCACCAGGAAAAACAAATTAATTTGGAAAACAAATATTTTTTAATGATAAATTCTGGGTAATGTTTCAAAATATTTGCCATTAGTGTAGCCAGTCACAGCGGAGGCTGGTCTACACAGGGAGTCTCCCTCAGGCCAAGTCACTCACTCTCTGTTCAGATATGAACTGCCACAATAGCAAAAATTTTTCATTACTGTGGCACCAAAGGCAAAGATGTATTATTAAGTTTTAAACATGAAACAAAAACAAGCTGCTCTTCTGGTTCTGAACAGTCTCATTCATTTTAAACATCAGCATGTCTGAACACAGCACTGTTCTCGTGTCAAAGATCAATGTCTGTAGGCGATGAAGGCTAAAAAGGTCACAGTGTTGACTCGAAAACACTTCCTGTTTTTCTTCCTGTCTCACGTGCAGCAGGGAGACGCTGATTGGTTACGACAGACAGTAGCCTGCACCAGTGCGTCCAATGAAATGAACCCTTTTCCAGCAGCATGTCCCACCTCTTTGTTGCATCACTTTAATCACTCACGACTCACTGCACAACTGGAACAAGCACAAGAGTGAGGGAAGGAGGGAGAGAGTGTGTTGATGTGAGGTGGACAGGGAGCAGGAAGATGGAGAGATTTCAGCAGAAATGACAAGAGGAGGCTGACGATGCACACGGGTGACCTGCGAGAGAGAAATCAGAAATGATGAGACGGAAATAAAAAATGGAAGTAGAGATAGCTGAAGATAAAAATGATTGGAGGATGGAATGAATCAGCTCTGCTGGATATTTTGGATAAAATCCAGTCACAGCATGTTCACAGATGATATTAGAGATTCAGGCAAATATCCTTCAATTGCAACACTTTGGTTTCTCTGATCACAAACAGAAGATGAGGAAAATGGCGTAAATACAAACACACAGACCTGTTTGAACAAGTCAGCTAAACCCCCCTAAAACCCTGTTGAATTTCATGAAATTCATTTATAGTCAAACATCCTGAAGATGGACATGGTTGCACAAAGTTCTCACCAGATGAACATGTATCTCTTCCTCTCTATGGACATGTTTTCTGACCAGTCAGGCCACAGTTCCTCCTCTTCTCCTGATACATTGTGATGTCTACTTTACTGATTTGTCACTCTCTGACCAGGTGTCTCTTCTCTCTTCCTTTTTGCTGGTCACAGAGACGTAGCCCGGTAAGTGTCCTTTCCCTTGTGTCTCGCTGGGGTCAGACTAAATGTTGTTGGTCACGTGGCTTCTTTTTTCCCTTTTGTGCGTCATCTCGTCCTTGGGGTTGGTTGAATAAGGCTGAAAATATGTAGTTAGGTTCAGCAACTTTAACATTTAAATGTGTAAAAGAATAAAACTACAAACATACATGAATATATTTTTCCACAATCGCAAAATGAGTGGTGTGTTTGTGTTCTTGTTTCCATCCTGATTGGCTTCTTTCTTGGCCTCTAGTGGTAGAAAATTTGCACTTTTGACAGCTGGACCTTTTGATGTCTTACTTCAGTCAATCCCCATCATCATTTCCTGTCATCTGCTCCTGTCTCCTCTTCGCTCTCTTCACCTCTCTCTAATTTCATCTGCCCTCTGCCTTTTTTGGCCTCTTGTGTCCCCCTCATGGTGGATTCACACACGTGCCCACAAACGACGCAACTCATTTCTCTCTTAGCTTTTCTTACGCTTCAACTTTATCCAACTTCACACCTTCTCCAGTACAAATGTGGCTTTTTAACACCTCAAAGCATGTTTTGAAAGCTTTCCAATATTTCTGGTCACAGCACAGTTAGCTCACTGCAGGCGGCAGTAGTTTACTAAATTGCCATTTTCTGGTTAGTGCGATACTAACAAAGTTGTTGTTGTTAAGTTTTTTGTGCTCTATTTTAATAACATAACATCCTTATAACATAACATATAATACATACATCATTTAAAATATATTTTTGATATAGATCTTTAGTCAAGCAAAGTCAAGATGTCAACTTTAAGTGGTTACATAACAACTGCAAAAAACTAATAGAGAACACAACATTTTTGCAGACACTGCAGTGTATGTGTGTTAGTTATATCTGCTGCTTTATAGCTTGTAACTGGTCAAGAAGCTGCAGGGTCTCGTCAGATGAATTCAACCCACGGCTGCAGATCATCCTCTGACCTTCATCACTCTACAACCTCTGCTATTGTTGTGTTTAAACCACACAGCTCTCTAATAATTAAAAAGAAAGGATAATCCAGTTGAGAGCACTGATGTTTTATATTTTTAAAAAAATATATCTTCAACTGTTGTTTGCTGGATTTTAAATCTTTGTTGTTGTTATTCTGAGGTTGTGTTTGGGTTTTTTTTTTTAATTTCACTGTCTCTTTTCTTGTTACAGGGTTTGAAAAGAAATACATCCAGTGAGTATCAGCACTTTAGGCGCGACTCACTCTTCAATTGTATTGAATTAGGAGACTGATACAGGAGTGGTGTGTGATAAACATGTTTGATTTGTGGCTGCAGGCGAAGAGATTGCCAGACCAAGACGTGTCGTCCCCACTGCTCCCACTGTGGCCCCCACACCAGCTCCAGCACCACAGCCCCCCAGGTATGTTCACACTTCCTGACTACAACCCACTGATGTATAAGACTTTAGAGAAATGCTATCTGGTTTTCTCTGTGCTGAGACACTGGTTCCTCTTCACTGTTTTGTATCATTAAAAGATAAACTCTGTTATAAAGCAGTGAAGTAAATCTGCTGTTTAATTTACATTGGTGTAAAATGTTGTTCGTAAATCTCAAAATAGAGACAGCATGATGGTTTACTTCTTGGAAATTATAATTGTCATATTTTAACTCGTGGGAGTTTAAATCCAGTCGACCGACAACTTTATGCACCTGTTCACATCACTTCCTCCATTTAGCCCCTCCTCCCTTTATTTTAGCTCTTCAACAAATCAAACTGTGGGAAAAACAAATACAAATCTCTGCTTCGTGGAGTTAAATCTGTATTAACTAAAAGATTTATAACAGCAATACATTAAAATAAATCTTGACTTTGTGAAGGGAACTTCATTGGTTCCTACTCTTTATAGTACGAAAGTCAGTGTTCTCACATAATGAGACAATAATAAACACTACTGGACTACATTTAGGACCCTCCACAACATAATGTGATACTACAAAGTGAATATGTTTAGTTTAACTGTTACTGATTTTGACAACTTCCTCTCCTGACCTTCGTCTGTCTCAGCAGTCAACAAACACCAGAGGACACCACAGCCTTATTTGGGCCTCCGTTGGAAACAGCCTTTGGAGAACAGAAAACTGAAGGTAGTCTTCCTCCTCCTGAGTCTTTGCCTCTGTTTGCTTGTGTCTCTGTGTACATCTTTGTCTTAGTTCTTACAATATGTTTGTCTTGATGTTTTTTTTAACTTCATTTTGGTCTAAACATGTTGCATTTCTGTCTAAGGCCGCCAGCTAAGCCCTACTCGGCTGTCAAAGCATATCTCTCTCTTTCTCTCTCTCTCTCTCTCTCTCTCTCTCTCTCTCTCTCTCTCTCTCTCTCTCTGTCTCCCCCCTCCCTCTCACCTATTTCTCTAACATCATTGTTCTTCCCCCTCAGGGTCACTGTGCAGTTGTGGGCTCAGTCCATCTGTCTGTGTTAAGGTCAAAGTTGAAATTGCTGATCAGAGGTCACGTCCACATGCACATCACTGTGCACACTCGTTAATATGCGGATTCCACTCTCACCCGCTCTCACCCAATCCAATAGGATTTAGTGATGCAGGCAGTAGGAGAGCTCTTAACTGTTACACAACTGCCATGTCAGGCATAACTAACATCAACTCGGTACAAATTCCCTTTATACGTTCATTCAGACTAAGAGAACAGCCCAGTGTCTGGTAACTGGTAATGTTGTTGTCTTCTTTCTCATAATGGCTCCATCGTCACAGGACACAAGTACCATGTCTCAATCCTTTATAAATAATAAAGAATAGACTTATGTGATATTGATCAAATATGTCATCATAGCACATGCAACACATTCATTTTACACTCAATATAATGTTTTATATTCCACAAACCACAGACTTCATAGACATAACATTTTCAGCAGGAACTGAATATTAAATATATCTTCATGAAGTCGGGATTTAGTGCAACACTGTTGTATGTGGCTGCATTTGTTTTTTGTTGTCTTATTAGTAGATTATATCTTGTTGGTTTTTTTTTTTTTTTTTTTTTTTTTTTTGTTTTAGTACAACATGCAGGAAACTGAAAAATGAGCCTCTCTGCAAATGTTAATGCACTATAGCAAAATATCTTATAGAAATTCACTTTGAACTGGGTTGTCACCACATTTTCAGCTGTTTGCATCTTAAACTGAGTCCTGCGGTCCACTATCATATTAGTATTGACGTCCAGTCACCAAGAGGAAACTAACGAGGTGTCCTGATTACAATACATTCTGACTCTGGATTTATCACTGCAGATAGGAATCATTATATTTTATGAAATTGTCTTTCATTGACATTGATCTTACACATATTTCTCTTTCAAGCCCTAAACATTGAGACAACATCAATTGTTGTGGTGCTAATGCCCCTGACTTGGCCTGTTCTGTCCCCCTCCTGAACTTAGTGGTTCTGTCTGAGTCCGATGTGTGGGGTGCTCCTCTGACAGAGCCAGAATCTCCTTTGACCAGGTCCTTTCCAACAGGAAGTAAGTTTTATAAAAAACAAAACAAAACCTGCATATTGTGCCGCACTCCCTCTTCAGTTGTGCCGCACCTCCTCTTCTCCCTGGAATGACTGCACAGACCCATCAGTTCACCTCATGAGCCCCTTCATCACCCCGACCTGCAAACTGAAGCAATCAGACAATAACATTCTCCCTCTCATTTTAAACAGAAAGCTGTAATCTGTTTCATTCCATCATACATTTGTTTTACAACCAAATGATTCATTGTTGGTTATAGTTTATTAAATGGGAGATATTAAATATCTGGCTCCCATACTGCATCAACCCCTCCTCCCTCGCGGCAGCGTCCTTCCATTTGGCATGGTGGTGACTCGATGTGTTGCATGGTGGATGGTTTATGGGATGGTCCCTTCTCCTGAAGTTGTCATGGTTGTGTTTGGCAGATGGAAATAACACTTGTCATGTGTGGATCTAAACTTTCAGCTTGTGTTTTCAGATTGTATTTCAGAAATCTTCTATTTTTAGGTTTTATCTTTATTTTTTGCCTGAGTCAGCCTTGTATGCAGCCCAATATAAATCCTCTAACACATAAACTCCCACTCACTGTATAAATATATCTTACCTGATAAATAATCACTAACATGACGGTTGTACTTATGATATCATTGCAGCTCCACCTCCACTTCCACCCAAAAATGTCCCAACCACTCCCCCGACAACAGGCCCTCCCTCTGTAGATGACGCTGGTAAGAAGTTTTCTAATCTTTTCTGCCTCTCATTACGTCACATCAGTTTTTTATATTTGATCTCAGCAGTGATTTTATCTCCAACTGTCTGTCTCTCTCTTCTTCTGTCTGTCTGTTCGCCTGTGTGTGTTTATGATGTTGTATCTCTCTGTGTAAACTTACTGGAGACCTTTGCAAACACAGTCTCTGATTGGCAGCTGGTTATCTCTGTTTCAGAAGCGTCAGCAGAGACAGATGGCAGGAAGCCCTCAATAGCAGACTTGGACAACATTTTTGGACCGGAGCAGTCTCCCCCTGCTGGTGAGGATACAGGTGACATGTGGGTCTCCTTCACTGAAGAATCTCCCAACACGCCGTCTCTACCGAAGGACCATGCGCCGCCACTTCCCACCTCCTCCCCACCTCCTCCAGAGGAACCAGCACCTCCGTTACCAACCTCCCCGCCTCCACCTGAGTCTCCTGCCCCTCCCTTACCTACATCACCACCTCCCTCTGAGGATCCTGCACCACCTGTCCTTACCTCTCCACCCCCAAAACACGATCTTGTTCCACCTTTACCGACCTCCCCGCCTCCCTCAGAGGAACCTGCCACACCCTCAGTCCCTTCGGGTCCTTCTACACCAGAGGATCAAAATCCTGTCACACTTGCCACCTCTCCACCCCCCGTCCCACCAAAAGAGCTCACATCTCCACCCGCATCCTCTCCTCCTCCTCATATCGAATCACCTGCCAGTGTCCCGTCAGCTCCTGCTCCTAAAGCAAGCACTCCTCCAGCAGCGGCGCCTCCTACTGAGGAACCTGCAACCTGCTCCGTCCCACCTCCCCTTGTCCTGTCTCAAGAGGAGCAGCCCATAAAAAACACAGACACCGCCCAACCCAAAGAGGACGCTGACGAAACCGTCAGCTCACCCAAAGATGCGAACCAGGGGAGCCGGAGTACGCCTCCCCCACCTCCTCCCCCCACATACCGGGCTGTGGTGTCATCACCGGGTCCCACATCTGGAGCTGGTGAAACAAACAGCGGTGGGTCAAATATGATTTAGAACTAGAAAATCTTTATTTAGATCTGAAGACTGTGTCACCTCTAGATGATAAGATCTGTGGTCAGAGGATATAATTAATTGCTGCACTCACACAAATGGAATAATCTAATCAGAGACAATTTTCCTGCTATTATATCAGTCAGGGGAGTCGAGATATCAATTGTGGTCACATAAGTAAGCTGAAAAGTAGAGACTGAGTTGTTGAAAGAGTTGTTTTTTTTTTTTTTTTTTACCAACAGTGCACCATCTTTATCTTCTTTCAGTTCATTGCGCTGTTTCTGATTCCATATTTTTATCTCTGAGAAAGAGGTCACGTTGTGGCTCGGTTGGATGAACACAACCATCCTGCTGCAGATTTCTTTCATGTTTGCGGAGTTTTTTTCTTCTGATTGACTCGTAGTTAAAGGTCAGATTTGACTCCAGCACAACATTTTCATTTTTATGGCAGATGCAGTGTTTTGTGGGAGTTTTTCATTTCTCAACCAGTCTTTTGCTGATGGACCTACTCTTTAAAATGTCCATGATGTGAGAGAAAGGAGCCTTTGTTTTGTTTTCTAAAAAATTTTAATGAGACAGCGACCAAAACACTGAGTAAAACTATGTGAAAGAATAGTGTCAATACCAGGAGAAACAATGATTATATTTAGGCCAGCAATTCATTAAAGACAGCATGAGACTAATAGCTGAGCACAGACTGAAACAAGCCAATGCATTTTAGAAATAATTATGTCTGGTGGCAGATTTATGAACATCCTCAATAGTCAGTGGTGACACACACACAGGAAGGCTGCTTAAAGAGGAGGTTGTCTGTCTTTAATCCTCAACGATGACAATAGTTCACTAGGGTGAAAATACAATTTAAAATGAAATGATATTATGTGAGCAGTCTGTTTGAATTACTGACACTGTACCTGGAGAAATGTGTCCTAAAGCAAACTGAAGTCAGAATATTTGTCAGAGGTCCCGGTTTGTCTGGTGTAGTCTGGTGTTATTTGTCCTGTGGTAGTTTATTAAACTGATTTCATTTCGATGTGTTTCTTCTCTTCTGTGCAGGTTCAACGTCTCCGGTTCGACCTTCGACTCCTTCGTCAGTCAATCCCACTCCACCCCCACCTCCTCCTCGCCCTCCTTCACGGCCTAAACTTCCTCCTGGGAAACCCTCTGTAGGAGATGCTGTAAGATCTGACTTTTATTTAATATATATATTTATATGCTATAATTTATTTTCTGTTTGAAATGATCAGTTTGTTTGTTTCTTTTGCCAAGGGGTTTCATTCATTGCTGATTTTGTTGTAAGTGATCTAAAACATAAAAACACTAGACTCTACTCCTTTTTTTTTTTTTTTTTTTTTTTAATCTTTAGAGTCGACCATTCAGCCCACCAATCCACTCGGCCAGCCCCCCTCCCATCGCTCCGTTGGCGCGGGCCGAGAGCACCTCTTCCATCTCCTCCACCAACTCGCTGAGCGCTGCCACCACCCCCGTCGGCAAAGAGCTCTCTGTGTCTGTGTCAGGTGTGTGCATCAACCGTCACTGAGCCGCGCAGCCTGTCGCCTGACAGCTGTGGTCGCGCAGGTTTACGCTGCAGTGGCAATTACATTTATCTGTTAATGTCTAATATTAAAAGGGTGTTTTTGATGTATGCACTGGCCCTGTCCTTCCTTGTGGTCAGAGTTTGTGTGGAATGAGTCATGCAGTTTATGTTTATTTATTCATTGTTCTTTGTGTTTATGTTTATTTTCATTTTTCTGGAAATAGTGGCAGTTTCCTAGCAATGATAGTCCGCTAAATGATGACTGGTAGTCACGCAGCTCATAGAAGCTGTTACTCTCTGGAGATAGAACGACACTCAAACACGTTAAAACGTCTACAATCATTTTGTATAATGATTCAAAATAAGAATTAAGTATTCATAAAGATCATTCTGTTGCAAAGAAGCAATAAACCGCACACAAATATTGTCTCTGTTTAGGTCAACACAAAAAAAACAGATACACACACACACACACACACACACACACACAGTCAGTATGAGTGGGAGGTGAAAATATCTAGCAGAGTGTAAAGTTTAACATGAAAATATTCTTAGAAAACCTTCATTTAATGAGTTGCCAACAGTTTATTCTCCTTGAAATACAGTAAGTTAAGAGAAGTCAGAGCTTTTCTTCCAACCCAGTTAAGATGAAATCAATCCCTTTTCTGTGTTGTTGAGGTTTAGGAATCAGACTTCTGGGGGCAGCATTTCATCTAAACTGGACTGGGAAAACAATAGTGACCCAGCAGCACAGAGTTGTAAGCAGATAATAGAAAAAAACTCAGGAAACTGTAACATAACGTAGTTGAGTCACAGATATAAAAACACACACTCTCTGAATGCAGCAGCAGTTACATAAAAACAGAATATTTTCCCTGTTTGGAGTTTCACTCCATCCACACTGTAACATTAGTCTCTATTACAGCCTCTAGTTCATTCATTATTCATTCATTGTGTTTTTGTTGATCGAGCAAAACACAAGTGCTCTTGACAGTAAAGTAAAAGTCACTGAGCTGTTAATTACACAACATCCTCTTTTACACTTTCTTTGCTTTTTTGTTGCATTTTAATCTTATTTGTTTTTTACATGATTGATTGTTTTTTGTTGGTTTGTTTGTTTCACTGGTTTGATTTTTATTTTTATTTTTTTTTCTGCTTTTGTTTTGCCGTTTGTTTGTCTCTTCATTTGTCCTTTGGCTTATCAGAAGACGATGCTTTTGTAGACAAACTGCCCACCTTTGAGAGACACTTTGATTCATTTGCAGGTATAGTAAAGATCCCCTCAGAGAGCACAAAGGGGGTTGGGAGAGTGTGCCTGTCTCGGTTTTCAGTCTGTTTGATGCTCTTTACCCAGAGTGCATTTGACATAGAAGGGTAAAGGCCATCACTGAGTGTGTTTTGTGCTGTGATGTCAGTCAAAAAGTGTAGGTGTTGGGACCGTGAGAACAGGACTTTCTTCCCATGTTACTGCCTGAACACCTGCCTGTTTGACTGTTTCAGATTTGGGTCAAAGACATAGGGACACAACCACACATTCATTTTTTTCTTTTTCAAAATGGCAGCATTTTTTTCAGTGAAATCATCATTTTTCATCATAGTTTTTGCTCTTGCCAACTCATCCCTTCCCACACATTTCCCAAGCATCTAATAAATACGATAGCGTCTCACTTTCTCTCTCATTCTCGTTCCACTCGCTACCCGCAGACAAAAATCTGCCAGAAAAAATGAAAGCTGTGGGAATGTGACAACCTGCATATATTGCATAAGATATCATATGCATCAATTTATTTCCCACTCAAGAAAAAAAAAAGTTTTGAAAAGTGTCTTCCCCTTTGCCCATCTGCTCACTCGTGAGACTTTTCTCTCTGTTTCATGACTGTGCGCCAATGACTGTCTCGCCATGTCACCATGGCAACCTCCTGTCTCTTCTCTCAGTGACAAATATTGTGTATGTATGTGTGTGTTTGTGTGTTTATGTGCAGTGCAGTCACTCCCAGATACCTCCACTCTGAGTCTGCACCACAACAGTGTCCTGGAGTGTTTGTGTGCTCTGTGTTCAGTGAGCATGTCTGAAGAGCTTCTTATCTGTGGACCCCTAAGATCCATATTGTCTCTCTTCTTTCTCCGTCTGACGTGCTCACACACACACACACTGGCGTACTGTCAGATCAGAGCTGTTACTTACAGAGTCGTTTGAAGTCTGGCATGAGAATAAGGCCAAATTAGTCAGGCAGCAGCTGTTTGGTATTCATGCCATTTCTTTCCACTGTGCTGGAGCTCGAGCACAACATAGCCTCAAGTTCAAGTTCAGCCAATCTCCACCGGCCATAAAAGCCTCCAGTCCACCCCCACACTCGACCTCCAACTCCCACCTTTTACACCAGTCACTCACGCACTCTTCTGCCATGAAATAATACAACCTCAAACCCTGCGGTCCCCATCAAAACACCTGCCCTTTTTGTTCTCTTCATGAAGCAGTCCACAGCAATACAAATTCACTGATGGGAACCCACAATAAAACAATAGTTTGGGCTAAAACAAGTCACACCAGTGCTGGGCGATATGACCAGAATTTTATATCAGTTTTTTTTTTCTTAGTCTTAGTTTCATACATTCTTGGTCTAAAGTATGTTTTCTCTAAACGGGTGCAGGAAATTACTCGTGTTGCTGCCTTCAGCGACAGCATTACCTCGACAGTATTTGCAGTAAATAGTTGTTTGGTCCACGTCCGACCTTTTAAAATCAACAGACAACAGACACAAAACTTCTTGTGTCATCTTGTTCAACTTCAGCATCTCCTACAGAACTTTCTTTGTCCATGTTCACAGCTCAACACCTCCACTATGCATGTTTAGCAGAGCATCAGTGAAAAGTTTCCCACTGGTGAAGCATCACTATATTGTGGTTTAAGAAAAATTTTTAGAAAAGGTTTTTGGTATGAACTGGTATACTGCCCAGTGCTAGTTGACACTGCAGCATAAGCTGCAGTTTTTTATTCATATGTAACAAGAGTTTTGTTTGAAAAGTGTTAGTTGTTAGTAGTGTATCTAAACTCTAATGATTCTGGTGCCACATCCCTCTAAAATGACCGCACCAAATGTTGTTGAACAATGTGAAGGACACAACTAATACATCCTTTGTGGCCTCCAGCTTCCTGTGATCCACCGGTTCGCAGCCTTTATTGCCTTGTGTTCCCTAAAAAGCAGAGCAACTGCTTTATGTGATCTCACAGCTGTTCATAAATGTCCAGTATTTCAGAATAAAGGTGATTGTTAGGTAGAAGTCAGGGGAAATAAGTATAATTTTGTTATAGAATAAATATGTTTCTGATCGTGTCTCATCAGTCATGGGTGACCCCCTCAGGTTGGTCTTTCTACTGTTGTCATGTGATGTTTCGTGGTCAGTTGTTTGCTGAGGATGCATAATGACTTGTGACTTATTTCAAATTTTTTCGATATTTTGTAAATGGAGGCGTTGGTAACTGCTAAACCAGCCTATGGGGGTAGTTTAGTTTAGAGACTGCAGCATTCAATCGTGTCAGCAGTTTGTTGTTAACCACAAGGTGCTGCTAAAAGATAAAAGATGCAGATAAACATTATTGTATGTGAAAGTTTTTTTTTTTAGATTTTTTTCTTAATTGAAGAGACAGGACACATTTTGTAACAGAAACATTGTTTCCAAAAGACCCGAAATATGTCGTTTGTGTCTTATTGTTTATGTAGGAACATATAATATTGGTCTTTGTGAAAGTAGAGTGCGTCATTTAAAGAGGAGATGTAGGTTCAGTCTGACCTCCAGGTGCTCTGAAGAATCCCACCTTCACAGTTTGAGTCTTTTGGTAAATCCAAAACCTGAAACTGGGACACAAGATCTGTGTGTGAACCACACAGCCCTTCTGTTCCACTGCTCTGTGGTCTCAGTCTCATGTGCTGCCCCCTGCAGTGTGCTGTCATACATGGCATCCATTTCATAACACGGCCTGGAGGAAAATGTGAGCTCAAGGAACATACATTTAATCGAACTGTTAGATAAAAGGAGGAGTGTCAGCTGTAGGATTGTCATTTTCACAAGCTGCTCCTGAAACTGAAACTGGCAGCACTTTTCAACTCTCCATACTCAACTTCTCTGTCGTGTGTTTCACATCTTGCGCTGCCGACATCCAGCAGTAGCACTCATCTGGCCCTTGCTCCACCTGAGCCCTGCCTTTCCTCACGCACGCAACCACACAAAAAAAAAAAAAAAAAACATCATCCCGTCTCACCCATGTTGTCACGTGTCCTGTCTTGGCGGTGTCTCGGCCCTCTGTCCCTCTTCGTCCACCCGCGGCCTCCACCTCCACGTTTCACCTCACTGTGACTTGTGATAGACCTGCCATGTGAGACTCACGCTACTGTCCTTTTCTCCTCACCCCCCCACCCTCCCCGCCCTTTCATTCCTCTTCCTCCTCATCCCTCTCTCCCTTCACCCTTCCTCCCTCCTTCCTCCACCCCCTCAACCCCACACAGAGAATGACCAGCCATCCCTTGTATGGTTTGACAGAGGGAAGTTTTATTTAACCTTTGAAGGTAAGTTGTCTCTGCATCAGGGTAGCGTGCACACACACTTCTTTTGAGGCTCATTTGTGCTAGCTTCTCCCCTCCCCTGCCCCTTCTTTCCTCCCTTCCTCTTCCTCCTCTTCTCTTCCTCCTTTGCAGTCCCTCCATCACTATAACCCACACCATTGCTAACTCCTGGCTGAGCCCCCTTCATATGCGGTCAACGACGTAGTGTTGTCATACTTTCACCTTCTCTTCCTGACATTGTTCATTCTTATTTCATCTGAGTTGACCGCCTGTCATGCCCTGAAGAATCGTTGTTCTTTGTGTACTTTACTAATCTCTTTGCCTTCACTTCTTTTCTTTTGGTTGTTCAGTTATTTTGGTTTGATCTTCGGGCTCTGGTCCGCTTTAATCTGTAAAATTCTGGAGTAAGCATGCACATAGTTCTCAGTCTTTCTCTGTGTCTTTCTTTCTTTCTCATGCACCTGGGCTCATTCAATTAACATGCCAATGTCTGCTATTTAAAAAATCTTAAATCAAAGATATATTTGAAATCATTTTGTTAGATTCTCCAGTTTCGTAGGCAAAGAGCAGAGAGAAACGGGTATTTCTTTCACACATAACCTGCTGTTTTCATACCACCTTACTAACCCAAATATTTTATCTCACCTCAGATAGTTCAACATCATTTCATCGCCATTTTGCACATCATGTTCTGTTCTTCATTTCACCCACATACTTGGTTAGACAGTATTGAATTAGGAACTGGATCATTCAAAATGATGTGGATCAGTTTGAGCCTCTGACCAAAATGTTTTCATGTAGCTCTACCTATGGCTCTAAAAACAGAAAATTATAACCACTAACTGATACAAGTCTAAGTAAACAGATGTATATGTATATGTGTGTGTGTGTGTTACCTCCAGGCTGCTCCAGAGGGCCCAGTCCTCTCACCATGGGGGCTCAGGACACTTTACCAGTAGCTGCTGCATTCACAGAGACGGTTAACGCCTTCTTTAAAGGAGCTGACCCCAGCAAGTAGGTTAACACATAACTCACTTTGACAAGAACTGACATGCAGTATAATTTGTCATCAGTTTGATCAGTGATCAGTGTTTTCAGTAAAAGTTTCGATGCTTAATGTCAGACATTTTAAATGCTCTTATATCAGTTTTATGTGGGTGTTCCTAATAAACTGGCCTGTATAGTTTGTGATTGAATTTTCTGGCTTAATGTCAGGCAGAAGTTTCTTATCATGTTTAGTTTACTCTGCTATGTGAGAAGAATCAATGTCTTGATTTGACTTATTGATTTTTTTGCCTGTTAATGCTGAAGCACCTTTGTGTTTTGTTTCTTTTGTGAATGTGAATCCTTCGCTTGTCTTTGCCTCTAACCTACTTCTTCTTCTTCTTCTTCTTCTCTCAGGTGTGTTGTGAAGATCATAGGTGAGATGGTTTTGTCGTTTCCGGCGGGAATCACGCGGCACTTTGCCAATAACCCGTCCCCCGCCGTGCTAACCTTCAGCATAACCAACTACAGCCGACTGGAGCATGTGCTGCCTAACCCCCAGCTCCTCTGCTGGTAATGACGTCACTATGAACTCACCACCTCACTGTTAGAAGGAAAACAATGTATGCAGTGTTTACTGGGGGCAATATTTCTGTAAAGATAGAAGAGATAGAAGAAAGAAAAGATACATTGACTCTACATCTTCTCTTTTAAGTCTGAATCTTCATGTCTAACTTGAAAGTTTCCATAATTCTATGTTAATTTTGAGTGTCGTAATTCAACCAAATGAAATGCTGTTAACTTGCAATGTGTTACAATTTGTATTAATAACATTAATTTTCACTTAAAGTGCATGTTACATGAACCATCATAAATTCAAAATGACTTGACGCCAGGATCATGTTACATAAATCACCTTCTTGTTTTCTTTGTACAACATAGATTTGACCAAATGCAAATGTTCACTTCCAATTCCATGTATTTTTCATGTTTATATTTCATAATCCCAAATCCAATCCGGCAAATATGTTAATTTAAGGAAATTACAAAAGCTCCAAATGTGTGACTGCTGATTAAAAAAAACAAAGAAACTTCTGGTAAACATGATAAAACATTCATGATTCCATATGAAAGAATTGGGGCGATGAGTAAAGATCGGTGAGATCATTTCTGCTTGAGTCATTATGAGCTGATCATCACACCAGCTACCTCGATCAGAGGTCAGCTGCCGTTTATTTTTCTTTTCATCCTGAGTCATGTTTTCTGAGTCATGACTGCCTTAAAATACCAAAAAAACACATCCATTTGGAGCATATAAAAAGGTGAAAACCAAAAAAAAAAGTCTAATTATGCCTCTCTCCGTACTTCTCCATCAGTGACACCACCACACAAGCCAAGGCTGATGCCAAGGACTTCTGGGTGAACATGCCAAACCTGATATCTCATTTAAAAAAGGTGGCAGAGCAGAAGCCACAGGCAACATACTACAACGTGGACATGCTAAAGTATCAGGTAAACACACTGAGAGAAACAGCAGCAGCAGCGTTTATACAGAAATATAGTGGAGTAACAATCTTCATGACTTTTATCTGCTGAATATTCTTCCTGGAAGTGTTTGAATGAGCCATTGGGACAATATGACATTATTTTGGAATCACTAAATATTAAGCAAAGTACCACAATAATACCACATTGTGTCTGTCGTTCCTGTTTCTGTGTGCAGGTGTCGGTGCAGGGCTCTCAGTCCACTCCTCTCAACCTGGCAGTGAGCTGGAGGTGTGAGCCCAACAGCACTGACCTGAGGATAGACTACAAATACAACGGGGAGGCCATGTCGACGCCGATGGCCCTCAACAACGTCCAGTTCCTCATCCCTGTCGATGGAGGGGTTTCAAAGCTACAGGCCATCTTACCTCCCGCTGCATGGTACGGTCCAGACATTATATAACCGTTTGCTCATCTTTATTTCAATGATGCTGACTATGAATCACTGTCACCCCAATTGTACTTTATTTCTAACTTGTATTCTTCACTGGTTTGTGTTTTCACTGCCTTTGTCGTAATCGTGACAGGAATGCAGAGCAGCAAAGAATCCTTTGGAAAATTCCTGATATCTCACAGAAATCTGAAAACGGAGGTAAGTACAGTACGATGATGTAATTACTTTTACTGTACTTACTTTTAGTTTTACTTGAGTGAAAATTTGGCATTTTGTTTCCGCTCTTTACATCTAAACACTAAACACTGCTCTAGAGACTGCATCAGTGTGAATCTAGAGACTATAATATTAGCCTTAGTAAATGTTATTATTAGAAAACAAAGTGTACAAAAAGTGAAAACACTGAACTAGAACCTGCAGCAGGGTTAGGAATATAAAGTGGGCTACAGAAAGATGGTGTGGTGTGTAATGTCCCTGGGGACAGGGGAGACAGTCGTCAGCACCTCCTGAAGTAAACCGCGCCCGATTCCCAGGAAAAGGACAGAAAACAAGATTATTTCATTTTCTTTCAAACATGATCAGTTTAACTCAACATTGGACATTGATGATGTTCAGTGTCATTCTCTTTGAGTAATGTCTTGTTGTATGAAACAAAAAACTGACCAAGTAATTTTCTTTTCAAATCAGTCTCTCTCAGTGCATCTTTGAAATCTGTTCCCAGCAAACATTTTGACGTGTGAACAGGCTTTGATGTAACAACCTGCTGCTCACACAAGTTAAATATAGTAACAACTTTTCAAAATAGTCTAAAGTGTTTCCTCACATCACTGTTTGTAAAACCTCCTGACATCTGTGCTTGTATCTTGCAAAAATCTTTCTAAATTCCAACCTCACTCCCTCAGGTGTGGGATCGTTGTTAGCACGTTTCCAGCTAACAGAAGGTCCCAGTAAACCAGCTCCACTGGCTGTGCAGTTCACCAGTGAGGGCAGCACCCTGTCAGGCTGTGACATTGAACTGGCTGGGCCAGGATACCGCTTCTCTCTCATCAAGAAGAGGTTTGCCGCAGGTAAGTTCTGCATTTTTTGTGTTTTCCAACCCAAAATGCTCTCATCACTGTCACTGTTGTCAAATGAAAGCGATCATGTCTGACACAGTGATTGTCACAATCTGATTTGATTAGCTGCTAGCAGTTCCTATTGACATTGTCCCCATTAATGTTCAGATACCTGTCAGTGGATTACATTGATGCTGAAGAAAATCGTGATGATCATCGGGCAAGTTGTAGACTAAACTATAACCTGAACATTTCACTGGTGTCTTTCAGGAAAATACCTGGCCGACAACTAACCCATGCTACTGAGAACAGCACTGTTGAACAAAATAATAGCAGTGGACTGAGGTGGACACCGAGGACAGAGGACAGACCAACACCACACAGACTCTCCATGGACCTTTTCTGAACCCACGCGACAGGTCCGCAGCCTATCCAGCAGTATTGTATAACTTGCATATAGCATTGTGGAACTGTTTTAAGTCATGTAATTATTGTATTTGTATTCATTTCACATCATCTGTATTGCTGCAGTTAGACACCTGGGTTCTCTCCTCTGAAGTCTGTGCCTCTGTCTCCATCCTCCTCTGGTCAATGTTTTGTGGTGTTTTTAAAAGTTTCACTGCAGCTGCCTGACTGTAGACGTAGACGGAAAGAGTTTTGGAAAGGTTGTAACTCTGGATGTCGTTTTGCTGTCCCCAGTGCAGAAAAGTTTGGCAGTAAAATAAAAAAACAAAAAAATAACATACACTTTGAGTAAGACCTTTGTGGTCAGACATACACCTCAAGTTCTGACCAACCCAAAAGTCAGGTAAAGTAGAGCTGAAGCAGGGCCCAGGGCCACACATCATAAGTTATACACCTTCATTATCACATAAGAAAATGACACATCTATAAATAATCCTGTTTTTTAAGGACCCAGGTGCGAAACCAAACTGTCTCGCGCTGACGGCCGCCATTTCTGTGGCTTTTGCCCAAAACCAAACAAATTTACTGATGTAGTCTGACACATGTTGTCGCAAACACTTAGATAAAAGACGGTGTTTCTCGCTGGTGCTCATGTGCAGTCAGATGAAACACAAGATCAAGTAGCTACAAAAAAAATAAATAAATAAATAAAAAATCTTTTTTCATCATGCATCGCCTACTGGTACTACAGGGTCATATGACTTTGGATCACATCCTTTTTAATAGAAATGCACTGATCAGTCAATCAAACTGTTATTTTATTTCTCTGGAATATACACACACATGGAGAGGTGTTTAGTAAGTTAGGCAGCTGCAATGATAAATCAGTGTACTGGTTGCAAAATAAGAAAACAATGTTTTGTTTTGTTTTTTTCCCGTCAGAACAAAAGTGTACAAAGTGTCATTTTAAATCAATAATATATATCTTAAAGGGCGTTTGGTGTTTTCCTCGTATTGTCAGATAGCCTTTCTGTTGTTCCCAGGACAGCAGTGTTAGATTCCAGAGTACATGACAGCATTCTATTTTTATTTATTGATGACGATGATTTGTTGTATAAAACATGTGATTCTGTATATGAATAGAGTTTGAATGGTATCACACGACTCAGAACCCTTAAAGGTATAAATATTTGAATTCTCTTGTTCTTTTTCTTTTCTTTTTTTTGTTATCTGTGTAGTTGGGTAACCTGTGTACAGTATAAGGTATAATTTTTGAATTTATTTCAGATATAATTTTTTAACTCAAGTGCAACAGAAGATTTGAGCTATATATGGGTATGGGGGTAATTTAAAGAAAAAGATAATTATCTTCCTGGATGCTGTGTTATGCTTTGTAAAAGCAGTGTTAATGTAGAGTTAGTTATACCATGGTCAAGGTCCACGGAATCAATTTCACATTTTGGGAAATGTATTTGTTCACCTTCTTGCCGAGAATTGCAGAAGATCAAGGAAGTGTTTAACTTAGCTTAGCTTAGCTTAGTTTAGCATAAACAAACCTGGCTCTGTGAGATGATAAGAAATTATTAAAATATCACAATATATAATCTGTACAAAGTGTAAAAAAAAAAAAGTTGTGGGTTTCTCAACAACTATTGGATCAAATTAAATAATTAACATTAATACATTAACTTCTCCTGTTGCGCCACCATCAGGTCAAAACTTAAGTTAAACTACATTACTAATTATTTCATCAGCCTCAAATATACTTTACCAAGAGTGGACTAACAAATATTAACATGTTAACACATTAAACTTGTATATTTATTTACTTGCATGTTAGCATCCTGATGTTAGCATACCAATAACAAAGTACAGCCTCACAGAGATGCTAGCTCTCACTGTAGAGGAAGATGCTTCCCCCTGCTTCCAGTCTTTATGCTAAGCTAAGCTAAGCGAGGCAGGTTGATTGCTATAGCTTCATATTTAACGATCAGATTTAAGGTTGGTGTTTATCTTCACATTGAATTCTAGACAAGAAAGTAAACAAATGTTCCCAAAATGCCAAAGGGTTCCCTTTAATGACAAGACAACGACGATGGAAACAATCAGGTTTCCTTCAACAACAGTGATGAATTTTTGTGAACATGGTGCCACTACTGGAACAGGATTTGTTTACTGGGACCAGCTTGTTTTTTTGTTGTTTTTTTTTTTTTTTTTTCAAATCTCATTGTGATAAAACAAAACCAATTCCCCTCATCCGACCTGCGCAGTCATCGCCTCCGCTTCGACCGTGTGTCGTCAGTTAAGCTTCCCACCTGTTTCCATTCACCTCTCTGTGGTACCGAAACTCATTGATTACATCATGAGCACATCCCCGATCATACAACCAGCGCTCAAATCCTTGGCTTTATTTTGCATAATTGTATTGGTCTCTGTGAGATGACATGAGCTGAATGAGGTTGTGGTATGAGGTTAAGTCGACCAAAATGCTTTGATTGTTTTTGTTTTTTCTGTTTTGTTTTTTTTTTTTTTTTTCTGTTTTGTTTTTGTATTTTATGTCAGTCAGTCCTCTGTTAAGGAGAATAAGCTGAATATTTTTAAAACGTATAAAAATGGAAAAAAAAAACTATATTGTTTAATGTGAAAAAAAAAACACTGTGCTGATGTTGTTGAACTTCCTGAATGCTCTGACACTCAACGTGAAGAACAAAAAGTGTGTGTGAACTGTAGCCGATGATCTCTGTATTGTACTGTCTGTCGGCGTTCTGCTAAATGCAACCAATCATAGTCCTTTCACAGCTGTCGTAGATGCATCTTAGTCTGGATTTAGGACAAGTGGACTATTAATAGATATAGTACTTTTGATTGGACGTAGATTTTCAATATTTGTGGTCATTTGATCACTGATAAGATAAAAAAAAATTATAATAACCAGAAATGCAAAGAGTGCATGCAAAATGAAATCATCTTGACCAGATTTTGAAATGTTCATTTGCTGACGCAGTGTCAGAAGACACTGAGGATACATTTTGTTGAAATGAGGCGATGATGATTGGTGCCATTTAGCTCGTGGTAACTCCTTCGTTTTGGTAACAGTTTCTCTCAGTCGTGTCGATCTCTCGTCCGTCTGACTTCAGGACTCCAACGCGCCTGAGAGGAAGTCGCTACCTCCTGTGTGAATCTTGAAACTATCAGTGCAACAGTCACTACAGCATTATCTCCAATGGAACAACATACACACAACACATCCTCCCATCATGCACCTGTTTTAAAATACCACTACACGTCAGCTCTACGGGTTTTTCAGCTAGAAAGACGTAACGTAACTCTCAGTCTGCTGATTGCTGGAGTATACTTCATAACTTCTGATGAAAAAAATAAATAAAACATGGAGCAAAAGTCTACATGGTGAATTTGTCCTGCAGTAATTCAGTATTGCATGCAGAGCATGCAGTAAAGAGGTGGGACATGTCTGGTGATAGATAGTACTGAAATGACGTGTTGTGCTGAGTGTCAGTTACCTGTATTAATGTTGAGACAAGAGCAGGGAGTGTGTTTATGTGTGCTATAAGCCAGAATGCTTTTTTTGTTTTGTTTTTTTGTTTTTGTTTTTTTTTTTTTGTTTTGTTTTTGTTTTGGTTCTGTACCGTTAACCTCAAACACATGTGCAAGCTGTTTGTACAGTACATAACAATGCTAAGATGAACTGAGAAACTTAGTTTGCTTCTTTCCAAAACCAATAAAAGTTATAAATGGATGTCTGAGTATGCAGATTTCATAATGTCTAGTAAACATACCACGAAAAAACGATTCACACTCACTGTTTGTAAGCCCCATGCAAGAATATTTATTGGACAAAAATGACAAAATGAGAGAAAACAGCTCAAGTTTCCAATAAATTCATCAAAGCAGAGATGGAAATGTATACAACCTCTCACTACGCATGAAACACAAGCCTCAACTGAGAATCTGAGTGGGGAGCGATAATGTCCTGCACCTTTTGAAAACCATCCCTGAGCACGTTGATGTGACCTTAATTCTCATGGATTCATCAGAAATATAATTACATAGTTATCACATATTCATGGTTGCACATGTTCTCAAATGGTCCAACATGGTTCAACATCCACATTGTTAAAAGTATTAAAAAAAAAAAAGAAAAGAAAAACCACAAAAAGAAAATACCAAAAGCAATTAGAAAAATAGCAGTTGTAGTCATGAGCACTCATTGTATATGCATACGAATGATCAAATTGTTTCAAAACACCAGCATCAGATTTGGTTTCTAATAAAGCAAGATGGGAGGAAAACAGTCGCTTTGGTCACTTGGAGGTTGAAGAAAGTGACAGGGTTGATCCTCAGCAGAGGAAGCTGAGGTCGCTCTTCCTGCAGCCGACCTGGCAGCAAACCGTGGTCAGGATGTTGTTAATGTCACGTTTGAAGAGTCCAGAGCCCAGACTGCTGCTGCTGCTGAGACTGCTGAGGTTCTCCAAGCTGCTCTGTTCCCCTGTTGGCAAACCTGCAGTCAAACACTAACATTACTCTCTTAACACTATTAATGCATCTCTATGTTTGTTAAAGAGGTCAAATGGGAACTTAAATCTAAATAAAAGCAAATACTTTGAGGAATATGTTTTATTCTGTTTTTAGATCAGTCCAATATCATTTGTACTGGTATCCATATTCTCATTAAATAAGGAAACTGTAAATGACTGTATAGATTAACTCAGTGCAATTTGTCTTCTCCAGTGTCATTTTCTTCGTTCTAATCAGCAACACTGATAGGCTAACTGGGTTTGTTTGTATGTGATAGACAGTAAGAAAGAGTGGCTGTCCTGAGGAAGAGAGAGAGAGGGGGTAGGGAGACTGCTCCAGTAGCATTTAATCATGATATGTGGCCTCTCTGGTGTAATAAGGCCCAACAGCAGACGATGTGTCGCAGTGCTGGGGAACCTGTCTGCCTCTACGCCCACTGCAGCCTCTGATTTAATAGTGTACAACATATGGTAAATGTGCTACGAAAAGTCGCAGCAGTCTGGTTAAAAAGAGAGGTGCCTAAATAAGATAAAGCGACAGAGGGAAGCTGCAACTTTCAAAAACACATGAATGGTCTTTATTCTCACATATGAGGGATACAATGTAACTTGGATAAAAGGCCTGAGTCAGAGAGAAAAATCACAACACAAAACAGTTTGAGACACTCTGCAAAAAGACTGACCAGTTTCAGTCAGATATGATGAACAGGATGAGATCTTATAGTGGAAAACTTTAGCACTAAAAGTGAATGCAAACATCAGGAATATCAAGAAGAATAAGGTGCAGCAAGTAAGAATCTATATGTGGTCACATTGTTCAAAACTGAGTGTGTTAAATCATTTATCCAACATTTATCCAACATTTATTATAAAAAAAAAAAAAAAAAAGACAGTCTCACCATCTGTGTCCTCAGTTAGGACTCTCCTCCATCGTGAGCCTCCGCAGGTGTAGACCACGGCCCTCAGGAACTCTCGCCCACACAGCTTCACTGCCTTCACTTCTGCTCTCACCTGGTCCACACAGACCACCGCTGCACATAAGAGCAGAGGCAACAACATGAAAGCCCGCATACTGGATGCCTGAGGTTTCGTTGTCTATTTTCACAAACTGTTTCTGTCTGATAATCTTCTTTTGACTCTTCGCTTTCGTCTCAAGTCGACCAGTCACTGATCCACTGCTCGCATCTTCCCACATTAAATAGCATCCATCTTGCGGTTCATCAGTGCACAGTATCTCCACCTCCCTCTGACTGGCCCTTAGCCCATCCCAGTCACACACACACAAGTCATTTTCTGTTTCCGGTCATCTCCACCATGACCATTTTTAGTAGTTTAAGAGAGACTGACAGCCATCAGCCTCTTTACAACCTTTAACTGACAATCACATTAGATGAAGAGCAGCCTCCTCAGCCTCTTTGTGATTGCGTGACTTAAGCCTGTGATTGCACTGACCTTCACTACGCTGTATGGCTAATTAAGTGATGCAAAGTGATTCCCCCTGCAGTTAAAACAGATGTTTCACCTGTTTACAACTCTCTGATGGCCTGGTTGTCTTTCAGTTTACAGCAGTTAAGACCACAGGAGAGTTAAAAAGTCAATGTTGACAGTCCATAATGCAGATCATTATGGTGCTGCTGATGGTGCGACATGATACTAAGCATGACATTTCAGTTTGATCATTAACGGAGGAGATCCCTACTTAAGGATGTCTATGAAATGATAATATATCTAGATGAACATGTGTTGTGGTCTTCCCCATGGCAACAGACAATAAAAACAGTGTTTGTTACTCATACAAATAAAAATAGTTGAGCAGATTCATAGAACCTCACTAATCCTCAAGGCAACCCAGCATCTTCCCAAAAGGTCTAAAGAGACTCTTCAATATTGAGGCATTTTAGCTCCTTTAATTGAAAATAGACAACTGTTTTTTGCTTTAATTTATCATTGTGATGTTGGTATGTTGATAAGACAACATAATAACAGGAATAATGACCAAAACCTTTTGTTCTCCCTGGTAGCTATGGCTCAGTTTTCTCAGGTCAGGTGACAGAACATCCGCTGTTATCAAACCATGGTTGAAATATTTAAGTTTGTGCTCTTGATTTTGCAAGATGTATTTCTTAGCTTTTTTAATTTTACCTAAGTCGATCTGAGTACGTTTGAAACCAACCCCACTGCTGTGTTAATGTTTATATTTGTGCATTTTAACTCTGCATTTAGTATAAAAACCAAACAAGCAAAAATGAAGTTTGCAGATTAAATCTGTCCTAATGAGATTGTTTGGATTTCAAGGAGACAATCAGTCGCCCGTTTCTCCAAGAACCAAATCCTAAACAAGAGCAAAAATATAAATGGATAAAAGGAGCGCAAACCTAACTGGTCTCTGGAATATATCAGCGTGTGCATCGTCAATCTCTCTGAAACCTGCAGACACTGGACGCTGTCCTCTGCAGCGTCCACCTGAGACACTCAGCTGTGTTTCCCATGTGAGCCAAACATCAGGTGTCTCTGTGTCATCGACTGACTGAGGGAATAATGGTTTAAAATTGCTGGCATAAAATGCTGTAAAGCCAACAAAAGTGCATCGACACAGACAGCAGGAAAGTATAATGTAAACAAAAGGCAAAGATTATATGTGATGAAATCGCAGATTCAATAAAAACTCATCAATTGTACCAAAATGGAGTTATAATCTACAGGTGCATCCTTGTTTAAGTGCTTTGCGCTAGTTTATGTTTAAAATATCAGAGAGAAGCCTGACTGTGAAGATCAGCATCTCAGCTTTACACTGTTACACTCGCGCACATTCATATCCTCCAACTGATAGGCATCATGTCTCTAATACTGTCTTTGAACAAGACACAGTCCATCTCTGACGCAAACAGCAGGGACCAGACTGTAACACCAGCAGCCACATTTGAAGGAAAAATAAACCGACTTTCATTTTAATAAAAATATCATTTGTTACTATTTATTTAAGTATTTACATTGTTGTTTTTTTCTGAGTCTGACTGAACTTGTGTCATCATCCTGACGAGAACAAAGAAAACTACAATGACCATAAACACAGATGATTGCTATTTATTTATAGTTTCAAAAGGCTTATTAACATTTATTCAAGTACTGAATTTAAGTATGAATGTGAAATGTGATTTGTGATAGTGTTAAAGGTTGAATCACTAATTTAAAAAACATGAATGTTGTACTCAGATATGAACATGTAACTGAATATGTTTTATATGTCCCAATAAATAATATAAATGAATATAAAATATAAATAAAATAAATTTAACTGGCCTTAGAAAACAACTAACTAAGTGTTGAGGGCTTGGATAATTGACTATGATGTAAAAGAGGTTATTTTAGATTCCACTGTATTGTTATGTAACATGTATGTAAATACATGACCCACAGAGGAGTGACACCAACATAAAACAACTCATTAAATGTGTTTTCAGGCCATTGAACCTTTGTCCTTTTCCTTTCTGTTGCATCTGATCTTCCCTTCACAATAAACATATCCTGTTTTTGATCCACCTTTGACGGTACATGACGACATAAAACTGAGTCTGACTTCCATAGAAATTGTTAATGTCTCTTTGATGATGATGCAACAAACATGTTGCATTGTTCAATCCAGCTCAGTTCAGTTCGGTTTATTATCATTATACAAAGCAGAGCCAGTACAACAAAACTGTAATGTCAATCGAGGCAGCATTGAAGGAGTAATTAAAAGTCACTACAATAAATACCAATAACTTATTTGTGTGGATGAACGGTTATACAACTGCTGGCAGTGTGAGCTAGAAAGTATTGAACTCATTGCTCATTGTTGGGATAAACAATTTCTACAACCTCATGTGTTAAAAACATGCAAAAAATATTTATCATTTAGGGAAAGCATGTTTTAATTTAAATATGTAAATAGCACAAAAATCAACTGATTAGATTAGATGACATGGGAGAAATAGAAAATGCCAGTGAGCCTTTGTAGCACCACCTGCTGAACACATCGTTAACGATCATTCATGTGATGGAGGTTTACAGTTCCTCTCTTTTTTTTTTTAGATACAAATGATCACAGGAATAATAAAAACTAAACAAACACAACAAACAATAATAACCAGTTACCCAGTTATAATAACCAAATAATAATAAAGTTACATAATAAATAATTAACAATGCCAATAAATAAATGTGATTCCCCCTCATAATAGTTTAGGTTGATTAAAATTAACCAGCTCCAAAAAAAAAAAAAGTCTTTTTTAATTTGTCCATCAGTGTCAGATTCCATATTTGCCTGAGAATTATCTGTTTTTTAAGTTTAATTTTGTATAAAACAAATTTAATGATTATGTTATAACACAAGAATATGTCATAGTGAATGTGATATGTTAATATTGAATTCGGCGTGTCTGATTTTGTAAAATTATGAGTTTAAATAAAATATATTGTGTTGTAATCCAGAGTGTTGCAGTTGAACCTCCAGTCCTGCAGGTGGCGCTGCGACTTTACAGAGCAGAGTTTCTACTCGGTGGATGAGAACAGCAGCATGGTGGTTCAGAGAGCAGGGAAACACCTTCAGTCTTAAGCAGGTTGACAGTTTTACAGAAATGTCGCTTTTTTTTTTGCTAATCTCGCCAGATAATTTACTCGGAACAACAGACGCCGGTGACTTCCCGTAACGTGAGTTTCGCTGTTTCTGCGACACATACGCTGTTGTGTGCTAACAGGAAGCTAACATTAGCTACCTCAACCTGAGCTGACAGGAACCTAATGAGGACAGGATTTGGTTTTAGTAACATGCTTCTCTCAACTATCAGACATGTCTACAGTTTCTAACACAATCATTTTTTACAGTCTATTCATTTAATATATTTGTAGATAATTAAAAAAAGGACTAAATGACCCATGAGGCAGTGACTGTTGAGGCGACCTTGACTTCACCTGTTCTGTAATTGAATACAGGGACTTAAATATTGTTTTGTGTAACATAGCACTGATAAAATATACTTCTGTCTATTGTAAGACAAATAATTAAATACTAATGTTTTGTATTTCCTTCTGAAATGTTGAATATTTACAAAAGAGTATAAAATTGCATAATGTTTGAGAAATTAAATAGGTAAATAGTCTAAGCACTGGAGTGAATAAGTTTATTTTGCACCATTTAGCTCAGGCCTATAAAAAAGTACATTATTGATTAATTTATTGATTGATTTATTTTCATGATTAAGTGAATAATTGTTTACTCTACAAATTGTTTTCTCCACAGCTACGATTAAAAACTCAGTAAAGAATCAGTAAAGTCAGGGTAAAATGGACATTTTGTGGATTTTAATGCCTCTAAAGTAGTTTCAACGCAAACTGGGTATTATATTCAGCAGCAGAGAAGAGCTGTTTCATTAACCTGCAGTAATTTAATCTAGAAATTTGACTGGATTTTGCTGATCAATTTGTTTGCTCCTCTTATCTTTCTGTCTTCTCTTCTCTGAAACATCAGTACATCTGGATTTACCATGGAGCCGGTCATGCATCGGGTTTGGACAAGACTTCCCAAGCACCTTGGAAGAAACTTGATTCTTCCAAAAAGAGACCATTCAGGTTGTGCTGAGCACGCCACCGTTCCCGCCTCCACACACTCCAGACATGTCAGACCCACACTCTTGGTGTCACGGCTCTACCAGCCATCAAACCTGCGAGATGTGGGGCAGGACAGTCGGCTGCAAGGAGAGATGACCTGTAAGAGCCAGAGGCTCATGCAACAAGCCGGACTCATCCATCCATCCAACCCAGGCTGTTACTACTACCTGCCTGCTGCTGTCCGCTCCATGGAGAAGCTGGTGAGATGACATTTATTTTGTATTCTGTTTTTGTGAATGGGTTTTGATACCTTTCTCTCCTTTATTGATAACATACTTCAAGGACTCCCAACGGGATACAAATAAAAATAGAAAATGCAATACACATATTTTATTTCCTTTTTATTTCCTGAAATGTTTATTGTATATTACATGTGATATTTAGTCATGACTATGAGTAAGAGTACAGATTCTTAACATAATGGGCTGTTTTAAACAAAGCAGTTGTCTGTTTGTGTTCCTTTGTAACAAGTTGGATATGCCTACACGTTGTAAAAGATTAGCTAAAGACTAATTTTCCTCCTCATATTAATTTATTCACATTTTCTGTTGCTTAAGGAGATAAAGTTAGTAATCCATGAGAAAATGTGGTAGATGTATCTGGTTTCAGATCCTGTAATCATTTTGTGACCTCCAGTAGTTTGCTTTAAATGCCAGGTTGGAAACCTCAACTTTTGGGCTTATGTTGGATCAACAAGGAGGCAAGTGTGACTGTTTTGATTCTATGAAATTTAATACCTGCTGTCCTGAATCAACAGGTGAGAGTGATTGACCAAGAAATGCAGGGGATTGGTGGGCAGAAGCTGGACATGCCCAGTTTGTGTTCGTCTGATCTGTGGAAAACCAGTAAGCGCTGGGACTTGATGGGAAAGGAGCTGTTCCGTCTGAAAGACCGACATGACATTGACTACTGTTTGGGTCCCACACATGAGGAGGCAGTGACGACTCTGGTTGCTCATCAAGCAAATCTCTCCTACAAACAGCTCCCTTTGCTTCTGTATCAGGTAAGCTTCCAGTCTGTTATTATACTGTAATTATTGAAGCTGTGGTTTTACATCATGTTTTCTTTTGTATATAACAGATAACGCGCAAATTCAGGGACGAGCCGAAACCGAAGTTTGGTCTTCTTCGTGGGAGGGAGTTTTATATGAAAGACATGTACTCATTTGATGTGAGTGAAGAAGCAGCTTACCAGACTTATGAATCTGTGTGCCAAGCATACACCCGCCTCTTTGCCCGGCTGGGCCTGCACTGTGTTCAGGTGCAAGCGGACACGGGAAATATCGGCGGGAAACTCTCCCATGAGTTTCAGCTGCCGGCAGACGTCGGAGAAGACCGCCTCCTGGTCTGTGGGAACTGCTCCTTCTCTGCTAACGTAGAGACCATGTCATCAGACAGAACTCACTGCCCACAGTGTAAAACTGGCACACTAGTAGAGTCAAAGGGTATAGAGGTTGGCCACACCTTTTACTTAGGAAAGAAGTACTCTAAAATATTCAATGCCTCTTTTAGCAATGCCCAAAACAAGCCTAGTATTGCTGAAATGGGCTGCTATGGTCTTGGAGTGACCCGTATTCTTGCTGCAGCGATTGAGGTGATGTCAACAGAGGAAGCTATCCGCTGGCCAGGGCTTCTCGCTCCCTACCAGGTTTGTGTTTTACCACCAAAGAAGGGCAGTAAAATAGATGAGGTGGCAGTCTTAGCCGACAACCTGGTTCACACTTTGGGAGAGGCTCTGCCGGGTTTGAGAGGTGAAGTGGTTCTTGATGACCGCACACAGATGACGATTGGAAAGAGACTGAAGGATGCCAGCAGACAGGGCTACCCATACATTATTGTAGTAGGACAGGGTGCTTTGGAGGAAACCCCCAAGTTTGAGGTGATCTGTCAGCAGACAGGTGAGACCATGTTTCTCAGTCAAGATGGACTGTTAGATCTGCTTGGTAAAGTGGAAACTGTATGATCTCTGAATGTGGAAATATGTATTTATTTCCTGTTTTTGTCTGTTATGGAGTAGGGAAATTGTGTGTGATACAATCACTGAGGTGGTGGGACAATAAAAAAACTTTTTTTCTTATTTGTGTTGCTGCTTATTATTGAAACAAACCTTTTCCAACAACAAAAAAATCTTGTTATGAACACGAGGATATAAAATTGCATTTGGTCAATATAATGTAAGAGTGTCATATTGTAATTGATTTGCAGCTTTTTATGTTTCCATGCCAATAAAAACATCCACATTGAATTTTAATATACATACAAATGCTGCTTTCATATAATTCAATAATGGTATATGATAAATACTGTAAAACAACCATTTAAGTCGTGGAAAAGACATCATAGCATCCGATTTATATACTATAATAAACCTGTTTTAATCCCTGTTGTGTTGATAACAAAATCCGATGTTCATCAATTTTAATGTTGTCAAACTGGAAGCGGAACCAATTATTAGTGTCGTGTTTCCGGCGGATCCATTTCTATGTGGTATCAACTGTGCACATGTGTAAACAAGGAGCTCGGAAGTTTTTTTTGGATAAGTGCCGTTTTTAAATATAGTGGGTTTGTGGCAGTAACCTGTTTTATTTATTATATTTTATTTAAGGTTTGTAAATAACAAAAAAAAAAAAAAAACAAGTTCAAAGATAATAAGAGAAAATCACATATTTTGGTCGAAAATGGCGTCTCCTGCGGCGCAGTATGACAGCGACGACGGCATGGACGAGTTTATGGACAAATTCAAGACCGAGAGATATAAACATGGTTTCAGTGAAAACAGCTGGGAAGAGGTAACGTTAACTGCCTTAACCAGGAAGTGGTTTATTTGCTAAATAAATCGTTATAATACAAGTTATTTAATTGGGTTGTGGCGATTAATCAGTGAGCTAAGAGCTAACGTCATTTTCCTTCTGTTTCTGTCTCATACAGGAGTTTAATAAAATCCCCATGTTTATGAAAACTGCCCCTGAAGAGATTGACCCTAAAAAATACCCTGAGTTAGCTTGTCTCCAGGCCATTATCCACGATGAGGACAGGCCTCCAGAGGGTGAGTGGATCACAACTTCTTGCATCACAGTTGGCTGTTGGGGTTTTCATGTGTCTAAAACTTTGAGTTAATTCCTCCTCAGAACAAGCAAAGAGCCTGAAAGACGAAGGAAATGCGTTTTTCAAAGAGAAGAACTACGAGAAGGCCATACTGTCCTACACAGCAGGTCTAAAGAAGAAATGTAGCGACCAGGAGCTCAACACTGTTCTCCTCACCAACCGGGCTGCAGCGCACTTTTACCTGGGTAAGGTTGATTAGACTTACTTACATTTCACCGATTCATTAACAACCTTTTTTGTAAGGTCATACGAGTCTTGTTAGAGTCATTGTTATGGATTAAATTACACAAACTCATAAAAAGTCTGATAATTATGTAAAAACATACCTCTTGTTTTATTTCTTACAGGTAACATGCGCTCAGCACTGAACGACGCTGCAGCTGCAAAGAAGATCAAACCAGACCATCTCAAAGCCTTGATCAGAGGTGTGTAATTAAAAATGAACATCTGACATATTAAATATTTAACATGTGAATGAGTTTATTTACATGGGGGTTGTTTTATTGCTGCATTTAATGTTTTTTATTACGGCTGTACAATCAAAAGACTCACTATATTATATTAAACATCTCTCAAAAGACTTCATGAACTGCAGTACATGGTGGATTTCTGTGTCATCTCACCGCCCTTGTACATTCATATATTTAGTCACTTTGCTGGAGCTTTATCTCAGTGTAGCTGAGGCTGTAAAAAGCATGGATATGGAGTCTGGTGAGCGTTGTGACGACTGAGGGGAGAGAAGCAGTGGAGAGAAAACGTGGGCAAAGAAGAACTTGGGGCTCAAAAGAGTCACAAGTCAACTTATAACCAATATTTTGGTTAAATGAGAGATTAAAACTGCACTTTTGTCTCAGGACTTCTTTTCCTTTTTTATTGACATACAGTGCAATATGTGTATCTCCACAACAATGCGTCATGTGTATAGTGTATATATGGTCTTCTTAAATGTTTCATATGAGTACTGTTTATATACATACTGGCTTTATACATACTGCTACATTCTGCTTATAGTCTATACATACGCGTATGTTATATTTCCATTGTCTGCCTGTCTTGAGTCATTTTCCATTGTCTATAACCCTTGTGTATATATATATATATATATCCTTATATTTATGCTTCCTGCTATTTTTTCTGCTGCTGTAATAATGTGAATTTCCTTGTTGTAGGAAGATAAAGTCTGATCTTATTTAAAGAAAATATAGAACCAGTACAAAAGTTTGTACTGTAACTGATTTATGTTTTATTCTTTTTCTTTTGATTTGATAGAAATGTTACTACTGTTGTAGTGCAATATTTATAAATGTTATACAAAGCTACATGTTTCAGAGATGGCTATAATGTTTAGAGATAATGATTATGAATATTTTGGATGTGTTTACTCAGGAGCTCAGTGTTGTATAGAGCTGCGCAACTTCTCCGAGGCCGTCCAGTGGTGTGATGAGGGGCTTAAAGTTCATCCCACCGACAAGAAGCTTCAGGAGCTAAGAGCTGCTGCAGATAAACACAAGGTACAGATGCTCCTGAGTTCACCTCACTCTGACCTCGAGTCTTTAAAGAGAGGGTGTGTTGTTGTTGTTGTTGGCAGATTCTGTGTTATTGTGACATTAATTTCACATTTCCTCATTATTTTGCTCCTCAGAGGGCAGCAGAGAGAGATGCCAGAAAGGCCAAGATCAAAGAAAAAAAGATGCACGGTCAGAAAGAAGCTCTTCTTGTTGCTATAAAGGTAGGGTCCTCTCTGACACAGAAAGGTGGAAATGAAACTCTAGTGTTGATCTTCATTAATACTTTACCTCCTACTTCCATCTGTTGATCACTACTTCATTCATCAACCTCTTGACAGTCTAACTAGCATCATGTATTGGACTTTTTTATCTTCTGATATTTTGGACTATTTGAGAATGAATATTTACCTCATGTAAATAGTCGCACTCAGCATAAATATTATTTAACCAAAACTCTGCAGAAGCAACATCTGAGAGGTTTTTCATTAAACTGACAGGAACTAAAGGCTCAAAACAGCCTCATAATAACCAAGAAATAAAACAGACAAATATTTTCTAAGTGACTTTTACTCTGATTTTACTTTAAATTTAATGATGTCACCAGTCATTCTTAATTCATGGGGTCAAGAGACATTTACTCTGTGCATTAAAAATGTCACATGACCAAACTTTGATGCTTACATGTTGAGCTGGTTGTCAGTGAGAATGAGAACTTATCTGAGACTGAATCTTAAACTCAATCATCAACCTGTCATCACATTCTCACAATCAGTCAAACCAGACACTAACTCTAACCCTGGTAAGTGCATGTTAACACAACTTGAGATCCAACTATAGAGCCGCTGTGATTATCAGATGCATTTTTTTTTGCGCTACAAAGGATCGAGGCATCAAACTTCTCCAGTCTGTGAAACCTCGTCAGTGTGGTTCAGACAGTGAGGATGAGGATGAAGGATCCTCTGCAGCACTTTCACAGCTGAGTCTGGACGGCCTCAGCTCCCACGAGGCCACGGGGGCTCAGGTCTTCCTGGATGAGCAGGGCTCTCTGCACTGGCCCGTTCTCTTCCTCTATCCTGAACACCAGCAGAGCGATTTCATCTCAGCCTTCTGTGAGAACAACTGGTGAGTTCTTCTTCTTGTTTTTATATTGTGTATTTCTGTGCTTATTATACAACAAAGGTCAACCTGAATTTATTGGATCTAGCTGAAGTGAAATGTTAAATACTAAATTAATGAGAATTAAGATGTGCTTAGTATCTTATTGTAGCTACCCTGGCTACAGTGCTCTGGTATAATTGCCACTTGTGGGAACAAGGGTCACTGTTCAACAAAAGTAATGTGTCTTTCCAATAATTTTCAGCTTAATATCATCTATCAAAAAATGTTCATAACATGTTTAAATATATAGAAGTATTATACATAATTACATTTAAAGGACAAACTGGCAAAATGACCCGTGTATCTTTCTGTTTCACTTTGACTTGCGCAGTTTCGTTGATCACCTTGCCGTCATGTTTGGAGAAGAACTTCCATCCTGGGACACGGACAGAAAATACCACCCACAAAATCTGCAGGTTTGTATTTGTAGCATTAGTGAGCAGATCTAAGCAGTATCTAAATTCCTAAACGATGATGTCTTATTTTAGATGTTTTATTTTGATGTAAATGAATAATACATCTACTGTTTTCTGATGAATACAAGGATTAAACTAATAAATAGTTTAAAGGTCTAAATTGTATCAGCGATACAGATGTAAACCAGGGCACTTACAATGAAAGAATAAAATGACAGTTTTCAACATGAAGTCCTGATTAACCACATTTGACTTTTCCTCCCGTTCAGCTGTACTTTGAAGATGAAGAGAAGGAGACGCTCTACAAAGTAAACACAGAGATGACGCTTTTAAAAGTGTTGAAGCATAAAAGGTAAAGTTTAATTTTGATTCATATCATGGACACTGTAGGAATACTTCCATTAGTTTCTTGTAACTGGAATCAGCTTTATGGTTTAGTTTTCAGTGTATTATTATTTGTAAAAAAATACTACATGCTTCAGTATTTTAGTAATTGTGGTTGTAATTGTACTGTGTTAAGGAGCCTACACTGTTTTTTAATTCAATGTGAGTCTGTGCATTTGTTTTAAAGTTGACAGACTATGAGAACAATGAGGGTGTTTTCTTGTAATACGAACAGGGAAGAATCTGTGTTGTATTTGATTTAATTACATAGTGCACAGGATTTGGCATGTAGCCATAGCACAGGTAACACGTCTATGTCTCATTATCTTCTTTCATATTTTCCCACATATATATATATTTTCTTTTCCTGTTCTGTCAACAGGTTTTTTGTTAAGGCAGGCACTCCCAGCTTCATCGTTCTGGTAAACGGCTCATCATTCACAAAGCAGTTTTTAACAGGAAAGAAAATACAAGGATTGTAAAATCATGGACCTTCAAATCTGGGACTTTTGAGACTCAGAACAAACCACAAAAGACTGACACTGACTTTGCTTTTGAAAAACACTGCACATGTACGACACCAAGCATCAATATAAATGACTGTAAAACAAATAAGTTAATTCACGTGGATTATTTGTGTGTCTGTGTGTTTTTAAAGATGAAAACTCCAGATCGAGTTGAGTGAATGTGAAGAATTTACTTCATGATTAATTCATGATCGGTCAAGCAAAACGATCATATGATGATATGAATCAATGAAAAACCAAAACAGCTTAAAGGCATAAAGAAGCGATGAAAGTGCTTGTAAGTAAAACGGTGCGTTATGACTGGTAATCATGACAGTGACGGTTTGGTGGTGTTAGTCACTGAACACATGAGGAGGGCACATTTAAACACACAATTCAGATCCAGGATCCTTTTAACTCTATTCATTACACCTCAAGATAATTTGGTGGATGGATGACTTGATTTTATGTAATGTTTTACAAATAATCATGTGATAATCAACAAGTGTAAACCAGATAAAATAGCAAAGAAGTCCTTCGTTCTGGTCACAGTGATTTAGAAAGTTCAGCAAGGTGAAGTCAGTTGGTGGTGAGGTTTACCAGCAGCAGTTAGGTATGGCTTGACATTTTAACTTTTGATGTAACAATGTCCCTGAATCTGATGCTACAAATGTCAGTGTTGATTGTTAAGAAAAGCTAAAGTAATCTTAAACAAATTCAGATTTTATAATTAAGTCTTACTTTTTCAGACATTCTTGGAAAATTGAGCATTGAGAAGAAAGTGAAAGTGAAAAAAGTAAGTTGATACTAAAGCATCACTAAGGAGGTGAAGCGACACATACTGGTGTAGCACAGTAACCATAAAAGCAGCTTTTCTAGTTTGGTCAGTTGATCATAATGAACAGTTCAGACCTGAGCAGTCTTCGGCGGTTTGACTTGTGATTTACTGCTAACTGATAAGTTGATAAATCTGACCTTGAATAATTTCACATTTAATAGTTCTGGCATTTGCTTGAAATAAACCATTTGCTTTATTCAACTAGAAAACATGATTTACAGTTGTTACAGTTGTTTGACAAGAGTCACAAAAGGTGCTATATTATCATTATTACAGAAGTTTTGCTATTTGTGATTATTGTAAATAATTTCTAAATGTGATTAACATAATTCAGCTTTCAATAAGAATAGATTTGATCCTTAGGTTTCACTATCAATCATATGTTGCAACAAATGAAACGACATCATGATCTAAGACAAATCCAAAAAGTTCCTTCTCAGGACCAAATCATCTAATGAGAAATCACTGATTGTGGTTTGCATTCACAACGATTGAATTCATGACGACGGGTGGTTGGGGAAATTGAGTGGGCTGTGCGTTGACCACATTGGTCACGTTTTTCTTGCGATACTTTAACTCCCGATGCATCTGACACCAGGAGCACCAGGAACAGAAACAGGAAGCACACATATCGTTACAGATAGAGCCCTGCAGAGATCAAAGTAAAGAAATGTTTTGACTTATGGCTTTAACATCACATCACTTTTATGAAACATGTCAAGTGTAACGGCAGGTTTACACAGCTCATACCTTGATTCCGTACTTGTTTCGAATGGCAACCCGGACAGACAGGGCTGCCGGAGGCACAAAGAGAGGTATCCCACAGGCTGACATTATAGCCGGGCTGCATATGTCACATAATGGGAGACAGTAGTTCTCCCCAAATCTTCCGGAAACTGTGCAGGCAAGGCACGGACAACACCAGAAACCATAGCAGCCTAAAAACAATACAGAGTGGGACAAACTCTCACTGAATTGATTCTGTGTTAATTAATAAGCCTCTACAAATTATGTAAAAAAAAAAAAAAAAAAAAAATTGCTGATGCTTACATGTACTTGCGTTCTCAAAGCAGTCACAGAGACCACTGTCCCAGTCTGTCAGTGGTTGTTCTGCCATTTTACTTGTTGAACTTGAGCCACAGGCCACAAACAATGAAACTGGTAACGGATTGAAATCAGAGTAAAACTGGTCAAACAATGACATTACAGGAAGTTCTTATCTTGGAGTGTGGTATGTGTAATCTTATACTATGTATGTCAGTTTCTAACCACTGATCTAATGGCCCGTTTATGTGTAAAATAGAGAGGTTCCGCCTTCAGCTGAAACAGAAACTATGTTTAACTTTATTGAGCATATTCCCACCTGCAAACACACTCCACCCCCATCGTTCAGTGAACCTCTGAGTAGTTCACACAGACCGATTTGAGTTACTGGTGGAAAATACGACTTCTCAAGTACAGATTGAAGATGCTTCTGAATTTGATTCTTTTCTTGCTTCTTATGCTTCTGCTTTGCTACATTCATCAACAGCATAAAGCAACTAAAACATCAACAACACATGTGAAAAGCTTAAAAAATATGAAGTTTGGTAAAAGTATTGAACTCTAATAGTCACACGAAGAGCTGACATCATTTTTAGATTTCATTGATTTGATTTGGCACTTGACAGAAAATGTTAAGTTTAAGTTTTCAGTTAAGTTTTCAGTCAGAAATGCATAATGTTGATTGGCTCCAGGTACACTGATGTGAGAACTGATTTTAATCTGCTAATTTGAGATGTCGGTGCATGAGATGACTGAGGAGAGAGGATGTTTTTTTTGAAGAGTCTAAGTTTTTAAGATTCTTGAAGATAGAATATGATTCCTCTGATCTGACCATAAACTATACTAATCAATAATAATAATTAAACATGATCTTAAAAAAAAAAAAAAAATCGCATCTGATGTTTCCGTTGATTGTGTTCTTTATATTTGGATATACAAAGGAATCTTTCAGTCTCATCATTACCATCAAATCTCTGTACAAGCATTTTCTAGAGCTATAATCCAACACTATATATTGTATTGTAACTCCTTTAGTTGTTTAGTCACACACTGAGCCAAAGTGACATTTGGAGGTAACAAAGATGCTTTTGTTTACAATCAAACACTTGCGTGTGACGACTTAAGAATAGAAAATCAAATCACTGTATTATCTTCATTTCGTTGCTAATAGAGAAATATATAAAATATAAAATATCTTGTCAAGAGCAGACTTACCTGAGTGAGCTGGACACCTTCTGCTGGTCTCCACTGAACAGGTGGTGACATTGTGTGCATGTGCAAACAATGTTGTTAAACCTGAATCTGGTGCCATGGGGAAATGAAATCAAAAGTAAATGCTTAGATTGGTTCAAAGACGTTTGTTTTTTAGGAAGGAAATCTATCTGCCCTTTAGGGTATATATGTGGAAGTATAATTATAGGTTTTTCCATTAAAGAAGAGAAAATAAGAAAGGTATGGACACAATCAAATTTTGTGGTTGATTTTGAGGATTGGTTATTTTTTTCAGTTTGATAACAGTAAAGTAGAATTGTCTTTTTTATTTTTTTATAATCTGAAGCTTTGTTCTGAAATTGTTGACTTTTTGACCCTGATGTGCAGCTCATGGGAGCAACAGAGTCAAGTTATGTGGTTCATCATGTGCTGTGTTGGACAGTTTGTGACTTTGGTTCCTTCAAGTGGTAACTGATAAAGTTTACCAATTGAGAACATGTACTGGTGTTACTGTTTCTGAAGAAAACAAAAATCATTCAGCTCTAAACTTGCTTCACCTAATGGTCATTCATTAAATCGGGTTTTATTTCATTTTTTATTAGACCTTTTCTCTGTGCTTGTATTTTTGCTTGTATAGGAACACTCAAGGAGTTGACAGGTGAGAGGAGGCAGCAGGGTGTTTCCCTCATTTTTAACTCCTTATGTTGAGAACTTGTTTGTTTAAGTTTCATCTGAGTGACCCAGCTTCTGACACCTGATGACAGTTAAAGAAATATAAACTGTTCTGCTGCCATGATACAACATTAACATGGTCCATCCATGGATATCTTAGCTTGTGCTGTAGTGAACATTGTAAATATGTATTAAAAATATAGGTTTTATAAAACAGCTGCTGATGTTGACCAGAGAAACAGGAGCTGGAGATTTTACTAGTTTTTGTTATGTTATGGGATATGTGCAATACTGTTATGTAATTGTCAGTGGTATGGCTGTTTGTTGTCACTGGCTCTCGAGGCATTTATGGCGCAGCTGCTGAGTCCAAGACAAATTTCTCTGAGGGACAATTAGTATGTTCCCAAAAAGTATCGTATTTTAATTGTTTAATTAGGATACGATACAATTGTTTAATTGTTTAACATGAACAGTTAACTGTTCATGTTAAAAATATATATACAAAAAATTAAAAGTTGGCCCAAACATAAGTAGTCAAATAAAGATACCCATCTCTGCTGGTGGAAAGTACAACAACTCAAGTACAGATTTAAGTTACTTCTAAACTTCATTATTTTCCTTTTGTGCTACTTTACACTTGTACTTTACAAAACACATCATAAGTCTAAAGCCACTAAAACAGGAGTGTTTGGTAAAAGTATTGAACTCTGATGGTTACACAAAGAGCTGACACCATCCTTAGATTTCATTGATTTGATTTGTCACCTGACAGAAAATGAACAGTTAGGTTTTCATGCAAAACTGCATAATGTTGAATGGTTCCAGGCTCAGATGTGAGAACTGCTTTTAATCAGTTTTTCATCTGCGTGACCTAGTTTCTGACATCTGATGACGTGAAGATCATTGGACTGTGATGAAGAACACAGGGTTGTGTTTCATGGTGCTTGAGTTTAGATACTGTAGTTGGTCAGTGACCAGAAAGCAACTTTTCTAGTTCAGTCAGTTGATCACAATCAACGGTTCTGGTGTGTATCTGTATGTAGTCATATCGTCATAGCATCAGACGGTAGCAGACAGATACATGTGTCCAACGATCACACACAGCAGACTGTATCTCTCACAGTTTCCCACTGGGGTACTGTCTAGTTGACCATGAGATACAGGCCATCATATGAATACTCAGGAATCTGAGCTCTCTCAACACACTCACTACTTATGAAAAGAGGTTGGTGCTGTGTTTTCTGAAGTCTATTAATGTTTGTTATTGTATTGTTTTGTGGTGTTTAGGGCGAGGTTGTTGGCAGAGCACCATTCAGACATGTTCTGCATCTTTTCAACAGGAGATGCAAGAATTGTGTTCTGTATAAAGACCCATTCATGACTGGTCAAACAAAATGATCAAATATGAATCATGAGAAAAAAAAAAGCTGGTCAGAGACATAAAGAAATAACTAAGTGCTTTTAAGTATGATAGTTAATTTTGGTCAGTTGATCACAATAAACAGTTCAGACATTGACTCCACTACACTATTTAGCTCTTTGCTTAGTCTAGTGATTTACTGCACATTTGTCCAGTTAAGAAAGGTTGGTGAATCTGACTTCAAAGGCTCGTTTCTGATCAACTATTTTTATTGATATAAATGTGTATAATCATTTATTTCATCGAGTAAACCTGATTAAAAGTACGAACATTTGACGAAATAGTCATTATAAACAAGTTCTAGCATTATTATTATAGAAGCCTTGCTATTTGTGATTAATAAAGATTAATTATTGAGAAAGGACAGAGAATTGAAATTACAGTGTGAATAGATTAGATCCTTAGGTTTCACTGTTAAATTCACAATACAACAAATCAAACAACATCACAATCTGAGTCGAGGCAAAATTCCTTCTCGAGACCAAACTGTCCAATGAGAAGCTACAAATATCTGTGTGAATTCATGATGAGGGGAGCAGGTTGGTTGCTGGAGCAGGCTGTGTGTTGACCACAGTGGTGTTTTTGTTGCAACAGCAGGAGCACAAGGAACAGAAACAAGTGAAGCAGTTAAAACCCTGCAGAGATCAAAGTAAATGAAAAATTTTGTAAAGTTGTAGATTTAACAACGCTTCACTTTTATTCATCATGTCACATGTAACTGTACATCAGTTTTACAAGGATCATACATTTGCTTCTTTACATTTTCACAGCATGTGTCACATAATGGGATACAGCAGGTGTCCAAGCAGTGGTCAGTGCAGAACTCTGCAGAGTTCTCCACCAAGCCTAAAAATAAAAACAGGACAAACTCCCACTTAAGTGATTCAGAATCATTTAATAAGTTTCTACTAAATCCAAAAAGTATTAACTAATACAAGTAAAGCAGCACTCGCATTCACACAAGCATTGTAGTAAGACTTCCATTTTACTTGTTGACTTGTTGGACTTGAACCACAGGCCACAAACAATGAACCTGATACCAGACAGAAATCAGAGGGAGGATAAAAGGGTCAGATAATGTTGTTGCAGGAAGCTTTTATCCTTTGTATTTTATCCTTTGTATCCTAAGTTTTTAAGATTCTAGAAGATAGAATGTGATTCCTTTGCTCTATAAACTACACTAGTTACCTTCTCAGTCAACAGAAATTATTTCTCAAGCTTTGGAAAAAAATATTACAGATGTTGTTTTCCTTTAGATACATTTCTAGATAAAATTTTTGAGTTGCTTCAACAATAACATTCTGACATCTCACTTTAATCCCCATTATTTTTGATTCCTTTTACATTACAATATACATAAGAAGATTCCAATCTCATCAAATCTCCATACAAGCATCTTCTAAGGTTATAAGGTCACATGCTGAACAAAAGTCACATTTGGAGATAATAAAGATGCTTTTGTTTATGATCAAACTCTGTTGCATTGCACTTTTTAAGTAGTTTGGTAAACCATAACCTCGCCATAGTCAAAACAAAGACGTTCACCCTGCTTCCTCTGTGTCAAAATGAATCCAAGAATGCCAAACGTCTGCCAGACTCCAGCCAGAATCTTTCTGGGATGTGACCACTTTAGTAAGTATAGAAATTCACTGCGAATCCCTCTTCATCATTAAATTCATTTCACTGTTAATAGAGATGTAAAATGTCTTATTAAAGAGTAAACTTACCTAAGCAAGCTAGACACCTTCTCGGCACCATTGAGGTTGTGACTAAGTGAAAAGATACACAGTGACATTAGGTGCATTTCGCATAAACAATGTTGTTAAACCTGAATCTGGTGCCACAGAAAAATTAAATTGGTGTTAGTAAATAATAGTAAATATATGTGAGTGTGTAATTATACATTTCTTGTTGTTATTGTTTTAATTTAATTTTTAATCTAAAGCTTTTTAAATGTTTTTGACCCCGATGTGCAGGTCATGGGAGCAACACTGGGAAGTTATATGGTTCATCATGTGTTGTGGTAGAAGTTTAAAAGTTTCTGACTTTGGCTCCTCCAAGTGGTGACACTGATAAAGACTCATGATTAAAAAGGCAAATATATGCCAATTAAGAAAATGTACTAGTGTTACTGTTTCTGTTAATTAAAAGAAAAACAAAAATCATTCAGCTCTAAACTTGCTTCATCTAGTACTTATTCTTTGAATCAGGTTTTATTTTATTTATCCAATCTTCTGTGCATGTATTTTTGCTTGCATAGAGCCTGTGAGGAGTTTAAGGGTGAGAGGAGGCAGCAGGGTGTTTCCCTGATTTAACTCCTCATGACAACTTGTTTGTATAAGTTTAATCTGATTGACCCAGTTTCTGACACCTGATGACAGACATACAAGGGCCGATGAACTGTTCTCCTACTGTGACATAACGGTAACATGGTCCATCCATGGATATCATGGCCTGTGCTGTAGTTAACATTGTGTATTAAAAATACAGGTTTTTATAAAACACAAGTCCTGCTGATGTTGATCAGAGAAACATGTCGGGAGCTAGAGAATTTACTGGGTTTTGCTGCAGTTATTTGGGACTATGGTTTATTTCCAGAAGCAACAGTTCTGCAACTTAAATGTGGAATTGATTGCACATAGATAATAGCTTGATACAAAACAAGGTTGATCTCAAATTATCATTATTACAGAAGCTGTGCTTTGTGATTAATGTTTAATCTGTACATGTGATTAAGAGAATTCAGTTTACAATTAGATCATTATCAATCATTATCTGAGACAAATCAACATTCCTTCTCAGGACCAAACTGTCCAAAGAGAAATCACTGATTGTGGTTTGCATTCATGAGGATTGAGTTCATGATGATTTGAGATTGGGCAGTGGGCTGCGCGTTAATCACATTGGTGTTTTTCTTGCGATACTTTAACTCCCGATGCATCTGACACCAGGAGCACCAGGAACAGAAACAGGAAGCACAGATGTCGTTACAGATAGAGCCCTGCAGAGATCAAAGTGAAAACATATTTTGAGTTGTTGATTTAAAATCACATTACTTTTATGAAACAAGTCATGAGTAAAGTCAGGTTTACACGGCTCATACCTTGATTCCGTACTTGTTTCGAATGGCAACCCGGACAGACAGAGCTACTGGAGGCACAAAGAGAGGTATCCCACAGGTTGACATTTTAGCCGGGCAGTCACATAATGGGAGACAGTAGTTCTCCCCAAATCTTCTGGAAACTGTGCAGGTAAGGCACGGATAGCACCAGAAACCATAGCAGCCTATAAAAAAACACAGAGACTCTCATTAAAGTGATTCAGTAATAATTAATAAGCTTCTACAAATTATATCCAAAAAGTATTGATGCTTACATGTACTTGCGTTCTCAAAGCAGTCTAAGAGACCGCTGTCCCAGTCTGTCAGTGGTTGTTCTGCCATTTTACTTGTTGACGTGTTGAACTTGAGCCACAGGCCACGAAGTATGAAACTGCTAATAGATAAAAATCAGAGAATAAACTAGTCAAACAAGAGCATTATATACGGTCACATTTCACTTAAGCAGAAACCGTGTTTAAGCTTAATGAACCTTCAACCTTCACCTACAAATACACCTCCCCCCCATCACTGGACCATCATCACATGGACTACAAGTAAATCTTATCCTTCACAACAGACTTCCGAGCAGTAACATCAAAGGCATACCTTAACTATAAACTTCTTTTTAGCAGCAAGATTTTGTTTTGAGTTCTTTTTGAACTCAGTGAAGTGAAGAGAACCACAGGCATACTGCCCTAATGTCAACACGTATCTACATCACACCATACAAGAGATCATGTGTAGCACTTTTGTGTGTCTGTGTGATAACTGCACACATCATTGTGTGTGTAGGAGAGGAAGGGAGTGTCATTTACTGATGTTAATCTAAATGTGCGTGCATGTATTCATCATGCAAAATTCTGAGTCCCTTCAAAAACGGGGAAGTAACAACACTACACAACTGCCAGAACCTTCCGTATAGCTTAATGTGAATATGTGTAGAACATGGTGTGCACATGTGGGGGGGGACAGAGAGCAAGAGAGACTCCAATGCAGTGTAGAAAGTGTTGAAATAAACAGTATCCATGTCAGCTATCTGCCGTAAACTAACCTGAGAACAAAGTTTATTCGCTGTAAGCAGAAACTGTTTTAGTTTTTAAGCGCTGTTTACACATCAGCCAGCGTTTCATCAGAAGTCGTAACACAATTGTGTTCAAAATGGACATGGGTCAAATGGGCGTGGCTACATAAGGTGAATACCGAGTTTCTTTCTGCCGTTGCAATCACAAGATCATTTCCCACAGAGTTAAAGCTTGATTTTAGTTTTTCTCTCTCTCCTGTTTTATGTTGTGTGCAAAGACTAATACACCAACTGGATTGTATTTTCTTTGCATGATCACATATGTTTCTAACAAAACATCTGTTCCAAACAATTAGGTTGGAAATCAGTCATGTTTTCTGGATGGCACATATTATTGATGCAGAATAAGCTGAATGGTCTAATAACAGCCTGTTTCAAAAATGTTAAGGAGTAGAAATTAGAAAGATATTCATTCTAAATATGTACGTAGTAAAAGTTAAAAGTTGGAGCAAAGTCAAAAATACCCATCTCTGCAAGTGGAAAGTACAACTTCTCAAGTAAAGATTTAAGGTACTTAAACTTAATTTTCTTTTCTTGCCACTTTATGCCTCTGCTTTGCTACATTCCAGGTACTCAAATATGAGAACTGCCTTTTAATTAGTTGAGTGGTTAAAAAAAAAAAAAAAAAAAAAAAAAAGTAACGTGCATGTGTGTATAGGAGATTGTTTACTTGTTTTTTTGTTTGTTTTCCTCATCAAGCTTGTTTGGTTTATTTGAGACGTTGGCATGTGAGAAGAGAAGAGTTTGGAGAGAGAATGTTCTCTGAAGAAAAGAAAGTTTTTAAGATTCTCAAAGATAGAATGTGATTCCTTTGCTCTGACCATAAACTGCACTTGTTACCTTCTCAGCCAACAAAATTATTACCAAAGACCTTGAGAAAAAATACTAAAATAATGCAGATGATATTTCCATTAGATACATTTCTAGACAAATTAACAGAGTTGCTACAAGAATAAAAATGACATTTCATTCTAATCCAGATTATATTCTCATTATATATACTCATTTTCTCCATCAAATCGACATACAGGGCTATAATACAACAATATATATTGCATTGTAAATCTTTTAATTGTTTAGTCACACACAAGTCACATTAAGAGGTAACGAAGATGCTTTCGTTTACGATCAAACACTGTTGTGTGTGACGACTTTATAAAGAATAGAAAATCAAATAACTAAATGTGAACCTCATCATCATTATCCTCTTCATTTCACTGTTATTAGAGATATAAAATGTCTTGTTAAGAACAACTTACCTGAGTGAGCTGGACACCTTCTCAGCACCTCTGATGTCGTGACTGAATGAAAGGATATAGATTGAATAGAAAGTACCATCTTGTGCAGTTTGCATAAATCATGTTGTTGAACCTGACACTGTTGCCTCGGGGATAATGAAATGTAAATGCCCAGGCTGGTTCAGATCTTTGTACAGGTGAGGTGGTGTTTCCTGCTTCGGCTTTTCAGCCTGTCGTACCTCCACCACTGTTGTTAGATCAGGTGCAGGGTCGTCAGCTGGAAGCTACTGTTCGTAGATGTTGTTCATAGACGTTGTTTCACTGCCGATGTCACCCTGCTGTCCTGCTGCTGTCTTCACTGGGGTGTCGACTCACTCCCAACTGATGTCTTCCTTCCCGGTCAAAACCAGTAGCCCTTCCTCTGTCAGTGCCTTTGCATGTATATTTGTTTGGTTTTAGGAAGGAAATGTGTGTGTGTGTGTGTGTGTGTGTGTGTGTGTGTGTGTGTGTGTGTGTGTGTGTGTGTGTGTGTGTGTGTGTGTTTTAAATGTTTTTGACTTTGAGTTTTTGACCCTGATGTGCAGGTCATGGGAGCAACACAGTCAAATTTAGTTTAGTCGTTCATCTCATTTTGTTCAAATCAGTGATTATTTTTATTATTGACAGATCTGTGGGGTATTTCTTTCAACATCACTGATAAATGATCTGCTCTCTAAAACCAGGAAGTTGTGATCTGTAGCTTTAATTCATCACTAAGTCCTTAAATCTGTAGCAACTTTTTCGCATTTGTGATCAATGTTTAATCTGTAAATGTGATTGAATGTAATGTGTAAATGTGATTAAAAGAATTCAGTTTACAATTAGAATAGATTCAGATTTAGGTTTTACTGTTAATTATATGTTGCAACAAATGAAACAGCATAATTATCTGAAACAAATAAAAGTTCCCTCTCAGAACCAAACTGTCCAATTAGAAGACACTAATCTTTTTTTATTCTGCATTCATGATGACTGAGTTCGTGGTGACAGGAGCAGGTTGAGCAACTTGAATGGGCTGTGCGTTGACTGCAGTGTCTTTTTTTTTGCGATACTCTAACTCCTGATGCATTTGATACCAGGCGCACCAGGAACAGGCACAGGAAACTAAAATGTCCTTCCAGACAGAACCCTGCAGAGATCAAAGTAAAGAAATGTTTTTAGTTCTGAATTTAGCATCACATCACTTTTATACAACGTCATATGTAACATCAGGTTTACATGGCTCATACCTTGATTCTGTAGTCCTTTCGAATGCCGACCCGAATAGACAGAGCTGCCGGAGACGCAATGAGAGGTATCCCCAAGGCTGCTAATATAGCCGGGCTCAACATGTCACATAATGGGAGACAGTAGTCCTCTCCATATTCTCCAGAAACTGTACAGGCAAGGCACGGACAACAGCAGAAACCATAGCAGCCTAAAAAAACCACAGAAACTCTCACTAAAGTGGTTCACTGATAATCAATAAGCTTAACAAATTAAACCAAAAAGTACTGATGCTTACATGTGCTCCTGTTCTGGCAGCAGTCGTAGAGTCCACTGTTCCAGTCTGTCAGTGGTTTTTCTGCCATTTTACTTGTTGATGTGTTGAACTTGAGCCACAGGCTACAAACAACACAACCGGTAACAGATAGAAATCAGAGAATAAACTGGTCAAACAAGAGCAAATGTTCTATCTTGGAACATAGTTTTCATAATTTTACACAAGGTACGTCTTTTACCATATGATTCAAAATGTTCTTGTATCACATAGATATCCTTTATAAAAAATCTGAAATAACATTTTGCAACATAAGATGATCTCCTCCCTCTTGTCATGTCATAGAACCAAATTGGACAAATAAGTTTACTGTATTAAAAATTTGTTTGCAGAAACTATATTAAAGCTTAATGAACACATGCAAACCCCTCCCTATCATTCTAAGTAGTTCACACACAATTTGGCAAAACTGAATAATAAAAACCAAAAACGTTTGTTATACCGAACATATCAGATAATTCAGCTCAAATAGTCATAACCTGAAACTGTGTGAAAGATTTTTTTAAAGTCACTAGTGGAAAGTACGACTGCACGAAGCAGACTCACTGTGAAGAGACATTAAATGTCTTATTAAGAGCAAACTTACCTGAGTGAGCTGGACACCTCAGCACCTCTGAGGTCGTGATTAAATGAAAGGATACTCAGTGACACTGTGTGCATGTTACATAAACAATGTTGTTGAACCAGATTGTGGTACCACAGGGAAATGAAATGTAAATACCCAGATTTGCTCACTGATTGATTGTTTGTTTGTTTTTTGTTAGTGTGTAATGATACATGTCTTGTTCTTCCATTAAAGAAGAGAAATTTAGAAAAGTATGAAGACCAAATAAAATTGTTAGTAATAACAGTAGTAACATTTTCAAAGCTCAGTCCAAAGAAATATGACAACCTGTGCTGCTGACGTAAGACAAAAAAAAAAGAATTCTAGGTCTTTTCAAATGTCTTATCTATTCCAGGCACAGTCAATCTGACTTTTTAAGGACGTTTGAGGAAGTAGAGTACTTCTTTAATCCAGGCTGCATGTGTGAATATTTCTGATTTAAAAGTATTAGTCTCTTAGCCGGCAAAGTTGTGAATGTTATCAAGTCCTTATTGGCAGATGAGAGGTTATGTGGGACAAATTTCCCCCCAGATAAAAAATCTCAGACCAATATTCATTTAAAGAGGGATAGCTCCAGAACACATGTATATAATTTACTGGAGTTTGTCGACACTGATCCTCCACTGAGTGAAACTGTGTCTAGTGCAAAGGGAAGACAGTTCTCTGCCTAGTTCAGAGGGAGGATGTGGTTGGAAGTCCAGAGTTGGTGTGTGCAGGGGTCAGAAGGAGGAGGGAGGGCAAAGAGAGAGTTCAGCATCTTGACAGATTGGTGGATGAAGCTGTCTTGGCGTTACTCTCTTTACAGTGGCACCGCTGATGATTAGTGGAGCGTTCTGGGTGTGCACTTTTCTGAAGTCTATGACGATCTCCTTGGTCTTCTCCACGTTCAGGGAGAGGTTGTTGTCACTGCACCACTCGGCCAGGCAGCTTACCTCGCTCCTGTAGTGCGTCTCGTCGCCATTGCTGACATGACCCACCACAGTTGTGTCATCTGCAAATTTGATAAAGAAGTTTGAGCTGTGTGACTGTGTACAGTCAGCAGAGTGAAGAGGAGGGGGCTCAGCACACATCCTTGGGGGGCCCCTGTGTTCAGTGATGTGATGCATGACTAGACGTCCGAAGCACTTCATGAGGATGGGGGTGAGTGCAACTGGACAGTAGTTGTTGAAGCAGGAGGGAGACGATTTCTTCGGCACAGGAATGATGGTGGAGCCTTTGAGGCATGTGGGGACAACAGTCTTGTCTTTGCCTTTGACTTTTGAGTTTTTGACCCTGGTGTGCAGCTTATTGTAACAACAGGAGGAGGTAAAGTAAACTTGACTGTGTTTAATGGTTCATCATGTGCTGTTTGTTTATGACTTTGACTCCTCCTTGTGGTGACGTTGATAAAGATGCATGATGAAACAGCAAATATATGCAGATTAAGAACATGTACTGGTGTATAGTTTCTGTTAATCAAAAGACAAACTAAAATTATTCAATATCATTCAATCAGGTTTTATTTTATTTAACCTCTCTTCTTCTGTTGCATTTTTGCTTGTATAGGGACTCTAAAGTGACAGTTGTTAGGCATGAAGATTATTTCTCCCATGCATGGAGCACTTTGACTGAAGCACAATGAAATTTTATTGGACAGAGATCAATGGTTTTTTCATTACTGACAGATCTGCAGGTTATTTCTTTCAACTTCAATGGATTAATCATCTGTTCTATAAAACCAGGAAGCTGTGATCTGTAGCTTTAATTCAACACCAAGTCCTTGAAGCTGCGATAACTTCTTCATGTGCTGTGTTGTCTCTGACCAACAGTCAAAAACCCAAAGATATTTACTTTATTATAATGTGGAATAAAGAAAAGCTGATCTTGTTCACTTAACTTTAGATGCACATAAAATATTATGATAGAGAACAGGGTTCGTCTCAGAGGTGTAAAAGAAAATGCTCTTTTTGTTCAAAAAATCTGCGTATTCGAAATTCAGAACCATTTTGACATTTTTATTTCAGTATTCTGTGCCACAGCAGCACAAGACAGACCATACACCAGCTGATAAAGTGTAGTTATTGTGATGTGTTTTGTCATTTTTCTAGAAGTTGATGATTTGACATGAACATAACTAATGATGGATAAATCTCAGAAAACTTGCCATCAGGAGGAGGCTTTTGAGTGCGGTGGCTAATAAGGGTCAAATGCACTGCAACGACTCTATGCATCTCAGTTAAAGAAAACAGCTTCGACTACAGAAATGACACAAATATACAAACACAAACGCAAGGCACAAAACAGGAACGTGGTGCAAACAAAAAACTCTCTGCAAGAAATAAAGACATAGGCATCATCATGAAAGTTTCTACAAATACGGAAACAATGCAAACCAAGAAATCTACAAATATAAAATGCTGAAAACCTGCAGAGGGCGCTGTCAGCATAACATTGAGCTGTTAGGCTGAGAGTTTGATGCAAACCAAGAAAACATCAAATACAATGGCTCTCTCATAGGTCTCTCCATTGTGCTGCCACGCTCAATGGAGAGAACTATGATCTGTTGTGTAACTGTGTAACTGTTATGATGAGAGCAGCCTTATATTTGCAGATGTTTTCTTGGTTTGCATCATTTCTGTATTTGCAGCACATTTTATGATGATGCATCAAACTCTCAGCCTAACAGTTCAATGTTATGCTGACAGCGCCCTCTGCAGGTTTTCAGCATTTTATATTTGCAGATTTCTTGGTTTGCATTGTTTCCATATTTGTAGAAACTTTCATGATGATGCCTATGTCTTTGTTTCTTGCAGCGAGTTTTTTGTTTGCACCACGTTCCTGTTTTGTACCTTGTGTTTGAGTTTGTATATTTGTGTTGTTTCTGTAGTTGAAGCTGTTTTCTTTAACTGAGATGCATTGAGTCGTTGCAGTGCGTTTGGCCCTTGTCGGCCACCGTATTTGAGTGTGTTGAGCAGGCTGCGTGTTGATCACGATGGCATTTTTTATTGCAATATTTTAACTCACGGTGCACGTGACACCAGGAGCACCACACACAGAAACAGGAAGTTGCAATGTCCATACAGAGAGAGCCCTGTATTAGTATATAAAATCATAATCGCAACAAGCAGGAAGAAAAATCATAGGGATTGGTTTACATTTTTTTAAAACAATAAATAGATAAGCAATAAGTTGTTACCTCTATACCATATCTGTGTCGTATGGCAACCCTCATGGCCAAGGTTACTGGAGGCACAAACAGAGGTACGGCTGGGCTGAACATGTCCCATAGTGGGGAACAACGGTTTTCACCAAATTGTCCTGAAACTGTGCAGGCGAGGCACAGAGTCTTAGAATTAGTGGAATATGATTCAAGTTGGTTTATGCAGCTGTAAAAAGTCATGTAAAATGTCATCTTAATGTTAAATTGTGATGGAGTTTTTTTTTCTTACAAGAGGACATGTCACCATAAAAGTTAATGAAGTTAGAGTGCCACTTTCCCATTTTCTAGTGTTTGAATTTAACACTGAATATGTTAACACACAAATCCTGTCAAAATGAAGTTGAACACATCCTGAAGAGTAGATGAACATGTTATCTTCATTTCACTGTTAATAGAGATGTAAAATGTCTCAAACTTACCTGAGTGAGCTGGACCCTTCTCAGTACCTCTGAGGTATTGACTTAAACCTGAATGTGGTACCACTGGGAAATGAAATGTAAATGCTTAAGCTGCATCATAGAAGTGTTTATTTGTTTTTTTAGGAAGGACATCTGTCCTGTAGAATATGCACACACTTCAGAAAAAAAGATGTTTTACTTCACTGTCTGACATTAGAGTAAAAATGTTCCTGTTTTAGGTCAGTTTGGATCACTAAGAAAATGTATATTTGTTAAATTTCAGAATAAAGGCAGACACATTTATAGAGAGTTTTGTATTAATTTCATCAAAGTCAGAAGTTTGCACACACCTTTAAACTATTTAACTTGGACCAAACATTTCTGGAATCCTTCCACAAGATTCTCACAATAGTTTGCAGGAATTGTGGCCCATTTCTCTTGACAGAACTGGTCTGACTGAGTCAGGATTGTAGGCCTTCAGGCTCACACATGCCTTTTCGGTGCTGCCTATTGATTGAGGTGAAGACTATGCTACCATAACTCTAAGACCACTTTTTAACTAATTTGGAGGTACAGTTTGTTTGGGGTCATTGTTCATTCAGAAGACGAATTTGCTCCCAAGCTTTAACTTCCCAGCAGATATCTTCAGATGTTGCTTTAATAAATCTACATAATTTTCTTTCCTCATAATGTGATCTACTACTGTGAAACGCTGGCGCATTTCCCTTCTGCAGCAAAGCAGCCTCAGAACACGATTCTGCCACCTCCATGCCAAATTCTCCAAATACAACATTGATCATTGTGACCAAATCTCCGAATATTAAGATCGTTGAATGTATTCTGGCTTTACTATGGTGGTTTTGAAGCAATGGCTTTTTCCTTGCTGAGTGGCTTTTCAGCTCATGTCAGTATGTATACATATGTACATAACATGATACTGTCTTACTGGTTTCAGCCAGAATCTTCACAAGGTTTTTTGCTGTTGTTCTGGGGTTGATGTCGCATCAAATTGCATTTATCTGTCACTTAAATCTCATTTCCACACTGAGCAGTATGATGGCTGTTTATTTTAATGGTGTTTTTACTTGCATATTATTGTTTGAGCAGATGAACATGGGACCTTCAGGCATTTGGCATTTAGGATAAAACAGAGTTTAACACAGAATAAATTTGTTTGATAAGTTTGATAACTTGAATTAGAATTGTCATTGTTTTGTTTTAGATTTTTTTACATGAAGCTTTCGGTCACGCTTTTACAAGTTATGTGGTTCATCACATGTTGTGTTGGAAGTTTGAAAGTTTATGACTATGACTCCTCCAAGTGGTGACATTAGCCGGCTTCACACTGTTGGGCCAAAGCCAGTCTAACTGAGGCGTGCCGGGACTAATTGCTTTAACACCGTCTTGAGCTGGTGCTAACTGGTGCCACCTCGGGGCTGTCTCAGGACCACTAGATCCACATTTCTGACTTGGGGCTATAGGCAGGGTCAAGGTTAAGGTGTCTTCGCTAAATTATTCCTGCTAGTGTGTTTTATTATGTCAACTGCTACATCTCCTAAGGGTGGAATCCTTTAGAGAACTAGCATGGGATACGCAACTTTCTGCTAACATGTTGCAGTGTTGTCTTTGGCAATTCCTCACCAGTGTGAAGCCGGCTACTGATGAAAATCTATCATTCTGATCTATCATTTTAGTAAACTCATCATCATTGGGTTATATACTATAAACAAAAGTCTAATCTGTGGTGGGGCGTTTCAAACAGAAGCTACATAAAAACTGAAGGTTGTTTCAAAGTTTTTATAAACTTTTTATATGTCATATTTACATCATTAAGTAAACCTGCATTGTACAGCCTCAGGGAGCAGTTAGGAACCAGACCATCACATTACTGATCATTGGTAGTTGCAGCTCTAAAGTCCTGGGTTGAGTGATAGTTATACATCAAATACACAAAAACAGCAAAAAGTAGAGTAGCACATATCAAGATATTAAAAATCTCCTCAGTGACTAAGGTGAATAATTCTATGCTAATCAATGATTGTTTTCATTATTGACAGATCTGCAGGTTTATTTTATTTAACTGATTAATGATCTGCTCTATAAAACCAGGAAGCTGTGATCTGTAGCTTTAATTCATCACTAAGTCCTTGAACCTGCAGTAGCTTTTTCACATTGTGATTAATGTTTAATTTGTAAATGATTAAGAGAATTCAGTTTACAATTAGAATAGATTCAGATTTAGGTTTCACTGTTAATTGTATGTTGCAACAAATGAAACGGCATCATTATCTGAGACGAATAAAAATTTCCTCTTAGGACCAAACCATCCAATGGAAAGTCACTAATCTTAGCAAGCATTCATGACGACTGTGTTCATGGTGACAGGAGCAGGTTGAGCAACTTGAATGGGCTGTGCGTTGACCACAGAGGGTTTTTTCTTGCGATACTTTAACTCCCGATGCATCTGACACCAGGAGCACCAGGAACAGGCACAGGAAGTTATAATGTCCTTACAGACAGAACCCTGCAGAGATCAAAGCAAAGGAATGGTTTGACTTGTGAATTTAACATCACATTTATGAAACATGTCATGTGTAACATCAGGTTCACATGGCTCATACCTTGATTCTGTAATGCTTTCGCATGCCAACCCGAATAGACAGAGCTGCCGGAGGCGCAATAAGAGGTATCCCAAAGGCTGCAAATATAGCCGGGCTGAAGATGTCACATAATGGGAGACAGCAGTTTTCCCCAAATTCTCCAGAAACTGTGCAGGCAAGGCACGGACAACACCAGAAACCATAGCAGCCTAAAACAAATACAGAGTAGGACAAACGCTCAGTAAAGTGATTCAGTGTTAATTAACAAGCTTCTAAAAATTAAATCCAGAATTTATTGATGCTTACATGTATTCACATTCTCGCAGCAGTCACAGAGTCCACTGTTCCAGTCTGTCAGTGTTTTTTCTGCCATTTTACTTTTTGATGTGTAAAACTTGAGCCACAGGCCACAAACAATGAAACTATTAAGTTAGAAACCAGAGAATAAACTGATAAAAACAAGAGCACTACAGACAAATGTTCTATCTTGGAACATAGTATTCATAATTTTCCACTAGGTCTGTCTTTTACCACTAATTCAGTGGAATCATATGACTCAAAATGATCTTGTTCCACATATTTATCCTTTACAGAAGATTTGCAAGACAATTTGCAAAACTTGTGAGAAACTGATTTCATGCTCTCCTCCTCCTTGATTTCATAGAAAATCTGGACCAGAAACAAATAAGTTTACTGTAGTAAATATTTGTTTAATATATTTTCCACCAACAAACTGCAGCCTGTCTGTTTATGTGTGAAATGAGGAAATGTCAATACTACACAAACTGCAGTTTTAGAGTAATAACAAGCTGATGGTGTTGTTTTAACTCGAACACACAAATATTTCTTTTTGTTACATGTCCCCTTCCACTGAAGCAGAAACTATATTTAAACTTAATGAACACTTTCCAACCTGTAAACGTGCACCCTCCCCATCATTCTGTGAACATTTCAGTAGTTTACACAGACCAATTTGGCAAAACTGAATAATAAAAACCAGAAACACTGGTTATAGAGAACATATCAGATAATTCAGCTCAAGTAGTCATAAACTGAGGCTATGTATATGAAAGAAATGCTTTAAAGTCACTTATGGAAAGTACAACCACTTAAGGAATTTTAAGGAACTTCTAAAGTTGATTCTTTTCTTTATATGTTACTCTAATGATCCCTCCTCATCTTTATCTTCATTTCACTGTTATTAGAGATGTAAAATGTCTTGTTAAGAACAAACTTACCTGAGCAAACTGGACACCTTCTCAGCACCTCTGAGGTTGTGAAAAACTGAAGAAAGGATACACAGGGACACTGTCTGCATGTCACATAAACAATGTTGTTGAACCAGAATCTGGTACGACTCAGAAACGAAATGTGAATGCACAGGAGCTGGAGAATTTATTGTTTTCTGACACAGTATTCAGGACTACGTTTTATTTCCGGAAGCAACAGTTCTGGAACTTAAATGTTGAACTGATCATATTGAAACTGATCATCTGTGACAGTAAATTTATCATTAAAGTAATCTTAGTAAACTCATCATCATTGGGTTATATACTATAAACAGAAGTCTAATCTGTGGTGGGGCGTTTCAAACAGAAGCTACATAAAAACTGATGGTTGCTTCAAAGTTTTTATAAACTTTTTATATTTCATATTTACATCATTAAGTAAACCTGCATTGTACAGCCTCAGGGAGCAGTTAGGAACCAGACCATCACATTATTGATCATTGGTAGTTGCAGGTGTAAGGTACTGGGTTGAGTGATAGTTAAACATCAAATACACAAAAACAGCAAAAAGTAGAGTAACACATATGTTTTAACTTGTGAATTTAACATCACATTTATGAAACATGTCATGTGTAACATCAGGTTCACATGGCTCATACCTTGATTCTGTAATGCTTTCGCATGCCAACCTGAATAGACAGAGCTGCCGGAGGAACCCTGTCTAAAACAAATACAGAGTGGGACAAATGTTTAGTAAAGTGATTCAGTGTTAATTAACAAGCTTCTACAAAATAAATCCAGAATGTATTGATGCTTACATGTATTCACATTCTCCAGTTCAGCAGTCACAGAGTCCACTGTTCCAGTCTGTCAGTGGTTTTTCTGCCATTTTACTTGTTGATGTGTAAAACTTGAGCCACAAGCCACAAACAATGAAACTATTAAGTCAGAAACCAGAGAATAAACTGATAAAAACAAGAGCATTACAGGAAAATGTTCTTGGAACATAGTATTCATAATTTTCCACTAGGTCTCTTACCACTAATTCAGTGGAATCATATGACTCAAAATAATCTTGTTCCACATATTTATTCTTTACAGAAGATCTAAAATGACAATTTGCAAAACTTGTGAGAAACTGATTTCATGCTCTCCTCCTCCTTGATTTCATTGAAAATCTGGACCAGAAACAAATAAGTTTACTATAGTAAATATTTGTTTATTATATTTTCCACCAACAAACTGCAGCCTGTATCTGTTTATGTGTGAAATGAGGAAATGTTGTGTGTGTGTGTGTGTGTGTGTGTGTGTGTGTGTGTGTGTGTGTGTGTGTGTGTGTGTGCACGTGCAAGTCATGTGAGCAACACAGTCAAGTTTGTACAAGTTAAGTGGTTCATCATGTGCTGTGTGAAAAGTTGGAAAGTTTCTGACTTTGGCTCATCCAAGTGGTGACACCGATAAAGACACACGATGAAACAGAAAATATACACTGCCTGGCCACCTGATGAAGTGATGCCTAGTGACTACTGTAGCCTGTGGGGCACTGCTATGATCTGGGGTTGCTGCAGTTGATCACGTCTGGGTTCATCAACATTATGTACCCAAAGAATGAGGTCAGCTGACTACCTGAATATACTGAATGACCAGGTTATTTTTTCTTCCCTGATGGCGTATTCCCATAAGCTGGAGAAGACTTTGTGCAGTGGTCCGACTCCTCCCATCATCAATACAAGATCTTGGTGAAAAATTAATGCAACACTGGACGGAAATAAATCTTGTGACACTGCAGAAATTTATTGAAAAAATGCCACAGTGAATGTATGCCCTAATCAAAGCTAAAGGTGGTGCAATGAAATATTAGCGTGTGACCTTTTATTAGTGTATTATATATTATATATAAAGAGGAGCAGGTGGGGTGAAAACCACGGAGCTCTGTCAGTGACTGGAGAAAATAATCTTATGGTATTTTGTTCAAATCAGTGATTGTTTTCATTACCAACAGATCTGCAGGTTATTTCTTTCAAATCTACTGATTAATCATCTGTTCTATAAAACCAGGAAGCTGTGATCTGTAGCTTTAATTCATCACCAAGTCCTTGAAGCTGCGATAACTTCTTTATATGTTGTGTTGTCTCTGACCAACAGTCAAAAACCCAAAGATATTTACTTTATTATAATGTGGAATAAAGAAAAGCTGATCTTGTTCACTTAACTTCAGATGCACATAAATAATAGTATGTTAGTAGTAACAGGGTTTTTCTCAGAAGTGTAAAAAAAATGCACTTTTTGTTCAAAAAGATTGTTTATTGGAATTTCAAAACCTTTTACCAAGAAGTAATGAATGTAGGAAAATACAATATGTTTGAATGTTTTTTTTTTTTTTGTTTTTTTTGTACTGTGTTGACATATTTTATTTCAGTATTCTGTGCCACACCAGCACAAGACAGATCATACACCAGCTGATAAAGTGTAGTTATTGTTGTGGGTTTGGATTATCACATAGCAAAAAAAATTTAAATTGATTTAACATGAATATAACTGATGATGGATACATCTCAGAAACTTTTGAAGCCAGCAGGAGGGCCATGTTGAGGGTGTTGAGGGGGGGGGACATGTTGAACGGGCTGTGTGTTGATCACAGTGGTGGTTTTCTTGCGATATTTTAACTCACGATGCATGTGACACCAGGTGCACCACACACAGAAACAGGAAGTTGCAATGTCCTTACAGAGAGAGCCCTGCAGAAAAAATGATGTATAAATGATCTGTTTGTGTTTATTTGTTGTTGTTTTTTTGTTGTTTTTTTTCGTTTGTTTTGTTTTTTTTTTTTTTTTTTACTGTATTCTGCAATTGCCTTAAAATCCCTGCAATATATTGGCAATAAGCAGGAAGAATAATCAAAGATATAGGTTAGAATTTTTTGAAACAATACCAGCCACATTTAGTTTGTCTTACTAAGATCACTTAAACCTTATATTAAATAAACAGTAGTTGTTCAAAATTCTATGTAAAATATTCCCACATACCTCTATACCATATCTGTGTCGAATGGCAACCCTCATGGCCAGTGTTGCAGGAGGTGCACACAGAGGTATCCCACAGGCTGACATTATGGCCGGGCTGCATATGTCACATAGTGGGAGACAACGGTTTTCACCAAATTGTCCTGAAACTGTGCAGGCGAGGCACGGACAGCACCAGAAACCATAACAGCCTGACAGAAAAAAAAACAGACAGAGTGTTAGAATAGTGGAGTATGATCCGAGTTTCTTCATGTAACTGTAAAAATGTAAAATATCATCTTAATATTTTTTATTCTTACAAGAGGACATGTCATCACAACAGTCCAATAGGTTAGTGTTCCACCTTGCCATCTTCTAGTGTTGGATTTTAACACTGAACCTGTTAACACACACAAATCCATTTAAAATGAGTTTGAACACATCCTGAAGAGTCAGTGAATAAGTTCACTGACTCTTCCTACATGTTAATGATAATTTAAATGGTGCTGTTTTGTTATTGGTGTGAATCATGAGTCTCTAGTGAGAAACTATCTTTACTGTTTAACAGTGGGTTCAGGACACACCTTTAAATTGGTGGTTGCTGATTATTCTCAATATATTAGTTATATCCAGTTAACACATTTATAATCTGTTTATAATTTCTGCATCAAGAACAACCACAACAGCAGCAAAGTCTCTACGGTATAATTTATTGGTATTTCATTTATTCATTGGCATTGGCAGCTGAAGTGAATCAGCTTCCTTTTAATCTGTAACAAATCTGCATAAATAACCAATAAAACCTCACTAATACTTACCACTGTCTATTTAATATAAATTACATAAATTATATACATTTTTTACTGCAGTTTTAGTATGTAGTGTTTATTATAAATGTTCTGTTTTGCTGGATATTAGGTTTAACTTGTACAACAAACAGATCAAGATATCATATATCTTCTTTGATTTAAAAAAAAAAAACAGATTTTAATTTTTATGAGAAATTGAAAATCTTACCTGATAAGTGGAATGATTTGTTGTTACTGGAGAAAGGCGAAGAAATAATATGGCTTGTGTGAGGAATGGCATCTTATACACTTTGAGAGGCGGAGGCTCAAACAATGTTGCAGAACCGGAAGCAAAGGAGGAGGGAAAACTAACAAAACAAACATGTCCGAAGGATGGCCTTTTACTTCAGAACAGGTGTGGCAAACTAGTCACACACTAACATGTAAAAAATCCCACTCTTTGGTACAGCAATGGTTCATTTAATCAAAAATGTACTTACAAAAAATAAGTGCGGTCAACAAAATGAATGAACTCACAATTTGGAACAAGCTCTTTCAGTGTAATAACATGTAACTGGATCATTATCACTGATGTATCAACAGTCAGCAGCATTTTTGTTGTAGCTGGTGAAAATTGGGGTAATTTTACCAACTGTGTGGAAAATACATCTCTGGCTATATATTTTTGAGGCTCTTCAAGGCTTTAGTGGCCATTTATCTTATGTGTTTACCTCACATTTTGTAATAGTAAGAAGCTTCTTGTTGAGAAATCATCAGTCACCAACTGACACATTTGTTAGACTTTTTAACGCCAGTTTGCTTTGGCATCATCTCACCAGAAGTTTATTCAAACACATCAATTATAATGATATCATTTAAGTCACAATGTTACATGTATATTTTGGCATGAAATTGTGTTTGTGTGTTCATCTGCTCAGACAACATAATGAACAACAACTTCTGACTCATCTGTCATGTCCCAGCCTTTCTCCTCATCTCTGGAGACTTTGTCTATATTTTTTATATAAACTATTTATTTATTTTCTGTTAACATATTGTCATGATTTTTTAAAGCTATCAAACAGATAAATTTCCCCTTGCTGGGACAAATAAAGTATATTCTATTCTAAAGATCACAGTTTAGGTTAAAATGGCCGTCATCATCATCATCATGCTTATGATAATAAACATATGGCAATGACTCAAGTTCAAAGGAACCAGTGACTCATGGCATATTACAAAATGAACTGCTTGTTTGCCAAGTCTTTTTTTAACCCATCCAACTTCCTTGTCCTTTTAAGTAAATGATTTTGTTTCATTTTATCTTTATGTGTCCCAGAGTTGTGACCCCTCCAGACATCACAGTAGTTAAGACATGAGTGAGTGAGGTACAATTTTGTGTTGTTGTGTGGATAAATGACTTTGACTCTTTACAATGCAGATAATACATTTTTTTTATTTTTTTTATTTTTTTTTGTTTATCCAACATTGATTGTGTGGCCTTATCTTTTTTAAAATTATCTATTTACTTTTTAGACAAGACAGTTTACATCTTTGACATCTTTTGACAGTTTACATACGCATGAGCTGTACTTATTTTCTCATCTTCTTTAGGACTCAGTTTTTCTATGTTTGCACTGTCTTGTCACTTGTCTTTGTGCTGGGTAGTGGGGCGGACAAACAGGTTTTCTATTGTGTCATGACTTCAACATGGGTGAAAGGACGATTACACTCTCACATTTAATTTTCAAGTCAATGGGCGAAGTAAACAGTAATCAAAAATACAATATAAATCCAAATTACGTGAAATGTTTTGCAGCATCTTTGCCACAAAGTGTCTACAAACATGTTTTTTTTTTAAGGTCTGAAGGACATTTACAGTTTTCTGATAATGATGTTGTGTTTGTGATTTTATTGTTGCAGCTGAGAGAAATATGTTGTCAAACTCACTTGATTGGTCTTGGCATTATAAACTCAAGTGTTGCTGTCACTTGTGCTCCCATGTTTGCAGTGGTTTGGATGATGATTAACATCCCTGGCATGTTGGCATCTTAACATGAACACAACTTAAGTTCAAATGAATGGGTGAACTGAAGTGTTTCTAGTGTCACATCCACATGTTTGGATTTAAATGCAAGAATATTAAAGATCTGAAATGACACATGGTGGAAATATACACTGATCAGCCACAATATTAGATCAACCTGCTTTACATCGTGTAGGTCTCTTTTGTTCCATAAAAAAAGCCCTGATGTGTCACTGTGTTTCCTGTGGCAGCGAGTCAAAGGCAGCAGATTTGATCTCTTTGAACTCAGCCTCTTTATGACATTTATTCTTTCTCGTGTGTGCGTGCGTGCATCTGAGTGTGAGAGAAAGATCTGAAACAAAGTTTTAGGTATGATGTAGTTGTAGTTGTCAACATAACTTTCTGATGAATGTCAAGAGCCAAGACTTCCCAGCAGAACATTGCATTGACATGAGATGGCGATTGTTGTTTACTTCTCCTGTCAGTAGTTTTAATGTTTTCATTTCTAATTGTTGTAATGTTGAATGTATTGTCTCAAATTAGGACTGTTATAAAATTAACAATAATGTGTGTGTGTGTGTTAAGTTTTAACATAGTTTTAACATTTTCTGGCATTTTGCTTGTTCTTTTTCAACATTATAATGTTTGAACAATCATTAGATATAGTATAATAAAGGTTTAGTTTAGTCTGGATATTTTAAAAAGAAAAAAGTAGAAGCAGATAAGTAGCAAGAAGCAGCTGAGTGCTCCAACAACATGTGTAAATTGAGGCTTGAGATATTTTTTTTCTTTTTGCTCTTTCATGCTGTGGGCCTCTCAACATACCTTTCTCTTTACCTTAATTTTACAAAAATGTCTTATTTGTCCAAAGTGAGGACATATATATCTTTAGGCACCAAAAGTGTTAAGACTATTCTTTGGAAAAACTGATATTTTAATATAATATTATTCTAACTAATTATAAGTATTGTGATGGAAATTAAATCCACAATGATTTCATACTTTCATCTACACCTTATTAATGTATTAAATTCCCCACATTTCTGTGTTTCTCATGATGGTTGAATACATTACACAGATTCAGAAATGAGTTTTTAATTCACAGCCAATTTAAATGTCTTGTGCACAAAGTTCCCAAAGGCATAAAAAACCACAACCTTTCATCAACCAGGCAACTTTAAAATGATGCATATATCTCCATCTACTGGTCTGTGGTGGAAAGTGACAGCATTAAAATATTCTGCTGTGTAACATAACTTAGACATTACTCAAGCAGAGGTAGGAAGCATCTGTTGAGTGCTCCACTTAATACCAGTTATCTATAGTTAGATTTATATCAGGATGTCCTGACCATATCTATTTCAATGTAAAAACACCCAACTAGTGTCTCTGATTCAGAGGTGCTGTCACATTACATTTTCCTTTGTGAAGAAAAGGACCCCCCACCCCCCTGCACTGTAACACTGGAACTGCAGGTTATTCTGTGGATGTCACCTTTTCAAAAGTGGTTGTTGTTTCCGTTGGTGTTCTTTCAAGAAAAAGACATTAATTCACAGTTTAAAAGAATATAGTTTCAGTAAAGAAAACTGTTCATTTATGAAATGCTGTGAAGTGTGTGTATCTTTTAAAAACACACAATTTCCTCATGCAAAAGAATAAGACTTTGTTAATGTTTTTTTCTTGGCCAGTTGTTTCGGCACCACTGTTTCCAGTAGCCTCCTCACTAGATCCAGCCGCCCCGTCCTGATCAGAGCCCTGGATAACTCTGTGACCTCTTCTGTGTGAGTTCTGTAAAGGCACCTCAGCTCTGCCTTCACAACATCCTTAGGGTACTTCTCCTCTGCCTTTTGTACCCACGTCTCCAGCTGGGTGATGGCAGTGTTAGGTTCAGGGCCTCTCTGCATGAACAGAGCCAGCAGGGCCTGTAGGAGGCAGCGTAGGGCTGTGGTGTCTGTGCATCCTGGCATTTCTAACTCCACAGCTTGTTTGAAGCAGTCTGCTGCATTATGCTCCTCGCCTTTCAGCAGGAGGCAGCGCCCTCTGAGCACATGGAGATCTGGTAAACTGTCACCCAGCTCACACTGTAGGGCTTGGGACAAACTCACCAATGCACTATTGACTGCTCCCTCATCGACCAAAAGGCTCTCTTGGAGTGCATCTACACCCATGTAGTAGTACACCTAAAGAGGAAGACATGGATCTGAAAACTCTGCTGCTGTAAAGAATATATCCATCTTACTCCTTATTTGTCAATGCTTTTACCTGTGCCATCTCTAGGTGAGTTCGCAGACATGGACGCACAGCCAGGACCTTGTCCAAGTCTTTTCTGGCCTCAGTTAGCCTCTGTCGGTCTGGGATTCCACCTAAACCGTACTTTGCCTTCTCCAGTTCTCTGACGTAGAGCATCATATTAATCTAAAAAGGAACAAATTCATAAATATTTGTACTTTACGGCATTTTGTTAACCCCCTATCTCATCAACATATAATATTTTTATTCCACTGTTTGAATTACAAACATTCTTAGCATCTTTCAACCGGTTTCAGTTCGTTCAAATTCTCAGGCATTAAAGGGATTTCACATGGTAATCGACTGATGCTTGGTTGGCATTGGTGTTGGCACTGACTCGGTGCACTTTCATCTATGGTACCTTAGAGCGGGTGCAGTAAGCCTGCCAGTTGAGCTCTGGATCTGGCAGCACATTTAGTGCCATGTTGCTGATCCCTGTAGCCATTTCATGTTTCCCCAGCTGAAAGAAGACCTTGGCCAGAAGGTTCAGGATGAATGCATCGTCACTGGCCATGTTTATCGCCTGAAGACACAGAACAGTTGTATGTTATGGTGGAGCTTATATAGGGTCTGGGTTTCTGTTTGCTGTTGGCATCGTAAATCTTTAGAATTGAAAATGACTAGTGATTAGTGCATTACTCTGATCTACTTATGTGTGAGTATTTCGAAAGTATGTTGGAATAAGATGTACTAGAGTGCATTTACTACTACTACAGTGTACCTATAATATGTGAACATAAACCAGTAATGAACTGGACAAATACTGCAAGTCTTTAAATTAAAATATTAAAATAAAATATTTTTGAGTAAAACATTTGGCAGTGTCCAAGAAACAGATTACATCAGCTGTGAAGGAACTGTCAAATTAAGCTAGTTGACCAAATGGTGGGCGTTATGGCCTTAACCAATCAAATTCAAGTTACAGAGTTACAGAAGAACACACAATAATTAAAAGCATTGATAAGCTCTGATAAAAGCTTTTAGAGAGTAGCCAGATGAATGATAGTTATTGTATTTATTGGACTCAGGTCTGACAACACTGTGAATCACATCTGTCAAAATGCAACAAATTGCAAATTGCTATAGGCAACCACTACTAGCACATTCTGTTGCTAATAACAACTACTGTTACCAACACAACACAAAAAATGCCATAGGAGCAGAATTTGAAGTTAAGTAACATAAATTCATATATATATATATATATATATATATATATATATATATATATATATATATATATATATATATTATTGCCTATTATTACTTACAGTTCCATAACAGGACAGAGGGTCAGTGGCAGAGTATCCACAGTCATGTACAGACATGGGCACAGTGGTAAACTCTTCCTTCCTCTCCAACATGATACCAATGTAACACCAGGTCAGAGCTGAGGACAGAGATCAGATGTTTATTTCTTGGAGCAGATTTTGCTGTTTCCCTCTAGACTGAAGAAATTGTTGTAAATTCATCACCTCCAGTGGAATTCAGTGGGATGTAAGAATTATTATCTGCTTGTATTTACCTTTATGTTGTGTTTTCTCAGATTCAAGTGTTTCTTTAAGAAGTTTCAGTCCTTTGTTGTAGTGTGAGAGTCTGGAGTATTCTGAGTCCTCTTTGGTCTTTACAATGTCATCTAGTCTGCAGGGAGAGAAGACGTTGGTTAACATAAAACATTAAATAGTGTTTTATCGGTTTTTGGTCAAAATGTTGTGATGTAGATTTTTTTTTTACCTTACATAGATGACTGCCATCTTGAAATACCAGCTTCGCTTTTCCTCTATTGGTATCTGGAAAACATTGTTTTTAATGAGTAGAATCACATTTACTGTACAGAACATAAAGCATCTGCTTACAGCTGCTAATGACAACAGTTTTGCAGCTGTGTCAATGTCTATTGATCCCCCCCTGTCTTTGATTTGGAGGAGGATTTTGTTTTCTATCCTTTCTACTGTGGGCTGAGTTTTAGACTAAAAAAATACTCTGAGTGCAACAATAACTTCAGCAAGATGTTGTAGGGCAGATGAGTCATGGGAGACCAGTGAATTGAAGCATAATGTGGCTACCAAAACTGCATGATTAAAGGACCCAGCAATAAAATCCCAGGGCAGTTATGAGTCACCGAATGATGTGTATGGACTCATCATCTACCCAGTCATTGTTTCAGTGCTCCTCCTTAAAATCCTGAGCTGTTATACAGACATTTACAAGTTTATTCTGAGCTTTACACCATGTGTTTTTTCCCTCTCACCAGGTGTCCCCCATAGTCCAGGGCTTTGTTGTACAATGTCAGTGCTGCAGTCAGCCTCTCTCTCAGGTCATCTTCTCTGTCCAGTTCCACATCATATGGATAAACATAGGCCTGTTCAGCCAGGCAACGGGCCGCAAGTAGTCTGGTCTCCTCCTGAGCAGCCTCACCACCATCTATACCCATGAGGTGAGACACTTTCTCCACACACTCCCCAGCATCCAGTTCTCTACCCAGTTTATCATACACATAACCCAGGTTGGCCCAGGCGTTGAGGTTCCCAGGGTCTTCTTTACAAATGTTTCTGAAAAGCCAAGATAAACAGTGATAGAGGTTTTAAAAAGATGTTCTATAAAGATCTTGAACACTGAGGGAGTTTAAAAATATACCACGATGTACATCATTCTTTCATTTACTATAATTTATTGAAATAATACATTTATCATGGCTTGTCTTTACTTGATTGGTTGGTTGGTCCAACATTTTTTATCATTTCTCACTGAATAGACAAGTAAAACACATTCATGGTTCACTGAGAATGAACCCCACTGACAATAATAATCTTCTGAATTTTCTTTTTGCGCCACTATTGGGCTGAAAATATTCCTCAGGACATCATCAAATCATTTTGTTGGTCCGGGTACTTTTCAAAACTTGAATTTGTCTCATTCTTTGCTTACAAAACTATTGTTATTCACATCAGCCTTACAGAGCTGCTAGTGTGGCTAATAACTGGTGTCTTAGTGCAGTACACATGTGATTCTATGATGAGATAAAATCTTGCAGAAGGAAAAAGGAAATACAAAAACAGATGCATACTTTACATATAAGGGGTGTCCTTAAATAAAAAAGTATCATGTGTCATTTATGAGTATCTTCTGTATGTAGCATTAAAAGTACACTATATGTTTGCAGACAACCCGTTTAGCAAGTCTCATTTTGTTGTGGATGCTCGTAAATCATAGAAGCTGTTTTTTAATCATCCTGTCATGTATATCCCGTCAGCTATATCAACTTTTCTAGTAGTCACAACATGGATCTTAAAAAACAAATTACTTGTCAAAATCAAAAATGGATGCATCATCAGTGTCTCACAATCATGAAAGCAGTGTATCATCACCTAAATATTTCCTCAGCTGTGTCCAGTTGTTCGAGGTGAAAAGCCAGCAGACCCAACAGATTCCTGACAGCGTATTGTAGATATCCAACTTCAGCCTCCAGCTCTCCCCGCAGGCTCTCCTGTTTTAGATAAGTGTCCCTGTGTCGCAGCTTCACAGGTCCAACAGGATCACAATTAAGGCTCAAGTCCAGATGGAAGTGACCGGGGATATAGTCCATGTCTTCCATTAGAGACTCAATGTCGTCTGTGTTATGTGCTTCCATGGCCTCCTGCCTCCCCTCCTTGTGTTATTAAAAAAAAAAAAAGACAAAAAACAATAAAAATTTAGACTCAAGATTAGACTCAGAATAGACTTAGATTTTTACAGAAGATCTGAGAGAAAAGAATAGCATTTGCTCCTGAGCCTGTAGTTCAGTCTACTGTGACACAGTTCATCCACCCACTCCTGTCATCCAGGTACAGACAGGTTGAACAGGTTCGGCTTGGGAGTGACAAGGGAGTGAAGCGTTTGGGGAACTAGTCAATTACTATGGATAAATGTTTTTCTTTCCAGCGAACCTTTTACTTTTCCCCTCTTCAGTCTCATTCTAATTGATGTCCATATATACATTAAATCTTGTTTCTCTCTTTGAAACAAAAATGCCACCAACATTTCCTGAAGTCCATTTTGACGGGATGATTTTTTAAAATTTGTTTTGAAGCCATGAAAAAAAAGTCTCACTAACTCCTCTACCTTGTATATGCAAACCCAAGAATGTGAACCATCAGGCTCAGTGTGACCACTGAAATGCTGGGGAAACTCTTTTTTCTGCAATGTCACCACTTTAAAAGGGTTTTTTTTTTTTCCAACAGAAATTATTTAGAAAATGCAGCAGTATACAGTTGATAAAAATAATCTGAAGTAAACACCAAGGGGATACACACAGATGTTCTTCAGTTCAACAAACCCGAATACTCATTGTGAATCTTTATCTTGTAAATCATGACCCTCTACTGGAACATCTGATAAATAAACTAGATTTTTGTCTCTGAATCAGCTGTCTGAGTGAGTAAACTTCTGTTTGTGACAGAAGCAGATTGACAGTTGAACAAAAGAATGTGTTGAGTGTCCAATATCACATTCGGTCTTTCATATGACTTAACGGGTCAACATCAAAAGTGTAAGGTCTCTAAGAAGCTAAGAGAAAACTCAGAGTGCCTGAGAACACAAGAAACCTCAGGAAAGGCAGCTGCAGGTGGGCAAGTAGTCATAGGTGGCAACACTAAAATCTAAACAAGACTGTATTAATAGAAATATAAAGTAGAGTCCAAAGGAAGAGCAGATTAAATAAAGCAAGGTCAATAAATAAAAGTTCAAAATAAAGTTCAAAGAGCCAAACCCAGGGAGGGAACTGTCAAAAAAACAAAACAAACGACCTCATAGGTTGTCTGTGCAAGCAGGTTATCACAACCCATGGTTAGGTTTTATTATTAGCCAACCTCTACTTTCCCCAGAGCAACAACGTCCACATAAGGACACGATTGTTCAGGATGAATCGTTTGACAAAGTACAGCTTTTTAAAATTTTGGCTGCTTTTGTTTCCTGTGTGAAAGTAGTGCTTAAAATTGTTACTTTTATCCTTTACTGTTTGTTATTGTATTGTCCTCTAACATTAAGGATGTACTTATCTTAACCCCAAACCACAGAAACTGTTTCACAACTTTAAACTTGTGCTTATTACTGTTAATGTTTATTACTGTTAACAATGGCCCAGTCTTGCCTGCCAATGGTGCGCTTCTTCTTCTGTATTATTGTAAGCATGATGACGGAGGCCTGCTACACCTGACACTGGAATGCGCCTATGTGTCATATGGGTGTAGTATGTGTATGTATGTGTGTGTGTGTGTGTGTGTGTGTGTGTGTGTGTGTGTGTGGTTGTTAGAAACTTAGATGACTTGCTGCCAGAGAGGAACTGCAACATGAATATGTGGCGTGTTCATACAAGAAAAATAACAACATTTCCATTTAATATCAGTTGTCAGTCTTGTATCTGTGTTCTGAAGGTATCATATTGGCATTTTACCCACTCTTAATATTATTGCAAATTCTGCAAATTTTCCGTTTACCATGTTTTTGTATGTGATGTTAGAAGAACTGATGTTAATGTTGCATCACCTTGACTTGCATGAAACCCATGCAAATATAGAGAGAACATGCAAACCCACACACAAATGTATCAGTCAGGTTTGAGCCAGTCTTGCAGCACCTATGCTGCCCCTGACGCACCCACAGCTCCCATCTGAAAGTGTTGCATAATGTGTGTTTGATACAGCAGATCTGCCTCAGAGTGAGCTCTCTTCCTTTTCCATTTGCACCATGTGGGTGTGCAGAAATCTGAAAACGTTCTCTCGACAACGGTTGCCATGGTGGTCATCATGGATACCACTCTGATTGCATGGTAACGTAATGATTACAGATGCTATTTTTTGGTTTTTTGTAGCTGTGCACCCACCAAGCCAAAGCCAGAATTTCTGCAGCATATTACTCATAAAAACTCCAACATAGATGATTTTACATTCACTTACATTCCAACAGCCGACAGAAAAAAATAAAGGTATTAGGGGGGAAGAGGTTGACCCCTAATAATCCCACTAGCCTTCACAGTACTCCCTGTAAAGTGGGATTAGGATATGTGTCCCAAATACTGGTGAGGGTTCTTTGCTTTCACACTAACCCCATGTTAACCTACTTAATTGTTTTGGTGTCTGTTTTCATTTCAGGCACAATATGTTTTGCAGATATGGAACAATGTACAACAGAGATATGAACAGGAAACACACTCAGAAATAGACAACATTCAGCTCTTTGCTGTAGTTTTAGTCTAATGTTGTGACATCGATACTGAAGCCTGCACCCTCAGCAGGTTGACAGAAGATGAGAAGCTGATGAGCTCAAGTTAGGGAATGTCTCAAAAGTGCATGCAAAATGGGAAATTCAGCTTTGCAGATTTTGGTCAGTGTTTCTGACACATTAATCTAAAGCCTACCTGAGAATGAGCTCTTCATATCTACATATGAGTAGAAGAGGGATTGTTTTTGACAAATTGTTTTGACATGAGTGCCCCTTGTTGTGTGATGTGTCAACAGTAGCCCAGAATGGACAAGCCAAACATTTGCTCTAGAGATGGCTATTTTCTTTTTTTATGTTACATGAGAGCTGCCATGGTTTCTCCCACACAGCTGAAGCGAGGCCAGGAGCATTGGTTTGGTTGCAAAACTAAAATCCCACCACTAGGTGCCACTAAATCCTGCTCATTGCAACTTTAAATGAAAGTTATGAGATATAGCTTAGTGTAAATCAAATTGTATTTTCCTACAATCAAAAGGTCTTAGATTTTTTATAGTGATTTTACCTTTTAAAAAAAGAAAAAGAAAGGCTCAATGAAAAATAATTATTGTCATTAATTTTGGTTGGTGACAAAGGGGCATTATTTGACCTAAAGGTAATATGTTTGCGTCTCTACATTTTCCGGGTCCTTGATCGCAGTTTAATAGGGAGTGAGAGACCACACATCAAAGTTCTCTTAACCTCATCTCTGCAGAGACATTACATTTATATTGACAGGAGCATAGTTGTGAAATTTGGGGCCCCTCACAAGATGTGACACTGAATACAAAGGATCACAGGAAAGTCTCATTAATACCAGTCTCTATATCTTCATGTCCCTTCACTCAAAGCAGAGCTCTTCCCCAGTCAATAACACCTTTGTTATTCCTTTAGTATCGGTGTGTAATGCTGCTTCATTGCATTCAAAGGAACAGAGAGATTTAACATTTCAGTATGCAAAGTCTGTTTTTCACCTTCATAAAGAGCCTCACTGTTATTGAGGCTTCATATTATATCGATAAGACTCACACAATATTAATACACCTCAAATCCCAACTTTGCTTTTAAGCTACTGTTGTTTAATACAGATATCCACCCCCTTTTACTGCAGTCTTCATCCTTATCCCTACACAATTGTACATTCAATTAGTGCTAACAACTGAAAACTCCTCTGCCTCTTGAAGCCACTTCATCACTGTTGACTGCGAGTGTATTTCCCCTCTTAGTCAGCTTCTCTCTGGCACCCTGAGTGAGCATTTGCAGTGAAAAGCATCTCCTCAGCTCTCCAAGTGCATCCTCTGACTGCAAATTACTCCACTGAATGTCTCTTTGTCATGTCTCTGTGTGTTACAAAATGACAAAAAAAAAAAAAGGACACAACATTTTTCTGGAAATTGTAGCAGAGAATTTTTTTTTACAAAAATGGTAACTAATGGTATTCATCCATCATAAAAAATGTAGCCTTTGTTAGCCACACGCCTTCATCATTTAGCTTTTGTCAATAAAACAACCTTCAGATGTTATTCTTTTAGCCAAACTATAAAATTATTTCTTCCCAATCCCATAGGGGATGACATATGATATATGTTTATATTCTTATCTTCATTATGTCCTTAAACCTTATTGAATTTTACTCTCCATTAATTCAAAACATTGCCAATATTACAAGTTAGATCATCAGTCTCATAACCACAAGCTTCAGCCTGATGGATCACAGCAGCCACGGTGCCTGTAGCTCCACACAATGAGGTCCAAACCTGCCTGAAGTGAATCTCTGAGACATGGGAGAAGTTTGTTATGTAGAACTGCAGTGTGTCAGTGTGTATTGTATCAAGAGTAATGTGATGAGTTCTGTTATACAGACAACTGTCATTCTTCATTAGACTGACTAGACACTTCATCCATCTCTCCAGAGGGAATGGGAACAGCTTCATACATACATCATAATACATCATTTGAGTCACTAAAAGTGTTGATTTTAAAAAAATAATTACATTTTCATTTTTCAGTTTAATTTTAGCATCAGAAGTCTTGAAGATGGAAAACAGCTGACGCTGAGTGCTGCTAACAGATGTATTGTCGCTTCGCTTGAAGCTTCAGGATGAAATGACAAGGACACATTGATTAATTACTTTGATTTAACACACTGTCATTCATAAGGGTGCATTGAAAAGGGCTTATGTGTTTGTTACATTTGGTTACATGCTCATTGCATCACCTTTTTGACATGGCTTTTATCTAAAGCAGTAAATATGTGTATTCACGGACAGTTACTGTTTCACCACAGAACTGATGCTGAAAAACCTTTGACTTTGAATTTATGCTGCAGGAACTGATGCTTTAGTAGTTTGATAAGTGCATATCACAGGTTTGACCTTTAGCATTATAGCTGTATTAAACAGACCTCAGGTCATGTGGTGCATCAACATCATCACAGGAATAAAAGGCGTTTTGTAAAGCAGACAGAGTTTGGATTGTTAATTAAATTGGCAAATGACGTGTATTCTTGTTCTTTTTGACCTCTGCTGCTGCTTAGTTAATGGGACATGGTGCTGCTGCCAGTGTTGCTGTTATCTCTCTCTTATTATCTCTTTGTATTGATTGCACTTTCAGTCAGGTCTAATTATCTTTAGGCTCATTTCAGACAAGCCTGACTGTCACTAGATAGACTGGATCTTTTTATTTTAGCTTTGGGTCTGTGCTTCTGTTGTTTTGGCCCCAGTTGATCACTAATAAACTTGGTTAAACACACTTAAATACAAATCTTCTAGAAATATTAATATTAAAATAATTTAATATCATGGATAGAAAGACGGACAAACAGAAAGACAGACAAGCCTCTGTGACTCCATACAAAGATAAAAATTTAATCTTATAATAAAAATAAAAATAACATTTAAAGTCTAAAGATAGTGGTTCCTCTTCAAATCCCAGACCACGAGGTGCATTCATACAGCCAATATATAGTGGTATAAATCTGGGGATTTGGGACTTTCTAAAAATTAAATCCGCTCTTTGATGTGTTATGAGTTTAGTCATGTTTGAGATTCAGACAAAACTTTTATTTTGAAAATTCATAGCTCAAAAACAAACGCTTTCCTTTATACCTCTTTTATTTTGAAACTTCTAACCGGACGCTGTTTGGCGTCATTCTGGCTGACTTGTCGGTCTGGGGTCTCCTCTCCTCTCCCTCTCTCTCCCTCCCACTCTGCGGTTGCTGGTTACTGTCATCATGCAGGTGGAATCTGCGCAGTGTAGCCGCTCAGTGTCGGATCTAAAGCAGGACACATCAGCGATCGCTCACTGGACACTGGAGACTGGAGATCACTCTGTGTTTATCGCTGCAGAGGAAACAATCAACAAGCCACAGGAAATAATCAGCAAAGTATAAGACTGTTTTTATGGCTTTCACTTGATGGTCACCAGCTTTTTTTAGTCATTTTCACAGAAGATGATGAGACAGCAAGAATAAAAAGAAAAAGAAAAGGCATTTATGTGATGGAATAACAGCACGTTGTGTTGATGCTGTCAGGCTGTTTTTCTCTACTGGCGCAGTCCAACTCACTGGATATGCGCTGGAGGCGCATATGATGCCGTACAATCCTATAGGAAGTGACTCCAGCAGCTTGTTAGGCAACAATTTCCAAGGAACGAAACGGACGTAATCGTTTGACTCTTTACGGTTTGAAACACATAGACACACGATGGATGAAGGCACTGGCAGCGAGGCCATCCCAGATCTGAAAGACATAGAGATGAAAATCGGCCGGAAGACCCCCGAGGGTCTGCTCAGGTGGATGCGGGAAGAAGCGTCTTCTCTCCGCGGAGACACCAAGCTGGTCGCCGCGCACGACACCAGTAAAGAGACGGGGAGGAAGAGTTTGGATGAAAAAATCAGGAAACTGAAGATGGAGATGGTGAGAATCTTTTTACTCACGTATATGTGTGTGTGTTGTGTGTATGTATGCGTACACGTGCGTGCGCGCGAGCGGTGGCACAGGCTGTTGGACGCGTGACAGCCCTCCTGTCCAGGATGTGGCTTTGACTCAAGTCATCACACTGATGCTTAACTAAGGTTGTGTTGCTCTTAAGACTAAAACATTTAGCAGCGGACCAGTTTGTCAAGACTCAGACACAGTTGACAACTATACACAGATAAAACAAACACAGCGCAGTCAGCTGCATAACTCCTAATAATGATAATAGAAAACATATTATTAAGATATATTATTTCCTTATCATTACTGGTTATTTGTCGTCATAGACTTGTTTATATTTGTTCTTAGACTGAGCACTGAAGCTTAATGTAAGTAATGTTAGGGGTTGTATGTCTGGGATAAGTTTGTTTTTAATAACATATGTTGTTTCAAGTGAATGGTCATGTTGTCACCTCTAAAAGGACGTCCTCAAGCTCAGTTTTTTCCCTGATTAGGAATCCACTTTGTCCTCAGAGCATTTAGTGGACTTTAGTGAAAATTGTCAGTTTTCTTGTCAAATCATCTTATTTCAGATGCAGTGACACAAAGATGCCAGTAACTTTAATGTCTTTCAAATGGCATTGCTTCATCTTGGCATTGCCTTGTCATGGCACTGCTGGACCATCTGGTCTTAACATGCCTGCAACCAAATTTCACAGGTTTGCATTTGTACAATATGGTAATATTTACTTGTACATGTTTTAAAGATGATGAATAACTCAAGATTGGGCTGTGGATTATTGTCATGTTATTGTCAGCATCATGGTCGACTGGAAAAATGATGCAGTTCATTACTCATCGTATACATATATCGTATATATCATATATCATATCATATATACAAGTTAATGCATGTGTTTCCATAATTGAGCCAGATGATGATACTGATCCTCAAAGATCTGATGCTGATGCAGGGACTCAGCATAAATACACAACATAGCAAATCATTTTTGACAAGCATTTCTAACAGTTAGCTATTACAGAGTTGCAAAATAAAAAGTTTTATTCATTAGTGCTGCCTCCACAATTTTATTGGTTTGGTTTTAAAAATTCAGCTCAGTTGACTCAGTAGATGAAGAAATCTATTTATTCACCAAACACAAATGTGCTGATATGAGGTTTATTTTTGTTATGCTCATTTTGGCCACAAGAGGCTGAAATGTGCCTCGATGGCCAGTCTGAGTAGGATTAATAACATTTACGATTGTTTTTCCAGGTGATTAGGATGTATCTTAATTTGTGAAAGGTTTCTGCCAGAGACCTATTAGTTTAAGTTTTGCTTTATTTGTGCACCACTTCAGCCTCTTGTGGCCAAAATGAAATGACAGTTTTAAAAAAAAAAGCTTCTTTCACTTGCTTCAATGAGCTTTGTCCCTCCATGTGTTTTTCCATCTGTTTTTTTCCTTGAAAAGAAATTCACTTGTTCCTTTCTGTTCTTTGTTTTGACAGAAGATTATTTCCCTTTGATTTTTTTTCCTTCTCTAATACAAATATTTCTCTGTCTTCTTGTTTACTTGTACCTCCCTCCTCTATGTGTAGAGGTCTGTAGCAATGATAATGGACCACTCCACAGTTGTTTTTCCCCCCTTTATGATTATAAATGTCTTACATTCCTGTGGCAGATGCAGGCGTACACATAGCCTGTGGTTGTGACATAGAGCACATGCATCCCCACAAACGACCTCCGAAAACAAAGCAAGCTGTCTTCTGCAAGAGTTGCTCCAAAACACGTCCATTACATCCAAACATTCAAAACACATTATCAGCTTGGTCACATGTTAGAAATAGAAACTTACTTCACTCCGGGTCTCTGGCTACTAAAACACACTTTAGAACAAGTCTGTTAGGTCGTAAAAAGGAGGTAGTGCTCCCCCTGCTGTAAAGTAAACGCTTAATGTAACAATATTTGGCTTTCTCACAACTTAACACTATATTTTGTATCTATCTATATATGTTTATGATCATCTATAATTGCAAATCTTATAGTTTTAGGCCTTTGGTTAGAAAACAAGACAATTTCACCTTCGAATCTGGGACTAGGAGGAACACGTTTTCACCATTTTATTATTAGAAAATAATCAGTAGATGCAGAAAGATTAATGGACAATGAAAATAATCATTAGCTGTGCTTATAGTCCATGGTGAAATGTATGAATGATTCCACCATCCTGGTAGAGGTGGAAGTGAAAGTGTCAACCACTTTATTCAAAGTCATCAGTCAACCAAATAATAGTGTGATGGAAACAGGTCCAATTGATAACCCAATACATATAACTAATGACTGGATTTAGGAAACCGTAGGCTAGAGGAAGAAGATATATCCACACTCAGTGGTGGTTGTGTGGATTTGGATCCATTAAGTCTCCAGACACAGGCTAATGATTGGCCTCCAGCTTCTTCTCATCAGTCTATTCATTTCATATGGTACAATAAAATTATTAGGTTGTCAGACTGGACTTATAGAGAAATTAACTGTTGTAAACTCCAGACATTGATGTCAGCCAGTTCCCCAGTGTATATTTTACCAAAGTGTTCTGTTTTGATTCACAAAGCCTCCAGAGTTTCTATAAATCTGCCCAGAACAGAGGAACAGACTGATTTGTTAACAGTTTATAGCCACAAATCAGATCTGCTGCAAAGGAGGGAGGATAGAGAGAGGAGTGATAGTGATGAAGGGTTACTTCCTAACTGGAAGGGAGTGAAACCTCCAGCACAGAGCTGGGCTGTGCCTCTCTCTCTCTTCCTCTTTGTGTGTGTGTGTGTGTATAGTTGTTTCATTCATCTATGAGAGTGCTGAAGTGTAATGGCTGTTCACAGGGGGAGTTCTGAGCTTTGCACTTTCATCAGAAATCTGCTTAGTAAGACACTTAGTAAGTGTCTGCAGAGTAAAGCTAAATGGAAAAGCTCATATGTTCATGTGCATATTCAATCTGGCAGAGTCACTGAATGTGTTTCTTCACACTTTTTTTTTCTCACTTTTTTGTCTGACACAGTTTCTGTCACGGTGTTAAGCACATAAGACTCACATTTACCTCCATGCACAAACAGGAGGGAGCTGGCTAATTCCTGCTTGTATATCTAGATTTTGTATGAGTTCATCTGTGAGTTGTAGATGTTCTTCTGTTCCTCATTCATCTGTCAGTGTGTCTGTGACCACACTGTATGTTGGTGGATGGCTGCAGCCTTTGTCTACTGTACCATCACGGATGTGTGTTGACTATATTGTCACTGTGTCACCACCACAAATGAAATGTTGCTCTGCTTCTTGTCAAACATCGGCGGTGGGGGGTGAGCAGGATGTTATGTTTCATTTCCACCAGTCTATACAATGACTGTTGAACTGGAACAAAGACGCTGTCTTTACCTCACACAACATTTTATTGTGCAAAACACATTGAAAACACATTTTCTTTATGTTTCTAAAGGAAACGTTGCTAATAAAGGAAACATTTCTCTAAACTCAAAACATTTACTTATAATTTACACCAGTTTTTTTTTTCCAGCTGTTTTTGCTGATGACCCTCTACGAAAAAGCAGCATCAAGTTGGATGTCAATGAGTTGCTTGCAAAGGGAAATGTGTTTTTCTTCTTGCTAAGAATTAGCTTCAAATTTTGATACCTCACTTACCCAGCTAAGTAACTTAGCTTTGCACAAAGACTTTAAATATAGCCTAGAAACTGCTAGCAAGCTCAACTCTATCTAAAGGTAACAAAACAACAACCTCCTAAAGCCGCTATATTCTGTTTAATCCATGCAAACACCAAAAGCAACAATTTGCACTTGACAAGAGATTGCAACAGAAGTAGTAGAAGTCATTTCTTTGCAAAAATGTTGGGCCTTACATTTTTAAATAATTGCTCCAGGTCTGACCAGGTAAAATAATCCAATACAGTATAACAAAGGCTAACAATCGCAAATTTATAGGTTTTAAAAATATAAAGTGATATGAAACGGCAAAAAAGTTGGAACTATCAAAATTCTTGTCAAATATTAAACAATGTGTCCAAGAAAATAAAGACATTGAATACATATTTCATTAATATGTGATAGTATTAGCTAACATCTAACTTGATGGTCTCTCAATGCTCATGACTCAGTATGTTAAAGAACATTTTACTGCACTAAACACTGAATGAAGATAAATGTTGTTATTAATGATTTTTAGTGTTCCTCGTTCATTTCTCTGGGAGAAGTTTTAATGCTTCTGTCTTTTTTTATCTGTCTCCAGTTGTCTGATGGAGTAGACACACTCTTCACTGATCTAAACAAGTTTACTGGATACAGAGACACCCCTTTAAAACCACAGAAGACTGGCAGGCTGCCACATATGCTCACACACACATACACACACACACCCTTTGAGTACTAGCTGATTTTGTGCCAGGGCATGTAGTCCTCCTTTATTTGTTCATGTCTCTTTGTCTCTCTCTGTAGCTTTTTCCTGTCACTCGTTATCTCCGTCTTCCATCTCATGCAAAGTCAACTTCAAGTGCAGAGCTGAACTGCAGGGAATCTTTTAAATCTTCTTCCTCTGTCTGGCCATCAGCTTTCTCCTCGCAGATCATGTCACTGCAAGATTGTCTAGTTAAATCATTTATTCCTCCATCACCTGTTGTTTACTTTGTTCCATTTCCTCTCTGTCTCGTTTCGAACTTACCAATGAACCTGAATGGAAGTCTCAGATTTCACAGCAGATGGGGCGTCAGGGCTTATCGACTGCAAAAGACTGTGTGCATTACGTGGTCGCTTGTGTTTTGACAGGAAGTTTTTAAGGAAAATAGACAGAGAAAGGGAGTGAAAGGGGCAGTGTTTGCTGATGAGAGTGAGCTTCAGAAAGTATTTTGAATAGCTGTTGAAACCACCAACACTGAGGGAGGTGAAGTGAAAAGTCAGTCGAAAAAGATTTAAAGAGGCCACTTGCGTATTTTGCTCAAATCAAGACTGAAACACAATTCATTTATTTACCCCCTTGAGTTGTAATTCATAAAAACATTTTCACCTTCACTTAGTTTCGATTTGGATTATGCAATAAACACGTCCACTGAGACTAAGTGAGTCTAAAAAGGAGAAAAAGGATAAAAGAGAGGGATAAAGACAAAAATCACACAATGTGACAGAAGTGAAGAACAACATGGGTGAGTGGATATTTTCATCAGCATTCAGAGGTGAACACAGGCAGATGGAGCTGCTGGGGGTTTACAGAGAGACAGGGGCGACCTTCTGCTGTCTCATGGAGACTAGAGGGACTCGGCAAGGACGGCGTATGTCCGCGGAGCAGCGCTCCAGTCAGATTGGGAAGGTGGAACGACAGACAATGAGACCAGGGGACATGGGAGAGAGAGCGAGACTGTGTTAATTTTGCTGGTGCACGGGAGGATGTGTGTGTGTGTGTGTGCGTGTGTGTGCTGTCCCTGCTGGCAGTGATTCAGCAGTCTGTTAGGTAGCTGCGTGACATTGAGGAGGCTGGTGTCGCCACATGGGAGAAGCTGCGTCACTGCTGTGATTACGTCATCACAGGGTTGCGTATCATGAATGTCTGTGTTCGGACACTCAGTTTGTCATTGCTTAAAATGAAACTGCATTTTTTTCACTAAACAGTTCTGAAATCTGACAGAAAATTTGTTTTTCTCATCCATCTAAGATAAAGCCTAAAGATTAATTCTGCCTTATGTATGATTTATATAGCATTGCATTGACCAAAATAATTGGTGAATTCAATGAAGACAAATGGGCAGAGGAAACATGAGCAGTTAGCCAAAGACCACAAACGAACCAACAATATTATTATTTTTATTATTACAGATAAGAATGATGAAAAAAATTATGAAAATAAGACCCACGTTGTAGAAACTTGATCCTTTAAGATATGAAGATTGTTATGTTTTATTTGAAATTAATTCATGCGGTCAAAGAAAAAGCTGCATATCTGAACAAACACATTGCACTTTTAAACAGCAGTTGCTGGTATTTGGACACTATGTACAAACATTATACTCAATTACATTTTTTAATTAAAAATGCACAAATATGTCAGAATTTCTCAGCAGCTGTTGCCCCAGTTTGTGTGTCTGGTATAGCTGCGTGAGCACCGTCTTCCGCCTGCAGAAACTTGAGGTTCATGATCCAAGCATATGATCCAAAAAAACACTGCACCACAAATGACAGAACAGATGTCCAAGGAAAACTACAATCTGACAGAAAAGTCCAGTCCAAGAAAATCTCCATAACACAAAACCTTCCAACAATCAGATCATGTTCTCACTGTGAGGTGCAAAACTGTCAGGAGGTAGTTCTGGGCAGTTTGGGAATTCTGGCACAGTCTTGGTCTCTGCTACTTCCTCCTTTAAAAGACATAGAATCAAGGTCAATCAAAGACAAGGGTTTGATCGCTCTTCCTTATAATTTTGCGAAAAGTTCCTGGAACCATGTAGTTACAATCACAGGAAAAACAGAAAAAAAAAAAAAAAAAAACAGTGGAGACTGTTATTTGAGTAAGTACTATTAGTTGTGTTTAGTTTATTATTGACTTTCAGATGAATTTCCATGAAAGAAGTTTCTCCATTTAAATCCCAAAGGAAAATGCATTAACCCTTGTGTATTAGTGGAAACTATATTCCTCATTTATGCTAAAGTTTGTACGTGGACACGTTTCACATTTGTAACTCACCTCCTACAAATACAAGTTGTGAAGTTGTGCTATCTTAGCATTTTGAAAACAACTGGATGCATACTGGCTGAAAATTAGAACCAGGTTAGAGGGTTCTTCACAGGAAACTTCTGAGAAGATTATTTGAGAATAAAACAGAGTTTACAGACTCGTAAAATAAATTGTTACCAGTTTGTAAGAAAGATCCTGAACCAAGCAAAAGTGTTTTATTTTGAATTATCGATGATTTCTCTGAATGTTGTTTGCAGTTCACACACATATGTTATTATGTACCGGATATAAGAAGCAGGGAAATGGTCTTTCCAGAATCCTATGGTTCAGCCAGGAGCTGTCTGGCCTCATGCCTGAGTAGAAAACTGAAATCTGTTGGGCAATGTTCACTGATGGTGAAAAAAAATGAGAAGATGATTAATGGTGTTTCAGCTTTCAAGGCTACATTGTCCTGTACCTCCATCCCCCCCGCCTCACTGCTGCCACATTAAAACCTTTTGGCCCAAGTTTGACCTTTTTTCATTTAACAGGTCCCTCTCTGTATTGAGTACGTTTGACTTCATTGGATAATTAAAGGCTGTAATCAATGTGTAAAGAATGAAATGAATGAAAAACTTCCAGGAACTGCAGCATATCACACAAAACAAAACACAGTTGGCACAAGTGTAGCTGCATGTTGGCATTTTTAAGATCTGGCAAAAAAAAAAAAAAAAAAGTGAAATCTAATTTGCATAAAGGACATATTTGCATATTGTACACAATAGAATATACATAGTTTTATATCACACAATATAAAAATAAAGAAATTAACAAGAGCACAAGCAAACCAGCACAAATTTATTTATTATCACTAAAACAGGTCTTTTGTGATGAAATTGCGATGAATTCAAATTGCTTGTTTTGTCTGATCAACATAATAAAGAGCCCAAAAATTAGATTTATAACTTGCGAATCCAAGAAGCTGCTGATTGTAATAATACAGCTCCATTTTACATGCATGTTTATTGATAGCTTGCATATTAAATATTACAGGGCAATCAATCTACATCTTGTTACAGAGTAAAATGTGGGTTTCCCATTAAAGAACAATGAGTAAAACAGCAGTTTAGGCACTGGACTAGTCTGCAGAAAGCACATGATGTGCATTTTGATTTGACACTGGCGGTTTGTATCATCTCTGATTTCTTAGGTTGCTGTCATATGAATTAATGAATTAATCTGCAACACTTAATGACTTCTTGTTTACACAACTGACAAAAAGGCATTCTTGTGGTGAATATATTGTCAATGTGTTTGCTTTATTTAGATGTGTGCAAGCCACTTTTTGACCTGTGTAAACAAATGTGCTACCTGCCACGTGATAAAGCTCATGTTGCGAACAAAATTACGCTTAAACACGTTAACACATCTGGGCCAGTGAATGTACAGGATCTATATTCTCAGCTCAGCAGCAGAGTGAACACAGACTAGTGAAGTTCAGCTTCGTTAATGTTGTGCCACCTCAGCACTGACAGTCTCTGAGCTGCTTTTACTGCCACCCTCATTAAGCGTTCAGTCTCTGCCAGCCGAGAAAACCCTCAAACCTCAAACCTGAGCCCCACCCCAAATGTGTGTGTGCCAGGACGCCAGCGGGCTTACAGTTACACACTCACACACACAGGCAAAGCCCTAGCTTTTTGTTGATCCTTTGCTCTTACTCATCTGGCACTCCTCCCTGTGTTTTTGTTGTGTTTTATGAACAGTAGAGGCAGATGGATGGGTCGGATAACCAGAGGAGATATGTATGTATTTATATTCTATTTTTGTCCTCCATTTTACCTCACTGTCTCTTGCGTTAAAGCTTCATCTGCCACTTTAATTGAGCGTACAGTGTTACTTTGGAATCAGCACATATCCTAGACCACACAGATCACATGTTTACTCTGCAAATAAGCTGCTTTGTAAAATCTTCAATATTATTCCTCATCTCCTCCTCCAGGTGTCTTTTCTGTGTGTGCTATCTCTCTCTATCTCTCTCTGTATACTTACACTGTCTGTCAGGGTGGGGATAAACATCTTCACCACATTTCGATGACTCATCTCCAATCTCAGGACAAAAAGTTGGTCCACACAAGCTTAATCATCTCTGTATTTTTGGATTAAGAGTTGGGTTTTTGGTGAGAATTAAAGTTTGGGTGAGGTTTGGAATTAGACATGCAGTGGTTATGGTTATGGTTTGGGTAAGCGTTTAAGGACTTGCTCTAAGTCAACACAATGTTCTCACAAGTCACATTAAAAAGCCTTTTGAATGTTTAAAAAGGCGCAGTTAGAAAGTAACAGTGATGCAGCTAATGATTTAGGCCTGTGCAACCATCGGCTGTGTTGACAGCTGATCATTTTGGCACAGACTACAAGTTGGGCTCCAAGTAACAGGAGCCAAACCAATGCTATTCAGAATGAGGATGCAGCATAATCTAAATCAGTGGTTACTGGTGTTTGGGAATTGTAATCCTGTCAAAAGGAGCATCACAGCAGGTTATAGCCAGTATCTTTTGAGGAACTTTTAGAGGCCTGAAGAGGTGAAAATTCCTCTTATTTTACCAGAAAAGGGAAATAAATTTGCTGCCACGTTTATCATTTTGTGACACCTCCAATTTCTCTTTTGGTATTTAAACATCCAGATTGGTAACCGCTGATCTAAATCTGTCTACTACACTGTGGTTTGGACTTGATACTGACAAAGATGAAGAGAAGTCACTAAACTGGGACTAAATGTGCTAAAGTGGTTTTACCCATTTTGAACAAAGGACTATCATGTCATGGGGTGTTCATTTCTGCTCACACAAAGTAACGTCCTTGTAGAGCTCAGACTCGTGAACGTGCCTCTTTGTCATGACAGAAAAAAACATACTCACTAAATCTGCAATGACATATAACTACCAATTCTGAAATTATGCAGGACAAACAGATAAATAGCTTGGCAGGTTTGAACAATCCATATGGTCCTATTCATTGATTTATTGACATGACCTGAAAGGTCATAGGGAAACTGGTGAAATTAAAAGAGTCTGAAAGGTCAACAAAGGTCTAGGCAGCTAAGTCATTGTAGTTTTACTACTACTTTTACTAATTAAGATAGATAGATAGATAGATAGATAGATAGATAGATAGATAGATAGATAGATAGATAGATAGATAGATAGATAGATAGATAGATAGATACTGTAAAGCATAAAAATCTGTCATCAATAAGACTACAGTATAAAACTACAATAAAAACGATCAGTGAGAGATAGAAAAGGGCAATAAAGTAGAAAATATTAAGTGAAGAAAAAAGAAGGCTAAGTGCTTAAGCCTTTAGAGAGAAGGAGGCTGGTTATCTGCAGAGAGAGGTGGAGATCATCAGGCTGCGCTTTGAATGTCAGTGCCATATATCACCTCTTGGCCCTGCGCTTCACCACAAACCTCTGCTAATGTATTCTGCAGAGGAATTTTCCATGACTCCAGACGTCTTTTCCTTCTTATTCACTATTTCGCTTTTTCAGTTTCCCCTCACACACATTGTAAGACACGTTTTAAGACAAGAGGGGCTGTAATGGCTGATGAATCGTTCCCTTATTTATTTGTACCAAATGACATCATAAGTAAATAAATATTTGAGTAGTTTTCACCCTTTAAGGGGCGTTTAGGGATCTATTCAAAGCCATACTCAAGAAATGTGGTGTTTTCTTTTTAGTGTGTCATACTTTCCATTGTATCACATTTCTATCTCTCTACAGTCTGTTAATACTTTTAAACAGTTTAATCTATTACAGGAAGCTTTCTCATATTTCCATCTAAACGTACTTTCCCACTAGGTTTACCTTATACGTTTCCATCCTGGTTGCAGCATATTGTATCCTCGACTGGCTTCTGTTATATGTTACTTCCAATTATGGTAATCTGTAAAGATTTAATAGCAATATAATGGTGTTTGCACTCGTTTGTGGAGCCGAAGCTGACTGCTTTAAATAAATATCTGCAGAGTCTTAGTGGTTCCCCTGGTTCAGTGTGTGACTGGTTCTCATACATAACTTTTACCTTTTTACTGCAAACTATAAAATATTAGTGCAATAAAAAATTAAAACTTAACATTCAACTATACTGACTTCATGTAATTTCATCCTTGTCTACTTTTTATTTCTCCTCAGGCCCACTTGCGTTCAGTGGACGTGAAGATCTTGCAGCAGTTGCTGGCAGTGCATGAAGGTATTGAGGCAGTGAAATGGCTGCTGGAGGAGCGTAGCACGCTGACAAGCCGGTGCAGCAGCCTCACCAGCAGCCAGTACAGCTTGGGAGAGGGGCCCGACACCTCCTGGAGAGGCTCATGGAGCAGCCTGCAAGACCCTAATGACAAGCTGGACAACATCTCCATCGGCAGCTATCTTGACACCCTGGCAGATGACATGGATGAGTACTGTCCCTCGAGCTCAGAGTCAGTCATCTGTTCCACCACGCCTCTGGTTTCAGAGGCTGTTGCTGCAGGCCGGACAGGGGGAGGCCACACAGCCACGGTCACAGCTGCTGTAACAGGAGCAGTGGTAGGGCTCAGGTCTGCAACTGGGGTTGGGAATGGGATTCGGGCTGGGACAAATGAGAATGGAGTTGAGGCTAGAAATGGGGTAGAAGTGAAAGGTGGACCAGGCACTGGGGTTACTGGTACTATTAGTGGGACTGGGAATACTGGGACTGCAACTGAGAAACCAGCTGCTTCTGTCAACTCGTCCCAAGCCAAGTCTGAGGGCCCCAAGCAAGATACCACCATGTGGACCAAGACCACAGAGAAGGGCAAGGGAAGCCCTGTTTCTAAGGACAATTTCCAGACACAGTCCATTAAGGTTAACGGTGTCCTGGAGAAGCCAACCACACAAACAGGCAGCCCAACCCGCTCTAACCTCAATGAGAAACTGGGAACCAGCCAGAGCCCCAAACTCAAAGCGTACAAAAATGGGAAAATTGAGCTCGATACCTGCAAAATGAACGGCAAAATGCATCTGGAGTATGATGCGCACTGGAGGTGGGTGCAGTCGCAAGAAGATGTGACATTTTTGTAAGAAGGATGATAACAGAGGGGTCTAAATCCACTATTGACCAGGGCCTCTGTAAATCAAAGATCAGAACATTGAAAGTTTAGAGGAAAGAAAAGTGAACTGCTGTTGTGAAATGCACATAGCAAGACTTCTTTTGTGGAAAGACACTGGGGTTGAAAGACAAAGAATAACTTCTTTTTGTTCTGTTGTTTCCTCCTGTGACTGCACTAACTTTCTATTAAACATTGATGTCAGTATTAAGATGGATGCACATTACAGGATTTTGACCATGATTAGCCAAACCGGGCTGCCTCACACTAACTTAGGAAAATCTATTTTAAAATCCTGTGTCACTGTTTTTCTCAGGGTCTTTCTTGGCATTCCCTGATTTTATTTTGTTTTTATTTTATTTTATTTTATTTTTATTTTATTTTTTCTTATCCCAGAAATAAAGCACAGTGAGATGATCTGCCGGAGCACTGAAATGTGATTTCAGATTGTTGCATACACTATCAACCAATGAAAAAGAAAATAGACAAAATTTAAAATAGAATTTGACTTTCTCCTATTAAAAACGATAGTATATTTAATTCTGAGCATGTAAAAGAAACAATGCTCATCAATTATTTTAAAACATGTTGAGGATCTTCTATTACTTTGGTTCCCAGCCATTTTTCATTTTGTGGCCTGAAGGAAGTTCAACCACAGAGTAATTTTTTTCTTTAAGAAAAAAAAAACCTGAAGGTACTTAAAGAACAGAGAATATCCAGTGTATTTATTTTTTATGTTCTTATTTTTTCTGAGGATCCTTTGGGCTGGGAACCACTTCTCTACAATCATCACTAGCTTAACTCCACATACAATAGCACTGAGAGAGCCTGCTGTACTGCATTTAAAGTAGTAGAAATAGTATAAAACCAAAGTTTCCTGCTTAAGTCATGACTAAAATGTATGTGTAGACCCTTATCTGAACACTTCTAATTATTACAAAGCATTAACAAAGAAAGTTAAATATAATTATGATTAAATCTGTTGCCGTGTCTCAAATTGGATACTTCAGACAGCACACTCACATGTGGTACGCTGTGTACACAGTGGTGTCACTGGTGTCAGTTTTGACAAGGTAGTGTTTCCCAAATCAAACACTGCCCTCCACTCGTCACCCACTGGACCATCGGTCGTCTGTTTTGCTCATTTGAACCTGAAAATAAACGTTTTACTTTGACATTTTTGTTGGTCGCTTCTGCGTAGCCAAGACGATGATGGTTGAGGCATCTATGGTTCCACACTCAATTTGTTTGACCATTTTGAGTTAACCGTCTAGGTTTACATATATATATATATATATATATATATATATATATATATATATATATATATATATATATATATATATATATATATATATATATATATATATATATATATATATATATATATATATATATATATATATATATATATATATATATATATATATATATACATATATATATATATACATATACATATATATATATATACACATATAGTGCACTGCATGTTGCCGTAGTTGTCAGTGTGAGCGCACTAATACACTTAAAAGCGTGAGTATGGAAGTACGCGAATTGAGACACGGCATTTGTGACATATAAAAGACACAGCACTGAGATAAATGTCTCCCTCATTGAGAGATAATGTACCCACTCTTAGCATTAGTGTCTTACCCAACCATCTGCAATATTGTAAATTCACTGAATCACAATACAGCTACTCTGTGCATCAGGTACTAGTCGTGACTGGTTGTAAGCAAATTCTGAATATGGCTGAATATTTTTGTTTTGTTTTATTCTTTTTAACTGTTATGGTTATTCTGGTCTGTGTTAGTTTTTAAAAAGCAGATGTTGTGCCTGATTGGTGTAAAACCTTTACTACATATGCCTGTACTTTCCCTCCTGAGATAAGTGCACTGTTGTTATGATAATCTGAGTTTTTTCTTTTTTTTTCTTTGACTGATTTCTTTTTTGATATATCTGCCTCCTCTTGGCCACTGCTTGCGTGTACAAATGGCTAGACCAACAGTCTGTGTGCTCTTGAGTGGCGAGTGGTAAATGTGTTTCGTTGGCTGAGTGGTTATTGCATGCCTTGTGCTGAGCGCTTTATTGGTTTAAATGTGAGAAATGCGTGGAAGACCAAACACAATCACAGAAGAAAAAGCAATATTTCTAGAAGCCTTTCTACTGGCTTACATAAGCAGCCTCTTCTCAGCACATGAAAACGAATATTGTCTGTCCTTCAGGAGCCAGAAAGACTACTGACAGGGAGAAGATTTGTGTGTGTTTATGTGTGTGTGTGTGTGTGTGTGTGTGTGTGTGTGTGTGTGTGTGTGTGTGTGTGTGTGTGTGTGAGAGCGAGGGAGAGAGAGAGACAGGCAGATTCTGACTGGCTGCCTGTGCACAGCTGGCTTGTCAGCTTCGGATGGAGAATAGACGAGTCCCAAAAGTCTTCAAGTGTTTTCAGCTCATTTGTCACAGCATTACACCTCCTACCAGTCTGCAGTTAATCATGTAGATGCTGCCGGTGGTGCAACACATTAAATAAATAGAGGACATATTACATAATCAGAACATAAGTGTTTACGCGACAGTGTACCTTGTTAAAAAATAAATTCCATGTGAAAGGTTTGGTTAAACCCTCTCTCCTACCTTATATGACCGTCTGAATATCAAACATCTGAGGTGAATCTTTTCTTCCCATGTGTGGTATCATTGTGCACTGCTAGACCCTGTACCCTGTCCTTTTAGTGCTGGGAACTGTTTGCAACCTTTCAGCACCGTGCCAGTACCTTACAAGAGCTTTAATACATTATCATTATATTACATAAGGGATGATTTTACATAACCAAGTGGACACATTGCTGTCGGTACAAAAAGACATTTTAACTTCCCATTTAACCACTTACTAGGCCTTTTCCCTATTCATGTTGTCACACATATCAGTTTTTTTTTTGTTTTTGCATGGAATATAGTTTTAAAAAATTACACAAAAAAATAAAGATTTAACTGCTACTGCTTACTTTGACAACTTAGTGTAAACTATAGCCAGTCCATCTGAATGTGTCCATGCAGCTGCAGAAAGAGGTTAAACTCAGCATCTCCATTTGTTTGAGCCATTGAAGTGTTTCCTCTCTCCTCCTCCTCCTCCTGCTTTCCTTTTCATCTTACTTTCCATCACCACACCGGCTTGATGGAAATGTCCGATCTGTGCCAACACACACATCATGCATACACAATGCCCTCTCACTGGAGACAGCACCATAAAAACCGGCACCACAGAAACAGGCCAGTCCTGGAGACAGGCCGGGAAAATGGAGCTAAAACTGGACCTTGAACTCTTGGACGAGTTGGAACAATCTTTTCTCGTCTCTAAATACAAATAGAGCATCTACTGGTCTCTGGATGAGTATTTCAGCTTTGGTATCTCATCCAGCCACAAAGTAGACATGAAGTCATTTGAAACTTTCTTACCTTTTTAACATAGACTCTTTGGCATGCAGTTTTGCTTTACAGCCAACACATGTCTGTTCTGCTAGTTTGTGGTTTTCTTTCCAAATTAGCTGAACCCTATGGAAAAAAACTACATTTTAGTTCAGCGGAACAAACCTGTAAAACACATTACATCAAGCTATAGTGTGTCTTTTTGAAGATGAACTGCAGCTCATGATGGTTTAATGTGTTTTCACTGGGTACATCTAGTCTAAAGTTGGAATATCAACATTGTTTTAACCGCTCTTTGGCATTTTGGCAAGATTTAATGAGTGCTAGGTGCCAGAGGGAACTGCTTGTGGCCTGAGTGTTGTTGAAAGAAAGGGATGATAATTGCTGTGTGCATGAGTAAGAACTGAGGTGTTACTAACTGGCAAGCTTGTGGAAAATATTCTATAGTCTCACGAAACTTTCCAGATTTTTCTCACAAGATATGAAAGTAAAGATAAACCCAACGGGTTCACTCTCTAACACCCTCTGTTCTGAACCTTTTGTGATGTCCGGGATTTATCAGATGCCCAGTGCGTGATGTGTTTGCCTTGGCTCTCAGGTGCCCGGCACCCTCCAGCTATTCTGGGCACAAGACAAACAGCATGATTACATAGATGAGTGGATATCCACACGGTTGCCATGACAACGAGACAGACCAGGCTTCAGCTCTTGTGGCTACATAAAACAATGTAGACGGCAGTCATAGCAATCTAACAGAACTATTTAGATGACATGAATGGTGGGCTCAAAATGAACTATTAAAATCAGGAAGTAAATTTCCTGCATGTATTTTCAAAAAGACACCCATTATAATGAGGTTGTAAGTTGTAACTAATGAATTTATGGTGATATTGTTAATATAAGCTGTAAAGACTTGGGGGTAATTCAGAATATAAGTTCATTAAAACACATCATTTAACCACTTTATATTTATACCTTCGTATATCTGATTTAACTGCTGTATTACCAGACAGAACAAACACCAAACAATGTGATCTGTCACACAGCTTTCTTGTCATCAGTACATAAAACCGATCTGTAAAGCATTAGTAAATAACTTATCAACCACTAACAAAGCCATGGTTTACAATGTAGTGAGAGGATTTAATACTCAGTTCATTAGATATTAGATTGAAGTCTTGAAGAGTGACAACACATACATCTCATAGAACTGTTAAAGTGAAATTGTATTACTTTAAGAAACAAAAAACTGATTCCTCTGTACCTGGCAAAGAGCCATTTTTGACTCAAAATCTTGTGAAATCATCTTCAATCTTTGAGAGGCTGAAATCAGAAGCTACCATCTTGTCAGCTTCAGATCATTATTATATTCCTGAGATATTCAGATGTTGTTGTTTTTTTTTCATTTCATTTCATTTTCATTCATTTTCTCTGCACTACACTAAATTACAGTACATGAAGTGACTGACACTGATCTTGCCTCCCTCACTGCTTTGTCCTGTATTTGTACATAGCACAACCATCCTCTCTGTTTCAGTCACCTGAAATGTTGTCACAAGCCTTTTTGAGAGCCATTTTGAGAGTTTAAAAGACAGAGTTGTTTGTGTCTCCCCAGAGGCAGGAATAGCAGGAGAACCAACACTGCTGATCAGTGCAGCACACAGCATGCAGCCACAAGGAAGCTTCCTCTCCCGGTGACCTGCTGTTTTCTTCCTGCCTCTTACATACGCAAAACACACACACACACACACACACACACACACACACACACACACACACAAGCACAATCAAGCCCAGGACTGACTGCGTCTCTAGGTACCTGACAACTCCTCAAACAGAGCCATTAAGCATTTCCGTATTTATTCTTTAATGTCTGTGTGTGTTTTTTGTTCACATCACAATCTGCTCAAAGAGATGGAAGTGAACTGAAATGAACCCCACTAAGAGCAAGCTGGGATCTGAACCGGGTCCAAAACTGAACTTGGGCAACACAAAGCTTTGACGACTGAGGGATAAAGGCCACGAGACTGACTGCAGTACACTGGATCAGTTGAATCGATATCCCGCTTGAGTGAGTGCAACGGTTTTTATTTTAATGGTATGATGCATTATTATTATTATTATTATTATTTTGTTATGCAATGTGCCCAGAGAAAAATATATAATTTTTTTCTTCTTTGTAAAGTGAAAGTGTTCAATAGATACCAGATTATGTACATTGATGTGGAGAAATATATTATGCAGTATGTAAATTATACGAGCTTATCCAATGATTAAAGATATTTTAAATGTTTCTTCTTGTGTTTTTCTTCCCATATCACAATGGGAAGTATAAGATCACACTTATTGTTGCTCAGGAAAACATTCTACTTGTTAGTTTGACCTCTTGATCCTTTGCTTTTGAGAAACTATTGGAGTGTATCATGTATTTCCCATGAGAGAAAGAGAGACAGAGAGAGCAAATAAGATTTTTAAACCAAAACCTTCTTACCATACTCTGATCGACAGCTGTTTTTCTTTCCTGACCTCTCAATGTAAATTACTCTGAATGCTTTCAGTGAACCTTTTTGTAGATTACTAATCAATACTTGGCCCAACCCTCCACTAAAGGTCTATCAGCGACGATCCATTAGCACTCAGAACACTCAATGGCCATTTCCCAAAACAACTTAAAAGATGTTACGGTGATGAAACTGGAGTCAGCAACCGAGTCACTCTTACAGCAAAGCTGTATGAATGTTGGGAATGAATGGTGAATGAATGAATTAATGAAGGTCTAGTGTGTAGTATCAATTGGCAGAAATGGAATAGCCATAATTATGGTAAATCAACCATTCAAAGAAGGTTTATATCTCATAAAATTCTTTGATCAAGTATTTGAGAATTTCTGTCTCCAACTCTGCTCTAAGAATCAAGTCAAGCTTCAACAGGAACTGTCTTAGTATCAGTTCAATGTTTAAATGTGCTATTTATAATTAAACTTATAATACTTGTGAGAAATATGCCTGATATCCACTCTCTGAATTCACACGTGATGTGGTGGGGTCTCAGGCCTCCTGACAAGCTCACATCTTTATAAAAGGTCACAAGTCAAGAGGGTTTAGCGTTGTCACTGTGGTATTTGATCATGATCTGCTTGTCAAATCAGCTGACATCATGCAGTGTGTGCACATGTGCAGTGTAAGCCCTATTCCACTTGTGATTGTAAGCCTTGTGAGCTTGAGGAAGGAAAGGTATTTAATTATTGGAGCAAGGAGGAGGTGGATGATACAAACATTAACCAGCATAACAAGTACATAGCCGCCCCAAATCTGATACTATGTTCCTGGTTAGGATAAAGACAATAGGTATCCCATTTTCTCAGAATTATTACAGATAATCTATCTTACAAAGTTCATGTAATGTGACAACTGCTTCTGGCCTCTTTGTCTAGACAAATATATTTAGGTTTGGTTGAGTGGGTAGAGGATCTTGGAAATCCGATGTGGATCAGTTGGCAGATCTGAACATTCCCTGGTTGAGGTGATGATGACAGGATATTGAAAGTGACATGTGCAAGGGCTTCCTCACACATCTCGTCCTCTAATGTGTTAGAGTTAACACATCCAGCTGTCAAGGCTCAGATGTGGATTAGTGGGGACTGTGAAGTGTGGTTTGTCGGGGCCAACCAGGCAAGACGAGCACCGTTCATGCCTTCTGCTCTTCAAATGAGTCAGCACACTGAAAGCACTGCCTCTACTCACTTTAATCAAATAATTTCATGACATCTTCACAAATGATCTTGCTGCTGTCAGCTTGGGAAGCTGTCACCAGTCATTTCAGAGATCAGTAGACCCACAATCCACCACTCAACATGTGTCAGTTTGATCTGGTCCAGTCCCATGAGCTTCTCAGAACTCTCAGGATCTGCAGAGTAGAAACATTATATGCAATCATCTCTGGACCAACGATGTGACACATATGTAATATTGAATAGATGTTTGAGATTTACCACACTACCTCAAAAACACAGGCTTTCCTTGAACCTCTAAAGAGACCAAACTGTGTGACAATGGGTGGCTCTGTTGAGATGATGTACTGCTGTGTTACAGTGCTGGTGTCAGTGTCTGCCATCGATTCTCACTGTCCAGGAGACAGTGGTTTTGTCTGGTAAAGCATTACTGCTCTAATTGAGGCAGACTAAGTGTTTGCGGCTGGTGTTGACGCCTGTGTCAGCAGAGATTTTTTCTTTTACAACCTACAACCACAAGAATCCATCAGATGCAAAGCAGACCGGAGAGCAGCAACTTTTTAAGATGCAGTTAATCGACTGATTATGTAAATGCCACTGCTTCAACCTGTGCTCTATTCAGAGCCCTGACAGGGTATTTTTATTTCCATTTGAATGTTTTTTTTCCACAGTAGGAGGCAAGTGTATGGAGTGCACACAAACAATGTGGGGAGCTGTAAAAGCACAGTGAAACAGTGGGAAGGAGGAAGGTTTCCTGCTAACAAGACAGGGTGGAGGACTCGGAACAGGGATGGGGAAGAGGTGTGGAGAAAAAAAAAAGGAATAATTCAACATTTTGAGAAACATGCTAATTTGTTTTCTTGCTGACAGTTATATGAGTAAATTCACAAAGCCAGAGGTAGCAGGTTCTGTTTTTACCTTTTCGTTCATGTTTGCAGACTTATCTAAAAAATCAAGTGAGCAGTTTCCTACCACTGTGGTTCCACTGTTATATTGTGTCTATGTGAATTTAATGGACTGTGGAAATGATTTTAGATTTCCCATATGTATGATAACTCCACATACATTTACAGTATCCACCCACAATTATGCTGCTTTCAAACAGTGTTCACCATGTTCATTGGGCAAGTTCATAATAATATTCCCTTTGTGTGGTAATTACAACCTTGCACATCAGACTTCAAACATTTTCCAAGTTCACCTCATAATGTGTTTTTGTGATGTGTCATGTAAGGTAATTTTCTGTGTTCTCAATTGCTTCATCTTTTTTCTGTGATTATTAGGTCTCTGCATTTTCTGCATTATGTTACCTGCTATCTTTCTTACTTGTTAGCCTCTGTAGCATGGTGCCCATGTTGCCGTTGCCTAGCAGCACTGTTCTCATCTCTTAACCTCTTGAACGTCGCAAGACTTTTCATGTCGGAAACATGAGCTCACAAGTTCCATTTGAAGGCAGTGTTAATATCAGTGAGTGGTGATGATACAGGGATTCATCTTCTCGTCTGACCTTTGGCAAAAGTCCCAAAATACTTTAATGTGATTCAGGGAAATGTTGATAGGTTAGACTGGATGTACTCCAGGACTAAAGTGCTTATAGAAACAGAACTACACGTATCAACTTGTGTCTCCAAAAGTCTCTTATTTCAACAATAATCTCAAGGTATCCAGCTTTGCTATGGCCTGTCAATGGATTGTAAAGCTGTCAAATACACTAAAAACACAACAAAAACTCATCTTAGCTCTTTATGTATGTGTCCATTTGGGATTTAAATCCTATTGCAGATCCAGTGAAAACACATCTGCTGTCTTACTGTTCTGTCATCCAGTCAAGTTAAAGATAATGGATATAATGAGCCATAGAGTTCAGCCACTGAGTACCACTAATCTCCTCAAGTACCCCTCAATGTCATGACAGCAACCATTCAAAATAGTTTGTCTTCCAAAGTTAGGAAGGAAAAACACCGCACGCCTCCCTCCACTCAGCCTCAGCAAGCTGTGGGATGAAACCATAGATCACAAGTTATTTATCCACAGGAGTCATCTATTTACCTCATGTTACCACGGCAGCCTGAAAAAATCATGAGTATTGAAAGCCATACTGATTTATCTCAAAACAATGACAGAAGATTGAAGTTGAAATACAAAAGCATTGCAAAGGTTCACTCACTCACTCATTTCATGGTTCAATATCGAGTGGATAAAGAAGCCTGTTCATGAAAAAAAGACAAGATGAGCTCACTAAGTTAAACTTTAGGGAAGCAATAAAGTGAAATACCATTTGAGGTCGATTTTTGACTAGATCAATGAAGAAAATCCCAGATTTCAGTTTCCTCTTGGCCTGTTGGCGTAACGAGGCTGCAGCAGACGTGAGGAAAATCTAACATGACGAAATAAAATGAAGAGTGAACAAGGGAAGTAAAAAGAAGAGAGAAAGTAGTGAATCCCCTGGAGCAGAGTGGTCCAGTCCTGCTGTTATGGTCACTATGTCACCACACATCCAAACCAAATATTTTGGAAATTTTGTTTCCTCCGAGTGCTGGTTTCCTAGCCACAGTCCAAAAACATGCATTGAAAGATAAGTTCATTGATCACGCTAAATTGTAAGTAATTGTTGGTACCGTAGGTATGAGTGCGAGTGTGAATGGTTATCTGTTATATGTCGGCCCTATAATAAGCTGGAGAATTGTCCAGGGTGTACCCTGCCTCTTACCTGCAGACAGCTGGGGTAGGCTCCAGACCCTTATTTTTTTAATGACCCAATAAATGTGTACATTTATTTAAATCAGTTTTGTTCACTGAAAATGACTTCAGATAAATAATGTGAATACTATTTTTCTCAGTCATTATTTGTTCTCTCACACTGCGGTTGACTGTCATTTCTTATTGTATTTTCCTTCCCCATATAAACAACTACTTAGATCCTCTGACAGTTTGTAAGGACGTTCCCAGACGGTGGAATGTGCACAGCCGTCCCATGAGCTGGTCGCTACTGTTGGAGTGTTTTTACTCTAGGAGGTCCCCGGGCTCTATGGGACGATGAGAGGAAACAAACAAAAGGGGCAGAAATAGGCCGCGGTGTTCCCACCAAGTGACGTAGTCCTACGTGGGTCAAGGTTAGAAGAGGCCAGGGTTTTGGGAAATTGTTGTTGGGGTTTCCAATAGCTACTCAAAGATTTTGTGGTGAAGTAGCTCATAACATGGTCGGGGATGAAGCCATCTGTTTTGTGTTAGTGCAATTGGGTGCGCACATCCATGTGCATGTGTTGTTTTCTCTGCAGGATTCCCCCAGTCCCAGCATATTCTGCAGGCTGTTGTCACTGAAGCCATTTCGTGTTTACTGTATGAGTGCAAAAGGCTGTTAAAAGAGTAAATATATTGGTGGGAAGATGGGAAAATTTCAGATAAGGTTTTGCAGATAAGAATAATTTCCAGTTTGTTTGAAGACTGAATTGAGTATTGAACACATAATCCCCAGCCACAGAATCAAGGGCTATAGATTTGTCCTTATTCTACTTGTAACACTCCTTGCTTTGAGGTCCTCAGACTGCCAGATCAAGACTAAGGCGATTTAAGGAATAAATCAGGACACATAAACATTGTCAGGCTCTTTGGGCCTCATACAAAATCACAAAGAAGCAAAGTTTCAACTGTTCTTTTCAACAGGAATTAATCTGATACTATTGTTTTAGGGTCAATAGAAGTCATTGTCCTGTGATATTATGTTGGCTGTGTCTAAATGCAGTTCAGGGAGTAAATGTGTCTTCAGTAGTTTATTGTGTCACCCATCATTGAGTTCAGCTGTTGAAGGGAGGAATTAAAACACTGTGCTCACCTGTGGTTCACACACTCATCTCTCTGCTCAAGACTGGAGTACAAACTGAGCTAGAGCTTTACATATTTACAAAAAAGATTTTGTTTATTTATTTTTATTTTTTAACGCTGCCTATGAGTTATAATCGTTTGTCGTGTGAGTATAATTCCTCCTATTCATACTGACAACTGAAGGACCTAATACTTATGTGCTTTCTGTCCTAAATTTTACTGGCCTCATTCTGTGTGAAAAGTGAATCTTTTCAGTCCAGAATTCCCTTTTGTGTTCTTCCACTAAAGCTTAGAAATGAAACACTGTCCATTTAAATGGACTTCTTTATGAGGATGACTCATTTTTGAAGGTTCTCGTTTGATTTGTCAACTTTAGACACACACAGAACTTGGGGGATGTCAAGGCTGCTTTAATACAGTGCTAATATGTAGGTTTAAACATTTATTTGTTTGTTTCATTTCCTCTTCTTGTACTGTAACATACTGAAGATGTTACTTCCTAATGAGACCACTGTAAGAGACACAGGCACTGAAGTTAATTTGTGGTGACGCTGATCCAGGAACCCCTCATTTCACTCTATGTTTTGTCCCTTTTTTAGATATAAGGAAGCAGCTTGTGTGAGGGGGTTGGCTTGCAAAAATTTATCTGACATGACCACTTGTACAATATGCAGTTTAGCGGTTAAAGAAATGTGAAATTGCTGTTACATGTCTGTATGGAACTCCAGAGAGCAATAAAGTGATGGAGCATTCCAGTAATGTATTACAGTAAGGGAGTGCAACTCCTCCATAAAGAGATGGTATTCTGTTCTGCTGACGCAGCTTGTGGAAATGCTTCACACGCATAAATGCACAGATGTACATAAACACACACATGCTCCATTTTTTGTGCACATATACACACAACCATATTACACAGATAATTTGATCTGTAGTCATAGTCATTAAGATATGACCATTCACTTCCGAACAAACTGTAAAATAGTAAAGTTATTGTCTAACACTGCTGCACATGTTCAAGGAAGAAATTAGCCTATTAACCGCTTTATAAAAACTTCACAGATCAAAGAAATAATTCTAGAGGGGGTGGGGAGGTCTGAAAACAACTACATAGGAGCCTGGGGTATTGCTTTGCCACATGCCTGTACTGGACCCCAAACCAATTAGGCCTTAATTGAGTGTCAGAGTGAAAAAGGGGGCATCGAGCTGAGTCTCTTTCACCCTGTTAGCCACAGACAAACATGCTTTGTGACACACATTCTGACCGATCTGGAGGCATTTCGTTCATTCGACCCACTTATGAGGGACGAGGCCCGGGTGACAAGGCTGCCCCAGGTTGCTTTCAGAGACTCATGTATATGTCACTGTTTTTCCTCTCACAAACGAGGGGACAAATAGGTTTTTTCAAGCAAATGATCGGTCTAATGGTTTTGGTTCACTGTTAAAAAAAAAAAAAAAAAAGCGACTATAATCTAACAGATCATTTTCCTGATTTAATGTAGAAACAACAATTTTTAGCTTGTGCCGTTATTTTATATAAATGGAGCGACAGTGCACTTCATTTGTCAGCAGTTCAGTTTATGATTTCAGTGCTTCTGTAAATGTAAATATCTTTGATTTAACATTAGAAACTTGAAAAAGTACAGATGATATTGTGTAAAACTAAAGTTACAAGGCTGTACTTTGATTATAAAAATATCACAACATGTTTAATTCAATTACTTTACTTTGTGCCACTGCTGCCGTAATGTTATGGCTTGTTTTTTTACATTCATGTTTTTACAGTGTAGATCATCTGCATGCACCCTATACATATGTAGGCTAATGGCTCTTTTACCTCCTCCAGGGCAACGGGTCAGAATTGACAGACACAAACACTTTGATGGGATCTTTCAGCACCAGCTGTGTAAATTTTACCTCTTTGTCAATATGGAGCCCGGGTGACCTAGTTGTTCTGTCTCTAATCAACAAGAAACAATGGAGAAAGGCTCAGTGAGGTAATATGATGGATTTAAATGGCTGGGTAATAAGGGCTAGTTAACGAAACTCTGGTCATATTAGTCAGGTTTATTTGGTTGTGTAGAGAGACAGAAATGTGGCTTCAGTGCACCAGATCTCAGCACACATCTAAGATCTGGGATTTGAGATTTTCAAAACTGATTAAAGCAACATTTATACTTTTGAGAGAAGAGCTGCTCCTAAAGTTGTAGGATTTGTGAAATGAATAAACAGTTAAAACCACTGCTGTAGCAGAGACTGAGATATCCTGACATTTAGTACCTGGAAAGAGTCAAGCTTCAAAAATGCCAGATATTACGTTTCCTATAAAATGCAGCTGAGAGCATCTTTCATCAGACTGCTGACTGTTAAATGGCATCATTTTTCATACTCCACGAGCATCAAGCTTAACCACAAGATCACTCCGATGACATCATCCGGCTTATTTTCTCCAACTTCTGAAAGCTTAAAATAGAGCCACAAAAGCCTTTTCATAGCCTGAGTAATACTCAAATATTTACAAACTGCTGTTTATTCCTGCTTCATGGTTGAACACATTGTGTTGGATTATACATGTAAATGACGAGAAAAGGGGTATTTGATTTGATATATTCTGAAAAATGGGTTAAAAAATGTGGAATCTTTTAAAGGTCCAATGAAATGATTCCTCCCTTTCTGTGTTGATTATCTCATTACATGCGGAATATGTCAATATTTTTTTTATGACATTCTGCATTATTTGTGAATTGAAATCCATCTATATTCACTATTTCACTTCTATTTTCACGTCTGACTCATCCTGCACTCTGGGATGTTTACTAAATCTGTGTCCAATGAAAATGCTTCCTTGAATTTTTTTTATGCTCCTCCCACGACTATAAATCACAACCAGTGCACCGGATTTATGAGTTCTGTAGTAGTTATGGGTTGTAGGTGTATTTTTGGTCGTGTCAACTACTGCACTCTCCTCTAAGTTCTTGGTTGAGAGGAAAACGGTTGGAGTTTGCACATTTTGAGGAAAAGGCGCTTTGTGCAAACTCATGTAGATGCAATAGACATTTTTTAGAGAACTGGAGTGCTCACAGTGAGGATGGCTGGCAGGACTACATTATTCTGGCATATGTTCTCCTGCAAAGTAATCAATAATACGTTAATTAGACAAAGTAAGTTCAGAGATATTGGATGTTAGTAGGATTTGGCTCCAGAAGAAATGAAAAAAAATGTAAATGTTTTTTATTTGTGTAATTTAGGTTTAGATTAACCTAAATTGCAGAGTGTATGGTTAATCTGCCATTAACTATGTATCAGGACCCTGCACGAGAAGTGGCTGAGCAGATCATAAAAATTGTTATTGGAAAAATGCTGAAAATGAAAAATCACCAGATGGTAGACGCTGTATCAGGTGGAAAACGACCTTAGGCAGGTGCAGAGTAGAAAAAAAAACATGATTTATTTAAATGATGTATGATGTTGATTCTGGATCAGAGCCATATCCTGGTGAATACACCACGGCTGGAGATGTTTGGAGGATTAAACACAGCATACTGAAGAAGATCTGAGCAACTCACAACAGACCACAAACAACAAACAATGCCAAAGCTTAGAAATCATGATCTTACTCATTTTTCCCTTGGCTCTGTCACCTGATTTATAAACATAAAAAGGCTCCTGACAGTTCATGGGGCTGAATCTCTAGTCAAAGTCTTGCTCTGAAAACAGGTGTCTGATGAGATAAATCATACAACAGGCATCAAATAGCTCATATATTTACAACACTGTCTGAGAGCAATGAGGTGAAAGAGTAATATGCATGTCTTTCCAAATCCTCTCAGAGGCCTCCACTGCAGAAAGGGCCCCAAGTCAAGGTCCCAGGGGTCAGCACAGCTTCTGTCTACATTCCTTATTCCCCCTCTTCCACTCTCAGCCACTCCCATTCCATTGGTGTATTTACTCCACCTGCTGCTACAGATACTTTTACTGCATACTACATCTTTTTAATGCTGCCTTTTTCACAATGGCTTCTCTACACTTTTTTGTTTTTCCTTACCATCTCTCCCTCTCTATCCTCACAAATGTTGATGACACTGATTTCCCCTATGATAGAGCCGCATTTAAAATAAGATTACAGATTACAAGGAGCAAGAGGCTTTACATTCCCAGAGAACTCAAATCTGTCCAATGGACTGTGGTGCCTGGCAACCGAACTGAGTTATTTTGTGTTTACTAAAAGAGGGAATGTGGCCAAAGCTGCATACACATGCAACCAAAGGCACATTTTCCTCATTTCCTTTGTGGCTGCTGAGTTTAGTAGTGAACTTGCCACAATCTGACCTTTACCCCAGATGTTAAGGCCTTCAAAGACAACGGTGGATAAACATCAGTAGCTAAAGCCCCCTCACGATCACTGCACGAATTAATGCCAGGCGATCAATGAGGGATTTACAATGTCAAGCTCCTAAATCCTTCTCCTGATTCCCATTAACAGGGTTGATGGCAACAGCCGGAGCATGAACGGTGACATCAGAGCGAACGCACACACATGCACACATATGCAGTGTTATCGTTTAGGTCAGTTTGTCAATTCATTGATGGCTGGTCTGATGAAGCTGTTGTGCAGTATTCACCAGTGAATGTAACAATGATACTAATAATCCCTTAACACGCAATGGATAGTTACAACGGTCTCTCAGGAACTAGTTAAAACTTTTTCTGGGACACCAGGGGATACCAGACATGTTTATTTATTTTATACCACAGGCTGATTTCAGCCCTTTTGGTTTTATTTTAACACAAATTCACTAATGTGTTTTTAGAGGATTGGAGAGAATTTAGGAAAAAATTGTAATCTCATGTTGTGTTGTGTTCAACAGTGATGAATGTTGTCATTGTGGAGACCAAGAGCTGAGTTACCACTTAATTTCATCATCTTGTTTTGTCTGAAAGGACCATAGCAGTGAGTTTAGGAGAAGGTTGAGTCTCTTAACTTCAATATTTTTGTGCCAGCATATGGTGAAATAACAAAGGTGTGATTAATAGAGATGTATCGCAGCATTACATGCTGCCATTGGTTTCCATTCATTTCCAAATACTTTAAAAATCAATCATTAGATTCTCAAAACTCCTCATGGCCTCTCATGGTGAACACTTATACATTATTCAGACTTTTTACTCTGAACTGCCAAACTTCAATAATAACTGAGGTTTTCTGGAGGCAGTTTTTAAACTGTTTTAAAATAAATGGAAAGAAGGAGACACCTGGACCGACCAAGAAAAAAAAAAGAAAAGAAAAAAAACCAAGTTATTTGCTTCTACCTTTTCCACCTCCTGCCTCCACAACACAGACGTGATTGAATCACTTCCAGATGACAACAGCATCCAGCTGAAGATAAATCAGTTAGGACATGTAGATTTGTGTTTGAGGAGGGTTGTCTTACCAGACAGATATGTCCCAGGAGGTGAGAATGACTTCTGTGGAAGTGTTTGTGTTGCTGCCATGTGCTGGAAGAAACGCTCCTGGCAAAGATGAGGACAGTTTTAAGGAAGTCGACCAGGGAAGAGAAAAGAAGAGAAGAAATCACATTTCTGTAAAATCTCAGTCAAATCAGGAATATTTAACCTTGAACTTGAGAGATTTCACAAAATACTTTTTCATTCTTTTCTCTCTCGACCACCATTGTGAGTTTTGTAAGAATGTTTCACGGTTAATTAGCATTTTAAAGCTGCTACTCTATAAATCTCTCTGGGTCGCGGCAAAGTTCATGGCTTTGAAGGGAATAATTGTGCCAGGAACACTCTACAGCTCATCCAGTCTTCAAAAGCAAAATTAAAGTTAACATACATAATCTCATTTTTCAACAGAGGCCGTCTCAATCCACTAATGAACCAAATCTCAATCTTAAGAACAAGATTACTACATTTCACAGATGCTTAATTTGCGTACGCTACCACACTGAGAGCAGTGAAGCTTTGTATGATCCAATCAAGTCAGTTAAATCTCCCTTTAATTATGGTCCAAATAGACGCAATATATTCCTCAAAGTTTGTTTTAAATAATCATTAAAAGACCATTTTTCGTGCTCGGAGTGCATCACATGCACCTCCTCAACTGTTTAGACCAGGCATGTCCAAACTATTCCACAAAGGGCCATGTGGCTGCAGGTTTTTGTTCCAACCAGTCAAGATCACACAGTTTGACCAATCAACTGTCTAAAGACCGAGATCAGTTAATTAAATGAGTTAAGTCTGGTGTGCTGCTACTTGGTTGGAACAAAAACCTGCAGCCACACGGCCCTTTGTGGAATAGTTTGGACACCTCTGTTTAGACTGAACCTTGATGAGGTTAATTTGTCACAGCTGAAAGATCAGCAGCACCAAAGAACTTTCACATGTGCAGCATTTCTCCTGCAGGCTTCTTTATCTCACAGCCTCTTGTTAAGCTGCTGGTTTTCAGATCAGGAGCAGGTACTGAGGTTTGGGGTGGGGGTGCGGCTTCAGAGGGAAACTGGGTCACTTGACCTGACATGGCATCACTCTAAAAGCATGGCTCTGATTTTGGATCTTTTTGATCATGAAGGGCATGTAATGTTTGTCTGCATCCTAATTTCAAACATCTGTGTCCGATTGTTTTCCGGCTCTCAGAAGTTATGTTACAGTAGCTCCATTCAGCACTGCTCAGAGCTTATAATCCTAAACTATCAAACTATATACACAATCATAAACACAACTTCAACCTCTCCCCTCTATGAGGTGTTTCTCTCTGTTGCCATATCTGAATGCAGCATGGTGTCAGGCTCCAGTGCTTTCAAACCTCCAGCAGCTCTTTGCACCATCATGACCTTCTATGGTAAATTGAGGAGATGAAACACAGAGGGCCTTTAAGGATACAGATTTAATGACATCACTGTAATAAACAGCTTGCCAAGCTCCATCAGCTGTACTTTTCAGTCTCATGCATGCAAACTACAAATGCATCTGAATGAAAATCAGAACTTTCTGCCATCTTCCATTTCCAGATCATCTGTGTTGTTCAGTGTCAAAGCAAGTTGAACTGCTACAAAAGCATGTGTACATGTGTATAATCAACTGCTGCAGTGATTTAGCTCAAGGACACATTGAAAAACTAGTCAAAACTGATAGAGGATTAGTCTCTGGCCTTCCCATAATGCCACATGAGAGCATCTCTGGCTCAACTTTCATTGTCAGGGAGCCAGTTTGATGATCCAGATTATAATGTTGGTGATGGAACGAACAAGAGCGTTTTTTTTTTCATGCAGTTTAAAATTCAACTGATAGCTTTTGTCAGTTCATCTGTAAAACCTACAGTTTGACAAGTGACATGGATCATGACTTTTTACTGTCAACCCAATTTCCAAACATAAACGGTTCATTTCCAACGATGAAATGTTGATATGATCACACTTTTAGGTGTGAACAGGGAGACTATTGAGAAATTGTTATGACGTATTGGTGTGAACATAACTACAAAACTGTTTAGATATAAAATATACAAAAAGTTTGTACAGAGTTTGAAAAAAAAAAGTAGTTATGGGCAAAAAGAAACATATTTGTTTCGACGACAAAGTGAAGTTTGTGTGGAAACTCATTGTATTGGATCAGTGCTGAGTTGGTTTGCACCAAACCTGCCAATTGATTTGACAGTTCCAGTTGGACAAGAACAAACAGGATTATTTTATCTTGATAACATTATGTGAACCTGAATCAGTTTTGCCACATTTGTGGAAAACAGGCTGACAAGCACCTACATGTTTCAAACTCTACGTCCACAGTTTCTCATGTAGTGTTTTAGCAGCATCATGATTTGTAAATTCACTACAGCATTGCACATAACTGCATTTGTCTTAAACATCTTGCTTTTATTTTCTGCTCCACTAAAGTTTCTTATTTCAACCTGCTCCAAATTCTCCACATTCTCTATTCTCTAAGCATCTGAACAGCAAAGATCCACTAAAAAACTGTTTAATTTTAACATTAACAACAGAGAAAATGTGTCATTATAGATTTTGCCCTCAGCAGTCGACTTGTGAATATCAGTAATTGTTACAACACAAACCTGGAAATTTGCCACTTCAATAAAATTCAAATAGAGCTTAAAACAGTGTTTCCCCATTTAAAACAAGAGTCAATAAAGTAACAGCCGACATAAAACTGAGACACTAACTGAAACATCTGTTTCAGCTGTTTTTTTCTATTCTTATTGTGTTTGTCTTTGAGTGATTTAATCAGTTGTATAAAACTGTCACAATCAAATTTTTATATATTAATATATATATATATATATATATATATATATATATATATATATCATATATATATATATATATCATATATATCATATATATATATCATATGTATCATATATATATCATATATTGAAGAACACATAAAATGTACTAATGGATTCAGACTCTGGCCACCCCCAGACTTGTTGCCCCAGCAGTGCTTTAGTGACCAACAATCACAAGAACTAACCTGATAACAAAGTCACTGCTCCACACTCAGATCACTGATACATGTCTAGTCTGCCAGAAACTGTTGGAAGATCCAGGTGTGACAGGGGTCTCGGGATCAGCTGCTACTTTGGCTTCACCCAAAAGAGTTGCTGCAGTGACAAGTATATTGGTAAGACATTATGAGTTGGGGCCACCCAAAACATGCTTTAGGTCTCTTGTGACCCTCTTTATTGTACCGGGGGGGGGAATTCTGCCCTAGTTTACCTAACCGGGACTCTTTGGATATCATCCTTTGGTCATTGGCATTTCCCATTTTGACCAAGGTGAGATCAGCAGCTGATGTCGAGATCCCTGTCACATCTGGATCTGCCAACACCCCCATTTACACACATATACTTCTTCCATCTGGCTTTAAAAATAAATGTACAAAATGATGACAACACACATACTGGACTATATAAACTGTTAGATTTAGATTACAGTGAACTCTAGTGGAAGTTAAGTGAACTGCTGCGAGCAAATCACTAGAAGAGACTTGTGACGTCACGAGGTTGGCAAACAAGAAAAATAAAAGATAAAACAACAAACCTCAATTTAATGAAGTTGTGGTGACTCATGTGTGTGTTGGTTATTTGCCACGTTCACAGGAGCCTAGTGTCACTCCAGATGTAGTTACTTCTTGCAACCACAAGGTGGCAGTATATTATTATAGTTTAAGAGGGGGAGGTAACGTGTATGTGTTTGTTTTTTCAAAATAAAATCCTCACTGTGCGCTCCCTCCCCAAAACATCTAGAGATTTAGTAATGATGTTGCAAACATGGACAAGTGTTTTGGTTGTGGTTTATCACAGCTTGTGATCAGTTTATTGAGAAGTGTCAAATGAAGAGACAACTCGTGTCCCGTGGTCGGTTCTCATACATTCACTGATGCTGTGTCTTAGTTAGTTGATTGCAATAACAGGTGGTGAGTGATGAGTATCACTCAGGAGTTACTTCTCCAAATTTAACTAATTAAATAAGTTTAAAGAGTGACTGTACATTAGGTCATTCTCTCATCTTCATCTCTTATTCTTAAACCATGATGATCTGTTAGTTTATGACCAATATCAGCTTTTCAGCAAAACACAAACCAGACACAATCACAATAAATACTTTTATTTTCACCATGAAAAATAGACAAAAAAAATCTCCATATACATGAACAATTCATCAACTATTTTTCCATCAGTTTCAATTTGTATCTTCTTCCTCTGGATTCAAATATATATTTATATATATTTATATTCTTTTTTCTTTTTATTTTTTTTATTTTACACCAGACAGCAGGTGCTTATGTTAATAGCCAAACACAGAAAAATATCACATTTGTCACATACTGTAACAATAACAGTAAGTCTCAAATACATTACAACACAAAGTACAAAAAGACATTCTTTGGGTTGCTGGGTGAGTTCGTCCGTGCAGATGTTGATGTGCAAGCTGCCAATGAATGCAGTAAATTCTGTGCCCCTAAGATCAACTGCAGTTAGTCACCGACTACAGCTGTTTTCATCATCCCCCTGGTTTTGTTTAGTCACAGCAGTAGCTCTGAAGTGACATCCAAGTTTATGCCTTCACTTCACAGTCATATGTGCTTTGAGAAAGGCCCAAAACCAAACCAATTATGGTCCTTGTCTCTCTCACTTTCTGTGCATTTATTTATTCTCTTTGAACCTCTTTCATGTTTCACTTAATATGCAGCTGAAAGAAGCTGGCTGAGAACTAAAGACATCATGTTTTCCACATTAAGATACAAGCTGATGAGTGAATGTAGGCACACGAGGCATTTCCTACATATGCATTTGTACAAACACCTGTGAAACAACTACAAGTTGTCACTTCCCCCCATCGCTCTTTTCTTGATGACCAATACGCTGCTTGTTATTCGAACTGTGGCTCTTTGAGCATTAACTGTAGATTTTTTCTACTAATCAGACCTTCACTGGAATTACATGAGCTCATTTTTTTCTCATGCATCAGTAACCGCTACTGCACAGTTGCAGTAGAGGGGCAGTGTGGCACAGTAGAGAGTGGATTTTAAAAAATCCCCATGAAGAAAGAAAGAAATTCCTACAAATGAGGCTTGTGCCCTTCTGATGCCTTTCCAACAGAACACAATAGCAGCATTGATTAGTATCAATTTGCAATCATACTCAAGTCGAGGTATTTTTTTTACATGTTCCAGCACTACGCCTCACTACGTGTGAAGGAGCAGTTGCAAATCCGCTTTGGGAAATGCTGAATCATGGCGCAGCCGACAACACAACAGATTTAATGGTGTGCAGTTTAACTTTAAATGCAGTCAGTGTGACAGTCACGGCTGGGGTTTACTGTCGTCCACTTGCCTCATACACGAAGCAGTTCTGAACTGAGGCAGGTAAAGCGGGGAGAAGCCACACGTCGACGGCGACAGAGGCTCCATGAGCTCGCTGGGGCCCTCGGGGCCAAGCAGAGGGTGTAACTCAATGCAACAGTCCTCCCTGTTCAGAACCATGTTTTTTAGCAGCTCAGTTTTTGTCTCCTCTTCTCTCTGCTCATCTTCCTCTTCCCCACTCTCCTCATCTTCCGGCGGATGATCCATTCCTAAATAATACAAGTGCTTCTTGTGTCTCACTTCCCCTTCGTCTTCTTGCTCCGATGTTTCTGAAAGCTCTTCCACAGAATTGTAGGAGCAGGAGCGCCTCGGGTCATCAATCTCTCCACCACGGCAGCTGTCCAGCTCCCACAGACCACCGGGAAAAGATCCGGAAATGTCAGAGTTGTTGGCAGAGAAATTTCCCTCATCACTGGAGCTGCTGCCACTGCCGTCCCTGTAGTGCAGATGAATGGGCTGTTGGTCCTGCTTTGGATTAGAGAGCAGCACGGTGGCGTATGTGACTGAGGACTGGGCGGAGGTGTTAGCGCTGCCTGGGGGCTGGTCTACTGGGGAATCGACTGGCTGTAACTCATTCAACCTTGGATGTGAACTGGTTAAAGCGTCCACATTAATGGCTGAAGAAGAAGCTCCACCGATTAGTACCACGCTCTCTCCAAACTGGGTTTGATCGACCTCTGAGTCAAACCCTGGGGAAACAGAAGCGCTGCTGGCTAAGGGGGCGGCTGGGTCGGAAGTCAAGGACACAAGTGGAGTCTGGACCAGGGCTGTGGTCAGAGCCGTGAGGTCGGCTTTGTCCACTATGACGACTTTAGAGATGTTCTCAGTGGGAAGCAGCAGCGGCCAGGCTGGGAGTCCATCAGGGGGTCGGAACAGGTGGTCAAAGGTGTCGGCCTAGAAAGAGACGCAAAAACAGATTTTTGTATAAAAATGATTAATATTTCAGATCATAGGAAAATTGTCAATCAACCTAGAGTGAAACTAACATAAACTAATAGATGAACTTAGAATAATAGTTGAATTTTTTGGGGAAAGTACTTGCTGGAAACAGGAGATAACAGCTTACCTGCTAAGCTAAGTGATGCTAACTGTAGCTTCACACCATTCAGTGGTAATAACTTATTTCTGTTGCACATTGTGCAAATAACTGATATTCAATACAAGAAAAAAAAGATTTTAAAAAAATACATATTTACCTTTCTGAAGTCTTTAGCCCACGAGCAGTTGTTTGGGTTGGGTACATCCTTCCACACAATCTTTTTCATCCTGAAGAAGAAATGCAGCAGATATTCAGGTTGTGTTTACAATCTAAACCTTCATTCTTTTTGCCATCCCTTCCTTTGCCTCTTGCCTGTTTTTCTCCTCTCGTCAGATAACATCAAGTGTAATTACACCCTCATGACCTGTTAAATGTCACACTCCTAATTTTTTACGGCCAGTGTCTTTGCTGCTGCACCCCCAGAGATTAACATCATTTATCATTTTCTTGCAGGTGTCAGGATTACTCTCGTGAAAGAAGAAAAAACAACTGATCTTACAAGATCTGTAAGAACTTACTGGTTTTGGGAGAGAACCAGAGTGATCAACAGGACAATGGAAAGGAAGGAGACAATCATCAGCATCATGTAGGCTGCAGGGTCTCCTTTGGAAGCTGTAACAGGAGATATAGAGCGATATTACAATGTCAGAGCTAGAACTAGGCACAATGCTACAACAGTCAGAAATCCTGTGAGTACTGGACATACGTTTAGTGAACACTGGTTCTCCTTCCCCGTCAGCAAACACAGGATACAAGTAGAAGCCATATTCCTCAGAGCCAAAGAAATCACCTATGAGACAATAAATAAGATCAGAGGCCAGGAGTATACTTCAGATTAAACAAAAACATGATTAAAAACAGAGTGAGAGAGGCAAGAGAACATGTTACCTCTTAGATAAACAAGACGGTCGCTGTAGGGAAGTCTGGCCCATGTTTTTCCACTCTGGACTTTGTGATGATCAGACTCCTGTAGCTTCTGCGGTAACCACTGGACGACCATGAACAGCGGCACGGAGCTGTTGTCTAACAGGCTCCAGGACAAAGAAACACAGGTGCTGTTGATAACGACCACGCGGAACGAATGCACACAACGGCCTGTGAATGAGAAGGAACCGAGAGGACAATGTAAGATGACTTCCAACTCCCAGGACTCAGCATTTTAGAGGGAACATTAAATAATCATGTTCTTGAGGGATTTCACTCTGAAAATAAAGTTATGGCCAAAAACATGATGTGTACAATCACAGTGACCTTTGATCTTTGATCATCAAAGTGTAATCAGTTCACCACTGAGCCAATGTGAATATTTCTGCCAAACTTCTTGAGTCCTAGTAAATGTTTCGCGGTCTCGCGGTTTTCTTGAAATATCGTGAAATATCGTGTTTACAAGAATGAGACAGTTGGATGAACAAACCGAATATGTATAAAACCTCTGACCACTGCTGCCAGTGTAGTGGCATAATTAATATGAAGTAGTTGAACTTAAGGCAGTTTTTACATACACGTCGAAGTATTTCTTATTCTATGAATAGCAGCAGGTGTTAATTTGTGGGAGAAATCACAGTAAATGAGCAGAAAAACAGAACAAATGCAGATGTTTCATAACGAGGTACAAGAGGTCACTGAATGCTTGACTGAATATGAAAATGATTTGAATCATTTGCTGCACCTTCTCAGCGCCAGCGTCACTCATTTGGCCAATTTAGCCTGCTGCTAGTTTATCTGCTAGTAAAGTAAAAAATGCATTTCATCAGAATAATGTCTAACAGCTTTTTGTGGAAAACCAATAACAAAAACTGGCCATTTTCACGGAAAACCTTTCACATTTTACCAGTTAGTGGTTTAACGAAAGTGGCCTTCTCTGAATTATGAGTAACAGGAAAGAAGCGCACAACTGTTCGACACAAACATGTCCACATATTACACAGAGCACTGCCATTTAAAAAAATGTACCTCATTACTGCTGTTGGAATTGTGTTAATAGCATTTACTACAGTGCAGCTGATGGTTGCATGGTCTGGATGAGGGGCTTTTAACGGATCCTCAGAGACACACATTGGAAGTGTATTGCTTTAAATGGATGGCTGCTATTGTCACCAAGCTTTGACGCACATTTTGAATCATGTTTTTTATGAAGCACAGCAGAAAGAGAGCAATCTGTTTAAAAAAAGGTAAAAAAAAAAAAAAATGGTCTAATGAATGACAAGATCTCAGCTTAAAAAAATTCAAATGGCAGCCAGACTCATGTTTCTGAGAAATAAATTCCTGAGAGGGAAGTGGTAAAAACATAGTTCACTATTTCATCGTTCACACTGTTGGGAAAGCAACAAATATGATGACTGGAAACTCTAACAGTGTGCATGTTTTCAGCAGTTTTGTGGACTTTGTGGATACACCCAGCGTGAATCTGTGAACACTGATGAAAGCACTGAGGACCTGTTTGATGTATGATTATTTTTTCAATTTTTAAACTCACATTGTCGCAATAGAACAGACATGAAAACTTATTTGATCTCAGCTACATTTAGAAGCACTTACTGGAAAATAAGAACACGTTACAGCATGCAACACAAAATGTAATTAATTTGGTTTAGAGCTTGTTTTTATGGTCTTGGAAAGCTATTGGGTTGTTATTTATGTGGATTAGTGTTTTGGTTTGTTTTTTCTCATAAAATATGTGTTGCATATGTCGTCATCTGTATCTAATCTCATTATTCGTTTCTATCTTCACCAGGACATGCTTAAAAATTTGATTTTATTCTCATTGCAGCATTTTGGGTTTAATTAAATTCAACCATTTTATTTTAGGCTAACTACTGTATAATGTTTGGGTTAAGTTAATGATTATTGATTATTATTGATCCATTTTAATCCCCTAAACTGTTAATCTATAGGATATAAAATCACATTGGTTTGGTCCAGTACTGGTACTTAGCTCACTCACGTTTGGGCTGTTTCTCCAGGGTCATGTTGATGTTGTTGGTGGAACTCCCCCTGTTGTTGTAGGCCTCCACAGTCACAGTCTGGAGCTCCTGGTTCCATTCAAAGCTGTAGGAGGACATCATGTCGATCTTCTCCCTGATCACAGCGCCACTTGGGGCCTGGTGTTGAACTATGAGTCCATCCACACAGTAGGACTGCTTTGACGCTGGGAGATCCTGGAGAGTAGAGTATAATATTTAGTATTACTGATATTGTTCTATGTTTTTCTTACAACTACCAACAACGCGTTAGTTGTTGTTTATGTGTATTTTTAAGTACCTGAAACAGCAGGACGACATTCGTCTGGGGTCTGTACGGATCTTCTTGAAGAATTCTCCAGAAATCAGGGCCACGTTCAGGAGCTGAGGAGGAAACCAACAATTACATCACATTGTAGTCTGTTTCTCTATTAGTGATGGAGGTGCCATTCTCCATTATAGCTAAAAGTAGAAGGTCAGATTTAAAGGGTTACATCAGGAATCTGTCAAGGTTTAAATTCTGCTCAGGAGTGAAATTAAAGGTGTTCTTACCTCTGCTGTTTTCTGGGGTGGAATAAACCGAGTCACTCCACTCGCTCCAGTAGCCGAGGCCGTTGACGTGCATGCATTGCACTTGCACCAAATACACCTGACACATGTCCGGCACCACAACTTCCCCCCAAGGAACCAGCACTGGTCGCTCAACCTGTACATGTGACATTTTCGAAGAAAATGTCATTAATTAAAAATGTGAAGTACACATATGTTTCAACTATCTTTCTGTATTACCGACTTAATGGAAAAAGATTCCCTCATTATTTTTAAATGGATGTTGTAGTAGCAGAGGTTACTGACAGCGTGTACCTGGTTTCAGCAGGCAGGAAAAAACTCTAATAAATTTAATATCAATGTCATGTCGACCCCTCAAGCTGTGTCCATATCTAAGAATTTGTGTCATTTAATGAAATATGAGCCTTTTTGTAGTGAGTAATATGTTTGCTCCTATTCTTCGATTGATCAACATGGTTCTGGGAGGCAGAGAAAAACTTCCAGAAGATGATTTAAGGTCGACCTGGTCCTGTTTCCCTAGGACAGTTGATTGTAAACATCCTGTTTTTTAATCAACTATGAATTAAAAACAAACTAATATTTTGAAGATTGGTTTTGCAGAAAGATCACCAAACACTGGCATGAGACCAAACTTTCAGTCAGATCCTGTGGCTGCGAAACAGACCAGCTTACCTTCCACTTCGGCTGGACTCTCCCCATGGACGGCAACTGGTAGCGAAATTGGCATTTGACTCCCTCGACCGGCAGAGACGGACGCTGCCACGTCACTTTTAGGACACCGTTGCTGCGGCTCACTGCCTTCACATTAGTGGGTGAGTGGGGTTTAACTGCAGGGAGAAACAGCATAACACATGATCCATGCTTTGGAACACACTAAACTTCCTGTGAATCAGCAAATCACTTACTATGTTTAAATCTTTCGCTTTGTGTGTCTAATTAGTTGAGCTATGTCTTGTCTTGCTCACCATGATCAATGGGCGACAGATAGATGGGTTTCGACCTGATGGGGCCGAAGCGAGACGACATCTCCAGCCACAGCTTGTGGCAGTTCATCCTCAGAGGTTGAATGGTACAGCTTTTCTCACTGGGTTTGACTTGCCGGCATTCAGGACCCATCGTCCCCACTTCCTCACCCGCTCTCTCCCTCTCCTCCATCACGTCACACGTCAGGTCAGACCACCTGGCATGAAAAAACAGAAATGAATAGAAATGAACCCAAACCTGAACACTGTCATCTTCATTTAGCATTAAGCTTTATGTGTTTGTTTTTGTTTTTTTTCACAATTGCTTGTTGTTTGGTTTTAACAATGCAAATGTTAATGTGTTCCCAGGTGTCAGAAAATAATTTGGTGAGTACAATATTTTTATTTTTATTATAAGCAATAGGAATAATACCTAAAGCTTTGGATAGTTGCAGTAAATTGGAATTACACGACAAGGGGTTAGAGTGGGGAGGTTAGGGTATAAATCTATAAGACACCGATACACAAAGTATCTCTCACAGCAACATTCTTCATGATGTATCTTTAGTTGTTTAACGCGGGCGGACTTCTGTTGGCGAGATGGAGAAGAAGTGGAATGAGGAATTCATTTCTCTGCCTCTCTGGGGCATCAGTTAGTAACCAGAACTATGAAAGAAAAATTGCATCATTCTGTTCTTATTGTTGCAGTTTGAGTACTGATGAAATGTACTTCCTGATCACTTCACAGTGTAAGTGGTTGCACTTAAGGGTGTGTCAGCATGGCAGGTGATCACGCTGTCTGGTACATTGTGTTCAGTAACTTCCACGTGTTCCGGACACTGAGTTCGGTGTGTTGATTTAAGATTTTATTTACAATGTTAGAGCTACTCAAACACACTTCACCTGCTCTGAAAATATTTCTACCTGGATCTTATTTCGGGTTTGGTCCACTGTGTGATGTTCCAGCTGCAGTTCAAAGCATCGATATCTCCGCTGGTTTCACAGTTTATATTAATGGAAACTCCTGAAACACACAGACAGAAATGATTAGGGTTAGGCGGAATAAACAAAGACAAAAAAATTCACCCCAGATGGCTTGTGTTCTGGGATTACTTCACTTCACATTGTTCTCTTGTCAAGTGACGTCACATTCTTTCCTGTATTTGTCTGCTACAGTAGAAAAACAGTCATGTTGATTTGTAGCAGCGTCAAAATGTTAGAAACTGCTCATCTATTTCTCATTTGTCTATTTTGGACATTACACCGTAGTTGTAATAGTGTTTAACAGTGTATTGGTGCAACATATCTCACCCTCTACAAAGATCTGGCTGTAAGGAATGGTCCTCTTCTGAGTGCACTGCAGCAGGTCATACATTTGAGTCTCCGAGGGTTGCACTGTGATCTGGCTGACCTGGGTTTGATTAAACAAATAGTCAAGATCTCTGAACTTTATTATTTATAAGAACTGTACTTTTCTAAAAATACACAAGGAGGTCCTTCAACTTGTTTGGAAATGTTCCCACTAAGACCCACAAAACCCTGGAGAGAGAGAGAGTTTTTGTTTTGTTTCTTACCCATTGGTTGACTTGGTGGTACTGGCTGCGGGGAAGTGGTTGGTGGAAATTGAGCATCCATTCGGCCGTGCTGGCATTGATGCTGTGGTCGTTGAACACACAATACACGGTCACATTCTCCCCCGGCCGCGCCACAACTTTCTCAGGGACGTAGGTCACCGCTGTAGAAGAAAAAATAAAACACAAAAGAAAATACAATTTCATCTCTTTTTAAAAGCCTCTGTGACAACAAACATTGCTCCTTTTATAATTTTCATTTAAAAAAAAAACATTTTGCACTCATTTTCTTTCTGCTGCAGAGCAATGAACACTAACAGCGTTAAGGGAGACAAAGAAACAACTGAATCACCCACATTTTCAAAGTGGATTTTTACAAAAGAGAAAAGTTTTTCAGGGATTTCAAAAGTGGTCATGGAATTAGTTGAAAGTGAGTTTCATTATCTAACGACCTCTTCAGAAACAGCGCTGCTCTGTCAGTACCAAAAAACATAAAAAAAAAAAAAAAAAAACAAAAAAAAAGAATGGATTTGAGTCATCAGCGACGCAGGTGAAGATCTGAACAGAAGAAAATGTCTAAGTAAAGTGAAAAGCTGTTTTATGTCTCATCATTGTTGAGACCTTGTTCTGTTTGAAGTTTAATGTATACAGGTGTTTTTTTTTATAGCTGCTACACATTAAAAAACGCAAAAAAAAAATATTAATAAATTTACGTTGACAAAAACTACTTTATATTACTTGAGGCATCTTTATTAAGTGTTTGTTAAAACACACACACACACACACACACACACATGTTGAATTAGTGCCAGAATTAGTCCTCTGCTCTGACTGATACTGATTAACATTTTAATTAGCAGTCTGATGTTACAGAACACAAAATAATAATGAGACAACGTGAACATTTCATCAACAGTGACAGTATTGAGACCGTTCTCTGTTTCGTTTCTCTATTCTCAGTTTCAACATTTCTAAAACCTGCTGTTACGAAATCTGCAGATGAATGAAGGTTTCATGTGCAGCCTCTGTGAAACAATCACTGCCTGCGACATTTTCAGCACCTTCACTTCTGTGTCAAACTGTAATGCAGCGACCACAGTGACATCAGCCATATTGAAATGAGTTCTTCATTAATGGCTCCAGCTAATGAGCCTGACTCCTTTCTTTCAATAGCCATAAATCTCCCTGCGAAATAATTGAGGTCAGTGTTCAAATCTACTTCAGCCAGAGATAAATGCTCATGTGCAGGACCCGTCAGAAAATGAGAATTGAATTGCAGCAATTGAGCCTGCTGAGTTCCGTTGCAAAGGGAAGAATTACATAACTTTACTATCATTACACATAATCTCAAATTATTTAGATTTGTTGTGTTTATATATTTCATTCAGCAAATTTACAAAGCCATGGGGTAAATTTAGCTTTTAAGTTACTGATCATGTTTCAGTTTGATGCTTTTTTTCAGTAACAAAATAGCTTCCAGGATGTGTAATATTCAGGGGAGCTTACAGGGGAGTTATTACAACAATTTGTGAGAAAAACAAACTGTAAAATATCCTGAACAACTTAATAATCATATCTACGTTTTCATTTTTTCTCACTTTTATCACAAAAGCAACTGCACAGTCTCTTTGTCTCTATATAAACAGCTAGAGGTAGATGATTCTTACGGCCAAGGCAGATGTGGTAACTTTCACTCCAGTTGCTCCACAGCGGAGGCTCAGTAAGACCGGAGCAGCGAACCTGGACAGTGTAGTTGAGTGCGGGCTTCAGATCCAGAGACACTCTGGGTTCTCCAGGTGCAGGCACCACCTGGAAACGGGAGTGCACACGAACACAACAACTGACTTACTAACCTGGAAAAGGGAGTGTGTTTCTCAAAATGATGACTGAATCAATACCAGTAATCAAGATAAGACTGACTGTGGTTGTTGGTGTGTCATCTAGTGTGTTACCAAAACACAAATGTAGCCTAAAGCCTTAACCACAAAGTATAAGTGTGGTGAATCGAAACCCGTGAAGTCTGGTTCATTCTGGTCATTTTTTTAATTGTCATTCGATAATTTACCTGAAAATGATTTCTTGTGTCAAATGACATAGCTGGCAACACAAAAGTACTAAGTATTAACAGACAAATTGTCACATTATTGTAACGTAACATTATTATAAAGTTTGTGCTAAAATACTGAGTGGATACATAACTTTCAAAACAAACTTTCAATTCAAAATAGTGTAATAAAGGATACTTTATCTTAATTTTTTATAGGAGCATTATGGTCTAAAGACTGAATCATGGAGCCTCTGCTGAACACTCAGTGCACTGTTGAATACTAAGTACACGCTGGGCCTATTAAAGACCTGACTGACTATGAGCAAGTCACACTAAATAAACCCTCCTTCCTCTTAGTGGAAATTAGAGCTGCATAAAAGCAGCAGTGTGGCAAGGATGAGCAAATACAGTCTGTGCGTGTGTGTGTGAGTTTGACTGAGCGTGTTTTGCTACACCTGTGAAGACCGCGAACTGAGAAACAACCTTTTTTCTCTGAAGACACTTTGGCTCGTCCTCACAGTTTCAAAGAGCCCTTTGAAGGTTAAGTTAAGTTTTGGTTAGGGAGAGTGTGTGTGTGTGTGTGTGTGTGTGTGTGTGTGTGTGTGTGTTGATCCATATAACCTTTAGCTACAGTTATCACCTGGCCAATTTATCACTTGATCATTTGACACAAGTTGCAATTGACACCAGAGTTGTCTTTGCAATCTACAGTAGCTTATTACATGATGAATGAAAATATGAAACCATCAGAAAGACTGAGATCTCTTTAGAGCTCAAAGAATGTATCCATTATTATATTCAATTATATTAATCAAATTTTATCAGGAAATAAGATATTCAATGATTTTTACATGGAAAAACATTGGATTCTTTCCTTCTAATGAAAATGACTGTTTGCAAAATGTAGTGTCCATGAGGTTAGTATTCACCTGCCAGTCTGGATGAGTGGTGTTAAAGGAGTATCGGACCTCGTATCTCAGCGGGCCAGTGTCTGATGGGTCGTCCCAGTGTAGAATCAGTTCTGCCTCGATGGTCTGAATGTGTGACAGGTTGACCGGAGGACTCGGTGTCACTGTGGAAAAAAGAATAGATCACCTCAAGAAAAAGAAGCAGAGCACATACAGTGATGTAAGTGTCACAGCAGAATCAATACACATCACACAAAATACATACAGTCATGAAGTTACTCTAATATCAGTTTCCAATTATCAAAGGTTACCAAATCCTATGCTTTATTACAATAAGTGGAAAGAAAATTATATTATTAGAGGATTATATTTTCCCTGTCTCCTATCTTCATACAGCAAAGATCAATACTCATGTTGTCCTCGTGTCAGCATTAATATTTAATGACTGAAACAATCCAGCCTCGAGAGCTGAGTTAATGAAAACATAAATATGGACAGCATGTGATCCATTACTTTGTGGCTGCTTAGGATAAACTAATAAGTCACTTCACCTTTTTGTATTTACATAATTTTAATTTTGAATCAAAGAATGTAACTGGGGATTTTCATGTCTTATACGTGATCTGTGTAGTATGTGAAGTTTTGTATTGACACTGAATGACAACTTCAGGTGGATTTCTGTTGAAGTGTATATGAGCTGTCATTCACTAAGGTAAGACAGGCGTAGCAGCCAACATGTCAGTTCTTACATCATTTATGACTAACTCAGTCAGAGATAATCAAGTCTCTTAAAACCGCAAAGATGCCGACTGGGAGAGGAGAGATTACTCAACGTTGTGAGTAATAGCTCGACTATTTCTTTTCCAGACTTTCTTTTACTCTCACATCAGGGATTAGACAAAGAAAATCTCCCTCTTAAAAGGCTCATTTGCACATGTAACTCAAACTGAAGTAACACTGATTACTTTCCAAATATAAAATCAAATGACTGCTCACATCCAACTGTCATCCAAGTAAACAGCACACAAGGGCAGAGGTGATGTAGGAAGCAGCCATCAACACCCACACACACACAGTAAAACAAAGTTTCTTTGCTTCCACCCAGGTTCAAGAATTGTAACTTTTTCCATAACAAATCTGTGAAAACTGTGTATCCAGATTTGTTATTGAAAAAGTTACAATTCTTTTTATATGGTTACAGCAGCTGATCACACTGATCACTGTAGAAAATCTAAAAACCGTGAACACAACTTTTCTTGTCTAGCTTGTCCTAATTTCCCCCTAACGTAGATAGAAACATGTGAAACACATGATATATTCCCTTAACTTAGAAAATACCCAGACACTTTCAACCATGGAGGCAGCCATTATTTTCGCGCGCAATGCATCCTGGGTACATGGCGTGTAGACAGGTGAGCTACCGGCGCCAAACCTCCTTCTTGTTACAGCTGAAATGGGACGAGAAATGGGGCACAATGTGCCACTTTGGGCTATAGTATGGAGTCAAAAGACCCGCGGCGGCGTTGTTGTCACTTCCACAGCTGATAAAAGAGCTCACATGTGCTGCTGGTTAAAAGACGAGACTAAAACCAAATGAGGAGCAACAATTTCCCCCCACGAAGCGTCTAAACGCCCGGTCATACACTGGTTGGTTGTTCAACAGCGACTAGGATGTTCAGTGAATATCCAACTTCAGACTAACTTCACCAGAGTCGCACAAAGCTGCGTTAAGAAACAGTAAAGACAAGTGACTCTGGCTGGATCCTCTCCTCTTAGGATGTAAACAACCCGCTGTTACAGTTGAACCATCGGACACTACGATCATGGAGGAAACCGACGATCCACCACTCGAATCATCAGTTACCGGGTTCAACAAGTTAAGACGGATGCGGCTGATGTTTTCTATCCGGTAACAACGGACCAACAACTTACAGAGGTAAACATTTAAACGTTTTATTTTTTTAATCATTGGATAGGTTGAACTATATTCTTACCATGCGCAGCTGTGACAGAAACTCTCCCTGTGTTCATCTCCGTTGTTGCCATGGTATTAGACGTAAACCGGCGCAACCACGTGACGTCATTACGTAGACATATACAACAATGGCGGCCTACAAGCGAAATTCTTTTCTACTAGTCCTATAGCGACTGTTTAAGAACTATATAATATAATATAATATAATATAATATAATATAATATAATATAATATAATATAATATAATATAATATAATATAATATAATATAATATAATATAATATAATATAATATAATATAATATAATATAATATAATATAATATAATATAATATAATATAATATAATATAATATAATATAATGCAATGCAATGCACTAATGGTTGGATTGTGGCAGACCAGAAAACAGTGTGTATACATTTTTATGAATGAATTACCTTTATTGCTTCATTGAGACAGGACTGATTTCAAGTATTTTTTTTTTTTTTTTTTACTATAAATACTACCAACTGATTGTCAGTTGATGTAGTGAAGTTAAAGTATTTCCCTCTGAATGAATGTAATGAAGTAGAAGAACAAATCAGGCATAAGAACTGTAAAACTGTGAAAATACCTTTAAAAAGTAGAGTACTTGAGTAAATGCAACACCACATAAAATACAGCTGGGATCGCCTGATTTGATTTTTTACATAAAGAGCAGAAAAAGCCAGTGTAGAAGTATAAAGGATCTGTACTGCTCTAACAGTTTCACCCAGAGAGGAGAGGTCTGGCTGAACAAACACAACATGGAAAGTCCTTGTCTATCACTGTGGAAATCTCACCACTTAGATGTAGTTGTGCACACACACACACACACACATGCTTTTAGCTGTATTCCCGTCACGTCTTCAACACAACTGAATAAAACTCTTTCTTCTTATCTGTCCAGATTCATCGCTTTGAAGCTGGACTCTGGTAAACGTTAGTGTTTTAAAGGAGCCTTGCATCTTCTTTATTCATGGCTGAATTTATTCTCAGAGTATTAATGCCAGTAACTGAAAAGACTGTGAAAAAAGTGAATGCTGGGAACTTTGATTTTTTTTTTTTTTTTTTTTTTTCTTGATAACTTACTGTTATTCATATAAAGGGACCTTGTGGAAATAATGGCCAGCTGTTGACCAATGATACACCAAACTGAAACCACAGAGGAACAAGAGTTTTTCCAGTTCACACACAAGGCTCTGCAGTCTGACAGTGAATGAGCCAAAAATAATTCACACACTCTTACCAGGTCGGGGAGGAACTCTGAGCAGAACTAGAGCTTCAGAGTCGGGGATGCTGACATTTACAAATCTTGTTGTGGTGTCAAGATTTATGGAGCACGTGAAGGAATAGTCCACTTCACAGATGACAGGACTATCAGACAAAGTATTCCCACTGTTCACCTCCAAATCATCTTTCTGGGACCTGGAGAACAGATGGAGAAACACTTCAGTTGTTGTCACATGCATTCACTTTTCTGTGGCATATCTGTTTGACTTCAAGGTCTGATTGTTCTAAAATATCTTTCATAGATTGAATCATTTTTATTATTAGGTTTCAAAATTAACAAAACTATCCCATCTCAAGGTAAAAGTTTATCATGGTTAATTTATTTGTCATTATGAAGCTTTTCATCACACCACTTTATCTAGCATGGAGAAAAAAGTCCCTTGAACACTCGCAAAAAAATAGAAAAGAAATTGGAAACATTAACAATTCAAGTTAGCAACTTGCAGACTAAAAAGCAGACTGTGCGATGTGATCTAAAGCTAATATCCTGACCATGTAGTAGAACCAGCTTTTCACTTTGAGTCTGTGCAACATGTCAGAGTTGTACAACGTGTGGCCTCTTTTATCATTTGCATTAGATCAGTGGTCATCATGCAGCCTGCCCTCCTGTTTATTAATGTAAACACACGCTTAACTCCCCACCGAGCAGTCAGGAAAGGTCCACAACAGACTCACACACACCCGACGGCTTCATACTCACAGCAGACGCTTCAGGCTGACCACCATGTGACTGGGATCCAGAGCGGTTGACAGCTGGCCGTGAGACTGAAGATCACAAGTTAATTTCTCCCAGTTTTCATCAATTCTGCACAGTATGTCCAAACAGGTGCCTGACAGGAAATCAGATTGTCATGTTAGTAGCACCATCAATGCCCTCTCCCACATTGTCATGCAACAGTAGAGTGTGACTACTCAGAAAGAAGGTTAGATTGACATTCTGAGAAAACAGCATGTGAGTGAAATACTGAAACTGTAAGACAAAATATAGTAACAGAGCTCCTCTGGCCAAGAAGCTTAGTCATGAAGAGAAAAATGGTATGTTTTCATTGATACAAATCTAAACTCATTCATGGCCAAATTAGGGCTTTTTCTATAAAAAGCGAAAAAAGGAAATGCTCACAGCTTTGTCAGAGTAAGAGTCAAGTGATCACCACAATCATCAGTAATTGCCTTCAAGACAAATATCAAGAGAGCATTTTAAAATTATGACTTACATGAATTATGTAAAAGCATTAAATGTTATGGCAAACTGTGTAATGTTTGTTATCTAAAGTAGCACACTGACATTAAAAACCCTTAGTTGCATCAGTCCCCTCAAATGTATCATGCTAACTGAATTGCTCACTGTCCTCTGTCTGCCAAATTACATATAAAGGAAAACATTTAGTATCTGATTTCAGATGTTATCTACAGCAGGATAATGATTCTAATCAGATTGTTCATTCTTAGCCCTGTGCAGTTCTTAACCCTCACGTGTCTCGGGAACATTTTTGGTGCTGAGAGCAACAAAAGTTTTGAATGAATGACTAACAAGAAGAAAAACAAAGCGTTAGAAACTCTTAACATACCCTGTGGTCTTTGTGATGTGTTTGTGTACTACACCAAACTGAATCACAGTCCTGATGGTCATAAAGCCATCAAGAGGCACGGCACAGGTCTTTAGCTCCGTTGTTTAATTATCAGTGTATAGAGATAAAGCTGGAAGGCTCTGGCTAATCACAATTGATTTGGATGCGTCACGGCGCCTCACCAATCGATGCAACAACACAAATCCTCCTCGCTTTGTCTCAGCATCACCTCACCTCCATCATCACCTCCACACTGACATTATCAAGAGAGTATTTTATAATTATGACTCACTTGAACTAGCTCCTATTTACTTTAAAAAAAAAAGAGAAAACTTAATGACTCTATTTTCTCTCTGCATTGACACAGTGGCATTGAGCCACTGTGGTAAAATGAAGAGGAGCTCCTCTGATTTTGTTGTGACAAAGACCACTGATATAAAGAGCAGGAGTTCTTCATGTAGTCAAGTGATCGCAGCACAAGACTTGCATGGTGGTCGCCCACCCTGACAGAAGTCTGGGATAAGGAAGTCGTTAAAGTGTAATTAGCCTAAAAGTCTGGTCCTCAGAGACATTTTTATCAGTGACAAATGATGCTACTGCAGGCCAATGATGAGGCTGTGTCACTCTTACCCTGCTGTTTGTTCCTACTACCACTGAAGTAGTAGCATTTAAAAAAAAAACAACCCAGTAACAAAGTATCCTTTGCTGTTGGCAGCTCTCGGTTTATATCCAATGTCAACATTTGGGTTCAGTGCAGGACACAGTGTGCCCATTATGTAACGAGGGGCAGAGCATGAACGTTTGACTGGTGTCTTTATTTACCAAGACCTTTCTCTAAATTGAACCAGAAGTGTTTTAGTTGCTTAATTCTAACTCTTTTTTTACCGTTAGCCTTCACTACAAACTGATTTTTACCAACCTACAACCTCTCCAGACCTTACTTTTAACATAGAGTATATATCCTGGATTAAATCACTGACTGTAGTAATCCAAAGGCCAGGATGTCTCTTAAAGTCATGATAATTGTAAGAAAACAGTCAGCAGCTTCAACAGTGTGTCCGTTGGTTCTACATGGTGTGAGGAGGAAACCTAATTTTCATTCATTCAAATTTGCCATTGCACAACCTAGCTAGCAAAGTTTGATAGTGACTCAGGTTTTATTTCACATGTGATAAGCCACTACCTACGCACCGAGTCTTCCAGCAGACGCTTAATCAATACAATCAAGCATGACCATCAAGTCTTAACAAGCCTGGATCAAGATTTCAGAGTTTCACAGAATTCATTGCATTTACGGACATGCTAAGTGTTTGTTTTACAAAACTTTACTACGTACATCAATCATCACTTAATTAACAATTTAGAATACCTGAGTGGAATGAGCTCACACTGCCCGAGGGCCCAGGAGGATGTGGTTCTGTTGTTAAGCTTGTGAAGCTGCAGCGGGAATGGTGTGGGAGGTTTGATTCAGATCTATTTGTCTCTGGTGCGTACATGCCCCCTCCTTCTACATTAGGGAGGCCTGCAGGTGAATCACAGCACAGCTCATCCTTCCATGGGAGGTCCAGTGCATAAGTATGGAGAGAGGCTCCATCCTCAGCCTGCGAACTCTTGGCACCTGCTCAGAGAGGTGAAGTGAAAAATCAGGTTAGAGTGAATTAAGGAAGGAGTGTGTTTATGATCACAATTTAATCTTTTCTTTGAGACAAAATCTATACAGAGATCTTGTAAATAAAATAAAAATGTAATTGCTAATTTTAATCATAAATCAAAGTTAAGTCATTAAATTTATGCTAATGGAAAGGTTAATGGAAAATGTTAAAGTTAGTTTGAGTGACATTTTTATTTTGGGTTTTGTTTCTTTTTGTAATTCTCTTTTTTAGTGAAGTAAAAACCATTTGACCTATAAACCTATTATGACTATTTGTGTCTGTGTCTCACAGAAACAAACAGGGTCTCTATTCTCCTCTCCTCCGTTCCTTCTCTGACACCTCACCTGACTTGTTATTGGTTTAAGCCCTGTTGAAAGTGGTAGTGGGCTACACACAGTAAAGTCAAAGTGAGAGCTGGTTTTCATTTTGGCAGTTGGAATGAAATGAGTCACAGACAAGGGAAATCTGCCCACTGAAACACAATAAATCTCAGCGACACAAGAGTCAACACTGGTATGAAGCCGTTGTGTCAGAGGGTTTTATGGACTTACACATCATGAGCAGCATTATTTCTTCAAGTGCTGCACTGTGCTGCTTAAATAGAAATGTCAGTTCAGAGCTGAAACTTCTATACAATAACAAATCAGTAATGAAAAAAATCAATAGGGATTTTCAGGATTTCTATCTAAGAAGGCATGACATGTTATTACAAATGTCATTGTGAATTAAATTATGTGATTACATGAATGAATTTGAGACTTTATGCACTTATTAAGAAACTGCATGTGAGTCTGTAAACTACCTACAGACACATTTACTCTTTGTAGGTCGTCTGTTTTCAGGGATTGTTTAGAAGCTGCAATACACAAGACCTTGTATTTAAAAAAAATATACTTAAGATGTTTACAGGTGAGTAGGTGGTAATATTTATGGAGAGCAAAAGTGGCCCTGAGGAACTTCTTACATATTCAATAAATACTTGACCACCAACCACGGTGGTCTGTAGTAAAGCGTACGCAGGAAGAAAGAATGACGAACAAGATCACTCCAGGTTTTACTGCTTTTGTTGATGAGCTGCAAATTACAATGTTGCTATGTCTCAGGCTGAAAAACAAATTAAACCTTCAGATGGGTGTAGCATTGGCTAGGCTACAATGCAGTCAATTTGCTTTGCCACAATTATAGATAACACAACATTTGCTCCCTGTGTAAAGCTGCTACGCCATCATCTCCACTGTGTCTCTCAGCCTTTTGATATACTCATGTATTTGTGGATCTTAAGCACCTTTGAACTGTATAATTACATAAAGTGTGTAACAAAGAGTTTTCTTGAAAAGAGATCCTTAAGGCTATTATTATTATTTTTTACCAGTTGTTAGAGGAGACATTTATTGTATCACTTTAACGATTCTTTGAGGCTCTTTTTATCATTATTTTTTCATCAGTTTTTTTTTCTTTCCTTTTTATTTTCTTTACCAAATGTCAGCAATAAGAGTTACAATTAAACAGAAATCTAGCTTTGAAATAGTTCAAGAAAAAAAAAAAAAAATTCTAAGTGTTTGAAACAATGATGAGGGAGATAAATTTCCCATATATACAAAAAAAAAATCATTTTGAATCAATCAATCAATGTTAATTGAATGTATCTGTTTATTGAAAACAACAGGTCATGTGTCAGGTGATGTGGTGGAAGTGAAGCTCACCATGAGACACCAAGAGAATATGCATCAGGACTGTCAACATCACAGACCGAACCCTGTGGAGAGACAGAGATGAGGTGAATGATGGATAGAGAAGGTAAAACATCGAAAATGAGATCAAAAGAGAATCAATTATAAGACGAAAACTGACAGAGCAGCCACACACTGGGCCAAAGTATCTTTTTATGAATGATTCCTAAGAATTACACTCATAGGTTATATAATATAATCTCAAATGATTTCAAAAGAACAGCTATTATGGGAAAGTAGTGGGAGGAGTTTGGTCACAAGCCCCAATCTAGTTTCAGTGAACATGAGTTGACACTGTTACAGTTGCAGAACTGGTGGACCCACTTCTCTACTGATGTAATGACTCATTTGATTCTTTGAAACAAAAGTCATCAACACGGAGATCTCATTTTACGCTCATCAATGGTTCAATGCAAAGATAATGCTGTCTGCTGATAGTCAGCAGACAGCATTTGAGTTTCAACCATTTATCTAGAAAGAAGACAAACAAATATCTGATTCATGTCCTTGGGTATTTACTGTGATGTATCTTTCTTGTAAACAAATATGATAACGCTCCTAAGAAAGAGGTTCAGGGGATTCTGTGAAACGTACTACGTGTATATACAAGGTTACCAGTAAAACAATACATTCCTTACCAAAGCTTAAGTTAAATTAAATTAAACTAAGTTTCAATAAGTCCTTATTCTCCGTTGTTTGTATCCTACAAATCCTAAGGCTCTGTTTATTTTCACTTAAACTCTGGTTACAAAGAAAACCTTTATAATTTCACGATCTTTATCTTTAGTAAATGATGATAATTTTGCTGATTTCCGCAAAAGAAAAATCACAGATATTACAAAAAATAATAATAGTATTGTTGCAGTTTTTTTTTTCCTCCCAAACCCAAGACTATTTGACTATGTCACCTAATGACTGGAGAATTAGTCAATGTAGAGCAGCACTTACATTGTAGGGGTCATAATATGAGCATGGCCTCGCTGGGCTTTGGCTGATGTGAATCTCACTAAAGAGAGAGAGACAGAGAAGGTGAAAGGTTAAGGAGGTAATTCATCATCATTCATTAAGATTTCAAGCAGCTCTGTTAGTAACTGAACACTCACTTTTACTGTTTTTGGCAAAAGGTAGAAACAGATTGTCTTTAAAAAAAACAAGAAGATTTCCCAAACACGTCATATTTGAGTGGCAGCACCTCCCACTCACCTAATAAAATACTCAACAGTTATTATTCTGTCATGAGAAAGGCTAATTTGCCTATGCACCACAAGGAAGGAGCACAATTATTTCTTTATTTCAGGTTATTAACATATGACAGACTCATTGCACAACAGGGCACAGTTAGATAACAAGACGTTTGTAGTATCTGCTTGTTTTTCCTCTCTGCTTATGATCCGACCTTCTGGTCTCCTCAAGACATATTTCACCTTAAATACTGAATAATTTCCATCTTATCCATATTTCTTCTCTTAACATTTTCAGCTCTGTTTTTCCCAATCTCACTGTCCTTCATTACAAAGCTCTCCTCTGGTTGTTTTGGTGCCTGACGAAGGCAGTGAAGCAATAAATTAATACCGTGGCAACATCTATTAATTTATTGATATGCCAGACGAAAACAAATGTACAGGATGCGGCGAAAAACACCTGATTGAACTCTGTGTGTGTGTTCAGTTTGTGTCTGTGTGTACATTTACAAAGCAAGCTGCAAATGTGTATTAAAACTTGTCAGAGTAAACATTAATCTTGGTGCATCATCAGCACCCTGAGGCAGAGAAAATAAAACGACACGTAAAGACGAGGAACGAGCAGCAGCTCATGTATTTAAACGCATCTGTTCTAATGTTCTGTAAAGCACAGTGACGGCAACACCATCAGGTGTGCAAAACAAACCTGCTCACTGACTAACATCTGTAGATGCGTTGTTCTCTGTACTGTCACTTCGAGTCAAAATGAAAAACAACAAAGAGTTATCAGTTTCTGTATTAACTGGAGCAGAAAGTGCTCAACTGCTGTTATTGATAAACCAAAAACCCCAAAACCACAAAGGTTAAAACTTATCTTTTTTGTTAATCTTTACATTGTTTTACTGAAACACACCTTTTAATTTGATTGTGCCATGTTTCTTTTAATACAAGTTGTTTTGTTTTTTGCTGTTTCACAAAACGATCAAGAGAAACTACCGAGGGGCATGGGTCTCAACATTAGCCTCAGGTTGTAATTAAATGTCTGGCAGAAACCTGAGCTGCTTACAAAAACTTCTCAGCCTCCGTCTTCTTCAAACCTGTGCTTTAGTGAAGACTATGGATACGATGTCACAAAAGGATGCACGATTTTCTCCTATGATCAACATTTATTTTAATATAAAAACCAAATTAGGAAGGTCTATTTTTGGATTAATCCCTAAATGTAATACTTGACGTCAATGAAAAAAACACACACACACACACACACATATATATATATATATATATATATATATATATATATATATATGCAAAATCAAATATTGGCACATAGTAATTGCAAATCAGTGCTTTCCAGTTAACACCTACAAAGGTTTAATTTAATCAGAGATATTAATAGCTGTTAGCTGTCACAGTATGAAGAGTATTACAAACTCTGACAATTGTATCATATAATACACTGTATCTCATCATATTACTCACATCTTATGAGGTCCGTTGAACATTACATGCACTCTCTTTGGTTTGGTGAAGATTTACTCTTAAGTCTAACCACAGCAAACAGTTTGGTTTGCCAGCTACTTCCTTAAGTTGGTGAAACATAACCACATTGCAAGTAGGCTACTCATATATTTACCACCATTAGCAGCTAGTGTTATATCTGTTCTACAGCTGCAGTTATAAGTTGAATCCTTATTTAATCAACCACCAGACACTAATGAAGTAAAATAAATAAATAAATAAATCAAGTTTCCTCATCTGTCTTTGGGTTTGGGGTTTTGGACTTTTGGTTGGACAAAGTCAATGTAACTAATGTAACACTGTAACTAATTTTAACTCGTCATTTTAACTCCCATTTGCCAAAGACAGGTTCAACCAGGAAGTGAGGTGCAGAATAAACAAAAATTAAAGGTCAAATGAACAGCTGTTCTGCCCATCTCCATAGGTGGATTACCACAGAGATATGTTCAAATATAGTCACAATGTTTTACCTTCAGACAACTAAAATGTTAGTCTATAACCTCCCTTTGTTATGTTATGACTCTAAATTTCACCAACTGATCTGACAGCTGAGATGAAACACAGGGCTCAGTCCAGCAGCGACGGTTCCACTAAAATGTCTGTGTTGCAGGCTTCTGTTTCCTCATCGTCTTTGGAAACAATTAGCCTACATCAAGACGACCGTCTCAAACTATTTTTTCCACAGACGAGGGGAAGCTCTGCCTCTCTCTGTTCTCAGTCTTCCCAAGGACTCCACCTCACCAGCTATTCATCCTAAAGTCTGAGTCACCCTCCCTGCCAGTCTAGAGCTGTTGTGCATGGAGGCACGCTTGAGCTTGTCCCACTCACCCCCCAACCCCCCCACCAGCTCCCCTATCTCCAACATGATCACAGTAACCACAGCAGCAGGAAGAGCAGCAACATGGATACTTCTGACAAGTTTTTTTTATCACAGTTTTTTTCTTGTTGAATGAGATTAAGAAGGCATTTAAAGAAGCTTTTACATTAATGGGGAATTACCTACACAGAAAGTAACACGTGATTAAGTTTAAGTTGGTAATCAGCATGAAAAAAAGAACAGCACAGTAAAAACTTAGAAAAGATTAATGTAAATTCACCAACAGACATATTAAGACGCAATAGTCGATAGTCAGTTGGTGCAAAGATGTTTTACAGCACATTTAAACCTCACCTGTAACTATCAAATACAATGTAATAAAGGTTAAATAGTTCTTAAGTAGTGGCAAACACCCCGCAGCTCTCCTCTGTCAGTCTGACAGAAATATCTGAGTAATTTCACACCTGTATGTGTGTGTGTGTGTGTGTGTGTGTGTGTGTGTGTGTGTGTGTGTGTGTGTGTGTGTGTGTGTGTGTGTGTGTGTGTGTGTGTGTGTGTGTGTGTGTGTGTGTGTGTGTGTGTGTGTGTGTGTGTGTGTGTGTGTGTGTGAGTGAGAGAGAGAGAGAGAGAGAGAGAGAGAGAGAGAGAGAGAGAGAGAGAGAGCCGAAAGGTCACGCGAACTTATAACGTGGTTATTATGAACGTTTAAAATGTGAGAAAAAAGCGTAAGTAATAATAGAGTGTGTCGTGTCCTTACATCGCTGCTGGATGCTCGTCTGAGTCCAGGATTTTTCCTTTTCACTCAGGTGTCAGTTTAAAATCCTCACTGAAGATCTGTGCGCCTCCGCCGGTCTGAGCTGCCCATGGCTCACAATGAGAGCAGCGACACTGACGAGGGTTCCCGAGGAAAATCGTTTTCTCTCTCTCTCTCTCCCTCTCTCCCCCCCTCTTTCTCTCTTATACACATACACACTGACACACACACACACACACCGCCGCTGTTTCCCTGACGTAGAGCTCAGCTGAGCCTCCCGGCGTAAAGAAAAGAGTGTGGAGGTTGTGCGCACTGTGAGCAGAGGGAGTGAAGAGGAGGCTCTGACTCTACAGTGGCCAGCCCACTGTGATGCGTTCAGGTACGCCTCCGGATAACCCAAGCCAAATCCAACACCAAATAACAATAGCGCTGCTGTCATTCTTTGTGGCAACCGACTGCTCCAACCGGTCGAGGCAGGTCGCCGCCATCTGATATGTTTTTATTGCAATAGCATTTTCATTTTTCACCTTCAACATGACTATGTAAAGTGACTAGACAAAGCGATAAATGTACTCAGTGATTTGGCAATGTACCAATAGAAGTGATTTCACTGAATTTGTCACATGGACAAAGTCAGTTACTCAACTGCTATTACTTCTACTTCATTTGAGCACAATGTTGAATATCTGATCTCAGAAGATAAAAGATGTTCTCCAAATTTCACCAGCGAGCCTATATAGAAAACAATGGCCCATTCAGTGGGTGATTTAAAGGTAAAAACACTAATGACCTTTGTCTGTTGCATCTCTAGAAAACCCAATTTGCACTTTTCATTTCTGCCCACAAAAGCAAAATACTTTTATGCAACAACTACTTCTGTAACAACCAGCTGTGTATGTGAATCCATCAAGGTTATTCAGGTAATTACTGGTTAACCAGCACTAAATAATGAATATATACTCAAAACTCTGTGCAGTTTGAAATGTCATCACTCTTATTCATTTCTAATTAGGTACCCGTGATCCTGTAACACCCACACAGCGAAAGACAAAAGGGCAGCAGCAGGGAAACATTACATTTTTGACAAGAATTTTCAGATGGTAAATATTTTCAGGCTCTGGCATCTTGTGGAGTAAATACCCAACTGTGAAGCATCACAGACACATACAGTTGCTGTTGGTTTTTTCAGATTTGAAAGTCTAAGGAAATGTATCTTCCTTTTGGTGGGTCGGCACACCCTCTTATCAACTGCTGTATGTCTGTATGCTGATAAGTACAATATGAAGAGCAATGTGAAACTCAGTCCCTCGAGGTCCCTAACGTCCTGGTTTCCTCTGTATTTCACACACTTATCTGCTTGGAAAACAGACTGACTTCAAGAGAATTACAGAAACGTGACTGTCTGATCCAGAACACTTCACAGCCTCTAGCACTGTATTCGCAGGGTCGTACAGATACCTGTTGTATTCGTATGAAACACGTTGCATCCACAAATTGCTGCGGTTTATAGGACAGAGGCACAAACACCCAAGTGATGCAGGTTTCTGCTGACATTCAGTTTTTTTCTTGCTTTTTCTTTTTTTGGTAAAAAAAAAGCCGCCTGTTTAAGTCCTGGAAAAAAAAGTCTGTCTATCCAGATGTGGATCTTTAGCCACGCCACAAAGTCAACCTACTTTTCCAAATGCAAACAGACAGAACAGTGAATAATCTGTTATTTCAATGGAAAATATGTCTGTGTCACTGGTAACTATAGGATTCTGCATAGACGACTGTACTGTAGTGAATAGTGAATGATTGTGTTGTCTTAGTTGATGTAACTTGCAATTATTGATGTTATATTTATACATCAGACGTCAATTTCCAAGTTGCACCAGTTGAAAACAAAACGTTCTTTATTATCGCCCCGTGTATATATATTCCTCCACTTCTGTTTTACAAATTATACCTTTACGTTGCAGAAGGTGAACATTAAAAATAGTAGTTATGTGGTAACTAGTCGTAGAAAAAACAGTGTCTGTGTCCCTGGAAAAACACGGATAATGTTCACAATAAAGTGCACAATGTTCATTTGAGTCAAAAGCTTATCAGTGTTTCCCACAGGCTTCATGTGTGATGTGGTGTTTACTGTTCAAACACAATTGAATGCATCATTGTGGAAAGATTTCTCATTGACTTCTACTTTCAAATGCTATTCAAATTTGTCAGTGTCTGTGTCAATCAGTGCTTCTCCTCTCTTGATGTTAACAAACAGTTCTTGTTAATAGCTCTCTGCCTGGATAAGTCTGTGGTCACTTATATCACGTCTCACAAATAATAAGAGAAGACGTAATACAATAACAAGTGTAAATCACTGGTTGTCAGACAGATGAAAAACCTGCCATCTGTCTTGTTATGCAAGTTGTCATACACAGACAAGTGACTATCAGACTGACATGTTAATAACTGGTTAGTCCGTAGGCGTGAATCCTAATTAAGTTGAGTTGTTGATTTACAATCCCACACCTCTACTTCTTTATTTATACATACTTCTTTCACCTCATGGTTTTCAGAGGACACACTTTTATATGCTCATTATGTTGTGGGAACACAAATGTGCATGCACATTAATACTCATGCTGAGGCTGCAGGATAAATCATTGAATAAGTTAAATATTTGCCGTAGGACTAGGTTTAAGATAATTTGGAGGCAGTTCAGGTAACCTCCAGTGGCCATGTTTGATTCAAAACAACTCTATGTCAGGAATACAGGGTGTACACAGTTTACCACTAGTGTACTAAGTTTTCAAAATTCAGACACAGTGGTGGTTTGATTGCACCTGATGTGACTGTGCATGTCTTACTCCATTTCCTGTTGATTAAAACAGCAGAGTATGTTAAGACTGCATATACTGGCTGCAAAAAACAGTGTGCCATGGTACTACAGTCAGCACTACAGTCAGTGCTGTATGCACTATGGGTTTAGAAATTAGGGTCTAGATAAAAGCAGCAGATAAAAACCAGACACCAGAACTGGAGCATCTGGAAGAAGTTCAGACTGACATGGGGGAAACAAGCCAACTCCACAAACAACTCAGCTAGATAGACCTTACAGCTGTATGGCAACAGTACTAACCACAAAGTCATCATCCTGCCCAGGTGGGAGTTCTGTGCCAGCCTGGTGCTGTGTTAAGGTTTAGGCACTGGATGTTATAGTCACGTTCATGATAAGCCTCTGGGGAAACGATGCAATACAATTCCCTTACAAGTGTATAGTACAGGTTTTTATGTTTGTGGGTGTCAGACTGAGATAGAGCCTGAAGAACTCTATCAAACTTCATGACGTAGAATGAATGCGTCATTATGTGCATTCATTTGCAAATGGGTTTCCTCGATTTGCGTCACAATGGAGGCAAATCACTTCACTTTTATGGCCGGCTGATCTTTATAGACGTGAATGTGACTCATTTTCAGCATTGCACTGTCACTGGATGCTGCAGTCAAGTGTTTGGGATTAGCATCATTTGGTTTTATGCACATCCTTCCCAGGAACAGAAAGAACAAGATGATAGTTCTTAGGGTTTGTTTGTTTTTTGCCGTCAAATTCAACTTTTTTTGCTGTGTGCAATTACAAGACTCACTGTCAGATGAATTGTGATCACAAACTTTAGCCAGTTTCAGTTGTTTTGTCTTATATCTGCAAACTGGATGAATAGAAACAGATTCCTCTTTTAAAAAAATCTTGTGCAGTTTCCTACAAAGGAAATATGTGTCTGAACATCCAGATCTTTTTTTTAAGTTGCACAAGAAGAAAGCACACAATTACTTGAGCTGCTGAAAAATGACTGCAAAATACTTTTGGATTGGGGCTATTTTTAATAGTGGAAAACATGCAGACAGATGGCCTTACTCACACTTACAGTCAATATTAGTCATAAAGACAACATACTTTGAATTCTAGGAAAAAGAAAAGACTAACATGCTGCCATAGTTAAAAACTGTGTCTAAAGTCTGAAGCATCTACATTTGACATCCAACCCTGCATCTAAAAAATATTTAGCAGCATTAAAGAGATACAGAAAAATACCAGATCAAAGATTTTTATATTATAGAGTATAAGTTCCAATAAGTACCAAGTTCAAATGTAAATATCAGTGAAGAAAAAACTGTGGGTGAGGCTGTTGCAGCAGCCTCACCCACAGCACGCATTTAAAATGAAGAGGTGACATCATTCTCTCCAATGACATCATCCCCTTTCTATGTGAAAGAATGACATCATCCTGTTGGTATGTAATCCTCAAGTTTGTATGATCCAAATGGATTAAAAAAAAAAGATATTAAATTATAAAAATATAAATAATAGACTATAATTGAAATCATCAACATGCTTTTAATGTTTCTTTGCTCAGTCATCAGTTTGAAATTTTACACCTTTTTACCTTAGTCGTATACTTTACTGCATTCAGGGCAAGTTTATTGATTTATTTATTTATCATAATCATTACAAATATTGTTATTCACACTGTATATTTTGCCATTCTCACCCCATTACCTGTTATTTCTTTCCCTTGTGTTTCCTCCTCTAATCACCCAGCACTGACTCCCCGACCCACCTCACCTGGTTCCCATCATCCTCCCACCAGCTTTACAACCTTTAGTCTTTACAACCAGCTGTCTTTTCCACATGATTGCATCAGTCATGGTGTGTATGTTGCTGTGTTCTTGCTGACATATGATCTGTTTTGTTCTTGCACCTGCTACCTGTGCAGGATTTTATTATCAGTACCTATTCTAATAGTGAAATGAGTTTGTAACTCTGTCAACAACAAAGCAACAAAGTGCTGCGCTAACGATGACATCAGTCGATCATTACTCCCATGTCATCTCAGTGTGGAGGCTTTAACAGTATCATCACTGTCATCACTGTATCAGATGAGTCAAGTGTTTGACACTAAATCAGGATTATGACTTATCTTTTCTAACAATCAGCCCCATGTGATCTGCTGTGTAAAAAGCCGTGCGCCTCTGGCAGGGAAGCCTCCTCATGAATAATTAATCAGATTTTTGCTGCTGCCGGAAAAAAAAAAAATCCCCATAGAGTGGGGTTGCACACCACTGAGATGATGTCATGCTTGCACATTGGTTGGGGTGATGTCATTGAAGAGAATGAGGTCATCTTTTGTTTTAAATACACATGTGATTCCCTCCTGCGAGCACGGTTTCAAAAACAGATTACATTTCTGTGATCACTGAGGGATGTAATGTGACTGAATTTTGCATAAGCTGCAACTCGTTTATCGCGCTGTGTCTTTAAAGCTTTTCTGTGGAATCGAGGAAATAAGGGTGGGAAGTGAGGGTAGATAAAAAGCCATTGTTAGAGGTGAATTATGTAATAAATCGTTGGCTCCCTCTCAAAGGAGCCCTCCAGAGGTTTAGGTTCGCATTTCCTTACAGTTACGGGACTTGTCCAGAGGCTGTGGTATCTTAACATTTAGTAGCTGGTGTGGGTCATTTTCATTTTCCCCTTTCAAAGCAACAAAACAATCTCTGTTTATACATTTCTAGTTCTCAACATAATTGTGAAGACACCATCAGGGATGTTTTACTTATTTAAAAAAAAAAAAAATCTTTTTCAGGTTTATTAATACAAGTAAACATATTTATATGCAAATGTGATTAAGGATGCCATCTCCCTATTGATTAGGGAACATAGCAAATGGGATGTGATAGAATAACTATACAATATTACAAGCAGTTATATCAGGGACAGGAGGGAGAAGCAAATATTATTTGGTAAGATGTCCACTTTCTGCTGGCCTCAAAGTAGGTCATCTCCCTGCACTTAATTTACTGCACCTCTGGGTCGACTCCACAGAAGAGGCATGTGAGAAGTTAAGGCCAAAGTAGTGTAAGCAAAGCAAGTGGAGTCAAGCTAGTCTTGTTCTGGACAGGAACAATAAACACATGAGTGTTTTGTTTCTTAGGAAGCTTTAAGAACGTGACAGATTGTGCAGTACATTATTAAAAGTGGACCACTCTCTCTATGCCAGGGTGCAAGACCCAAAACCTTGTGTTGTATATGAAACAAAACAACCCAACCTTCCTCTTCGCATCATTTTGTGCTCTGAACGCTTGTTTTTTCCCCTAAGAGTTCTTTCTTAGGTCAGCTGGGTTTATTGTGACAGATGAGACACTGACCTCAAAAAGAAGCTCTTCAAGTTCAGTTATTGTTACACATAGAGATTTTTCAGGATGATGATTTTACTGGAAAATATGTTCTTGTATCTTGCCTTTGAACGTGTGCTTTGCTATTTTCTGATTTTTAAAGCAGGTAGTTTAGTTTTTGTCCTGTGAAGGGTTAAAATGTTCATATCCCTGTACTGGACATCCGTATTTCCTTTGGCATCACACCAAGGTCACACTGTGAATAAACGCTGCATTTAGAACGTAGTCTATTAAGCAGAGAGAAAAAAATATTTCCTTAAAACTCTTTCATCACAAAGACATAATCGCTGAGGTTGAGCTTTAGTTTGAGTGCACTGGCTTGTTTATATCATGACTTACGGTCACTAAGATGAAAGAAGTCGTGAGTGTGTGCTGACAAAGTTTGAATATGATGTCTTTTCCAGAACATAACTGTATCACATGTCCTCTTGAAAAGCTATGCCTGCTGAAATACAAGCTGACCCTGCAAGTGTCATGAGTTCTGCTTGATTCAGCCAATATCTATAAAATAAAACAGACCAATAGTTTCAGGAGCCATGAGCTGAAGAAGTATGAAAACCTGCTGACATCTACCGTTCTGATAATGGAGCCGAGAAAGAAAACAGAGTTTCATAATATTCCCTGAAATGAATGTCAAAATTTCTTATGTAATGACTGTACAAACTGGACATAGTTCCAACGACTGGTCATGTGACCAGGTTGTGACATTGTGTGAAATTTACTCACTCAGCGTTTTGGGGAGGAAAAACACATTAGTTATTTTCTACAAGGTACATACAAACTTCAAAGAGTAACTGAACAACTCAGATTGTGTAATCTTTAGACAGAACCAGGTTCACTGTTTTCCCTATGTCTACAGCTTTTATACAGAGTTAATTGCCTCCTGGCTGTGGCTGCATTAGTTTCAGACAGATCTGAGAAGAGTTTTATTCTTCTTATATAAGTGTCTAAGAATTAATAGAGCTTTCGCTGTTCACTGTTTCATTCTGTATAAAAAGTGAGGTTGTTCTCCACGGTGCCAAAGACAGAAGAATGAAGATTAACCCACTAATCTTTAAACTATGTGTCTAACTGCTATTTCCCATGGGTATACAAGTTAGAAGTCTGACATTTCAATTAAAATTTAGCTTGACTTATTTTTCACTATTTGGATAAATTTATCCACAGGAAAGTAAAAATACCAGTGGAAATGCCAAAAATTTGGAACTTTAACCCAAAATATAAAATCTCACAGCAGAGAATGTGTTTACCACATCACATAATTCCACTTTGGACAATTTAAGTGTCAAATATCTGCCTTCATTTCATGATGGAAAGACATTTCTTCCTGGGAATACATCTGTGCGTCTCAAGAAATGTAGCTATTTTCACTTTATTTTTTCAACAGGCGACGCAGTATTTTTCCACTGTTCAGTGGCTGGTCTATTGAATTAACAGAAAACACAGCTGCACATGAGACGCAGCACCTGCCAGCCATCATCAGTTCCTGTGAGAGAAGAGACAGATGAGGAAAATGTCAGGTAAGCAGCGAAAGAGGGAGAGAAAAGTGAGTCAAAAGTGAGTCAGGTTAAAGGATAATTATTTATTACACTATTTACAATAAAGGACATACATTTGGTACGTTTTGTCCTCTTATTTATCTGCACAGTGCTGTTCAAAACATCCAATCATTCAAACGAACGCAGAAATAACTAGCAGATCAATACAAACCATGAAAACCTCAAATAACCCTTTTTTCTTTGTTTTTTTTTTTTTTTTTTCCAAAATGACTAGAAACTGTTGGTAGGTATGTGTGCGTGCGTGTGTGTGTGTGTGTGTGTGTGTGCGTGCGTGTGTGTGTGTGTGTCATAGAGCGAAAATTAGCCTCAGCGAACATTCAGGTCTCACAGGAGTTAAAGACAAACCCACAACTAATAGGTTTAATAGGTCGTATTAGTGACCATACACATCAATTGGCACAAACACCAGCCTAGAAAATACTAAAGTGGTGTTTTTTGTCAGGCATTTGTGTCTACACAACCCACATTAAAGCTGCATGTGAGTGGACAACATCTGGTAACAACAGCAGCAAGGCTTAAACAACAAGTCTTTAAAGGTTTGCAGGTTACTTCTCAGCATCAGACACCAAAGCTAAAAGTCTGAGACGAATATATCTCTCTGCCTCCTCTCCCCCTCCCTATCTGTCCTCCTAAACATACATCAGCAGTGTATGCACGATGATGTGATGAAATGACAGCACTGTATTGACTGTGTGTTTGTTCTCTGTACTGCCATAACTTTATCATCACAACATGATAGAGTCACTCATAAAACCACAATCACTGACTCTCCCTGGGATACAATCTCCACCTTGTTTCTGTACACACACACAAACACACACACTCATACACTCAACTGCAGTGTCACTTATTCCTCACACAGCTGCCCTCTCACTTTCTCCTACGAGACACAAGTAAGATTATATGGGAGAAATTCAAATATGGAAAGAATTAGAGAGAGAGGCTGAAAGAAAGTGTTGAGGTGTCCCAATGCCGAGCCTGTGCGTCATCAGACTTTTATTATCTAAAACCTTGTGAGCCATCCCCTCCTATTCAACGCAATAGAGTAACAGTGAGGGCGTTGAATAGAGGATTGTATCTGGTGACAGATTGAGGCTACATTTCTTCTGCTGTCACTTTGATTTATATTTGTAACTTCTTCTTTAAAACCAGATGGAAGAAACGGAACATTTCTAACAATTGTTTCTTATTTTCTTAGAGAAATTTCCTAACTTCATTGTAATATTTCCATTGAGTTTGACATGTATCCAGATGATTCCATTACTTTTTTTAGATCATCAGCAACGTCATCCATGAAATACAAGTTCAAAATGCAATCAACCAGTTTTCAGATACAACCAAGAGTGATCATGTTTAGCGTTAGAGGATGTAACTAAAATGCCTCTGAGGCTTTTAACCGTTTCAACAGACGGGTACTTGTCACATGAGGAGTGGTGTTAATAGTTTTTTTTTACTGTTAGTTTACAAACTGTCATCTCAACACGCCTTAGGGAGAAGGTGTTATTAGATGTTCCAACATTTGAAGGTTGGTTGAAGACCCTGCTGTTTCATACATGGGCAAGACTTGGCATTTTCTGATATTTACGACTCTACAGCAACGGTTGTACTCATTTGTACAAACCAAAAGGAACAGAAGTAATGGTGTTAAAAATGTTGTAAAAAGAAACCCTTCTACTTTCGATCACTTGCTGCATTACTGTGTTAGATTGATGGTTTCAGAAAGTTTAGAGAAAAAAAAAAACAGATTGAGGCTGTTCTGACTAATCTGATGAGGATCAGAAAACTTTTTTTTTTTTATTCTTCTAGTTAAGATGACTTTAATACACAATGTTATCATGCCTTTGGGGTATTCAGATACAACCACAAGGGATTGAGTTTGCTGAGGAGGCAACAAAAGCTGTGTCCACTGAGGGACAGATTGAGACTGAATCCTTGCCAGAGACAGAAATGTTGTACTAATTTTTTTTGTGTCTTTTTTTTTTTCTTTTCTCTTTTGCGTTTCATTCTATCATTTTGTCTGAGATGCTCAACTTGTTTTTGTTCTGAGCTGTTGCTAATCATGTTGATTGTTTTAAAGAGATCCTTAAAGTTTTCACCAGACACACACCAAACCACACCTCACCATTCTTGGCAAACCTGTGCTCCAGCTACTCTGAGATTTCCAGCTCTCTTTCATGTACTACATTCCTGCACGCAATAGAAATTATTCTATTTGGAAAATTAAACTTCTCTGTAAATCTGTTTGAGTTTCTGAGTTTGTTTGCAGTGTCAAACAATGTTATCACAACTAATCATGGTACAACTCACTCAGATTGCTAGTGTGTCACTGACATCCTGGGGGATAAAATACAAGCAGTAACAAACTCTTATCATTTGTTGTTTGCTCAGAATCAGATATTCATCTTGCACGTTGGCAAAAAAAAGAAAAAAGAAAAAGAAAAAAAAGAAAAAAGGATGAGTTGGTAGATGTGAGATGTTGTAATTGTAGATGTTGTGTAAGTTCCGCTTTTGCCGCAAACTGTTTCAACTGTCCTGACCCACTGAACCCTGGACTTGTGTAGCAGATCCTAAGTTGGTTGTGCCTCCATGGATCACACTTGTTTACCCACATCCTACAGATGTTCAATTTGAATTTGAAGGCCAAGTCAACGCCTTGAATTTGCTGTTGAAAAAACTACCGTTTCTCAAAGCATCACACTGCTTCTGCCAGGTTACAGAACCAACCAGCTTGAATTTTTTCAACAATTTGAGCTACAGTTGCTCTTTTATTGGATCAGACCATCAGGCCAGCCTTCACTCACATTTTGCAGTAGTGAGCCTTGGTTGTCTTTGAACCTTTTGCCAATTGACTGGCTCTCCCCTCTTACATGGCCTTTGGTACTTTGGTACCACTGTGGACCAGAAACATCTCAGCAGGGCTGCAGTTTTGGAAATGATCCGGTCCACTTGTTGAGCAGATCACAATTTGTCTCTTGTCAAAATCTCTCACACCCTTTCGCTGCCCATTTTTCCTGTTGTTGGTCATAATGTACTGGCTAATAAGTGTTTGTATATTGTAAATATGTTGTTACAGATGCTACCATCATTATTATCTGTATTTAAATGCTTGGCACTGCTATTGATGCTTATCTACTCAAACAAGACTGAATATGAAATGTCTTTGGTGATTTATGACTAATTGTAGCTTTAGGTGAGGAGCTCAGTAGAATACATTGCAGAAATGTGTGATTAATACAGGAACAACAAATGGGATTTCCAGACAGCAGAGTCTCACTTTTCACATTTGTAAAAAATACCCACAACTTCACGAATGTCTGCTTAACTTTGAGAATGATATGATGTTTTTATTCACCTCCCACTCGCTGCATCAGTTAAGCAGCTGTCAGTGATATCAGACAACTCTTCCTCTGAGTCATAGGACATTCTCTATTGTAATGTCTCACACCATCCTCTTAGTAGTGGGGGACCATCAGTTTGACACCTTGGGCAAATTCAAAAGTTGTTATTTTTCTAAACAAAAGCTGCAAAGTCATAAAGGAGGTAGGGGGGGTGTTTATTTCCAGAGAGACAATAGTTAGAGTTGTTTCTTTCCAGCCTGAAGTAGAAAATGATTTCTTTGTTTTCTCTCTAATCAAGCTCCTCGGTCATTACAGCTTGTCATGGGAGTGAGGGTTGAAATAGCAACTTTTAAAATGAAAAAAAAGAAAAAACACTGAGAGGTCCTTCAACCTAAAGAGTCTTAAAAGTTAGTGTTTCCTGAAGCGGCACCGATACGAGCGGTTACGTAAACATATGCCTCAAAAACTGCAAAAAGTCCATCTCGTCATCACCGCCATCCTGATGTGCACTATGTTGTCACATGACAACTTTACCTGACCTCCTCTATTCCCTTTTTCTGTCATGATACCACAACTGAAGAGTTTGATGTTTGCAGAAAAGACTGTTGTTGTCTCGCACCAGTAAACAAAACTCAGCAATAAACGTTATTATCTTGCACATATGCTCTCTGTTAGGGTTATGAAAAAGCAAACTGATTGCAATCAGTTTATTTTCTGTTTCTGAAACTGATTTGTTCATCCAAGTTTATTTTTTTCAGTTTACCGTTCCGGTCACATTAATGCAGTTTGACCTTTCAAACAACATATGCAGATCTGCACTTCTATGTGTCCAAATGCATGGCCATGTTCCCATTTGTCTGTTTATGTTTTGTTATTTGTTTAAAAATGTGTTGTTACCAAAAAAATAATAATAAAAATACAGCACATCCCCAAAATGAACCTGAATAGGCAGTGAGGGTGAATTAGTGTGAGAGAGCTTGTGTATGGATTGTAAATAAAGAGCTGAACATTAAAAAGGACGGCGTTAATGACAGAAAATGGAAACAGTGGACAGGAAGAAACACAATGAACATACCAAAGAGAACAATTTCACTTCACTGGAAATCCAGGATGTACATGTTTTTCCAGTTAATGTGTAAGTCTTCTGGGAATATTTTTACTGATTTGCAGCTAAAAGCAGAATTGCTACCACAAACTGCAAATCAACAAGGTGGGAAAACAATTGTGATATCCCAGTCATCCAACTTACATATGAGACCTATGGAACCTAATGCAATGTCAGACTTTGATTAAATCTAAAGCCTTGAACTCAGGGTCACGGTGGCATTAGATGAGATGCTGGTGATTGGAGTAAAATAAGTCCAAGGACATGAGGCCTAAAGTGGGAGGTTTAATGTATAAATGTGACTGCAAATGTTTTTGTTCATCTGTGTGTTCACTCTAGTGCATGCTGGGAAAGGCCCCAGCTATTATTGGCATCTGAACATATGGAGTGGATGGATGGAGTCACTTATTGAAAAAAGCTTTTTTTTCTCCCACTCATTATTTCCTGTGAAATTGTTAGATGTAGGTCATTATGAGTTGTTCTGCCACGGCCAGGTTTTGTTTTTGACCTTGTCCTAAAAGATAACAGAAATGTTTGATCATAAAAACAAAAGTCATAGATAATGTAAAGTGTCACAAAGGTTGCCCAATCTGTCAAAATCCCCCCAAAAAAGTACAAAGAACAAGATTCTATCGGCTTCCTTAAAGGAAACTACATCCCCGGCTTTCATTTCAACATGAAGATCAACTGGAAAAGCACTACTTACAAAATCATTTACACTTTTAGCTTCTGTGTAAATTCAGCTTTTAAAGGTCCAACTGAGCAAACAGGAGCTCCTCATCACCATGGAGACCGACGTGACCATAATCGAACCTTTTGCACTCTTAGTTTAAATAAACCAAATGGATAATTGGCAGCTAACTGCCTCCTGTGAAATGGTTGTGGCTGTTAACTCTGACATAGATTGAAAAACAGAGGAGACTCAGCCTCAGCGCTGGACTGTCAATTGAAGCTGGTCTGGTCAGTTTTTGCCTGAGGCAAATGTAAAATGTGTCTTTGGCCAAAGAACCTGATCTCAGCTTGATGTGTTTGCTCAAGTGAAGCTCCAAAAAAAAAAAAAAAAAAAAAAACAGCCTGAACACAAAAGGCTGTTTTCATTCTATAAGTTTACATTTATCATGTTCATTTATCATTTTCAGAATTTGATGCAGGTTATGAAAACAGCATATTCTGCTATAATATCCTCCAAACATGACATTTTAGCATTTTTCCTTAAGGCACATGGAGTTTACCAACATTGTCTGGATCAGTGCTCTCAGTCAAAATCAAGTCTGGCTCTTAACCACATTGATGTTGTGTTAGTTGGTGAAATTTAGCATCAATGAATCTTTCAAATGACAATATAAATGTGTTTTTTCCACCTTAACAGATACTTGACATCATTTGTTTGCGCCTTTCAACATTGTTAGTAGTTACTGTTGGAAAGTTGACAGTTAAGATCAGTTTTGATTTGGGAGCAAAAACCACATATTTAAATCTAGGGAAATCTGAGATATTTGGTTTAAGTAAACACTTCACCAAAGGTGGTAGGAACTTTGTCATCACCGTAGTTATGAGTGGGCATGTGGTTATAGGTTAGGAAATGATTGTGGTTGTGATTTTAAGATAATTCTTGCTGTTAACTGAAAACAAGAAATGAACATTGGCAAGTCTGATGTTTTCAGTCGCCCCAGTTTCTTTATGTAGAATTTATAAACAACACCTGACTCACTGCTTTACTGAAGGTTAACATGTTGTTGGCCTATGTTTGAACTTTTTTCAGAACCAAGCTTCATAACACATTAATAAAGACACACATATTGGATCATCTTGTCTCACTGGAAGAAGTCTAAAAGTCTTTTCCATGTGGATTTGTTATTGGCCTGCAAGTAACAACAAATAACAAAATGACCCATCTTTAATTTTTGACTACAGAGTGGAGTGAGCAAGCAACAGAGACAAGAGTGTACTTATTAATTAGAGTAAGGGAAGCAGGAGAAAAGAAAGAGACACATATAATGAGACTGTGGGAGAAGTAAGTGCAGTTTCAACATGACAGGAGAGACTTACAAAATATACAAAGCTGTGTCTTGTGTCTGTTGAACCTCGCAAATTAACAGCAACACTAGAACAACTGAAGAGACTCAGGATTAAAACAATTAGATAACTAAAAAGGTTTTAATTGTCACATTAGTTGTAAGTCCCTGTGGATGGCTAGAACAGCACCAGCGTCATTCAGCTCAGAGCTTTTCTTCCATGTAGTGTAATACTGACAAAATGTACTCACCAGCCTCAGCTGCCCTGCACCCACTGATCTCCAGAGGTAAAACATGAAATATAGTTTAAAAAGTTCAAATCCTGGACTTTTGTACTGACAGACTGGCAACTTTCTAAGTCACACACACAAGACAGACACACAGCTTTATGTGGAGCAGCGTGTCTCCGGGCATGACAAGCTATTTCTGATCCACGGTGTCAGAATACACACCAATCGCTCACAACACCGAACACGGGCCAAGATGTGTGCATGTGTCTGTTTGCACTAACGTGTGTATGTACAGGTGTGTATGTGTATGTATGTGTGTGTATGTGTGTGCGCCCTGCAAGTGCAGATGGCATGGAGATTAGATTTTCTGGATATAAACCACTGTCCGTGGACTGGAGGTGTATATTCGTAGCTGTGGGCACAAAGGGATTTCACAGAGCCTCAGAGAAAACAAGAGCTTAATAACAAGCCTACCTTCTGTCAGCGGTTGCCTCAAATTTTCCCCTCTAGTTGAGGTACAAAGGGGTTTTCTCTGTGTGTGTGTGTGTGTGTGTGTGTGTGTGTGTGTGTGTGTGTGTGTGTGTGTGTGTGTAAGCGACAGAGTGTGTGAAACATGACATTTGATCCCATAATTCCTCTGACGCACTCTTGCCAAGAGCTGCCTTCGTGTTGCACTGTCATGCCATTTACTGCAGGCCCTGCCTGACCCACGCTGATCCTGACCATGTCCAAACAAACTCTGGGACACAAACTCACTTTATCAGTGAAACGGGGACTAACAGGCTGTGTACGATCCAATCTCGAAGGAACTTTGTGAGTTGTGCATTGAACTTCATTAATTAACTTGCCAAGTGTTTTCTCTGTCTATAGAAAGCAAAACAACACCAGAGTTAACTCTTGTTTAACTAGCTAACGAGCTAGCCCGTCTCATTACTTTCTGATAGTGAGTCATTGTAGCGCTGCTCAGAGGGCGAATCATAACCAGCCTTATCTTGGCTCTTGACGAGTGATCATCACTAACACCTGCTCCACCAACAAAATCCGTTCCGCACCAGTAAAATTACACATAGCACCTTTGATAATAGTTGCACATGATAATGCACCTAAAGAGGATCAGAGCTTTTTCAGTTCATTGTTTCAGTTTTCAACACTTTTCCAGATCCAGATTTTGAGATTTTATATGTAAAAAAAAGTACAAAATCACTGATTGACACAATTTGCGTTTATAGCATCTAAAGAAACATTTGTTTTGCTCAGGAGTTAGAGGCCAATCACAGATGAAATAGAGCAAATACTCACCTTAAATTCACGAGGTAGATAGAAACAAAACTGATCCCTGCAACATGTATCACGACAACTTCATATGTATCAATATAGCTCTTTGCACTGTCTTCTAGTGGCTCAAGTATATTTTTGGTCGTATCAAATGTAATGCAGGTTGTAGGTTAAATGTGCAAAAGAAGTTATGAAATAAACCCCAGATTAAATTTACATCACACCATCGACAAAAACGTTACCAACTGCAGCTGCACCTGCCACAGAAGGTGACCTCCCTGTAGTCAAAGCGATGATCAGATCGATCCCAAAGAGGACGTTGTGAAGCAGAGTTTAAGAAGCGAACGGCAACAAACCCCGACAACAGCAATACTATTTTAAAACAGCTTTTAAATGCCTGTAAATGTGATTATTATAGTGCCATTGTTAGTTTCCATCACAGCTGCAGTAACATATAAAGTGGCGAGGTGGCTATTTTTAACCTGCCAGTAAAAAAAGAAAAAAAGTGTGCTGACCACTGCAAAGTCAGAAAGTTGATCTGTATGACACTGAGAAAGTGTTTTACAAGTAAACAGTTAACGGTTCTTTAATCTTGACCTCTGCTGTACAGAAGTCTGTGTGTGTGAGGGATGTGTACTAAAGCTAAAATAAATATAGATTTGAACATCGTCATTTCCTGCACAGTAACATCAGGCTTCAGTTGTCAAACAGTAGGATGAAGCTGCTTATAGGAGCACTACAGAGCAGGGAATGCAAAAAATTATAATAATAGAAAAAAAACTGAAACTGAACCAAATGTTCAGTTTTTGCTTCCTGTGTGAAATCTGTATCCCCCAGGCACTAATGTCTCAAAATATTGGTATGCAAAACAAAATACACATCCCTGTTCTTACACACACACACCCCACACACACTGCAGTAGTAGTACAGTAATTTCCTTCATTCCTCTCACTCCACATGGGATATGTACCAGAGTGTTTCCATCTATTAAGTCGATACATATAGTGAGAATAGTTTGGCTAATACAGACAAATGCTTTCATTTCTCTACCAGTTTGACTACCAGGAACTGAATTAAAACAGCGGCAGTGAGGATGTGTTAAGTTGTATTGAATTATATACGATAAGTGGGTGATTCAGTGCAAAGAGAGCAGCAATAATAACTTAACTTTAATTACCCTTCATCTCTGGTGTATTAAAGACATAAAAAGCATAGCTCTGGTTGATGTCATCGATTATAACTTATGTAAATGTAAATTAGCTCCGTTGTCAACAACCAATATTGACCCTCAGCATCTCTGCTCCATTATTACTTGCTTTTTAGTTCATATGTGCCCCCTCATGTTTGTAGAAATCCACTAACTACAAACCTTGAGAATGAAATGAGTTCATCTGCTTTGACATTTCTGAGTCTGTATTGGATGAATTTCAATTGCTGGATATTGGTGCAGTTAGTGAGCAGTCATTAGTGAAGCAGAGAGCACAGGTCACAGACAACAAACTAAAAATGTACGCTCTGGTCTCAAGTTGCTCGTTTTAAATTTTAGATTAAGTTTCTTCGTCACAATGTTGGGATTTTATCATGTCTAGACCTTTTACACCAGAGACAGTAACGTTTTACCTGATCAACTTAATACAGGAATCTCTTGTGTCCCATCATGATGATCGATCAGGAGGTTGACATGTTTTACTTTGACAGAAATGTCTGTCACCTATTGGTTTCACTATGATTAAATGTCTTTTTCATCCTTTTAGAATTGAAGTGGAGTTAGAGCTGTTATTGATTGAGTCTAAGATTAATTCATTATTGGTGCCATAAGTGAGTTTGCGCTTATGTCTTTATTCTCCCTGTTAAGTGTCAGTCACATATTCAATCATATTCGGATTTTGTTGTAACACAAACAAAAAGAGCAGAAATACAAGATGGACACATAAATATTTTTCAAAGAAAATAACAATCAACAAAACCAAGTGCACAGTATTTCTCTTAATGACCATTCACCAGAGAGGCCATGTGAAAACTTTTTTTTTTTTTTTCAAAGTTCCTAATGAGTTCCCAGGCCAGAGGAGGAGGAGCATCCCTGGAGACATGAACGCTTCCCAGACAGTCAACTGATTTTAAGAAAACAACATTATGAGGTTTGTTTTGTTCATACAACAACTCTAAAGACAGACATATTACAACTGGAGAATTTAGAGGTGGAGTTCTTTCCTTTACAACTTCACAGTTTGTCTAGGAAACAGTCTTGATGCATAAAAAACAGTGTTCTCTTGGTTAAATGCCATCTGCCAGCTTGTTTGTAACTTTGAATTTATTCAAAACAAACACCACCTCTTAAAAAAATGACAGAACATCTGCGTTTAGCTCAAATTTCAATCAGTCTAATCAAAGAAGGTATTTTCATTTGTGTCATTATAGTCGATTTAGAATTCCTGTTAAATGGCAGCTCTTCAAAACTGTATCATGACCCAGATACAAATAAGTAATTTGACATTTTAAATGACACTGAGTTTTATTTTAGCCTTTTTGTGTAACAAGTAGTACTTATTTCCACTGCCCAAGATGCAAATAATTATTTATAATGTGAAAAAATAAAAATAAAAAACTAAAGAGACAAAGGGCTGCACACAAAATGGCAACACAGTTCTTCTATTAACTTACAACATAACTTGGCTCAGCTCAAGGGTCTTGTTCTCTGCTCAACAACACACTTCACTCTCTCTGACCCTGTTCACAGAAACCTCTTTTAAAGCGTTAGCCCCACCCACTGAGCGTAATGACCACATGGACATTTAGTTTAAATATTTAATTTAACTCACACATTCAACTTTTTAACAATATTCTGGAAAATTGTTGCCAACATATTCACTCTGTCAAAAAAAACTGAAATGAAATGCTAATATTTAACACAAAACTAAGAAAAAAAAACGTCATATGTGAAGCCACGTGACTCTCAAGGCGCGCGCAGGAAATAATATTTTTCGGTTTGATTAACATGCCCTGTGACAGCGGGTGAACACGTGGGGCATCGTGACAGGTGAGTGAACTTGAAGTGGTTTTGAATAAACAAGTGTAGCGCGACCAGTGTGAAATCTCAGTTTTGCCGTGGAAACTTAAGAGAAACAGGATTGAAACATGAGGTCAATAAAAGGTGAAAGATGACATTAAATTGAGAGCAGCGCCACGTGTGTGCGCATGCGCAGCGTGCAGTACGCCATGCGCCGTCAGTGCTCCATACACTAAAGGAAAATACAATTAGTCAAGGTCAAATAAGTAAACTTTACTTTCTAACTGTGTAGCCTCCACATCTGCAGACAATGCAGCTTTAACCAATCACAGTCGCTGATGCAGCTGAGAACAACTATCAATGTCGATGTTAACATTGGCACGTTTTTCCTGTGAATTTCATCATGTATTGATTTCTTGGATTCTTGAATTTACCAACTCCCCAACTGGTGTTGTAAAAGTGAAATCCAACAAATGTATTGTCAGGTATAATAATACATAAATAAATGACAAAATAGCCCATCTGAAATCATCCTTTACTGATATTGACTGAAATAATTATAGTTTCTCAGAGTTTCATAGTTTGTGATTCTTAAGGATTTTCAACTTCTACTTGTATTTTTTTCATCTAAGCAAAGATAAGTGGACTCAGGTCCAACTAATTAATCATCAAACAGTTGGACTCAGCCAGCCTCCCCAAAAGTAACATACCGAAGTAACTCAGAAGATCTATGGCTCTTCTGGTAACAAGATGTTTATATAAAAGTCTGAGTAACAGACTTTCACAAGAACATAAGCTTAAGATCTACTAAGCTGATGGTTTACATCCATCAGCTCTGTCTCAGGGAAGAGGTAAGGAGTATGTCAGCAGAGGGAGATGGAGGGAAAAACTGAACTGTGCTGCAATAACCGTGTTTAACAATGAATCACTGATCGAGGGGGTTATTTTCAATTACCCTAAATTTCCTTCTGGATAGTCAAACACTGACACCGCAGTTCTGCGTTTTCCCGGATCTGAGCCCCAAGGGAAACGTATCAACAGCCGTATAACTGCTCCCATATGAGCAGAGTTTAGCAAGAGGAGCAAACAGCAGCATTGTAAAGCAACATATTGTTATAGTCCTTATTAAATTCAGAGCAGAAATGTTGTAGCGTCAGAGGCTGAAAGTGATCTGATTTTAATTACAATTTTGTTTTGTATCTTTCAGAGAAACACCTCAGCTGTTTTTATGTGAAAAACTTTGACCAAAAAAAAAAAAAAAAAGAAGAAGAAATTGAGGAAAAACTGACTCATGTGTAGAATTATTAACTCTTTAATAGCAGAAGAGCTGGTACAATTGGTAAATTGTTTTTCCCTCCTAATATTCCTGTAAACACGTCCTGGGGGAATAAAGTCATGATGAAGTTGTTCAGTGTTTTATACTTCTATTCCACATTTGTTCTGTAGGTATACGTGATTTATTTTGTGACTTTAAGTTATAATTAAAATGGACCAGATTTTCTCAAGACAAAATCGATAGTTCCAAACCTTTTCAGCAATTAACCATAGACAGACGTTATTTAGACATTTCTCACAATATATTTGAACACTAAGTACTTCATCTTTTTTTTTAATTGATTTGCTGTTATCAGCTGACCCATGATAACATCTTCAATGTTGAAACACATGATCCGTCTCCGCAGGACAAGTTCTAAAACAACTTGCAGACCTTGATTGTTTTTGATGATGTATCATTCAAAATTGTTGTGAACATAAAGAACATGGCTAAGACAAAGTTTAAGGAGAACAGACAGAAGGTCAACGACAAGGTGCTGAGGTCTACAGCTGTCAGTTTAGCATCAGATATGGGAGTTGGAAATTTCCACCAGCTCGTGCATCTTGAAAACATTGCTGCAGGGAAGTCATCACTTGTGAATGAATGGGAGGTTAAATAGAAAACAAAATGCCTTGCTACTGATATGCCACTTGAGGCAAATATTTTAAAGTTAATGGTGAAAAAAAACTTGATTTCACATCAGTGTTTGATGAAATAGAGGCACTGCTGGTTAAGCACTGTGGTGAAACAACAGCTTGTCAGTTTCCAGCAGCAGATGGGAGGTTGACACAACGTGTCTGCTGTCACAGGGCCATGTAGTACTCTCTGAAAGAAGCAACTGTTGAGCTTTCTGCAGAAAAATACCGCGTCTGGCTGGAAGGTTACTCCTCTCATCCGCATGCAGAGGCATGCAGAGGCGAACAAACAGCGAGGAGTGACTGACGAGAAGGCAACACATCTCTGTGCCAACATCTAGAGACTTTAAATGACCCACACTCGTCTTTTTACTCAATGCACAGAACGCTGTGAAAAGGCGGAAAGCAGTATGTGCAGCTAAAGTCATTTAACATATATTTCAACACCTGATCAAACACCAGAACCTGCAGAAACATCTGCAGCAGCTGCATATACCTCAGCTGTGCTGCAGGTATCATGTCTAATTGCTGTTTTGCACTAAACAGTATGGAGGTTGCATTTACTCACTAAGTGCTGGCGTTGAAGTTCAGCGTGACACAAAAAAACTCCAGGGCAACGACAAACAAACAGTTAAAGCATATTGTTAAACAAAGAAAGACAACTTACGTTAACTGTACTTTTGTAGCTGTTTGAGCTGCTGGAAATTTCCCAACTCACTAAACTAAGATTTAAGATCTACATCACTGCTCCAAAAGTTCACATTTCTGAGGTCAAAGATGAACTGACTGCATATTGTTGGCTCAAATGTCAAATTCACTATTACTTCATAAATCAGGTTTTCTGCTGCATGAATGTGACATACTTTGTCAATGAAGTGATTTAGGTTTTTGTGGTTTAAGGTCAAAGGTCAAGGTCACGTGTTTTTTGGTCATAACTTGACTAGACTGTGACTAGACAGACGCATACAACCACAGTGTGATCAACACCAGTGACAATGTTCAGTCGTATCAACTATGATCTTCATCATTCCCTTCATCCTCTTCCTCCTTCACCACGTCGTTCTCAGCAGCTGATGGGGTTTCACACTGTCTGACCACATGTCGGACGTCGCTGTAACAAATTATAAATAGTCCCAAATATTAAATGGTCACACACAAGGATGAAGAATAACAGCTACTGGACTTTTAACACTTCACCTCCATTACATTTTATCCAATAATTATCCAAACTTGGATAAAGTGCTGAAATTGTTGCACTTTTAATGTGCACTACAGGTATTTCTTCTCTTGCTTGTAGCTTGTTGAAGAGTTTTAGGGAAATTTTGCCAGAATTTCTAATTATGTCTGAGTCTCTGAGTTTCTATATTCACTTTAATCAACAATGTAAACAATAGAAATATTTATCCAATGTTTCTTTCTTTGGAAATTAATCAAGTATTGACAGATTTATATTAGAGAACTTAGTTTTAATGTTTAAAGTTAAGTTTTTTCTAATCTAAACTGGACACAGCGTAGTTCATGTGTAGTTTGTTGCTGCCCCCTAGTGTTAAAAAGGAGAAACTACATAAGTTAACATTCCTCAAATGATGAGGATTACCAGTCTGCCTCCTTTAAAAAAATAAAAATAAAACCATAAATAAAAATGGACGCTGCTCACAACGTCTGTTTTCTGTTTACTATTTATTTCTGTGCACTGCACTTGATCATTATGTACATCCTGTAACGGTAAACAGAACTGAAAAGGAAACACGTGAACAGAGTTTTTACACAATTTAGTAATACTTGAACAGCAGACAGGCAAACACATAACGTACAGTAGTCTGTATCCAAATCTGATCACTTTCATACATACCACAACTTCAAACAACACACATCCATTGACTACAATATAGAGGTTAGCCTTTTAACATAGCCATAAGATTGCAGATAAGAGATTTGAGTCGGCGAGGAGGCAGGAGGGTTATTTCACATGTAGGTCCTCAGTGTAAATTGAGCACAGAAGCACATACTACACACTTCCTGCGTCTGGTAAGTCACCAAAAAAAGCAGTAGCCTCACAAGTTCAGTATTTTCAGCCTGAGACCCAGGGTCCATTTTCAGTCAAAACACAATTCTTCTCTTGGTATTTGATCCATTTGTCCAAACCAGTCAAACCAGTCATCAATTCATCAAAACCTTTTTTTTCATTCAGTCAGCATCCTCAAAGCAGATGAACAATCTGAACAATCAAAGAGAAAAGATAATGATGGAAATCAAGCGTTAAAGGATGAGATTTTTTTTCTGTTTCTATCTAAATCTTCAAATCAGACAGAGCATGGACAGTGATGAAAGTTACATAAACAGCTCATGTACATGAAAAAAATTCTGTAAATTTTCTAGTGTCATAATTGATTTTAAATTCACCCAGATTCACTGGGTTTTACATGGAGTTCAATCAGTGCCACAAAGCTGAGAGAGGAAGACGTTATAGAAACATATTTGTTTTCTATAAAAGGTCAAATTGCAGAGATAAATTAAGAATGGCTTCAGTTGTATTTTGCTAATGAGTAAATATACATTTTTGTCTTCATAGATGTGTGTGTCATGAGTCATTTTCCTTAAAACATGAACCAAAGAGTTTAGTCGAGTTCACATCTGTTGTGGATTTAAAATATTAAACTACTATAGCCTGTGATACTTTGAGCTGAGTGTGCTGCGCTGTGCTTTTGATACGAAATGATAGATGTATTTTTAATGTCAGTGCTGTGACAGAAATGTCTCATGTAAACAAAATAAATCAAGTATGCAATCATTTGTAAAGTCAGTGTCCAGACAAGATACACTTCAATTTCAGCGAAACCAGGAGTGTCTGATATGAAGCAATGATTTCCAGTAAATAAAGAATTAAAAATAAATTCACACATCAACACTGACACAGTTTACAAATCATCTTACGACAGAATTATGATCATGTTTGTGAAATCAACCTGTACCTTTTTGTTGCTTTGCAGGGAATTTGTCGACAGAAACCTAAGACGATTAGTGTTGTAGTGTTTGCACGATTTAGTGTCGTCTCTGTCGTTTGTTAAAAGATATCGCGGACTGTACACACACAAAATGATTCTCTCTTTTACTGCTCGAGTTCAGCTTAACGGCTCCACAAAGCTTTTTCTATTCTCGTGCAATTACACGACGATGTTCAGTGAAAAAAAAAAAAAAATGAAGATGAACAAAGTTGACTAATAAATAAATAATGTCTCTCTTTCAAAGCTGCACCAGGTGAAGTAGTCAGTTTGTGCTTTCACAGAGCTGTCTTGCAAAAATACGTTACCGTGTGAGCGAGTGAGAACGCATGAGGCCTCGAGGTGTTTCATGTGTGGAACTGTACATGTGCTAATCCTAAAATATACAATCCCTAGTTCCCTGCTTATATGGAAACACAGACAAGGCTTAATTACATCAGACACACCAATGATAACTGGCTCTCCTACAGTACGACAGCATTATCTGTATTATCTGCCTTATAAATACTAAGTCAGGAACTGAAATGTTAGTACCTCTCTGTGTTTTCTATTGTGAGAATCTGATTTTATTTTATTTATTTTCTTCATTTGTAATTGTCATTATATTTTAAGGCTAATGTGAATGGAAGCCTGTCTGTAATTAGACTTTCCATCATAACATAAATTAGATCGATAATTGTTTGTTTACACCTCAAAACAGTCTACTTTAGATGGAAAAACACATTCGCCTTCAGTCAGTGACAAACATCCAGTGACCTGACGCTGCTGCTCTTATTCTTATTACTAGAAACATTCAATTGCACTGGAAAACAAAGTGGATTTGATATGACATAAGTGACCACCGATTAAAATTTTTCACACAAACTACAAAGCAAAATCTACGTCCCGTGTGGGTAAATGCTCGCTGTTGTGCCTTACAGACTGTCTGGCTCTCTGAACCTCTGGTGAGAGCAGTCTGTGAAATGCTTGTTCACTTGTCTCCCTGATGTGTTTGTCTCTTATCTTGCACGTCCTCCTTCATCTGTCCGTTTTTTTTCTCTGTTTTTCCAGTCGTCCCGGTGACTCTGCTTTTGATGAGTGTTTGGGTTCAGGGATAAGGACACTCGACAAGGAAGGACAACGTTGCACCACATACATATAGTAGGTAGGTACGTTAGAGCTACGGGGTCGGGGTCGTTTGTTCAGTTACGTTGTAGTTCTGTAGTCTTTTTGTCATTGTTGCAGATCAGCTGACTGTTCTGTATTTGTGTGGCAGGAGTGGAAGTGCGGGTCAAAGCACAGGTATAAAGGCAGATGTTGTGTGGCTGACCACAGATGGTGACACATTTTTTAGTATTAGATGACAGAATCAGCAGGGGTATCCTCTCCTTGTTCCTCGTTTCCTCTCGCTCTTTATTTAGTAGAGCGGTTTTTGTCCTTGGCTTTCAAATTCTGACCAGGCATCGTTTAGTTCCATGAAAATCATCTTGGCATATTGTTCATATGGTTGTCCTGTTGCCTGTTAAGAAAAAGGGACAAAAGGAAAAACAAAAACACAACGGTTAAACCCTCATTCAAATGAGTGATTCATAACAGGTGTTTGGCCTCTGGCAAACACCTGGATATTAAACACACACTCCGACTTAATGTGACCAGAAACCGGTTCAAACATGCAGAAGCTGAAATATGAAACCATATGTGATTCAGTGATTTAACTCAAAATTGTTGCATAAAGTGGTATACTTGCACCTAATTTATTACATAGGGGTTACACAATGTTGTAATAAGAAGTACAACTGTGGTTTCATTCAAACAGGGTGTGATCAAGACTAAAAATTAAAACTGAACTCTTATTTGTCCATTAAGTCTTAAATGTATCTTTAATTAAACACTGTGACATATGAACTTAACACCTGTTAACAACATTATAGTTTCAAGATTAGTCACAGTAAGTATTTGTGTCAGTGGTTTCTTTGTTTTGATCACATGAACAAGTTTGAATTTTTCTATTTTCTCTTGGTGTGTGTGTGTGTGTGTGTGTGTGTGTGTTGGTGCCAACACCTACATGTTCATCTGTTCATCTGATAAGTGCCCTTAACTGCATTTACTCACATTGTTACTGTTTTAAATAATTGAACTCATATGTTTTTGTGGGATTATGCAACAGAATTGCGTCTGTAGCAGTTTGAACGAAGCTGCCACTACGTCTGCTCTGTTTTGATGACTGAATTCCTTGTGATGATTGATCAGTCTGCTATTGATCCTGTAATCTGGTCGCTAGACCTGTGTGATTGTGAACACAACCTGATAAAAGAGAGGATAAGTAGAGGAGAGAGAAGTGCAGAAGAAACCACAGAAACCACAGGTGAGATCATCTCCTCGGCTGTTTTTATGCTTCATGCTATGTCGCTGTGAGGAGGCTGTTTTTTTCCGCTGCTGTGACTCATTTTCAAACTGCCTCCAGAATCCAGATGATGGCGCTGATGTTCAACTCATGTTTGGTGACTCGCTCTACATGACGCCAGCACTATCACAACACTGCCTAAGACTTCTGGGATTTTATTATTTCCACTGCAACAATGATCGTCATCCTACATTTACTCATGTTTATCCCAGTGGAGTTCACTGTGGCAGCTCCACAAGTCATGAAACCCTCTAACGTAAGAGTAGATGATTTCAATACTTTCCTGACTATGGCCTGGCAGGTAGCCAATCTCATGCATCCTAATTCCAGCTGTTACGTCTGCGGTCTGATGCCTTACACAGCTGGAGAAGGTTTACCTCTGATGGCTTTGCCTGCGTCTGACTGCGACACCTGCCACCTAATGCATATTCCTCTGTCTCAGTCTTATTCTCACCCTGATTGCCAACATATCACCAAAATGAGACCTCTTAATTGTTCTGGAGGACACTCAAACTGCTACAAATGTCTTAAAACACCCAAAGCTGTTCCCATCCTTGTTATTCCTCAACCGTTCCCGTGGTGTCTTGAGAACAATGGTGAACGATATGTAGGAGAATCAAACTGCCTTCATACTTTTAAATGGGTCCCTCAACAAACCAATATCGAATTTAAATCTTTGGATTCTTTGGATTCTGCACCTGAGCAGTGTTTGGAGGCAGCAGGTCAAGCTCGACTCAATGCTTTAGCTCACCGCACTGCCAGTTGCTCCATCTCCTCTCCTGTAGGAATGTACTGGGTGTGTGGAAACTTCGCTTATCCATATCTTCCTGTGAATTACAAAGGACGCTGTGGCTTGGCGTACGTCGTCCCAGCTATGAGAGTGACTCATTCTCTACCACAGAACCAGAAACCTCTTCTTAAACGAGTACGACGTGGGATTTCAGACATCTTTGGAACACATCACCAGTCTCCTTTTAAGAATGTGCTTGGCCCCCTTCTTCCTTTTTATGGAGTTATGTCTGCACTGGATCAAATTTCCGACTTGTCTCATGCAGTTGAAGTTATAGCCAATGAAACAGGAAAAGCTCTCATGCTCATGTCGAACGAGCTCGCCTCCATCAGACTTCTAGCTTTACAAAACAGAGCAGCTTTGGATTTTCTTTTAGCCGCTCGGGGAGGAACTTGTGCCGTCATTGGTTCTGAATGTTGCACCTTTGTGCCAGAATATAATGCAACGATCGTTGACATAATCAATCACCTTCATCACACTGCTAACTCTGTTCACCAGGACAGTAGCTCCTCACTCGACTGGTTGAGTTCTACCTTTAGTTTAATGAGTTATCACAACTTGATTGCTTTGGCTGTTTTGATTATATTATCGTCATTGTTTATGTCATGTGTAAAAAAATTCCTGTTTAATATGAGTTAATGTTAAGACAGTTATAAATTCTCCAGTGATAACCTGGTCTTCAGAAAACTGAAGACCTATTTTGTGTTTCTGATTATGAGCAAACAGGATCCTGCATGGTTTTGTTGACTTCACGTGTAATTTTGCTGTATTTATGTTGTCACAGTGGTTTGGTTTGGTTTGGTTTGGTTTGAAACAGATAAAGATGATGATGATGATGATGATGATGATGATGATGTCCTTCCATGCAACAATAAGGATTTAGGGATTGGAAAATCTGGCGACAGCTGTGGCGATGTTGCTGTTGTCAGTCCAATCACACAGATTACACTCTCACAGTCCTGATGAGTGTCAGGTTGAATAACCTGTTACGAAAACTCATTTACTGGATAATTATTCTGTGATTCACTGCATTAACTGAGCCGTGAATCGTATTGCAACTTGACTTTAATCTTAATAAAAGACAATTTGTGAGGTGCAGGACCAGAGCAGTCTTGTTTTTTCTCTGTCTGCTTGCAGATTGAGTTTCTCACTTTATTTCAGTTCAATAAGTCCACCGGTTTCTCTCACCTTGTCTGGGTGGACGACCAGGACTGCTTTGCGGTAGACCTTCTTGACCTGCTCTGGAGTAACCAGGTCAGCCATGCCCACAGGCTTCCAACGCGTCTCTCCCTCCCACAGCACGGTGTGCATGGTGGACAGCAGGGCTCGAATGTTACGCTCCTTCCCCTCGATCCAGTCCAAAATCTGGGTCAAACGAGGGAAATGGGGAGAAGGGGAACCATTAGCTGATGGTGAGCAAATTTGGAACAATTAATATTAAAAGAAAACGCTTTCATGATAATTTGGCTCTTCTTGAAATGTTTTGAAAAGAGTAATTAGAGGAACCAAAGTTTGGTCATGGAAGACCTACATTGGTTGCCTGATTAATTCTTGAATAAACAGAGAGTCTTTCACAGCCAGGGATTTTTGAATACACCACCCTACTTTTGCAATTCACTGAATTGCTTCTATTGTACTACATTGGATAAACAGACGATAAAAACCAACTGAATTACTCAGTAATTGTAGTCAGATGTACTGATGCAATAGTCATGGGAGGCTGAGCTGTTTCTCAAAGAAGCAAATACGAACAATAAACTACTGATTATTTCATTTGTAAGAAATGTTGTTCAGTAGCGCGTGCCTTTAGTTTTTCAGGGTCCATCTCTTTGGCCATCTCTTCCTTCCTCATCTCCGCGATAGTCCTGGGCCCTTTCTTCTCTTTGGTCCCTGCAAAGCCCTGACCAGACAGCAGGTCATCGAAGTTGGCATCTGAAGCCTTGGGTTTCGAACCTGGCAGAGAGAGAAACATTATATTTATTATTTTTTTAAGATGTATCTGTGAACACCTGGCTAACTGACCAATCACTGTTTAAGAATCAGTCGTAGATAACAGTAAAACTGCTGCTCACCCATGGCAGCCTGTGCTTTACCCCCCGCACTAGGTGAGCCTCCTCCCATCGTAGAGAAGCTAACATTGTAGTTGGGTCTGTTCTGGGGCGACGTGTGCGGCATGGAGGTGTGACTGGGGCTAGGCTTTGGCTGTGGGGCAGGACCCTGCTGTCCTTGGGGTTGCCATCCTCCACCGCTACCGGCGCCTGGCTGCCATGAAGGGAAGTTGGCTCCTGCATGAGACTGCCATCCTCCTGCGTGCTGCGGAGATGGAGGAGGTCGTGACGGAGAGCCCATGGGAGGGAATGAAGGGGTTGTTCCTGTAGGGGTGGTGGGTTTGCTGGAGAAGCCAGAACCTCCTGAAGAAAAGGACACACATCTTATGGCACAGCAATGGCAGTGAAAATGACAGAAACATGGAAAAATTTCCATTGACTGACCTCCGAGGCTTCCCCCGAGGTTGCCAATATCAGCAAAGGGGTCCAAGGTGTTTGGCTTGGTTTGGTGTGTGGGGGTGCTGTGGACGGAGCCTGTGGGGCTGGTAGTGGCTGACCGACTGCCCATACCAAAGCCTCCTCCTGAATGAGATAAAATAATTAGACAAACAATCCATGATGCATGTGTGTGTTTGTGTATTTTTAAGTGTGTGTCTGTTTGTTTGGGAGAACCTGTGCTTGTGGTAGCAGGTCTGTTCCAGTCCCATCCTCCCATGGCATTTTGCTGCTGAATGTTGACGGTTGGGGTGGTAGGCGGGGCAGGAGAACTCCGGCCTATTAAAGCACATAAAGGTTTGTCACAGTCGAACAATGAATGAGTGACATCAACCCACACAGCCAGAGAGTGTAACAACAGGTTTGAGTCCAATGAAAGGCGTCGTTAGGAAGCTGCTGGATGTCTAAACTGATGTAGCTGTTCGTTCTCTACCGCACAGTGATGTAAAATAAATGCAAATGCTTCAACCTGTACATGGGACCAGTTAGTGGATGAATGGTTGTTGGGTTCAGGCCAAAAGTAAACGTTCTCTTTTAAAAAGTCTAACTCAACAGCAGCTGTAGCAAAATCAGAATTACTTGAAGTTAAAATATTGGCTTCGGACTGAGCTGAAGTTGCCAAAATGCTGTTAGATGACGGGTGAAATATCATGACTCTGTAGTTTCAAATGCTGCAAATGCTCATCATACATCATGCGAATGCTATAATGTCAAACATAGAACAGCAGTTAAGAAAGAATAAAGCAAAAAAAAAAAAAAACAGTGTTGTTTGGATGTCTAGATGCGTGCCTTGACAAAAACATGCCTTACTTGTGTGATTTGGAGCAGGAAATGTCTTTACTACATCCACAAAGCTGTGAGACAGTGTGCAGCAGAGCACTAGAAGCATGCCTTACCCAGGCTTGCAGGCTGCAGGGTGGGTGATGGAGAGCGAGCAGCATGCAGGAAGGGGTCTGGCTGCCCCATGTTACCTGGTCCAAGGAATGAACCCATCATGTCCTGAGGCTTAGGCATTGGACCTGTCCCAAAGGGATCAAACGCTGTGGGACACAAGACACCCGCTACTGTTATTATCTTAGCCGGGGAAGGACATGACAACATATTTTTTTTGAGTTCATTCATTTCATTTTCTCTACTTTGAAAATATGATTTCATACTGATAATAACTTAAATATGAAAACTACTTGATTGTTTGTTACTTGTTTTATTCTCTAACCTATTATTTCTTACCTGGTGGTGCAGGAGAGGGACATGGCGAGGCAGTGTTGGGGACTTTATGTGGTGTGGATTGGGCAGATGAAGGCCCGCTGGCTGGCTGGGGGGGGGCCCCAAACAAGTCCCCTAAAAGGTCAGTGGCTGCTGCTGCAGTGGCACAGGGCTGAGATGAGGGACATGGTGGGCTTATCTCCTCCCCACCCAGGCCAAGAAGATCCACTTCTTCAGCAGGTGCAGATGCTGCAGGCATCTGAGGAGGGTGGTCGGGTTTCTGGGGAGCCGTGCTGGCGTTGCTTCTCTGGCTGGAGAGGGAGAGCATCTCATCATCTGAGGGTTCGCTCTCCTCCACGTGGCTCCGACCATCTGGACCTCCATGTGGTCGACTCGGTTCTGCGGCAAAATGAGACGGAAACAGAGGGAAGGAAGAAGAGACAGAGACATGAGGAAGAGGTTTACAAAGTGGAGAAGGTAACGAACAAAACAGACAACAAAAGCACAGGACATTGATTGGGCAGATTGGAAGTCAGACAAAAACACAAAGCGGGTCAAGAAACAGGGACAAGAATAAATTAGGAGATAATGAGCAGCTACAGAGAAGGACATCACTGCTACAAGCATCAGCTTTTCTTGTAAAAATATACGCTGCATTCTGCCAGTAGGTTGGGAGCTGCTTTTAGCTAATTGGAGGAGAAATAGTCTAAAACAACACGGGTACTCTTAATTTACAAGAATCCGATCAATAAAATGTGCAGGATGCTTTTAAAGAAAGTACAGGATGTAGTGCATTGTATGGCTATAAACCAGGTACTTAGCTAATATTCATTCAGAGCAATATTTCACTTTGGTAGAGGGTTTTTAATTCCTTATACCTTAGTTGCAATGTTTCTCTTTATGTATCATGACTGGGATTCTGTATATTCGATTTCCCAGTTGTCCACATCCACAAATATTTTTCAAATTTTATATAGTGTTACTGTTGTAGCACATATTTATTTATTCAGGTCCCAAGAGGTCTGATATTTATGCCAGAAGGAAGAGTAAAATCTACCAAAATGATATATCACTGCATAATAAGTGTGGAGTTATTCTCAATTTAATCAATGTAGGTAATAAATGGAAACATCTGAGTAATTTTTCAATAACATAATATTCATTTATAATCTTTTTAGGAGAAAGTGTGATTGAATTTGACCAAGTCCTGGATCATTCATGTCACTGTCCTGTAGTTTCTCTAACAGACCTGTGCTCTCCTCTACTGTCTTACCCTCCAGATCCAAGCCCTCCATCTCATCTTGTAGGAACAAAAATAAAAGTCGCATTAGTTTGTTTATGTGTCTGTATGCTAATGTATGTTAATGTGTTTTTGCATATAATATATTATCCCAACTAATCCATGACATTCTGCAACTATGCACTTACACATTTGTATATATATATATATATATATATATATATACACACATATATACATATATACATATATATGCGTGTGTGTGTGTATGTCTGAAACTGAAACGCAGCCTGATTTATGGTTTTCTTTTGATACATCATGATACTGATGTAGCAGGTGGTAAAAAGTTATTTTAATCTTGCATTGACCTTCCAATAACTACAGCTCCCATGAGGCACTTTGTGTCAGTCATGAGAAATTATGTAATTAATTATTAACAATATAATGATTAATTTATCTTTGTTTAATTGACAAGCATTGTGACAAGGGGTTGAAATTTTAATAGCCAATTTTACACAAGGGGTAGTGTACAGTCTATTGGCACAACAGAGTGTATGAATCTTCCCGTCTCTAGTATTATGTGTAGTATTTACTGTGGATTAAATATGTGTGTTAGTGCTCGGTGTGCTCGTGTCTACAGTACCAGCGATAGCCAGCGCGTCCTGATGTTCTTGGTGGCAGGAGAAAAGCACGTTGGGACTGAGGTCTTTACAGGGAAACTGCTCCCATGGTGGCGTCAGATCTTTTTGCTTGTCTACACCTTCTACCTCCACGTCCAGTATCACATGGAAAAGCTGCGGATATTTCTCCGGAGAGTCGCACGCATCAAGTTCTGGTCTGAGAGGAAACACAAGGTGATGAAAGAAACGTATGTGAGAGAGTTTTAAAAATACACACAGAGTGATTATAGTGATTATACAGAGGAAATGTCCTTACTTGTTAAACTTTAACACGGTGGTTCCAGGAGCAATGAATCCAGTGTGGAACTGGATCTGGAAAATCTGTGTGTTGGACACCTGACAAGAGTAGGACAGACATCCATTTTAATCATATTTAATTCTGTTTTATCAGATGTAACTGCAGTTACTTACTGAAATAGCAACTATCGTAACTATAATTTTAGTGTGGGTCAGCAGCACTTGTGTAAATAGCATAGAAGAACTAGGATTAACACCTTGCAGTTGTATGTTTCTGCCAATGAGTCAAGTTGCAGGTGATTAGTGCTTAAATTCATAAAGTTATGGCCAAACACATGTTGTGTGTTAAGTTAGTTATTCTTTGTTCCACCTGTAAATCCAGTTTTTGAGCAGTACAACTTTTAAACTAATATATCAGCAAATGTACTGTCTGGAGTAAAATCCATATGTTTCCTTGAACTAAGCTTTTCAGGAAATTAAAAACCTCTAAAAACATCTGAGACAGACTGAGGTTTGAGATTTTATCCATTAAATGGCCTCTGAAAAAGATTCAGTAAGATTTGGCAACAAATGAAGTGTACCTTGGCCTGCAGACGTCCTCCAATGGTTGATCTCATGTGGTAAATGGAAACCACAACATCTCCTTGCACACTTACACCCAGTGGGAACACCACCTTCCCCTCTTGGACCCTGTATTCTCTGGAGAGGAGGTAATGATTGTATTTATGGTGTGAAGAAGGGAAAAAGAAGATTGAGGTTAAGAATAAACATGTTGGTAATTAGTTAAGAATCATGTTCTATACTTTCAGGGTTAGTATAATGTCACTACCTCATCCTCTCATATTCCTGTGCTGTAGTGAAGATCTTGGTCTCTCCGATGAGGACGTCACAGAAAGGCCGACAGCCACTTCGCTGTTTGTTGAAGCAGGGGACCGGACTCATGGTGAGGGCTTTGATCACCAAGGGTTTGGAGTGTGGTAGACTGGGTTTCTCTGACACCATGCTACACACATAACCTATGTATCTGCACGGGGTGAGGAAAGGAAAGTCAAATCATAGTTTGTAAGTGACCTGTGAAGGTGAAACACTCTGAGGAGTCCAGCCAAATCAATTTAAGGGTTTTGAGTTCGGTCCAAAATGATACTGCTGCAATTTCCATTAATTCTTGGTGAACTTGCAGTAAGTCCATTGACTGCATGAGTAAGACTCTGACTCATGATTCCTGCATTAACATGGACAAATAAATACCATCACTACAAGATGGAAGGGTAATAAAACTTCCATCCCTCAAGGGTACATCAGCTTGCCATTGTGAGCTTCTTATGTTGAAGAAACTAATGATGCTGATGTTTGACTGTTCCATGTTTTCTACCTGGTTTAATCAGCTTATAATCATTAACAGGAAATAAATGCATGTCTCTAACCTCATCAAATCAATGTTTCCTTTCTGGAAACATCCAAAAATGGCTTCATTTTGATCAAACATTGATCAACATTAGTTTTAAAATGACTAAGTTTTTAACTATCAACTCTTCCACTCCCCTTACTCATGTAAAGTACCCGCTAGTTATTTTGCTGATGGTTGTAATATAAGATGTTTCCTTTTGTTTTCTGTCTGACTCGATGGTTTATGATGGGATTTAACAGCAGAGGAAAGTGAGAGGTGCAGCAAAGTGGTCACAAGCTAAATTTCAGTGTCAGCAGACTAAAATGCCACTTTCTTCCCTTTTATTTCACTCACTTCTCTTTCTTTCTCTCTTATTTTTCTTCACACTCACAGACAAACATGTGCTGTAGGACACAAACCTGCGGTGTGAAGGCCAGAGGCCGGAACCTGGTCTCTTGGCGCTGAGCAGCTGCATGGCAGGAATGGGGTTGTTGAAGAGGTGGCAGAAGCAGAACATGGCACAAACCAAAACACCAGAGGGAGCACGGCCATCCTGAAAACACACAAGTGAGACACTATTGAATTTTACGGCTGCAGTAATATACTTTTTACTACTTTTTACTTACTTGTTACCTGCCATGCTAAAGTTTAAGAACATTACGATGATGAACTCATGTGCACAAATAGGTAATTCATCAATATAATAGTAAGAGTTTGCTGAATATAAATCTCTGGTTCATTTGAGGTTACATGGACACAAAAACACTCTTGTTATCTAAAACTGAGAAAATACAGTTTTTAGAAAAGGAACTGTTTGCTGGTGATTATGCAAAGTGGACCCATTCACCGAGCCACAGCCAAAACCACAGTGACTTGGCAATAACATGTCACCACATGCCAGTGTACAGTATTGCTGTTTCTGAATTGGAACAGATGCACGTTTCACTGAATATTTCAACGGTGGTTGTAGCGCCAAATGTTTATATTGCAAAAGTATTTTGGGGGTTTTTAATCGTGCTTAAAAAATCAAAGCTTCAATGTGTCGTCATCAGGGGTATTAAAAGAACAGCTGGTTGCAGAAATTTTGTTGACTTTACAAAACTGTATTTTAGACAAGAAGACTTCTGTATCTGCTGCTTTAATGTACTTTCCTTAATAAGCAATTCAAGGATAAATTGAAGAGTGTGTCTTTGTGCACTCCAGCTCTATTACTCTCTACTCTCTTTTACTTTATTAAGAGCATTCAGTTCACATTTCAATACAAAAATCAAACTCTAGGCTAAAAGAAAGAGCCTAAATGAGGAGATTTAAGTCTTGTATCCCTCATATGCTTTTACATCATTACCCTCAAAAAAAGAGGGGGACGATTTCATCACATGAACACTAAATGTGCTATTAAAAACTATTTTGCTTTTGTTTAAGTTGAGAATCCAGACAATGAATGAAAATGAATCCGATGATGTAGATGAATATGATATGAAGGTATTTGTTCGTTCTCTTACCGAGCAGGTGATGACACACACATTCTTGGGATTCTGTTTGAGCCAGTTGTGCATATTCTTGCACACTGCAAACAGGTTGTGGAGGCTGGGAGCCTGGCGAGAAGGCCAATTACACTCTGAAACCTGGGAAGGAGTTGGTGGAGGAAGCGAAAGGCGGAGGAAGAAAGAGACGGAGAAACAGACAAATAGGCAAAGTAAAGGCAGAGAGCAAATGAGATAGATGATAGAAGAAAGACGAAGAAGCAACAGAAGAGTTGGTAAAGCAAGAAAAAGATAAAAAAAGAAAGGAACAGGAGGAGAGAAGAGAGGTGGAGGTTAGCAACAGCACTGCAGCAACAGAGCAACACAACACACCAGCTGCCATGATGAGTCATCTGCTGGAGATACAGCAACTTCCACCAGCAGACAGGGCTCGTCTCTGCCATGTTAACTCCTCAGCTTGACTCTTCTTCCCTGGATGTTTCTGCTAAAGGGTGACAGTCTTTTATCTGCACAGATCCCTCATGAGCCTTTCATCTGAATCCAAGTCAGCTGTGTAAAAGTGCTGAGTAACACGACACATAGATCCCCTGCTGGGTATAATTAGACCATTATGTTGTTATGTCATAATCACGAAGATGAAAGAGATGATTTTAATTTCCGAACGGTATTTATAATAAGTATTATACACTCAGATTGACCCATAAATTAGATATTAGATTACATTCTTCTGCTGTGAATTATTTAAAAACTATATTACATATTGAATAACTGGTGCATTTTATCACTCAAAGAAACACCAAATACAAAAACATCCCTAAATACCCTCCCAGCACCAGGTTTGTTCACATTAATCAAAGTGTATCTTTAAAACATGAAAAGCTTTTACGGCAATGGGATTGTCTTATTTTTGTCAAGAGTGAGGTATCTTTAAAAACTATATATGATGCACATAATGATATTAAAACCTCCTTTTTACTCAAGGTTTCGTGAATATAGGAGCAGGAAGTGATAATAACATGATGAGCTGATGGATAAAGACTCTGATCACATTGTTGCAGATTGTGGAGCCACAAGCAGCAACGGGTCAAGTTGGGTTGTTTTAATTAGAAGTTTTGCTTCAGGTGTTTTAATAGTTTATGAGCATGTCTCACTAGTCACTACTTGAAGCCCTGGTAGACCAAAAATAAAACTGTAAATACATTCTCATGCCTCACTTTACTGTTGTAATAATCCAGGGAGTGAAAATGATGCAGCAAACATTAACAAGTGAATACAAACTAATAAATGTCTGACGGCTTCGTCCCCAACTGGACTGAAACAACGTCACACTCACCCTGTTGGAGAATTTGGCGCCGCGGTAGTTGCGCTGTGATAGGTTGAAAACAGTGTAGTGGTCGGCATGGCGACTGTCAAGGAAGGAGCGGATGTCCTCCACGTGGTTCTGGTAGCCGATCTGCGCTGACTCCGCTGGATACGTCATTACTGCAGAGAAAAACAAAATCTGTGCTTCAGCTACTGGAGACCATATTTTATTTGAAATTTGAGTTTGAAAAATGGGATGTGGGTCACACATGGATTCACATTCAAGCATGACTAGCTGCAGCTGCACACAAAGCATGATGGGATAGATGGCCTCCAGTGACAAATGTCCTCTAAAAGATCCACTGCTTCCTCTGGAGTTTAACTCTGAGTTATTTGAGAATAAGCCAGGAAGCTGTTATGTTTGTTTATATGTGCACATTTTATTATAGTCTTATAATTACACATGATCTCTCACCCCCTTTTATTAATATCACATAATGCAGATACAAAGCACTTTAATATTCATTATCATATTCATATCAGTTCTTGTAATAATGTTGAATTAAATGCACACACACACACACACACACACACACACACGTCTTCATTTCCTGGAGACTTTCCTGGAAACCCTACAGATTTCAATTGTTGGTACCACTTGTCTAATCTTTATCTAAACCTGACCCCAACCTTAACCAAACCTTAAATCTTGTCTTCACCTTATTTTTTGTTGCTTTTTGTCCCCATAAGGGAGACAGGTCCCCATAATGTGAGTGTGTAAACAGGTTTAAGTCCCCACAACGTAAGGAATACCTGGAACAGACACACACACCTCATACATGCACACAAACTCTATTACCTATGATCCGTGATGTGATGTAGGAAATGTCCAGCTCCCCTTTAGTGTACCTGAAACACAGATAATCAAGAATGACTCAAGTTTTAGATAATTAGTACTTAAAACAATGATTTATGGTCAAAAACATGTGTGATCACAGAGACTTGGACCTTTTACTCACATTCATGTTTGAATCCAAGTGAACATTTGACAAATCTAATGACATAATGTCCTAGAGAATGGGTATCTTGATGTGTCAATCTCCACTGTTTTTTCTTCAGAAGTTTACCATCATTTCACTCTATTGAATATCAGGGTCACATCTGTTTATTGTTTTCAGACAATTAAAACCACAGAAGGTCAAAAGAGGCTCAACACATGAACAATACATGAAAAACCAACATCCAGTAAGGTGTTCAGCCTCACTGCCGGTGCATCAGGCTACATGTCATACATATTCAGGTAATTAGACTCAACAGGGCATCTGGTTCACCACACTCGGCTGAACTGGCACGGGTCAAAGAAAAACCATACGTGAAATCTTCAGCTGAGCAACGATGCTTTTCATTTTCCAAATTTAGCTTCTTCCATATGGGCAATTTAAAAAAAAAAAAAAACTCTTGAGAGCAGCTGTGGACACACATACAAATAACCCTCTACTACTGCACCGTGGCAGAGATGTATTAATGAAACACTATGGAGCAGGTGCACGCTGGCGTTTTGGGTTGGCAGCGGCATTTGTTTTAACTGATTGCAGATTTGCAAAATTAGTTTTGCATCTTGGAACTAGAGATTAAACTAGAAGAGATCTTTACAAAAACATTGTTTTTTGGGGGTGGGGGGTTTCAACCAAAGCAGCAAACAGCTCGGCTACCCACTGCACGGCAATTATCAGGCAAACCGCATTAGCAGGCTAATGTGGATCAAATTGAGTTGACTTGTTGCCTACTGTGAAAAATCCCCCAAGCAGAGCTGATCTGAGCCAGCTGATCTGTGTGGTCGTGGATGGGGTGCCATATGCCCCTGATTTGATTCAATCCTAGACCTCGTTATGTAATTCAGTGTCACACAGTTAAGTCATTTTTTTCGATCGAGAACCGGCTCGTTTTTTTTTTTTTTTTTCTCACGTTGTGCAATTTCCTTGACATCGTAATATAGATGTCACATAAAATGTTCTGTGTAAATCCATTTTTTGGGTCGTGTGCTTGTCTCGCCTGTAATAAGCAGACAACTGCTGATACTGCAGACAAACAGCTTGAGTTAAATCCATCAGAGAGAAAGGTGGGAGGAGACTGCTGCTTCATAATGAAGTTCAGGTTTCTATTTTCATCCAGTTCTCTGTGTTTAGCCAAGATTGAACAGCTCGGTGGAGGTTTCACAGGGTAGAATGACATATACTTAATATTGCAAAACCACATATTGTTTAAATGAAATGATAAAATAATAATAATGTTGATATTTTAAGGAATGAAATGTATCTTTTCGGATTTTCCTACTTTCTCCTGAAATAGCCAATGGGCTGTTAGAGGAGAGAAGCAGGTCAGATGTCAAGATTTAAATGTTCACAGCCGATAACTGTGCAGTTTACAAATACTGTAAGCAGCCTCTGTGACCTCTGGGGGACAGAAGGGCAGCCAATTAAAAACAAGCTGCGATGTGTGCTACATATACTGAAATGAGGGGAAGGACGCAGGAAGGAAAAATCTGACACTGAGGAATTTTCTTCTCTTTTTTTAAAAATGAAAATGGTCAGTGAACGCTGTCTACATTCAACGAATGTACACCAATATAATTCAATCATTAATTAATGAATGAATTATTGAATATTTAATTATTAATCTTATGACAGAATTTAATCTTAGATCAGTTGTGTAGATTGTTGGTCTTTTAATTCTTGGTTTCCTCCTCATGAATCATGACATGATAAATAATGAAATAATTCATTTTGCTTTTTTGGTTCACTGACAAATCCTCTGATATAATCTGGCTCATATTGAATACATCCATTATAAGTGACTGAATGTGGGCAATAATGAATTAAACAAAATTATAAACAGTAAAACTGTTCCACTATTGCACGTTCGCACACACACGCACACACACACACTGTGTTGATGTTTCTCTGGTGATAAAATGTTTCCACTTGGCATAAACATATTTGGAATCAGTGAATCCAGTTTTTCTTGTTACTGTGCTAATTCAACACCTTGTGTCCATCTACTGTTCATGGTGTCTCATCTTTCTTTTTCTAATTTGTACTTGTAATTTAATGTGTTGTCTTTTTCTTTCACAATTGAGTATAAAAACTCAAAGGCCAGCTACTCTCTTTAGCTCGCTGCACAGCTGTTCACTAACAGCAGACACATAATACGCATATAAGAGTGACACACACACACAGATTACCCTAAAGTATGAGCATCATACGGGTGGAAATGTATGTTTTCTTACTGGAAAATAAACATCAGGAAGCAGGAAAAGCCAATTTATTCCAGATTACATCAGAGAGGTGCACTAACGCAGTCTCTAGTGATCACACACACACACACACACAAACAAACAGTGTAAGTGGGTTAGATCCCAGTAGATATTAGATGTGGGTTTCCTTCATGCTCCTCTCCAAAATTTTGAAGAATTTAAAATACTTTTTGAACAGTTTTCTTATAGAATATCAGCTTCTGTTAACCAAGAGTTGACAGAAGGACATATAGAGCTTGTGCGCTATATGTCTCTATATAGAGACTTGTGCTAATCCAACAAAAGATGCACTAATGTTATGATGTATATATAGTGACGGAGTGAGGGAGACTTAGTAAAAGAGTGTAGTGTTAATGAAATGGGGACAAGTGTGACAGCGGCAGTGGTCATGGATGGAAACCAGTGAGAAGAGGGAAAGAAAGAAAAAGCAGAGAGGAGAGAATGATGAATGTGTCTGGGAAAGGTGGGGTGGGGTGGTGGTGGGTGTGTGTGTCTGGAGGGTGGCAGGCTGGGTACAGACCAAGGACACTGTGCCTTTCACAAAACCCAGATCAGCCATCCGGACTCCATTGTGTTTTTCAGAAGCAGAGGAACACACTGTTGAATGCTGTTTTCCACTAAATTTTCCTCTTCAGCCAGGTAAACAAACAAGCAGCTGACTTTAAATAATTCAGCAACAGCCTTTTGCCTTGAATACAGAGGAGTGAGAGACAAGCCAATCAAGCCTAGTTGGCCGTGGTTGGACCTGGTTAACGGCCTTAGCTTTAAATCAAGCTGGCTCACGGGGGGATTTCTTTGCAAGTGCTGCGACGGTTGCAGTCAATAAACTGGTATGAAACGGTCTCTTTAAGAAGTCCCACATACTCAACCTCCGGCAGAAACTCAGCTAACACAGAAAAGCTTCAAGCTGTGAAAATCCCTTTCTATATAAAGCAGAACAATGAGTTATTCTAAAGAATTTCTGCCAGTGGGGTAAACATAACACATGTGGTGCACAGTGATTTTTTTTTCTCTTTTTTCTTTTTTTCTTACCACAGCTTCCTGAAGTGCAGGACTTTTACATATAAATGAACGTCTGTTACTTTCAAGCCCTCGATCGCTAAACAAGTTCACAGAGTTCAGATCAAACCTGTGACAGCCGAGAAAATCTCTTTATGTCGTGATATACAAGAGTTTTAAACGTGGTGATCAACCTACAAAGAGGACAGGTGGATTAGGGAGATGAAGCAACTGGGATATGGTGGTTTCTCATATTCCAGATAAAATTTAGCAGCCAGATTATCACACTAACTGTGGAGATGTCTCTGTGTCTGACAGTGTTTGTGTAATTACTCTCATAACCAGAGGGAGGAGACAAACATTTCACACTGTAGCTTTAAATGTGAGTCCTACTCATTCTTCTTTGCCTTTTTCACAAACTGTCATGTAATTTTAGACTCCACCACTCCCACCTGCCCTGCAGTAACCTCAGCCCTTCCTGTCTTTGCAGCCAGACCACCCCTCCTCCTCACACCCCCACACTGGTCCTTTCCACCTGCACCTCTGCCAGACTGTCTATTGTGTGATCAAAGCTGTGGCTTTTTTTTTTGTTACCAACCTGTTTTGCATGCCAGTATTCTCCTGGCTGCTTTTGACCTGAATGACGACTTGCTGAGCTCCTGTCTGCATTAGCTTTCAGAAAAGTTAAGTGTTTGAACCTTTCATCGGTGTCGCTGACCTGTGAATTTGAAAATTATGATAAATAAGATGATGATTCCCCGTGGGTTCAACACTACGAGTGACCCACTTTAACATTGGTGGAGAAATAGCATTTGCAGCGTTGTTTTATGATTGACGTTGTGAAATCAGCAAAGTCATCTTGTTTTCTCCTGATAGATGTGATGAATGTGGGGGATCTGAGCGTGACAAACATCCAATCCAAGTTTCAGACCTTTTAATATCTTGTCAGTTCTAAATAAATCAGATTGAATATCTTATTAAGAAAAATCAAGAAGCGTTACCTTTAAAGAGAGGGTTTCACAATCTCAAGCAAATGGTCTTAGACGAAAATACTTATCTTGGATGTGAAAAATCTGATTTCACCTTTCTCATATCCTAATCCTTTGCAGAGAGCAGAGCACCTCTTCTGGAATATATTGTTATATCCTGTAAACACCAGAGTCCTGCTCTTTCTTATATCCTTCTGATTAAATTCTGTCTCTGAGTTTCACCCTCACAGACACGACGCGACTCTTGACGGTCATTAGACAGAATTATGATCCTATATCTATATAACCCTGCCAGCGCACGTGAGACTGCTCTCTAGATCTACCGTGTCAGATAGTGAGCAGCGTAGCTCACCTCACAGGATGCTTATTTATTTATAAGCACAATAAACTAGAAGGTTCAATCTAACCTTTGGGAAATCACTCAGGGTATTGTCACAGTCATCATTTCTGTCCTGTTATCTCTGAATAAGGCTGTTAAATTATTTTAAACTCCAACAACAACACAACCAACTCTTCAGTGTGTCAGATAGCAGCACAAACGTTACTGCTGATACTTGTATATACTAAAATATGCCACATTTATTGTACCTCTGTTTCTGAGTTGCCAGTTGCCACGGTAGCCTGCCTCCTACCATCCCTTTATCCTAACCACCCACTCAAACACACATATGCAGTCCACACAAACACACATCACCACCACCACACAGAGGCCCTGATGAAACGAATCCTTCTGTATCAGCAGTGCACTGGCCATTTGGCACAATGAACTGCGATGAATAATTCAGCAAGGAGAGGTGCGATAGACAGCAGAGAGAGGAGAAAGAAGAGGAGAGGAGACAAGAGGAGAAGAAAGGAGAGGAGGAAAGATGGAGCCCAGATGAGCGGAGAGGAGAGAGGGAACGACAGGACACAGGAGTGGGAGTTTGCCAAGATGTTAGCAGCAGAGGAGGGGAGACACAAGAGGAATAATCACGATCAAATTTGCTGAGTCAATAGTGAGAGGAGCTGTATGTGTGTGTGTCCGTTTGTGTGTGTTTCTGACAGCACAGAGGCCCCTTTGTGCCGCCCTGTGCAGATGCCTGTGCACAAACACACTGGGACGAGCGAGCCGTGCCAGACTCTGCTACCTCCCTCTCTCTCTCTCTCTCCCCCCTCTGTCTGTCCACACAGCTCTGTTTCACTTCTAAAGCTTCACTTTAGATTGTAATCAACAACTGCAAAAAGCATTCAACGTTTGATGTTAATTATATGCTCTGACATGAGGAAGCCAACAGAAAAGATGTAACACCTGAACTTGACAAACAAATTCCACGTGAAAACAACAGCAGCTTAAAACTGCAGAGGAAGCACTTTTGTGACAGAAATTAATGAGCGTCAACCTGCGTCCTTTGTCCTCTCAGACTGTGCTGGTGACTTTGAAGAGGACAAAGATGCAATGTGAGTTGATGTTTCCCAAAAGTTTGCCAAATATGGTTGTTTGTGGGTACTAACAGGAGAAGCTTATTAGATAATTAGAGCCAGTTAATTATACCTTTATACCTTTTGGCTTTTCTGAATCTTTTCATCTAAATTAGTTAATATTACACTGTTGTGGTCTCACAGATGTTTACAGTTGGTCTGGAGGAAATGTTTGCACAGGAAAGAGAAACTATTCTCCAATATCCAATATTTCCACTTTATTCCAAGTTATACCTTGTTTTCTAGTAACAAAACTACAGACATGACATGTTTGCTGCCCTTGTCTATGAAGGCTGGATCTTGCTAATGAAAGAAAAGAACGTTAAAGTTTGTCTAGAGTTTCTATTCACTCTTGAATCCCCATGTATGATGGATATGATGATATGGATATGATGAATTATTAGAGTTTAAAGCAGTAAAACAGACACTTTGTTACAGTAAATGTTTGAATATAACAGTCACTCACGTGGAAACCTGATGCATGACCTTGGTGGACGTGTCCTTCAGTGTGTCCTTCAGGTTGTCCTTAAAGTTGCTGAAGAACTTCCCGGCTCCTCCCTTCACCATATCCAACAGTCCTCCGCCGTAGCCGGCATCCATGTCTGAGAATGAATGATCAGCCAATCAGCATCCTACAGTAGATATCTGCAGCAGTGTCGTTTAGTAATGAAGAAATAATACTTCACTAGTGTACCTAAGGATGTTGTGGGAGCATCTGTACTTTACTTTAGTTTTTTAAATTCTCTCAACTTTCACTTTTATTTCATTATTTTATTACATTTCCAAACCTAATACTTTTACTCTGATACATTTTCAATGTTCAGTGTCGTTACAAAAATCAGATGAAATGAAAGTCGACCTGTGGCTGTTATACTATCAGAACCATGTTTGAGAGTTGATGTAGGCTCCGTCTTAAAGGTGGATGGAGAAACTATCAAGTAGAATTATTTTGAAAAAAGAACAACTTTAGTACTTTAGTTCAGACACAAGACATTGTCTATGAAAATTGTTGTAGGCTACATGTTTTAAAGTGCTGGATAAACTTCATAATATTCTTCTGTTCATGTACATGTTCTTGTACTTTTACTTTTATTACTTAAGTGCATTTAATTTTAAGTTTCTTTTACTTGAGTATAATTCTGGTCGGTGACTTGAGCTTCTGCCAAAGTCGTTTTTTTGGTCGAGTATCTGTATTTCTATTCTATTGTAGAGACTTTCAGTTTTTTCGAACACTGATCTGTAGTGAAGCATAATTAGCATATGAAGTCTTGAGTTTGTTTTGTGAGAACATAGTTTCTTTGACCTTTGACCTTTAAATCTGCATCGCTTCATCTCTCTCGAAGTTGTTGCTCTGGATGTATCACATTCATGAGAATGTGCAATCGCATAGACCAACTGAAAACATAACGCCTTAGTGCCGCATCAGTTGCGACAAAATGTCGTGTTTAGTGGAAAAAGCTTTCAACTGTAAACTGGAATTTACAGTTTTCCATTTGATTCAGTGACGCAAGAATGACTCACCAGGCAACGCAACCAGTAAACATGTGTGTAGGTGTGAGAGAATGACAGGGCCATGACACAAGATAATAAAATACAGCTGTGCGTGTGTGTGTGTGTGTGTGTACAGTAAAGTAAAAGCTGGAAGGGACACAAGTATCATATCTGAGTCAGTAGCTCTCTGGTGATCTGAGTTTCTATTTCTCTCTCTCGTCCATATACCTGAACATAAGAACCTGACTGGCATCGCTTGACAATGACAAATTTACAGGAGTTAAACGCGATGCAGCAGAAAATCACCCACAACAAGGACTCTCAGCATTTTCAGTATCTAGAGTCTCCAAAGCACCTGAGTTCATCAAAATCTTCAGGAAACGACCAACAGTCAGTCACTCTGTGCTCTTCATTGTCTGAAACCAGTGGACTGACTCTGTGAATCTCAAGTTTGAGTTTCATCTTAGTTATTAACATAGCTGCAGTCTGTGGGTGTGATCAATGAGTGTCACATAGAGTCATTTTAAGAGTCAAGTTTGACTACTTGTTATGAAACTACTCTGTGTGCAGCTACAGTGAACATATTTAATATAATATATAATAACTGAACATATTTAATACACAGGTGTAAAAAGGAAGCTCCTCAAATTCCCCAATGATCCAGAGGAAGGAGGCCTCATTGTGCCAAGATTATGGCTCAAGATTGTGCCATATATCAGTCCTCCATCTTCATCTGGTCTTTGCTGGAAGAGGTAATATCGAACCTGATGTTGTGGAGAAGCAGATGGTTCATCATTACCTGGTTGTTGGATGTAATCTGTGTAATGTTACTGCCACTAAAAGATAAAGTAAGAGGAATAGCTAATAAGCTTTTATAAGCCACTCTTAGATCAGCTGCTCTTGTCAAATGTGAGAGAGCTTTTTCTTTCTGTGTCTAAAGGAATCGGGTCTTCTTTTATTTGATGAAGGATAACTGAAATACAAAGGTTGCGTCTTTCAAAAATGCTGACAGTTATTTAGCTCATAATCCTTATTATTATTTTATTCGCAGAAGAAAATCCTCTTAAGATTCATCTGTTTTTTTTCTTCTTTTTCTAGATGACAATTATGATTCAATGTAGAGACACAGTCTAGACTGAATATCACAGCAGACGTACATACTTAGAAGGACATTAACCTCTCTGTCCTAGAGGAAATCTGTCTAGACAAGAAATACTGTTGGTATAAATTGATTTCATTCTCCTCGTCTCTTTTTCTTTCTCCATCTTTCTCACATCGTCCTGCCCTCCGTCACCATGTGCTACATTTGTGACGATTCCTCACCAAGTTCCAAATTTAGACTTTTCATCCTTGACTGTGTAAGACCTGAAATGTGTGACAGGGATTTATTTATTTTTTCCTCTGAGGAATAAAGCTCCAGCTTGTTGGAGCTCTATGCTGAACGACACAAGATCCACAGAAATTTTCAAAACTCCGCCAGGGTTTTTGCCTGTGGCGATTAAGATTATCAGTGTGAAATGAACTGAATAACTGATAATCTTTTTTTTTTTTTTTTTACGGAAAACACACTTACACACATATTAATTTAAGCATAGTGATGACTGCCCTGAAAAAAACATGTTTACTCGAGTGCCTCAAAAAGCTGCTGTGAATAAAACCTCAAGGTCTAATGAAAGATGCTGTTGAGTTGGATTCAGTGTGTTTGTAGTTTTGGGCTGAAAGTCAAGATGTTTGTCACTTACAAATCTCTAAATATAATAAAAGGGCAGAAGGTGTTAGATTAAAAGAGTTGTGCATTTTTACTTCATTCATTTTAATCTGAACGAGCTTCACTTAACCCACAACCGTTCATTCATTTTCCAGTGAATAGATGAAAACATCTTCAACTACAGGTTATAAGGTTTGTTATAATATAAACTCACCCAGAGACTTAAAACATACAGCACCACTGACATTTTCACAAGACCCTTTAATATTAGTATTTTTTTTTCATCCTGTTAAACTCCACAGTGTATTTTTTGTGTGTGCTTAGCCTGTTTCATCTTCATGTATCTGTACAGCTGCGTGGATGAGATGCAGCAAAGACTAAACGCCCCTTTTAGACAAACACAATAACACTGTTAACATTAGAGCTGAATGACTGAACCTCTAATTTGTTTTATTTGTTTAATGCAACCTGGGCTAATGTCATACACTTATTATGCTTATTATGCTGCTGCTTGTTGCTTCATATCTAATGTACAGACAGGAAAATGGCATCAGTCTTCTCATCTACCATATAAACTGAAAGTCTCCTTTTCTCGTCTTCAGGCAATACTTTAATTTCAGCAGAAAGTTTTGGTCTATTTTTAACCTCCTAACTATTTCCTAATCAGTGAGCATGACGGGGCGTATTAAGGAAACCTAGATCCTCCACTAACATGAGCTCTGAAACTGCCCACAACGTCCGAAACCTGCACGGGAAGAGGAGGTAGCTGTGACGATGAAGGTTCAAAGTAATCTCAAAACAGAGAAAGAGAGAGAGCGAGAGCTATTTCATAAAAACACGACCAGACCAACAACTCCAACCCCCCTTCACCCTCCTCCACAACCCCAACCGCCTCCTATCACTTTCACCAGTAGAAACAGAGGGAGACGGAGAGAGAAGTGAGAGATTCTAGTTATGTCCACAGGGATCTGAGTAGCGGTCTGAATACTGCCCCCTCCTCCTCCTTCTCCTCCGACAGCCCAAAACCTTTCTTTCTCAATATCCGGCTTGGTGTGAGTGGCACAAATAGATAAATGAAAGCAACACTGAAGCTCGACAGGCAAACAAACCAAACCAAAACTACACTTGATCTCAATGCTACTACACCGACGCTGGGTCTTGTTGTGTCCTGCACCTGAATGACTGCTGCATCAATCCAGGCTCTAATCTGCTTAATAATAGATGCTGCTGATGAGACAAGGAGCGTATGATTAGTCATCTACTATACAGCTAAACCAGAGGAGTATTACACTGACACTGACTGGCCCCGAATGAAAACCCCCTCGATAAAGTTAAAGGCTGTTACAAGAATATAACCGCTGAGGGTTAAATAGTTGATTAAATATTATTATTTGTCCGTCACTGTATCCACCTGAGCCTGTAACATCTAAACAAATATTTACATTTCTTTACCCACTTTGATTTACAGCATTGTTTTTCAGTTTGCACCGTGAAACATAACAAATCTGATAAATCTGCATCAACAACAAACAAACAAAAAATCAAACAAATTCATTATTTAATACATGTAATCAGGTCACGTCAGTCTGTGTCTGTATAACAAACCGAATATATAACGTGTAACATATATAATGTATAACTGTTTGTTTTTTTACAGCAGACATTTTGATTTATCGTAGAGAGAAAAGCTCAGAAGTTACTAATAACATGAACAGTTTGTGTGTCTGAGTGTGACAGTGAACCAGTGTCAAGAGATGAGTCTGGACAAACAGACTAACTTTATATTTCAGATATAACTGGATGCTGCTTCTCTCTGAACATCTCAATTACAGATATCAACTGTGTCTGCTCGATATATATAGATCAATTACCTTCAGGAAATTGATATTTCTATTTATTTTTTAAGTGTCGTCTGTACCTGCAGTTCCACTTAAAATGAAAAATGATCCTCAGAGGTTGAGTATGACTATAATTTTTTATAGTATTTTTTTTCATGCCGGTAAACCTTCCTGATAATTCACAATAATTTAGAAGAAATTTGACAAAAGCTAAAAAGAAATCTAATTTATTAGCAGAATTTTTGGTGTTTGTTTGTAGATGTTTAGAGTTAGAAGTTAAAATTATCCAGGATTTTTTTTTTTTTTTTTATTAAATATCTGGCTTCATCAGGCTATGACTAACACTTAGGTCATATATTTGTGTTTTCTGTAGTCCCACTGCCAAAATGATGGATTTGAACCTTCAAAAACAAATGACCTCTTTATTTCTATTAATTTAGCCGTTAGTTAATTTACTTATTATTGTGCAAAGATCAGCTGGTTGTATTATGTCCGTCTCACTTTCAGTTTTTCCCTATTTGTTTGTGTCCCTGAATGAGATGTAAATTAATTATGTCCAGTGTGTGTATATCACATCCCTTGTCTGTCTCTTCTATCTATTTCTCAGCATATCTCTGTGAATCTGAGCGCTCGGTTTGTTAGTCGGCCTATGTGTTTAGTATGTCAGCGAGCAGATGGATGTGGGAGTGAGCAGGCAAGCTAGTGAGCCAGCTACAATGACAAGAACCCTACAAATACAGACGGCGGGTGAGGGCTGTGATACAGGCTCTATCAGGTAATACAGCCGCAGAAAGCCCGACCACTCACAGGAAGAGAGAGAAGTACATTAACAGCACAGAGAGCTCTAAGCTTTGCCAGAAAGATCAATGGTTTGTTTGAATCCCCTCCTCGTCGAGCACCGTCCTCACCACTCAAACCTGAGTTTTTGTGAATGGGACAGATGGACACAGACACAAACAGACCATGAAAAAGACCATCCTGGCAGGCCAGAGAGAGACATCTGACACTGGTTTTAACCCCCCTTCTCTACCCTCACCCTCAACCCCAATCCCCTTCCCTCATTGAGCCTCCCACCCTCCTCATCCAGCTTCTTTTGTTTCACATAAATGTTCATCCCTGGAGGCTGGCTGACTCCACAGAGCACTGCAGTGAGGTGTACAAACAAGAGCTTCACCTATAGTCATTGTGACTGAATTTGTCATTATTATGGTAAACATTTGTATTATATCCTGCACTTTTAGAGCTTTAGATCATATATTGTATTTCTAATTGAACATATTGCACAAATAACCATCAATTATTAACGGATTTATTTTAAACTGCAAGTGTTTTGTTCTTTTATTGCTTGTACAGATAATAGTTTGAACACCAAAACTACAAAGTTAATGGATTTTGAGTGAACTAATTGTAGTAGATACTTTCCATCACTGCTCATTTTATTTATCTCAACACATAGTGCATTCTATAATAATAGAGTATTATATGTATCTCCAATACAATGGATGTTGAAAATATATGAAACATTAATGTATAAAAAGCTTTAGACACATTTAAAACATAGCTCTCTGTCTAAGTTTGAACTTTATGTCAAATTGAAAGATGTTTTTCCATAAAACTGGGACGTGGCTTCATAGTAATTTCTCCATGCAACAACCCAGTGGTTTCCGAATTGAGGTGGGGTCTGGGAACTATGGGATTCCAGTAGGTGCATGTAGCTACTTTCATTAGTGTTAGTCTTTGTGCTGACCACTGCTGCCTATTCAGGTCGCGTTAACACTGTGTAAAGTCATCACATCTTCCTCAAAACACTCGAACCATCAGCATTAGCACTGAGGAGGACTCTTACCTGAGCTGTCCATGGTGCTGCAGTCCTCCTCTCTCAGCGGGCCTGCCTTCGGTCCTAGTGTGGCCGCTATGGAGCCTCCGAGTGCGCTGCTGCTGCTGCCGCCGCCGCCGCCGCTGCTGCTGCCTCCTCTGCCGATACCGAAGCTATCTCCGCCGCTATCGACCAACTGCAAAGATTCATAGCCATCGTAACTGGTCTTTTTCTTATAGGCCCCAAGCAAGCTCATTACCGAAGGACAGCAAAATTAAAAAAAAGAGGAGGAGATAATTAAAAAGACAAAAGAAGATCCTAAAGGACGCTTAGGTTGCAACGCGCCACCGCCACCGACCGACCGACCGCCACAACCGCCGCTGCCTGTCCTGCCGCTACTGCCGCCGCTGCTCGGTGCACCACATGTCCGAGAAGGAGAGGACGACCAGTCTCCTCTGTTTGCTACGGAAAGAGTGGATTCTGGCTGTTCTCTCTCTCTCTCTCCCTCTCTGACTCGCTCTCGCCTCCTCTTTTCCTCAGCACCGCATTTTACTACGCTGCTGCTGCTGCTGCTGCTGCTGCTGCTGTAGTCCCCAACTGAATAAAAGGAAAATCCACCCCAACACACACACACACACACACACACACACACACACACACACACACACACACACACACACACACACACACTGTCCTCTAATGTTATTGCTGCATCTATAATTCATATTCTCTAATCACTAGTTGTGAATAAGAGAAAATATAAGTGATACCAAGCAAAATATGCCTTTAAAATATAATATATCCCAAACGCGTTAAAGGCCTAATCTATATAGTTATACAGATATATATATATATATTATCTTTTATCCCCTGATTATATAATTATGTTTATTTTACAATTATATATGATAGAAAAAGTCACTCTTACCAGTTAATCTTTAGTAATATTTCATTAAAAGTGATTAAAATTATTAATCAAACTAGACTTCCTACTGCAGCTGTTTTAACTGCTGCAATTTAACACAAAACAGATGTATTATAGTCATAATAGTGTGTATTTTGATGAAAAAAGTCTAAAGTCAACTTCAACATCTTGAGTAAAATGTCTTCTAAGACTCAAAGAAACAGCTGCTGACATGTGGCTGAACTGCTTCATTCACAATGTTCCTTCTCAAGCTTTGGAAAGACTACCTAATACTTCTGAGGGTCGAGTTCTCATGAGGCTCAGCAAACTTTTAAGTCCAATACCCAGATGTCTTCAGGACTCAAAAACAGATCCTTTAAGTGGTTCTTCTCCAACAAATTTGGTTGTAAGAAGTCTGCTAACAAGTTCTGATTTGACAAGTTTGGTCCTCAGGAAGATCAGTGAATTTCAAAGTCCAGATTTGAGATGAAAGACTTAAGTCCTCAATGAGAGGAACTTCCTGTGGATTGAGTAGTTAGAGGACAGGCAATTATCCAGAAGATTCTCATGAGGTTCCACACCTTTTGAAGTCCAACACTCAGATTTAAGGATTCTAAGAGGCTTCAAATGTACATTGGTTCAGCTCTTATTAGACAGAATCGGTTTTAGCACAATACGCACTGGGAACACTCAAAGGCACAAAGAAACTAATGTTTATTCTGACTAGATAGCACTGGTGGTAGGTTAAATACCTTGTGTTTCTGATGTTCAGGGTTCAACTTTTGCAAAGTTCTGTGAATTTTGGAGACAAACCCAATGAATGTGATTGTTAAATGCTCTGTGGAAGAATAGTCGAGTCATACATCTCTTTTCCAGTCACTCAGGGAGTTAGGTGACTGTTTATTCCTTGGGGTTGCTAAATAAAGACAGTCTGTTGCATCAGACGGACAAAACACCAGAACCTCAAACCAACCCCGTCTCCACCTCCTTTACATGTAATTTATAAAACTAGAAACAGCCACTATAAAAAGGTTTGTTCTGGGAAAGGCTAATTTATAATGTCATAGTTTGTGACAGTGCTTTCGATACACACCTAAAGTATGAATAGCCCAGCCCACTTTTACAAGAGGATGGAGAGCATAAGTCACAGACATCTACTTCCGGTGCATCGGTCCTCTGCTCATAAAAAATATGAACGAGAGTCTATGAAGAGATAAAAAATTAACTTCTGGTCATGTTTGAAAAGTGCCGTGGTTTTCACATGTGATGTTTGTGAATTTTAAAGATAATTTTTGACATGGAGAGAGGACTGTTTTGTGACAAGCAGCAAACTGAAAGTCTCATGTTACGTCTAAGTTACGTGTTTTCAGAAGCATATAAATCAACAATTACACAACAAACATAGCCTTGACTCACACTAATAGTTTGTGCAATTCAAAGTGGATAGGAAAATAATTTTTATCTCTTCATTCACTCTTATTCTTTTTTTTTTTTTTGACCTAAGGACCAAGTGGGTCAACTGGAAGAACAGTGACTTAGGCTCTCTATAGCAATCTGCTACCAACCCTAACCCCTGCTAATAATCCGAAATCACAAACTAGAAACTTTTGTCTCCAGAGATGAGGGTTCAAATCCATCTTGCAGCACTTTTGTGAATTTCCCTGCTGTGGGACAAATAAAGTTTTATTTTATCTTATCAAAGATTAGACAAAGTATTACTTACATCTAGCCTAGGGTGAAGCGATGCGGTACACTTGTACAAGCATTATTACAGCTAACATGTTGCGTTTTGTTCGTCATCTCCATGTTTATTTGAGCGTTTTCCTTTTTCTTGAAGCCTTTGAACGTTTGCCTCAGGAGGACTCTTTAGGACTCTGGACTCTTAGAGCCTTCAAGCAATCACATTGGTTGTTGGGCTTCACGATGTTTGTAAGAACTGAACCCACAGTCTTCAGACTTCCCCTAAACTCTTGAGCTTCTCACCCAGAGCTGTCTGAGGATCCATGTTCAGAGAACTTAAGAAGTGCGTTATTTTTGGTTTAGCTTCACAGTTCTGTAAGCTTTGTACAAAATTGAACCCTCAACAGGAGGTTCATATGTTAAAGTCTCCTACCACCTGAGTCATTTGGTCAGACAGTTTTGAGTTTTTCTCAGCACCTTTGAGAGTGAGAATTAGAACTGAACATCAAAATTTGCCAAAGCTTGTTAGAATTGAACCAAGGCTCTTTTACCCTCTGAGCCATCTATCTCTGACAGTTCCTATTGGGTGGTTCACTTAAAAACTTTTTTTTTTTTTTACAGTGAATGTGTTGTGAAGATAATAAAAATGTGTTATAACGAACTTTCAGGGAGCTCTTGGGTTAATTTGAAAAGCCCCTCCTGGTACAGTCTGACCTGCTTTCTTGGCTATAAATAAGGAGTAAATTACAAATCTAAGACCATAATGGTACTAATCTATTTTTATAGATTATAGACCTGCACTGAAAATGATTGAGGGCCCTATAAAATAATATAAGAATATAGTAATGACTATAGTCAACTCTTCAGGGCAGCTTTGTGCTTTGTATTAAAAAGAAAACACTGCATCACAGGGAATTTTCTCAGTATCCACTCAAGTAATAACAGCCTTGAGTATTAATTATTAGGTTCTTTGTAATATTATAAAAATCCAATGCACTTGTAATTTTTAATTCCAGATTTGCTCTTAGTTTCAATGTTTGTGTTAAGACCCAGGGTACAGGCTGGACAAAACCGTGACCACTGATGGCATGCTTCCTTTCCTTGGCCTTGTCCCCTGGCAACAGAAAAGCCTGCATGGTTCAGAAAAGAGGACATGAGCCTGGGAAACTCTTTTTCGAAGAGCGAACGGGAGCTCAAAGCACAGCGGGAACGGAATGTCCAGGAGGGAGGAAAGCTAGGCCCGTCATAACCGGACGCAACGTGCTGCTGCTACTCCATTGTTGCATTGGAGCTTCCTGTCTTGTTCCAAACTGTGCCTACTAATATTTACCACTTGATGCCCCTATGAGTGTGTATGTTTATTATAGCAGTAGGTGCAGCATAGGATTTGCTAATATATGTTCTTTGTAGGTTATGCATATTCATTTGACTGGTTATGTTTGCTTTGTTATCGCTTAAGTCCCATGTGGAACAGATCTAGATCTCTATGAAATTACCTAATTCTGCTGCCCTGTTAAGCCCAAACCTAATCAACAATTAACACATTAACACAAGTCCACCTGATTTGTGAAGATGTTATTTTGCTAATCACTGAATCCCCTTCTGCCTTTTTTCTTGATCAAGCAGGTGGTGCACCAGGTTGGTGTATATATACCGTAGCAACTGTGTTGAACCTCCCTGTGAGTTTTTCCCTGCTCTCCACCCTGTTTCCTGTCATAAAAGGCCAAAAACATATTTTTGTAACGTTTACCACAAGTTTATCCTTAAATCCACGTGAATGTTTTGCAAAATTTGACAGGATTCCCTCAAGACATTGTAGTGATATCATGTACACAAGAACACGAAGGATGGATTTACACCCTGAAAACATAATGCCTCTAGACATGGTTGCTGTCAGCACAGATGCATGAAAATTATTTTTCAGACTTTAGTGTCACACTCCAAACATATAATTAACATTTAATAGCATTATATTATAGAGTCTTATTCAGTACTGTTGCATAAATATGAGCTAATGCTAATGTAGCATTTGCCTTTGTGACCTGTATTGATATGAGTGACACTGTAAAACACGTATTCTCAGAAATATTCTGTACTGAACTGGAATAGACCTCACGATGACTTTTATTTACACCTTAGTGCCGTTTTATGTGTGTTTTATGACCTTTCTGTGATGTGTTCCTGACCATGGCCTTGTGTCTTAAAGGAAAACTCTCTCACTATCACCCTCATCCTCCAGGATGGACTGAGGATTAATGATTATCCTCATAACAGTTAAAGCAGAATCCAGGAATTTGCAGGATCAGCTGCAAGGAGGACAGTGGACTTGAGTCTTTGGGATTTTTTTCCCTCCTGTAATTCAAGGATTGTTGTCATAGTAGTAATAAGCTACATTTTAAAAATCTTCACAGCACAGCAATGGGATCCTCGGTGCCCTGGTTTAGAGCTGGCAGCTGCAGGAGTCGAGTTTAAGAACTAAAAACTGACTGAACCCTTTTGCCATAAAACAAAACAAAACAAAAAATCTCTTAAAGCCCTGATAAACCTGCCATGTTTATGGCGCCATAAACAGACTCATTACAAATATCATGTGCATTAAACTGACCTGTCTGTCTTTAATGCACTAAACTCACATGAATCCACAAAACTCCTGCCCTGGGGCTGAAGGAAGCTGAATCAGTGGCTCACGGTGGTGATGATGATGATGATGGTGGGAACATGAAACCACACCGAGCTGTGTTAAGCCGCTCACGTGATGTAGCCCTATGTGAGGACGACGATGACGTAACTAATCGCCATTGGACCAGACAGGAGAGGAGCTGTCCGCTCAATGTAGAGTCTGGCCTGTGTGATGAAGATGTGATTGTGATAAAAACTGATGCTAAAGATAGACGAGAGCGCTTCTCGTATTCGTTTTATTCAATAGGATATTATTGAATCAATTAAAAATGTCTCTTTAACATCTCACTTTTTAAAAATATTTGGCCCATTAAAGTGATTTGCGCCTTTAAAGGCACCATAGGTGTCCCGAGGTGCCTATACCGAAATCATCAGCTGACAGAATAAATCCAGCCGAAATAAAAGCGGTAACCTCCCCACTCCTTCATGCCACTTAGAGAATAAGGATCAAAAAGCAACCACAACAACGACTGACTTGCTAAAACATCACGATGCGTCATTAATCGTGTACAAAACAGGAGGGGAAAGCAAAGAAAAAAATCGACAACCTCCCCCCCTCCGGTAAAAACAAAATAACGCAAATGATGTCATCCATGATGCTCGTGTGCGCAGGTAGAGGCCAGAGACAAGTTGATCATCTTGGATTAAAGTGTTTCACAGATTCATTGAGGAGAAATTACAGGGAAAACATAATTTCCTCATGGAACAAGTGCATGTGGATGAGATGCTCTATGGGGGAGTAAGGTAGTCTGATATTATGTAACATCCACACACACACATCCACAGACACACACACACACACCCGCGCGCAGGTCGTGATGCTCTCAGCCTATAACATACGATCTTTACATCGCATCCATCAAATGATTTAAAAACAATAACACAATCCCGGAGCGGATGACTTTACCTTGCGGAGCGCAGTCTACCATCCTCCCGGGAGCGCCGTCTTGTGCCGTGGTGGAGATGCGCTCTGAAGCCCGGCTCAGCTCACAAGACACCGACCTTTGATTTGTCATTCGCTGCCAATCAAAGGTCAAAGCTCTAATAGACACAGGGACGCGGTGCTCAGAGGGAACCCCCCATCCACCTCCTTCCGGTAATTTCCTGTGAACCTGTGGCTGAATTAACAGAAGCAGTACCGAGCTCCAGCATCACCACAAAATCACATTTTGGCAGATATAGGCTACAAACACGGTACAGTGATGGCGGAGTAGTAGATCTATAGAAGGTGTGGATGAGCTGGACGGGGCCACTTGAGGGCAGGGTGGATGTTTATAGATCTGTTCAGAGGGAAACTGCGCCGCTCAGCGCACAGTGTGGATAACCTGGCACAAAAAACCTGGAACGGATCTGGACTTCTGAAATAGGCTGATTGTGAATTTGATATTTTACGCACAAAATATACATGATCAGAAATCGAGGAATCAGTTCTGGTCTTATGGATAAATAATACAATGCTTTTTATTTGAATGTTAAAAATAGCACGTAGTCATTTTAAAGGAAAATAGAGATCCACTTTCCTACAGCAGAGGTCCCCATAACAATGAAAGAGAAACTTGAAACACATCATCAGCTGTGGTGCGTCACGTTCCGCTCACATCTGAGTCTACATCGCACACCATACATGCACAAACAGCTCTGCACCTTCTGTCAAAAGGTAAACACAGCTGATCGGGCTGTAATCCGTGACAGTACAGGAGCAGCAACCACCAACGCACATGGGGTTTATTCACAGATCTGAGAGGATTAGACGACAGAGGAGGGGTTAACGCCAACATTCCTGTGTACGTGCGTGCATGTGCGTGTTGCCAGAGCGAATAAGAGTTTGCGTAAAGTGCAAGTTTGCACACCATCCTGCTGCTTCCTGTTTTTCTCGCATGATATGAAAGATCAAGGAGCAAAAAAAAGAGGGAGGAGCGATTTTTCCCGTTAGTTTTAAAGTTGGTTAAAAAGAAAGAAAGAAAAACAAAAGACATAAACTTACAACTTGTTACAGAATAAAGTGTAAATCTAGAGGTTCTTTGAATAAGTACGTTTTTGTTTTGCTCCAGAACAGGGACACCACTTAAAACACTGACGCACTATGATTACACTGCCCTCTTGCTTCCAGTAGGTGCAGCTGATCTTAAGACAAAGTGGATTAACTTCACTGACATGCAAACAAACAACAGTAAAAGTGGCCATCAGAAAATAGTTTTATTGTTCTTGGAATGCAACATGTTTGGATAGCATGGTATAAAAATAAGGGAGGGGGAAAGGGAAAGTGTTGAGTTGTACAAGGCCACACCCCACCACTTTTTTACACCACACCCATTCATTGAACAGCACAACAGACACAGACTGAGCCGTGAAAACCTCAAACTGTAAACCAACTGCTGTTAAAACACACGCACGCGCGCGCGCGCACACACACACACACACACACACACAGGTCCTGCTTTATCAAACAAACAAGTTACAGGCTTCTGCTGCTAAAAACTTTGAGAGAAAAAAAGCACAGTGGGCATCTTACCAAGTTGTCACCCAAGCAACAGATACATTATTAATGTCTGACAGTGACAGTGTTCTTCCTCAAAATTGTCTCAAAGGCCTTTTATAATGTGTACAACACACAACACCCACAATACTTGGACCCCAGTTCAAGAAAAAAACTAACTAACATGAAAAACTAATCACCACAAATGAGACTAGACATTTTACTTTTTATTTGCACAGAAAGATGATAGATGGTCAGTCAGTGAATTAGTGTACTTGTGTTATTTTAAAAGCTTTTAATGATTTAAGATGATCACTAGATTTAACTATAAGTTTCAAAACTGCAGGATGACAACTTATCTTATTGCACATGTTGTTCACTAGTGTGTTTGTGTTACTGTAAAAAGGCAAACTCACATTCTGTGGTGTTTTGTGCATCATCTCTATGATGATTGATAATTGTTTTTGCTTCAAGCAAAACTACAAGCTGCTCTCTACTGTTAAAGACGTTTTTAAGTTATCGCTCATGAAAAAGGCAAAAACAATCAAACAATCTGAAAAATAAAATCTTTGCATATATGACCTCTAAACTACTAATCCAGCACATGTTGTTCTTTTTAAAGCCAAACAAATACTGCACAAATATTACATTCTAGGGATAATATCCTGACATTATGAAGATCAGAAACTCCAGGCGACCTCATGGTATATTTAAACGAATGTAAGAACAAACAACAAGGCGCTCTGTATTCTGTGTATTGGTCTTCATCCCAGCCACAGAGGGTGCAGCTTTGTGTTCTAGTCCAGCTCCAGCCCAAGTATGACTGCATTCCCACTGCAGCATTCCAGCACAAAAATAATAGCAATTTGCACAGTGCATTTTTTTTTTTTTTTGTTCTTTCTAAAATAATGAATATGCTATTAAAAATTAAAATAAAAAAAAAAAAAACACTGAGCTGCTAAAGCCAAATAATTATAAACTTGTTGTGCAGGATAGTTTTACATATGTAACAGCTGACTTGTCGGCACTGCATGAAGCTCACAGGCTTGAAAGAACTTTAAAGTTTTCTGAGAGAAAAACAATTTTGGATTTAAAACACAACGCGGCGCCGATATTCCTCCAAATCAATCTGTAACTTAACGTAAAGCTCTGGTTACACTGAGCTTTGGAAAACAAATAAAAATAAAAATAAAAATTGTGTTGGACGTTGTCTACTTCGTAAAAAAAAAAAAAAAAAAAAAATCCAACTCCTTAGCTTCAGAAAGTCACAAAATCTTTGCACAGTGAAGATAAATTTAAGTTTCACTCCAGAATAATATGGGTTATATTCATATAAAGTTTGCTTCTTTATAAAATTATAATTTTAATTGTACTGTATTGAATATGTAAAGATATGTTTCATTTTTCCTTCATTAAATTTTTATTACCAATGACATATTCATATACTATAATTCATATGGTTCATTTTTATATATATTTACTGTTGGAGTGAAACACTTGATATTTTGGTTTTAGGTTTAATATCACCAAATCACACCACTCTGTTGCTGGCTTCTAATGAATAAAATATTAGTTTAATTATGTTTTTACTGTTCCTTCTATTTTTGGTCATCAGCTTGAACTCATCTATGTTTAACAATAAAAAGTAAATTGTGTAAAGAACTACCTAGGGATGGATGTAAGTGTAAATAGTGTAAAGGCTTTAAAAAATGAAAAATTTGGACAGTTCCTTATGATAATGACGAATTCACCACATACTTCAGTACAAATCTCTTAGAAATGTTTCATATAACCATTTCATTTGAAAACCCAACTGCTGATTGAATCACAAAAACACGTTGGCTGACTACAGTTTTGATCAGTGCCCAAGTCCTTTTAATTTAGACCCCGCCATTAATGAGAACCTGAAAGCTGACACCAACAAGGCCAGCGTGCAGAAACATCGGCCCACTTCCCTCAACGGCCTCTTGATGTTCCGCTGTGGTGTTTTCTTTCAGAGTGCTGTCAGGGCGTCTGGGTCTGGCAGGCCTCTTGGGGCTGTATGTGCATCTTGGTGATGAGGAGAGAGTTGATATAAGGCCAAATCCGGTCTGTCTCAGTGCCAGAAAATGAATGCAGGGTTCCCTGTGATCTAAGTGAAGAAACAAAACAAACTAGAGTTATCACATTGCTGTAATTAGTGTTTAAATTCACAAATTATGGACAAAAATGTGTTTTGTGAGATCAGAGTGACCTTGACCTTTGATACTAATCGATCCATGGATCCATGCGAACATTTGTGCCAGATATGATTAAATTGTTTGATATAATGTATTCACGGGAACGTGAGGTCACCACTTTTATCACAAAAAGATTGTGAAGAAATCCCCCATGTTGTTCTTGAGATATCACTTACAAAAGAAAGAGCGAGACGTCCTGAAAACCTGAAAGCATAATGCCGGTGCTGCCAGTTTGGTGGCATGAAAAGAAAAGAGAGCAGGCTGCGGTTACAGTTACAATAGTTTCTACAGGGGAAAGGTGAAAGGGAAGATCATCATTGCTGTTTTCTATCTGGGCTTGGTTTTGATGTGCTACACTGCACCTGAATACAACTTTTTTTAACAAACAAATCCCAATTTACTGTAATAACATAATAGTATTAGACACACCTTCAGGTGCATTCAACAGAAAATCATTTACAAGCCTCTCACTGGTACTCCTCCAAAAGCTCCACCCTCCAAAAATATAAAATGGATGATCATTACCCTTGTTTTTCAGTTTGAGTTGTTCTGACCTTTTACTCTTTGGCTGTTTCTTGTCATCTCTCATCTTGTTGCTGACTGGCTGGAATAGTGTTATGTGACTCAGTGTTTGTTTCCCATTTACAAAGACAGGGCTGTGTAAGGGCACCAGACCGTTTTTTTTTTTTTTTTTTTTAATTTTATACACAGAATGGGCAGCTAGTGAAACACTGAGGAAAGATACACTGAACAGTATTGTATCAGAGTCTTCTTCAATCTTGAGAACTGACCAATTACAGGGCCAGGTTAACCTGTTAGGAGCCACCTGGGCAGGGTCAGGTTTCATGGAAATGTTAAACATAACTATTACTATAACTGCTAAAATTAGCTAAAGATTGCTCACTGACTTGTATAAATCAATAACAGGCTTGGCCACATCCTTGTAGTGTCTCAGTCTGGCCATCAGGGCTTCGGGTTTATCATCGTCACGCTGAATCAGTGGCTCTCCGGTGATGTCATCCTTACCCTGAAGAGGACGGCACAATGTCACACATGCAACGATGCAGCAAAGATCAAGACAATGCAGTGAAATCTCTCAGCCATGGGGATTACAATACAAAAAAATATTTAAAAAAAAACACACATCAACTCAACACATGTTCACAGGCCCCATCATAGAAAATCAGAAACTGTAAAATGAAATAAAGAAAAAACACTGCAAAAATAGTTATGTTGAGTAACTAATAACTTGTGGTGATGCCATGTGAACCAATGATGCATGACCTCATAGGTAGGTGGCAAACAAGTGCTATGGTGAACAGAGTGAACTTGTTGTCAAGGAACCAAAAGCCGTAGGATAATCTTCCGTTAGGTATAAGGCACGTACTGTTACTGTGCTCTTTTAAAAAGTAACGAGGCTTTTTTTTTCCACAAATTGGCTTTTAATGTGGACTAATGGTAATGATTTATTTTACAGGATCACTATTTCCTAATAATTGCTCGAAGGTGTCCTGGAAAAAAACAGTGTAGTTTGGTTGTAATTACAGGAAAAAAATCAGTCAGTTGTGTTGAGTTTATTATTAAACTCCAGATGGATTTCCATGAGGGGAAAAGCTCCGTTTAATATTATTTAATTTATTATTAGAATCCTAGTTCAGCAACTAAGTGTAGATTTAGATCAATTATATACATTGGGAGGTTATTTGGAGATATATCAGAATCTATAAACATATCTATACTAAATTAAATGTTACCTTTTTCCATAAAAAAATAATGCAACATTTTTCAAAACTTTGAATATATATAAATATTTTTGTCACAACTTAAAACTTTTGTATAAATAAATGTCATTATTTAAAAATTTACAGAGACCTGCACTCGTGGCGGGTTGAAACCCATGTTGTAAACTCTCCCGCTGCCTGGATGGAACCAGCGGTCGCTCAGTCTCTCTCTCAGAGTCTCGTAAGGAACATTAAGGCTGATGACCAAGTCGAGTTGATACAATTCGTTCAAGGCCTTGGCCTGACCCAGTGTCCGAGGAAAACCTAGAGAAGACAGAAAGCAGAGAGAGTGGAGGGTCAATGTGTGAGGCCATCATCTTATAAACAAGACAGTCTCAGAAAAACCTTTTTCTATCTTTATATCAACCACTTTCAAGACTGTGGAGCATGTTCCTGATTATCACTGCAAGTCCAAGCATGAAGAAGACATACTGTGCATTTCCTGTTTTATTTCCTGATTGCTATATTATCAGTAAAAACTCAAACTGCTTCCCGATTTCCAGATAAGTGGTCTGTAACATTATGACAAGATCATGGACGTGTGCATGAATTTACATTAAAAAAAAGTTGCTGCCAACATCTGAATGCTAACATGTTCACAATAACAATGCTAACGTGGTAATGCTAAGTAGATTAAACTAATTTAGTTTGACTGAACCTGACAGGAGGAGTTTTTTTTTTATGTATCTGGTCATTAAGAAATACTTGAAAAACTTGCCCTTTAAATCCTACAACTATGAAAGTCTTTATAAATGTCATGACAGTGACCAAAACAATAGTAGACACAGAGAAGCAGAAGTAAAACTGCTGTGTATTGTAGTATTTTGTTCCACTTTTTTGAAGTGTATATAGATGGTTATGTATGTTGTTGGATAATCAAGTGAATAATCTCAGGACAGGACAGAACCATACATACTCCTTCATGGCGGCTGTTTACTGACATCGTGATCTTATATAAAGATTCAGCGGTTTTAAAGCCATTGTCTTTCCTAAAACCACAAAACATTGTTTTCGCTTTAGGATGGTTTAGTTTTGGTCCCTTATGCATCCATTTGGGTCTGTCCTCTCCTTATTGCTACCTTATGCGTTAGAGTGGAAACTGGCAGTCACTCTGTACGTTCTTTTGTTTGGTCGATAAAGAGCTGTTAAATCTCTCTAACCAGCAGAGCATCATGTTACCAACAAATGAGAGAAAAGAAGGCACCAATCAAAGGCTGTGGGAGGGAGAGACGGCACAGAGCATGTAATTATCTTTATGTGCTGTAATATAGTTTGGGGCAGATATAGATGAATATATGCTCTACGCCTGCGACATATTTTCCATATTTTTGAAAATAAATTTCGTGACAATGACAACACAATGTTTCAACCTCTCAGAGTCATGAGATAAATGTGATGAACTGGGTTAAATGCTGGCATATGCATGTGTGTTTGTCTGTTTGTTTCTGTGCATGTGTGTGTGTGTGTGTGTGTGTGTGTGTGTGTGTGTGTATGTAACCTTGATTTCCATTCCTTCTTCTCTTGCTAAACTGTTTGTTTTCTGATCATGTTTCAAGGGTTGAACCAGTTAAACGCTGACCGGTTTGGGTTTGTTTCATCAATGTTTGGCATCTGAGGTGAAGATAGTGGATAATATTTAACTATGAAAATGTCACAATGGTCTCCAGTATTTTCACAATTATCTGGCCATTTCCACAGCAGTGCTTGTACTTTTGTATATGCGCAACAGAAATTGTGGTGTATTGACAGGCGATACATAAATGGAAGCTATACATGTTGTAACACCCTCATAACTTGTTTAATGTCACAGCGAGAGATATAACACAAAACCTGTTTTGTAAGTTTTAAGTAATAATTGCACCTAAGAGGCCAAGTGTCTGAAAATGTAGAGGTAAAAAAGAAAAATCAAAAAACAAAAGCATTTGCCTGATGGTTCTGCCTCTAACATTAGGTTGAGGGTTTCAGGGGGTGGCACCTACAACAGCCAATCAGACTGAAGAGGTGGAGGAGGACAGGGGGGGTTACCTACCACTATTCATAATGAGGAACATATTCCCTCACCACAAAAAATCAAAATACAGGATGAAGTACAGTTGTATGTAAAACTGGGTTCTCATACTGTGTCAGTAGTTCATAGTACTCAACATGCACTCTGATTAAAGATAAAAACATCAAACATGGTTTTCTTACCATCCAGCAGCCAGCTGTGATCACCCAGCTGTTCCAGTCTGGGCAACATCAGTCTGTTCATCACATGGTCCGGCACCAGGATGCTTCTTTCTACATACTTCCTCACCAACACTCCTGCCTCTGGTGCACATACAGGCACAGATAGACAATGCACGTGTGTTTTAAATGGAAAAGTCATTTATTAATAAAAGATAAAGAATAACACTATAAACTTTTCTGTTTTACTAATTTCAATTTCACTGGAAACTCTGAATCCTGCTGTGAATACTTCAACCAATGTTCATGCCAAGTCACTGAAACAAAGACCTATTGAATTTCTCAGTTCACAGACTGTAAATCTGAAACTTATTTCAAACTTATTTGTGACAAATTTACTGAAAAGTTTCAGTTTGTCAGGAGAGCTGGTTTCAGCTGAAGTGTCCTGCACTGCTCAATTTTACCATCAGTGTTTAAGAGGTTGGTACATGCTGGGAATGAAATGAATTCCAGCTGGTGAGGAAGATTAAAGAAATGCAATCAGCGACTCAAGGTGTACAGATAATTGGAATAAATACCGTGATAAGCTACGTGTTTTAACTTAGGTAACACTGACTTGAGGTGCCGGAGACTTAAAAGAAAAAAAAAAGGGAAAAAAAAGCAAAGTTTGCTGTCATCCAAATATCTGGACTGAAAGATGGAGATAAGTCAAAGTCAAATGAGGTTCTTAGAAACAACTGTGGACCAGGAAATTCACAAATCTCCAGGTGCTTCCGTTTTTATTGATTATTTACATTTCTATGACAACTAACGTGTCATAAAAAGGAAGAAATCATATGCAACAAAAAACATGTCTGACCAACTTTTTCTGTCTGGCTCTTCCTGGTGACACCACAGTATTGACATATGAGGATACTGTTACAGAGGAAGTTGTCTCATACCTGTGTTTGCCGCTATGTTATCCCGTAGATAGTGACCACTGGACAAATATTGCAGGCCAAAGCTTTGTGCAATCCTTTTGGATATAGTTCCTTTCCCTGATCCTGGTGGACCCATGATAGCGGCGCGGAATAACTTAGCCATGTCTTCCTGGAAACAAAAGCAAAACAACCAAACGGACCGCTGCTGTAAAAACAAAAACAAAAAACCCTCTGATACACAAATGTTACTTTTTCCTGTTTGTGAGCGAGAGACCCCCCCCCCCTATAATTAAACTCACTAATCACTCATACGCATGAGCAGTCTAACAGGTCCTGAGCCTGAATGGCTTATAAACTAGTCTTTTTCCACTGAAAAATTCAGCTTATCTTTACGCAGAGTCTAGATCTTTCTCTGCACACATTGGGGCTATCCTGCTCTGAGACTCGAATCAAGTCAAAATCAAAACGTCTTTTTCCTTTTTTTTTTTTTCTCTCTCTCTCCCTCCCTCCCTCCCTCAGCTCAGCGACCACATAGATACATTACGCTCGTCTACGTCTTTAAGAACCGAGACCTCTGCGCAGCACATCATCCAGAAAAAATGCGGATGACTGGTTGCAGTGTAAACTGGTAACTGTAGTTTTTTTTATACACAACTGACGCACAAACTAAAGGCAAATCAGTGGCTACGAAGACAGGAAACACATCTATCTATCTATCTATCTATCTATCTATCTATCTATCTATCTATCTATCTATCTATCTATCTATCTATCTATCTATCTATCTATCTATCTATCTATCTATCTATCTATCTATATCATAAGACAGAATTTAATTTGGTTTGCAAATGTAAATGTAAACGTGCAGTTATACCACACAATTAAAAAAAAACAGACAAACAACTTTTTAATTATGTATCCAAAGTTTGCGCATAAATAACTGGTTGAGCAGAGTTTATATACCGTGCATGTCATCTCACTAATTGGAAAAGTGGACTATTCTCGGATTCCACCACTTGTTGAGAGCACATCCTCTCAGATCGGAGCTTTTTAATCGTTGCTTATGGTTCACTGGAGAAGGAGGAGGAGGAGGAGGACAAGGGGGGTTTACCTACTAGTTTCTTATGGTTTTGCGTCGTTGGCAGCGAAGCGCAGAAAGAAAGAAAAGAAAAGAAAAAAGAAAGAAAGAAAGAAAATGAGTCGCCTCGCTTGTCATTCCGCGCAACATTTTGCGGACGGGAGGAATCTGGTGAGTTACTTGTTGCGAACCATACGGCGGCGGCAGCGTCCACGGAGCTGTCAAACATTGCGCACAAGCGTTCACAGTCCTCAGTCAAGTGTAGTGACCAGACTGATCCATCCAGACAAACAACTCGGGAAGATTTCACCTTTTATTTGATTTTATTTTTATTTTTATTTTTAATCCTCGTGAAACTATTTTTTTTCCCCAAAAAAATATAGAATATTTTTTTATTGTCTTCGTACCCGGAAGCCTGTTTTTTAAAATCACGGATCATTTTTGTCACATGGCTTTGGAGAATTCAATAACAACAAAAAATGGCGACAATCACGTTGCTCTGTGTGGTCTTGCTGCGTCATTAAAAATATTCATGTAAACACGGAGGATTAAACGAGGGAAAATGCAGGTAAGTGAGCGCAAGACTTGTCTTGTATTTAACCCGAACTCAGTGTAAGGAAGAATAAATGATAATATATGGATCCTGTACAGCATGCTGTTTGTTTTTGCTCAGAAAAAGGGGTGTGTGTGCAACGCTGGGCGTTAACGTTTGGCTGCACAATATTCAATACGAACATTGCACTTGTATTTTTTTAAGCCTTTAGTCGGGTTTTAAAGGACACGTCCTGCTTGTTTACAGTAGGTATGTTTGACATGATGAAATGACATAAATACTGGTGTTGTTTAGATTTGGACAACTTTTGTTTATTTGTTGAAAACAGCAACAAGCACGCGCTCGTGTCTGTTTCTGGCTGTTTTTTTTTTTTTTTTTTTAACGCTTGACGTTGTTATGAGCGTCACCGCTTTTGTATTTGTGTATTTTCACTGTTGTCTGGCTTATTAACCTTTACACTGAAGACTTATAGAAAATGGACGTGCTTTATCCACACGAGTCAGCGATGGTTTAAAAAAAAACACACATATACACACACAAACGCAACGTTCAGACACAGACACCGTTTGTCCTTTGTGGTTTATTTTTATTACTATTTATTTTTATATATATATATATATATATATATATATTATTTTGACTTATTGCACCTTTTTGATTTTCAGTCCACGTCTGTCTGACATGAACATTTTTGGCCAGTGCTTTGAGCCGCGGGCTAATGGAGTTGTTTACAAGAAGTGCGGAGGGCGGACTTGACGAGGAGGAGGAAGAGGAGGAGGAGCCGCGACGTCGGCCAGCGACGCGGCCGGACTGCACGAGAAGGGAGCTCGCGCGGAGAGGAAGAAGGGAGGGGAAGGGAGGGAGGCTGGGTGGGCGGAGCCCCGCGAGGAGGATCATAACAAGTCTGACGTCACTCGGCCTTGTGGTTGGTATGAATAATATACAGTAGTTAAAAAAAAAAAAAAAAAAAAGCTTTGCTTTAATCAACTGTAACAGGAGATAAGTGAAAGTCAAATAAGTCCTGGAAAGAAAGAAATAACAGTGAATACATCTTTGCTGACATCGCAATAATTCACTATTACTAAAAATGATGAAATACATAAAAAAAAAAAAAAAAAAAAACATAAACCTGAAAACAGGCGACTTGCTCCCGTTACCAAGAATCACACAAACATTGTTTGTTTGCAGAGTCACAGTGTCGGTCAGTGAGTCCAGTCAAAACCACCAGAGTCCAAATGCTGCAACTGCTCGATGATCAGAAAACAGTCAATTCTGTGACGAGTAGTCGACCGATCAGCTGGTCGGACAAAAGAAAATGAATCAGAAATCTGATTCGCTTTTGAAGCAAAAATACATATTTTTTTCATCATAAATTTGAACCGTAGGCTTAGAGAAAAGTAAATTGAATAAGTAAAATATTATACATATATATATATAATAAATGATTATAAAAATATTTTTTAAAAGAAGGGACTTGTTACAACACCGTCATTATCACCTTGTTTTACAGCTTTTACATCCTAAGTGAAATAGATTTCTTTGAGCAGTTTGTAGCTTTTTTTTTTTTACTCTCATGTAAACAACTGATAACAAAGACTGTGGCTGTGTAATATTAATGACTGTTGTTCATGAATCTAGAACATCCATAAGACATTTCACCATATATGGACAACATGTCCATGTCTTTGATAAGAGACATACTAAATAAATAAAACAGAAAAAAGAAAGAAAGACAAGATAAAAAAAATCCCTCAGAAAATGTCCAGATTTCACCTCCAGTATTTGTTACTGATCTATTTTGAGCGAATCTAGATTGTTTTTTGACACAAACAGTTGGAAATAGTTTAAAGAAAACAGAGACGATGAGGATTCTTTCAGCCTTCGGCAGCAGAGCAACTGATTTATTCATCACAGCTTTGTTGTGCATTTTTGCATTTAGATTTTTTTTTTTTTTTTAATTTTGTACCTTTTTCACCATGACGTTGCTAGTTTATTTTTGAATGGAGTAATTAAATTTCCCCACAAAAAATGCTTTGTAATTTAAAAGATTAATATTGTTGGGAAGGATGATTTAATATTACTCTAATAATATTACTCTGTGAATTCATCTGTTGTGGTTTTAGTTGTTTTGTTTGTAATTTGAGAATGATTTATTCAACTATTTAAGTAATGAAATTCCAGAGATATAATTTGCGTGTGTGTGTGTGTTTGTGTGTGTGAGAGATGTCACTATTTGAGCTGCATAAATACAAAGGAATAAAACATTGTTTGTCTTTGTACCTGTTGAACTTACAGTGTGGATATTATGTGTGGATGACGAAGAGACGCAGACACCGTGTGCTGCTAGATTTGACAGGCTGCCCTGGTTCAGTTATCACAGTGCTGATGCTGTCCCCATCGAAGGTACAGTACTGTGATAACTGAAGGATGGCTGCCAACTTGACACTGGTGCTGTAGAAGAAGAGAAGCTCCACAAATGTGAGTATATGTTTAAAAAATGTTTGTCATTGTTTATTTAAATGCATCAACTTATTCACAACTCGTTTATTTAACTTCTGCTTGATTCTAAGAAATAAAGTGAACTTTCTTCTATTTAAGTGTGTATGTTCTATTGATTAACATTGCACATTAAGGTTAATTTAGCACCGAAAGAAAAATGCATCAAGTCTTAACATCTGAACTTAAGCCTTGTTTTTTCTTTCCCATACGTGACTGCGACTGGTCATGTTAAAGCAGAAGCCCAGACTAGTTTTAAATATTTCGTCCACATTGTTGTCAACAGATGGAGCTAAAGCTCCTTTTTTATGATGTTCTTCATGGTCCAGCTATAAAAGTCTGCAGCTCTGTCCTGTTGTGTAATGTGCTTCTGAAACCTTAGCAATCAATGTGTTTGGATTAAGTTGGTGAAATAAGTGTAGTGCTCATTTATCACGATTCATTGTAAATGTAGCCTCGTTATTATTATTATTATTTTTGGATCAAGCCAGTTCATTTTTTGTTCCATGACAATGCGACTATGGATTTTGGATTTCCCAAAAAAAAAAAGTGAAGAATGGAAAATGCATCACAGCATCTTTGTGATGATTCACACTAAAGATCACCGCTGTATTGTCCTTTTTTGGTTGTAATTGCTATGTTATTGTTGTGTTAGTGACTGAGTGGGTAAGTTTTAAAGATACAGTGTCAATATTTCACAAATGAAAACACGGTGTTCTGTGGTGTGATTCAATACACAGAAACAAATCTTATTTTTCAGAACGCTGTTTTGAATAATACATGTAATGTTTTAGTCGTATCTGATGAACCACAGGTCACTCTGCAGCTGTCCTTAGCATGTTTTACTCAAAGGGTACACACCGAAGCTACTGTGGAAATCCCCAACAGTCATAATACTTATTTTGTTTTTGTCTCACTCTTAACCTCAGTCGTCTCGCATAGAATCACATGTTTTTCTGACTCACCGTGTTACATCTAGGTGCTTGTGGTGAAACATATTTTTGATAATATATATATATATATATATATTTTTTTAAAGTCAAGTGTTTTACATAACATCAAAAAAAAAGGTATTTTCTAACTGAAAACAAGTCATTCAGACACTTGGTTTTGTAATAATACACTCAACAGCTGTTTTTGCAAAACATTCAAAGCTCTACTTTATGATCGCAAGCCACAATAATGGGGGATTTCTGTCACACTTAATGCAAAGACATAAGTGATAGCTGGGATGTGGTGTGGGAAGTCCCTCCCTTAAAATGAACCACGGACTCTTTTTGTTTTACGGCAACCTTCACATCCTAGTTCTTTCGATGCAGGAAGAAAGTATTTTCCCAGCAACAACAACAGCAACAAGTTCCCGTCTAGTCCCAGAGCGTTAGGAACAATGGAACAAATGATAAATGCAGGACGTCCAACTTGACAACACTTACAAACAGCAAGTAGACATTTAATAATTAGTTTAAGACTCACTTTAATTTGGTATCAAGTTGATATTAATATATGTTCAGTAAGTGTTTTAATTGGATTTTTTTAACAACTATATCTCCTTATGTGGGATAAATAAGTAAAATGAAAATCAGTGAAAATATAGTAAAATTTTATAAAAAAATAAAACACTCAAAATGACCTTAAGGCCACATTGCGGTGTGTTTTATATCGTTATTAAATGTTGGTATATCACTAATAATTACTGTTACTAATTACTAACTATATTACCAGGCTAAATTAAAGTTTTACCCTGAACTTGTTTCTTATATAATAGGTAATTTTGCTCAGAGAGGCTATATTAGCTGATATTATTAGTTTATAGTCTGTGTTGGCAGTACCAACAGTTACAACAGTTTTTTCGATGAACCATAACATGTCAACATCTATAAAGAGTCATCTTGTTTCTGTTTTACCTATTGTCTGCAGTCAGCAGGGAAACTCCATAGCTGGTTGTGATGGCATCAATCAGATGTTGACATGCTATCCATCCAAGGGTTAGACAGATTTTTCTTTTTTTCTTTTTTTTCCATTATTCCTTGCTTGCTTCCTTGCTTTCCCAACATTTCCGGTTTACTGTTCATTTAAATGATTCTTTAAAAAGCAGAAATTAACATTGCATGACTGATAGAAACAGTGATAGAAAGAATAAATAAGCCACACCCACAAAGTTAGACAGTTATGCAAATCTGTCATAGATCTGTCACAAGGATCAAGGATGAATGACTATAATTACATGTTACTATCAAAAAGGTTTTTGTTAGATGTTTCATATATCTTAGGCATAAAGCAAGATCAAATAACCTAGAGATGTTGCCACCTGTGGCAAAGATGAATGATAATATTCCTTATTAATGCTCCGACAAGATGTAAAAACTATGAACAATTAACGAAAACACGCCCATGAAAACAGAAAGTTGTTATTTGTTCTGCTAGTGCTGCTAGTTTGTCAATAGTAGTATGTGTTATAATAGACTTAGATCAAGTTTCAACAAACTCCTCTCCAACATACAAACCTAACCTGTTAAACGTCTTCAGTTCTAATATTAATCTTCTGTAGGAATTAAAACATAATCCTTGACTTAGAAATCAGCATTTTACAAAACAAGTCTCATCATGGATCAGTAGCTGTCGTGGAGCTTTGAGTCATATCACAATATCAGCAGATGTTGTTCTGTTGTCATGAAATAAGGCTATTAAAAGTTCCATTTTTTTTTCTAAGAGGAAATTTGACAATTAAAAGCTAAGACCGAACTTTCATCATTGACCTTGATAATAGCATTCAAAAACAACAACAACAGCAGCAAAATGTTCAGAAATCCTTCGTTTCTTAGTCACGTTATAGACACCAACTTTTTTTTTTTTTATAATTAAAATAGATAGACAGGCAGGCAGGCAGGCAGGCAGGCAGGCAGGCAGGCAGGCAGGCAGGCAGGCAGGCAGGCAGGCAGGCAGACAGACAGACAGACAGACAGACAGACAGACAGACAGACAGACAGACAGACAGACAGACAGACAGACAGACAGACAGACAGACAGACAGACAGACAGACAGACAGACAGACAGATAGATAGATAGATAGATAGATAGATAGATAGATAGATAGATAGATAGATAGATAGATAGATGACTTTATTGATCCCTTTGGGAGGTTCTCTCAGGGAAACTGAAGAGATTCTGCTCAGAAGTCCAGAAAAAAGGATCTCACTTCCTGTAACAGTAGTTTGCAAATGGCGGACTGAGTGAGTGAAAAGTGGATATGACCATTTTATCTAAGTTATGGATGAAAGTAAGAAGGGAGTAGAGACTTTACAGTTCAGAATTAGATGAATTTAATTTGGTACTATATTAATTTATTACCTGTCCAATTGAATTGAATAATATTTGAATAAACTATTAAATCATAAGAAAATGTTTGGACAAAAAGGGAAATTCCAGAAAAGATGAATTACAATTTTTTTAGTCATGGTGTCTTTTTTTCTCAACCTTTTATTTACAACAGTTATGTAAACCAGTTGTCATTATATTTATCTATAACACTAACAGGTTGTTTTATATGTATACAGAAATATCTGAAATAGATAAAAACGTGGTAATAACTTATCCATGTTCTAAATCTTTTGAGCATTTTTGAGTAATTTAAACAGGAAAAAACATGAAGGACATTTCTTAAACTTCATTATTAATCACACATTTATGTTGGATACATCAGTTCAAACAAACATTATTTAAAACAAACAAACAAACAAACAAAAAGAGTGTTTTTTTCAGGGAAACCCAAGAGACTGTAGTCTGTCAAATTTAAAGATTAATTCACTTAATATTGCCAATTATTATAATATTATTTGATAAATGGATGAGACAAAAATGTGATGATGAGAAATTAGAAAAAAGAAAGAAGGAAAGAAGGAAGGAAAGAAGGAAAGAATGAAGGAAAGAAAGAAAGAAAGAAAGAAAGAAAGAAAGAAAGAAAGAAAGATAGATAGATAGATAGATAGATAGATAGATAGATAGATAGATAGATAGATAGATAGATAGATAGATACTTCATAACTAAATTAAGACATCCAGTAGCTTATTCTAAACTCATACACAATCAAAAATGCAAAAACACACTCAGACAAATATGAGGTAAATCTAGATCTAGTAAATCTAGACAGTGAGTACCATGTTGTAGTAATGTACAAAAGAAGTAACCAGTCCAAGGATATAACTACTGCAGATATTATAAAAACAATAAACAATAGATATACATCAAGACAATATAAATCAATTGAAATTACTGTGAGTAAACAGTAACCTTAAAGAATATATACGATAAAAGGATAAAAACAAAGACAGAAAATGCATAAAATGAAATGAAATCAACAGCAAAGATCATATATATTCAGTCATAACAAGAAAAAATATATTTTATATGAATATATTCGATTAAAGCACATCTGATGTGTTTGTTATTACACAGTAATAACATAGTTACTACTGATTCCTCAGAATAAATAAAAAAATAAATAAATAAAATCTGAGTTATTCTGTTTGTGTTACTGGTCATGAGGTATAATAAAGAATTAAAACATCGTCATGAGTGACAGGCTCAGCAGCCAATCAGAAGCCGAGTTTTACAGACTGCCACTGCGTTGTTTTCGGGAAAGGGCTGATATTTGTCAGGAAGGGTTAGCTTGAGCACGGTGGTGGAAGTAGAGCGCTGCTTTGTACAATCTGTTGAAATTTCAACAAAATCCTTGGACCTAACTTCAACCTGTTTTAATTCTGGATATTGGATATTTTTCTGGGAAGGTTTTGGAAACAAGAGACAGACGATTTAAAAAGAAAAAACCAGCTTTCTCTGAGAGAGAGGGAGCGACAACTTGACTCGACGCCTCTAATGCACTAAACGAGACGGAAGTAACTTGCCAGCTGTCTGGCTAAGCTCGCTAGGTGAGTAATTAACCGTGAATTTAACGTCGAAATCGTCCATTAAATATCTGTTTTCCGGTTCTCTATATTAGCTCGAATGTTTTGTCGATTATCACCATTGTTGTCAAGTGAGTAAACATCCAGTTGTCGTCGTGTTTTTGTCAAATCTGTGTCAAACTAAAAAAGCTACCAAGCTAACGTCAACCAGCGCTAGTCCTCTCGTCTTGATGAAAAGCGAGACTCAATTCATGTTTTATGTACATATCCTGACATATAACACCATTAGAGTTCAATCTAAATGAAATCCAGCTATTAACGTGTCATTATTTATTAAATCAAAGCTAATAGATTGAGTAAAAACCTCTTAATATGATGCAATCCAAATACAGTAACGCCATTGCAAACAAGGGCCTGGCTGAACTTTGGGGAAATAAAAGAAGAAAAAGAAAAAGTTTTTACCCCATCTCTGAGGAAATAATACTATAAAACAATAATCACAACGATTGTCTTCAATATAAGGGTATTGTATTGTAAAAAAAGAGAAAAAAATAAATATAATTATATTATAACTTGGTCCATTTAAAGCTCAAACTTTAACCTTTTTTAATGTTTGACAAAACGAAAGTGGAGAAACTACAATGAAGAATGAGAAATAAAACTGGAGTCTTTTTTTATTTTATTTTATTTTATTTTATTATTTATTTATTTTTTCTCAAAAAGGACCAGGGGAACCCAAAGGACCATGTTATATTAAAATTTAAAGATTTATTCACTGATTATTGACTATTATTATTATTTTATTGGATAAATCAATTAGTTATTTATTCACAAAATGTTAAAAAAGTATTATACATACATACATATATATATATATATATATATATATATATATATATATATATATATATAATCTCCTATGGTATGAGTTGTTAAAATGACAACAACAAAAACTAAACTGATTCTACATTTTACATCTGAGAGACAGGAACTAGTGAACTTAAACGATAAAAAAAAAACTAACTGGAGTTAATCAATCGTCAGATTTGTTGATGATTCTGCTTATGAGGACTAAAAAGAGTTTTACTTCCATCCAACCACACAAGCCACACAGACCAGGTCTATGGTTTTATTCAGTGGAATTTACTTTCACATTTGTCACTGTGTTTTTCATCGGTAATTACCGATGTGATGACTAGTCGCCTGACTTTTTCTTTCCTATTTTTAGAAAATCTAAAGAGTCTAAAAGTTTAAGAGTGTAAGTCTTAGGTCAAATAGTTTAGTTGATCAGAAAATAACTAATAGATAAACAACACTAGGGAAGAACCTGTCACCTGCAGTTTTTACAGTTTTTGAAAAATCCAACACCAACCAAAGGGTAAGTGGCTTCACACATTTCGAGGATGGAGAATGGAGGTGCTTCCTTTTTGTCTCAGCACGCATGTATGTGTGCGTGCGCACACTCACACACACACACCACACATGTGTGTGCAAACACCCACACAGTTTCTGGCCTTACCGCCACTCACTGAAATCACAATGAACGAACACGGTTTCTTGGAGCTCTCACCACTTGTACATTCACCAGAAACGTGAATTGTCAGACTTTGAACATTTAAACCGCACAGTTGCTGTCACATTTAATCAGCATTTTGTTGATATCACACTTTTACTTCTAAAGTTAAAAAGTTTTTTTTTTCCCTCATGAACTTTTTCACGCTTTTTGTTCATTTTAAATCTAAATTTTAAATACCAAAAGTAAACAAATGACAATAAATTGAAATATGATATATAATACATGTATAATACATAATGAATATAAAATATAATTCAAATGTGATGTGTTTTGATATGAGTCTATGATCATCATTTGACTACTTAGTAGTTTGATCTTCTCAGTTTTTAATCTTACATGTTGTCTCAGTAGAAAGAGGCAGCAGGCCCACCTTTTGGTATTCACTATGTTAACATGGTATTTAACTTTAAAGAGGAGTGGATTATTGTTCACTTGATCTTTTCTTGTAATAAACAAATGTCCCCTGTGATGTTAATACTTCATCAGCCTTTTGTCTGCCCACTGCGTCTTCATTTTCAGGCGCATTGAGTCTGTGGTTTTGAGGAAGTGAGATGAAGTGAAGCACATTTTTGCTGAAATGCACTGATCTGCTGCAAAAAGTGAAACGGCTATATCATCGTCTTATAAAATACAGTTAGTATTTCAAACCTGATTAATGAATATGTTCTGTTATTGATCATTTAACCACATCACTTTCACTGACTGACTTCACATGTGGATGTTGTTCATAGTAAAGTCATATAGAGTAAATATATTCTTGATAAAGTGGTTATGATGAAAACAAATCACACGGGGTCAGAGGTTTATAGAGGATAGTATTGAATTTCATTGCCTTGAAAACCTCAGGGTAAAAGGATCCAATAAGGAAGAACACATAATGAATCTAAACTACACTTGAATCCCAAACCATCAAAGCACTTATTCATGCTTTTAATAGTTTTATCTTTTTTTGAGTCAGAGTCAAACATTTAAACATTAAACACTGACAAAAACATATATATATATATATATATATAAATACTTGAAATTAATGGTTTTAATGGTTTAACACACCTGATGTCAGCAGCTAAATCATCAAAAACAGATACAAATACCCAGTTTGTAGATGCTCTGATATGTAATCAATGATATAACAGCAATTAAACCATTTAAACACTGAGAGACTTTAATACTGTTTAACATTCTCTCTCTAATGGTACCGTTAAGTTGATTATTCAGCGTAACTAAATATTTGTTAAGCGTAAAATAGATTTATTTACAACAGTCACATTCTTCTCAAACATGAGGGCAGGAGGATGTGACTATTCAAAATACCTTATAACCAGTGAACTCTTTAACCTTGTAGTTAATTATATAACCAGAAAGAGCAGCATTATTCTCTAATGATCCAAATAATCTCAAAAAAAAAAAAAAAAATACCAGCTTTTTTCAGTCGTTTGATGTTAATCCTCATGTTGATGAAAGGATATTTTCACATCAGTAACATCAGTTATGGGTGTGGTCAGAAGTAAGAGAAACGAGAAACACAGGCACATTTCATTGATGCCAGGGTCCACACCGTGCCTTGACTAACTCACTACAGCTGAATTTTATCCAGTTCTTTGAATTGTATATGAACTAATTAATAATTATTAAGTAAAGAAAGAAAATGCAGTAGTGAAGAATAAAGAAACAATGCAGAGAAACATAGTGAAGTACAGTAAAGATACAAAGTAAAGAAACTCTGTAGAATAAAGTAACAACAAAACAACAAGGAAATGAAGTAAAGAAACATATAAACAGAGTTCAGCTGAGATGCAGTAGAGTCAATAAAGGCAATTAAGAATCACATTAAAGTGCAGTAAAAAGTAGAACGTAGAAAAAAGTAGAGAACAGGGGAGAAAAAGTGAAGAAACAAGAAAGAAATTAAGCAACACATGGTGTAATGCAACTAAATAGATTAAAATCGATTATTAAATTAGTTGTCAGCTAGTTTGATATTCAATTAGTTGTGTCTACGTGATTATACACAGAAGTACGGAGGCAACGATTCTTAATGTAGGAGATAAACAACCAGTGCTGCTAGCGGCAGCTAGTGGAAGAAGAGAACCAATGACAAGCTTTGTGTAGGTCATGTGACCTAATCAATCATAAGAGACAACAGAGGATAAGGTTGTTAGAGCGGAGGAGGCTAACGTTAGCGCTAACGGAGTCTAACTTTACATTGAACTCTTCAAAGAACAGCAAGTTTTTCTGTACGGAGTTATCATCCATAACAGAAACGAGAGAAATAAATATAGATCACTTGCATTTCCCGTTTATTCGCAGCGCATGGCTTCATCACCTGATGTCCATTTGTTTCATTTCATTTATCCTCGTCTCTCGGTTATAAGGTATTTTATTTTTGCACCCTTAATTTGAATATATTTTAAGTTTTTATTTAAAACAACTGTTTTGTTTATAACAAACAACAGTTTTGTTTATCAAATAAAATGCAGGAAACACCACCCCCACATAAACACACACACGTCTGATTCATAATCGATTAATAGAAAAAAACTATCGACAGATTAATTGATTATTAAAATAATCATTAGCTGCAGCCTTAGAGGAGAGTAAATATATACGATAAAGAAACACAGTACAGTGTAAAGAAACAATAAGTACAGTATAGTACAGAGATACAATAAAGAAATAAGACAGATTAAAGAAACAAAAAAGTAAAGTACAGTATAGTAAAGTCTTCGAGTAAAGAAGCAGTGTAGTGTATAAACACAGTAGAGTAAAGTGGAGGAATACAGGACAGACCCATAGTAGAGGAGAGTAGATTAATGTAGTAATAAATGTTTTGAATGTTCTAATATCAGTTCCTAAGTAGGTCATGTTATGAAACTCTCATGTTGAAACACAATAACCAGGACACTGCCAGATGCCAATGAACCAATGAGTAAACATAGTATTATAGATCTAATAAGTTACAGTATCTATATCTGCTGACAACACAAAAGACATGAAGGAACAGGTGAACCCCACTCGTGCTGTACTGAAGGGAACCCCATTCACTGTACATGTACTGTGTGTGTACAACATGGTGAAGAAACACATCAGTACTCTAAATAAACTAAAGACTGCCGGCCCTTTGACTTGTGCAATAGCTCTGGCTCATCCTTGTTTTATAACTCTGACGTTTAAGAAAATAAAAGGAAAAAAGGGAAATGGGACATTAATTTAATTTAATCTTCAGTTCCCTGCTCTTCTAAAGAACTTCTAGAGAAATGCATGTGATCTGTCTCTTTCAAATTCGCTTTTTAACTGAGTGGCCTTATCTTTAAGTAGTTAGAAGAAACTTTGAATGAGTGACGCAGAGGCCACTGTTAGTTCAACGACCAGCGTTTATTGATATGTTCGTGCAGGTGTATGATCTTTATATGATCTTTGATGAATAATAAGCTGTAAAGCAATGAGTCAGTGTAGTGACAACATATGATCATAATTATCTGAAGGTTTGTGCACAACTGCACGTACAGGTTTTATCTTAATTCTCAAATACGATTAATGATCCTCGCTAATTTGTCGAGAGCAAACAACCAAATACGACTTCATTTAGTCACTGCAAAGTGGTAAAGCCAGCGGAGATTGGCATTGATTTTAACGTGACTGAAAAATAGTTTGAATGTCAACAACATCATGACCCATATGTACTGTATAATAAGCACAGTGGTTGTGATTAATTTAGTTTTAAAACACATTCAACTGGAACATTGGCACACCGTTAAGTTACCACTATTTGATCCACTGACATCTAGTGTGCAACAGAGCAGCTGTTTGAAACCAAGCTCATTTATCATAAAGGCTACTCACAGTTGCAATATTCAGTAATAGTGAAGTTAGCATCTCTAGCGGTTGAAGGTGGAGAGCAGCCAGGACCCACAACATCCACCTGCAAGTTTCTGTTAGCTTGAAACTTTACAGGTTAATTGTGACGTAAACTGAACTCTCGTGGAAACAGACCACTGATGTAGCAAAGTAGTTGTTGAAGATTTACAAGCAAAGGAATTTATGAACACTTCATCTCATCATTATATACACTGGAAACAACATATATTCATTTAATTTAGTGAAAGCAGCAGCACAAGGTGATGAATCAGTAGTTCAATCTCTCTGCTCTGATCATAACATCGAAGTGTCCTTTGGCAAAACACTGAACCACAAATTGCCTTTGATGGTTGTTCTATGTGTGTAATGAGTGTGTGTGAGAGTCAAGTGCTGTGTATAAGCAGCGCTGTGAGAATGTGTGTGTGTGTGAATGTAACTCATTATGTAAAGTGCTTTGAGTGGTCACCAAGAGTCAAGAAAAGTGTATAAATGCAGTCCATAACATTTAACATTAATCACGATGCTGTAATATGAGGTCATAAATATTTGTATTTTAAAGATGTAAGCGACAACATGTTGATGGAGAAAATTAACAAGACAAAATACTTTTAATTGATTTATTCAGCGTCTGTGGTTCCCAATGGGAGCTGGTGATATTTTGCTTTGTTTAATTTGTCCACAATAATAAATAGATAATCTTAAGATCAATCAACAACAAATGCTGAAAACATGGAGGCAAATTGAGGCCATATTTGTTGTGTAACTTCAAGCAGCTGCAGCGTTTCATTTTCCTCTAACAGAAGAACGTGCGAGTCTTTTCACCCACCTCAGCAGTCAGGTGTGCACTCAAAGCAGAGCAGCATCACTGAGGGGGAGAACTAATTTGTCAGCCTTTTCTGTTTTTCCTTCTCCGCTTTTCTTGTGAAAAACGTGGTGAATAGATTGTAGAGCATCAGAACTTGAGCGAGAAAGAGGAAGCGTGAGGTCAATTAACGCACTGTCTGATTGCCTCAGTCACCGAGAAACAGACCGATGACTCACACGTTAAGCATCTTCTCAAGAAATTCATGTGTACAGGACGAGAACGATGAGACATGATTGTTGTAAGGAAGACCACTTGATTTGGATGGGATCTGTTTAATCATCATATGTTAATGTGTTAATTTTATGGTCGAATTTATTTTATGGAGTTTATCCATTACCCTAAATGTAAATTAAGACAGGGAACAGTGATAAAACAGATAAACACAGGCAGCCTGTCTCTCACTCTACTGTAGTTATGTAGGTCACAGTGAACAGGACGTCTCTCTCTCAGTTTCACAGTCTTCTCCTCTTTTAAGTTGTCATGAATGTATGCTTTAGTGGGACATCAGGTGTTACTTGTTAGGTATTGTGATTCACTTAGTTTTCTAGATATTGGTGTAAAGAAAAAATGCAACTTCATGATTTGTTTTCCTCATCAAACAGTGATGTACAGTCACTGTAGCCATGGTAGCAAGCAGCTCTTAGACGCTGGTGATCGTCTTCTGGGTTGATGTCATCCAGTCATTTGCTAGGCTGACATCACTGAGCTTGCTCCGCAGTAGTTTAATGGAACGTGGTTATAGCCTCCGACTCTGAGCATATTTGTGTTAGGGATCATTACAGTGTTAATATGAGTCATCAGATAAATGAACACTGAACCCAGAGTCCCTCTGCTGTTGTTTGCTTGAGCTCACCACACAATCAATACATTCGCCTTACTGCAACACACACACACGCACCCTAGACATGCTAGGTTGGTTATGTTGACCCATTTGGTTACAAGGAAATGGATGACCACTGTGCTGTGTTTCTGTGTGTGGGTGTGTGTGTGTCTCCAAGGTGACGTGAGGAATGTTTTATCAACAAATCATACTTGTAAGAAAACAAATTATTTTTCCCTGAAATTGAGTTATTGTAAAAGATGATAAATGAATCAGCAAAACCAAAACATCAACATCATCACACATCAAACATCTTACCCCCCCCTCCCCTTACAGTCCCAACAATCCCGTAACAGTCCACACACACAAAACAAAACTAAAACCAAAACCAAAGCTCCTGACGTCAGCATTTTTATTTTGTCCAAAATAGAAATTAAAATGGCTGCTGATGAACTCCTACTCTGCACAAGATACTAACAAAATGTATAAACCACACACACAGAAAAAGCTGGAAAGTTTTTCTTTTATAGAAACATAAACTGGTATACCATATGAAAATCTTCGTTCTCTCACTGGAAACGATGGGACGGTCTGGTGACGAGCGACATGTAACAAAGTTACTTCTTTCAGAGTTTTGGGCTTTTTTTTCAGATTGTTGAAGCCTAATTTCCCTGATTTTGCGACGGCTTTTCTCCAAAAATTGTGCTGGAGTTGCAGGAGCAAGTCAAAGTTGCGTTATAATAGTATAATTATAAAGACTTTATAATAAATAACAATTAATTGAAAATGAACGTATCAAAACCACAGTGTTGGTGACGTGTCCTCCCTGTGTTTCTAACATTCTTCTCCGCTTTCGTGATCTCTGCCCCAGTACTGTTTCTCATGGTCCTTAAAAGTGATGTTGGAAGGTAAATGTCAGACTTTTTTATTTCACATGTTTCTTGCGTTTTCTAAACAATACAAGGAAGTGAGTCGGTGAAGTATGGATCAACGTTTTACAGGAAACAATGATGATTGCAGAAAAATGATTGCATTATTGTGGTTATTGGTCAAAATGGAAAGATTGCATTGTCCTTATGAACTTGTACAACAGAATATAAGTTAACTCTTAAATAGTGTAATGCTGGGCTGAATCAATTTAAATAATTTGACAAAACAATGACAAAGACAAAACAAATAAACATGACCAAGAAGAATATTAGTTATTGGCCAAATTCTCATTATTAAAAATTTTTTTTATCTGTTTATGGAAACTTTGATGTGAAACCTTCAGTTTAAAGTTTTATTCTCACTTCCCTAATTTCTCTTTTCATTTTCATGTGTCCAGTGGCTGAATGCCATCTCTGTGGGTGATGGAGTTGAGCAGGCAACTCTGTGGGAAGATGAGGAGGTCCAACAAGAGAACCCAACTCTCCTCCTCTCCTACCATCATGAAAGGCCTGGAGATCCACTTTTACCACCCGGATGTGGTCAAGTTGGAGCACACCAAAGGATGCTTCACTGCCGAAAAGCTCTGTGTGGAAGCTGCCAAGAGATGCTGTGAGTGAACGACGCGTCGACAAACAGGCGACATAAACAATTTACCACTTTGCTTTTTGATTTAGACTCAGTGACCTCATGACCTTGCATCAAACGTAATTATTAAACACCAGTAGTAATGGTTTTGTGATACACCAGGACGCACTCACCAGTGGCTTTAGGAGAAACACATAGTTAAAAGGCAGTAACTTAAGTATTAATTATATCAGTTATACTACTGCAGTCATTATGATTAGCCAGGGTATCAGATTTAACTCCTCTGTCAGGTAATAATCGATCATTTAAATGTTCTGTTTGTTGTGAGTATAGATTCTTGTGGTTGTGCTCATGCTCTTTTCTTTCTGATTAACTTTATGAAATTTGACAACGCAGCGCTAACAGCCCACTGAGGGTCACATAATAGAATATTTAACGACATTGTTAAAGCGTTTGGAAGCATCAGCCAGTATAGTGAGCTGCTCTGGCAGATGATACTGTCTTTAAGCCTCAGAGTTAGACCAGAAGAGCATTCATGTATTGATTAACAACCATTAGTGTCGATGCCTCATTCAGGCCTTCTGTGCTTGGTTAATAGGCTCAAAAACATTATAGAGGAACATCTGTGCGCTGCTTAATGAGCCTGTGGAAAAAAAAAAGCTGTATGTTTAAGTGCTACCATTCAACAGTCATATTTTAAAGGTCACAAATTAGTCATTTAAGTCTATGTACAGTGCCACTCAATGGCCTTTTACTCAAATGGTTCCTTCTCTCCACCCAGCCATTAGTAATTTGAATTGATAATTTAACTGATGAGTTGACTCTGGTCTGTTGGAAGAAAAGTTTTTCAGTAATTTAAAGATGTAATTCATTCTCTGAAATTATTCTCTTTTGTATGAGGGTGAAAACATACGGTATTAATTATTTATCTCTATGGTCAAATCCCTGGTCTCAGTATAACAACTGGTCTGAATATTGATCTCTTTTTTTCTTTTCTCTTCTTTTTTTGCAGCGATATCTCCCTTGTGCCACAACCTGTTTGCCCTGTATGATGCCACAACTGACACATGGTTCCCGCCCAACCACGAGTTCAAGATCACAGATGAAACCAGTATCACGTTGCACTATCGTATGAGGTAAGAATGGCCTCACAGCCGAGGTGACTTCACCGAAGTTGTTCATTTTTATGACGTCTGATTGAACCACTTCAGATGTTAAGTGGACTGCGATGTTGTTTCTCTGTGTGGTGAAAGGATCCATTTTGGATCAGGATGCTTCCTACTACTTTCCTACACACGTGTTTGGAGGTTTATCCCGCTGTGGTCGTGGCTGTGAATGCATTCGATTGATGCCACACCTACATTGTTTATTAAACTGTTAACACTACATGTCCCACAACAAAATGAATTGACTCTTCAGCATGTATTTTTGTATAGAAAGTGTTTGTTGGTCTCTGTGAATAAATAAATGTGTTGCAAGCAGAATCAAATATAGACACCTTCTAAATGTCTACCATGTAGTTCACTTGTATACCACTGCCTAATTTGATTTCTTTATGTATGCACCTCTGCTTGGTTTTATAAAGAGAAAATACAGATTATTTGGTTCAAGTCACTCACAGGGTTGAAACACGTGAAGCACGTTTGTGCTCATAACTTGGCACACTGCACTGGATGGCATGACAAGTTGAGACACACAAGTTCCAAAGGACTTGTTAGAGCTTGATTATCACTTTTTATATGAGGTTTTATATGAGGAATGAAAGAGGAAAAGCAGCCACAAATATCTCAAATATTCATTGTAGATCAAAGGAAGGATATGAGGATTAATGATATTCACAAGGGCAGAGAGAGAGAGGTGTTTTAAAGCTTTGATCATAAACTAATATCATCTTGAAATAGGTGTATCAGGTAATTTGAATAGAAATAGAGGGCAGTGCCTCTTCTATGCTACACAAATACTCACAAGTAAAGATTTTAGTTCTGTGTTATAGATCTTAACCCAATAATAAGAGAGTAAGTTACACAACTAGAATTTATGGCTGCAAAAACAGGTTTGACAGGGTCTGTGCCAAGTCTCAAGAGAAGGTTTTTGCTTATCAGAAAGATAAACTGACTGGATTATTTCAAAGTGAGTTAAGTTCCTCTGTAATCAGTCTACAAGTTCGGTAGCATTGTATGCAAAAAGGGTAAACAACATTAGTGCGGTGTCAATTCTACTTCCTCTTTGTCTGCTCTGCTTTCACAATTGCGAGAGGAGAGCAAAACAAGCCTCGCTGTGGCGTGTATTTCATGCGGGTATTCTGTACACATGTGCTTGTGTGTTTGTATTTCTTTGTGCCTTTTGTCTGCTTTGCATACTGTAGCGCAGTCTTCCAAACAAGGGTGCTGTGGTCAAGTTTTGATATATGCATGATCAGTAGTATAAACAAATATTTTACACAAACACACACAGAGGAATTAAAGTACCAGCAGGGTGGATTTCAGTGAGGTTAAAAGTCTCTTGCTGCACATTGTTTTTAGCAGCCATGCTAAGAGATCTGTGAGGCTGTAGCACAGTGTAATATACTGATGTTATAATTATAGTTCACAGGAGGAAAGTTGACAGAAAACCCAACCAGATAAGTAATTTTGCATGAAAATTAAAAGTGGAACTAATTCACTGACATTTCTTGCACCTGAATCATACAACAGGAGCAAACAGAACACTTCTTCCTCAATCGGTCTGTTTCATCAAAGGCCAGAATCCAGTCAATACAAGACCAGCTTGTTATTCACAACTTTCCTGTACATTAAGACTCATTTGTGACTGTATGAAAAACAAGTTCAAACATGTAAACCTTCCATTAATTACGTACATGTGTCTTTTGTGTCTTCTCTGTCAGGTTTTATTTCAGAAATTGGCATGGAACCACCGAAGGAGAGTTCCCAGTTTGGAGACATTGCATCAGTAAACTCAAAGGAGGACTTAGTCCACAGAAAACACCGGAGGGAACGCCGCTGCTGGACGCCGCATCTCTCGAGTACCTGTTTTCTCAGGTTTGTCTTTACATCAGACTGAGACGATCTACTCACAAATAGTCCTCAGTTATAATTAGTTTCTAATGACTCCTCTACCAAGAGCATCTCTCAACTTTTGTGTATTTATTGTTATTTCTTTTTGACATGCTTCACAAAGTACATTCTGTTTGAAAGCTCAGATATCAACACAGTTCATTTGAGTTTCAAAACATCAGCGCCTGAGAGGAAATGTAACAATATCAGGAAGTGAATCCAAGGTCAGCGATCGACTGCAAACCCTTCAGTTTAATTTAGAAGCTCTAACATCAGTTAAATTCTTTCACTGCATCAAAAAATAAAATAAACCTTCGAAAGTTGTAACTCAAAAGAAGGTGATGTTTTCAAACCACAATTAACAACTTAATTGAGCTGTCAGTTGTCCAGAATATCAATGATACATCCGAGTACGTGTCAGATCAAACAGGATCCTTCACTCTGTCTGAAAAGCAGATATGATGTGTGTTTGCTTTTGTTCTAAATATAAATTTTTGCTGTTTTTTTTTTTTTTTTGTTTCGTTTTGTTTTTACTCAGGGCCAGTATGACTTTCACAAAGGGGTGGTTCCACTGAGGATGGCGCATTCAGAATCAGAGCAACACGAGATAGAAAACGAGTGTCTGGGCATGGCCGTGCTCGCAATCACTCACCGTGACATGGAAAAGAGCCTGGATGTTACCGGTGATGTCAGGTAAAACACACACGTTACATGTACATTATACTTCTGCTTTAGATTAAGATCTTACAGTTGCACCCACATTGCCCTTGCTCACTCTAAGCGTCCGTTGGCCCACGAGCACATGTCGTCCTGAGAAACAGACAGTTTGCAGGAGGTGGGACAAATGTTGTGGATTTACCTTTGTCTTCTGCTGTTCTGCAGTAAACATCATTAAACATTCACCTTGGAGTTCACTGATCAGTCAACAGTTACACACACACAGTTGTCTTAGTCTAATTCTAAAATATTCCAGAGTCATTGTGTCGAAGCTAAAAAAACAAATTATCTGAGGCGATCTTTGTTATCAGGAACGTTGGTACAAAAGTCTCTACTCTCTTAACCTCGTCTTCTTCTTCAGACTGTCAAGAACGTGCAGGTCAACATCTCCCTTCTCCACACATTTGTGCACATGTAATGATTAAATGTACCATTGCTATAAACAATAACAGATCAAGTACTGATTAAATGAAGATCACGGTTTTCTCACCCTCAAAAACACATCATCTTTCTTGTGAATTCAACGCGGCGGTGGTTATATTTCACATACCAGGGAAAATACATTGATGTTAATCCAGAGCATTCTCAGAGATTGCATCAGAGAATCTGGAGCAAAGATCTTGTCTTGTTTATGGTGAAAGTTAGCTGACTAAACAAGGGAGGTGGAATAGAGTGAGAGGCCCAGTTCTAAACAACTTAAAGAAGTCAGAGAGAAGTAATTAATCCTGATATTCGGAAACAGGGAAAACAAAGCATCTTCAGCAACCCACACCCTCTTTCTTACATCCTTTACTTCATAATCCTTTACACAAGCTTAGAGTCTCAGTCAAACCCAGTCATTAATGAATGATGAGAAATGAGTCCATCATTTTTGAAAAGTTGTAATATAATTCTTATTTTCCTTTGTATTTTCAAATAGAAGGTAAATTCTGCAAAATGTTAAATTTCCTGTTTCTTTCTGTCTCAACAGCTACAAGCGTTTTATCCCAGAGTCTCTGAACCGCAGCATCAAGCAGCGCAACATCCTGACACGCATCCGCATTAACAATGTCTTCAAGAAATTCCTCAGTGAATTCAACCAGCGCACAGTCAAGGTCAGCAACATCACGACATATGACCTGAAGATCAAGTACTTGGCCACACTGGAGGGTCTGACCAGCGGCCTGGGCAGCGAGCTGATCGAACCCGTCTCACTCAGCGTGACGCAGGAAGGAGACGTCTCCAACGGTGGTTACCATGGTAAGATTTCATTGTTGCATTGTAGTAACAATTTGTTTGTTTAGATTTTGTCCTGTTGTGTTAACAAGCTTTTGGATTTTCGTGCTAATGTGGTGGTTGTTAGTAAGGTATGTTTAACTTGTAGCATCCTGCCTGCAACTCTAAAAAAGAAAAAAAAAAACTAACAATAAAACAAAGATAACATTTTATTGTCACATATTTACGTCACACTAACTCACTTATCTTTACCACACCCTCAGTAAATGGTTTGATGATCCTGTTGAATGTAAGAGGAAGAGATGTTTCCATGGCGTCATCTGTCATTAAATTGTTTTTCAAGAAAAACTACCAATGTCTGTAACTGATATGTAACTGTGTGTTGATTACGCTTTCCAGGGTACTACAACCACAGCCAAGAGCAGAGCCACAACATGGAGACAAGCCGTGACATGCAGGTTCTGGTTACTGGTACCACCGGCATCTCCTGGAGGAAGAAGCCTACGGTGAGTGAAACACATTGGTAGCCTCAAGTCTCTTACCTCTAAACTGTAAAATATTGCTACAAACCACAAGAGGGTCATTATGATACATTCAGATAGTAATAGTTGTTTGATTATTTTGTGTGTTTGTCTTTGAAATTAGACGTCTGCGATCAACAAAGAGAAGGCAAAGTTGAGGAAGAACAAGGCGGATGGAAAACAGAAAAATGACAGAAAGAAAGAAACAAGCGAAGGCTGGGTGTTGTTTTGCGACTTCCATGAGATCACACACACCGTCATCAGAGACGAACTGGTCATCATCTACCGACAAGACAACAAGAGGATGGTGAGACAGACATTAAAACTGTGTTGTTTACAGCTGCCAGTTTCCTCATCCACCCATAACAAACGCCAGAATTTCCAATAATTATTCCACCAATATTCTTTAAATGTTTGTGATTTTTAATAATGGTTTGATTTATTCTACTTTGTTGATTGTTGTTCCCCTTAGAACAGAATCTCATTACTTACAGTAAATAACACTGTGACGTGTATTAGTTCACCTAGTTTCTCATTGATGTTAGTAACCTGCATCACTGCCCAACATGTTTTCCAGATAAACATGACTAATAGATTGTTTACTATTTTTAACTTGTTGAAGTAAAACTGCCTTTCACTACGAGTCATTAGATATGATTAATGACTAGGTCATGCTTAATCTAAATATCACAACACTACTCTTTCAGATGGCAATCTAGATTACTGTGGCGTTACAATATTACTTACACTACTCTGATCACATATCATCTCTCTACTCCAGGAGATGCAGATGAGCTCTCAGGCCGGTGCTCTGTCCTTCGCCGCCCTTGTGGATGGTTACTTCAGGCTGACAGTGGATGCTCACCACTACCTGTGCAAAGAGGTGGCCCCTGCTTCGGTGGTGCATAACATCAACAATGGCTGCCATGGACCCATCTGGTTTGTATTTAATAACTTCCTTGATGGGATGTGGTTAAATGAAATGGATCAGTGGTAGGAAGATGGACCAGTTTTATCTATTATTTTAAGTGAAACGGATTTTCTCACCAGTTTAGACATTGGAACAACAGCACTATTAACGAATAGTGCTGATTACTCACTGAAGGTAATTTTAAAGGCTTGTTAAAAGCTCACCACTCCTCCCATTTATTGTTTTTCACCCTCTCCAGTACGGATTATGCCATCCACAAGCTGCGTCAAGAGGGCAATGAGACTGGTACCTACATCCTGCGCTGGAGCTGTACAGACTACGAGTACATCATCATCACTGTGGTCTGCACTGAGGTAGTGGAGACTTAGTTGTTTTCTGTGTACAAACAAATAGGAAAATCGCGACTGGTTACCGGCTAAAAGACCACTGTTTGTTATATGAACTAAATATACATTTGAAGAATTAAACATAAGTGAACTGAAATGTCATTTTAGTTGCTAGAGGACGGCATGTGTGTCGACGAAGTAAAATAAAATAAAATTGACAAAACACTCAGTAGTTCCAGTGTAATTAGATATATCTCTGTTTCTCTGACCAGATGGACGTGAAGGAGTCTCGTGCTGTTCGCCTCTATAAGAACTTCCAGATCGCAGTGAGTTCTGAGGGTTATTGTCTCTCTGGCACCGACACAGTACGGCCGACTCTCAGGGACCTGCTGGAGCACCTGGAGGGCCACAGTCTCCGCACAGACAACCTCCACTTCCAGCTGCTTCACTGCTGCCCCCCACAGCCCAGAGGTAAGTTAAACGAAGACACAGACGCATAATCAGCACGAAAGTTGTGACCAGTCAACTATTAACATGGATTCAACCAATCCCTGCGAATTCTGCCTGACTACAACTTTCTTTTGACCAATCGTTTCCTGCAAAACCCTGATCCACACTTCAGCAAACTCACTTCCTTATTTCTTTTGGAAGAAGCAGGAATCATGTGCGATTAAAAAAAAAAAGACTCAAATTTACCTTCACTATGAAGGACCGTGAGAAAGAGGAAAACTATTTTGCCCCGTGTGCAGTATTGTTGTGGGGCAACAAGAGGAAGTTGTCTATTGAGAAACACTTTGTCACAGAGAAGCACAAGAGGGAGGATGTCAAACCAGACACATCACTCTAACATGCTGGTTATCACTTCATTTTTAATTCATTGTTAAAGTAGAATAAAAAAAAGCCTCTATAATTATATTGTTATATCATTTTTTATTCCCTTTAAAAGGAAAAAATACAAACTTTGACTTGCCCCCACAAATTAATTGCAACAAAACAAAGCTCAGATTCAGAATTCAGATCTGATTCTGTTTATTTAATTATTCATTTTTTTAGAAAAGCTGCTACATAATCAGACAAATTAAGATGCAACAATTTCAAAAAATGGCCTGAAATCCTGGAGGGACTACATAGTGTTCAAAACTCAGAAATAACATTTAAAGTTATTTACTGCTGGTGTTACTGTGAGCTTATGTGCTTTGTTGTGTTTGCCAGCCAGTGCCACACAAATTAATGTCCTTGTTTACTTCATTTTCCTTGTTTTTTATGTTGCTTTTGCATCATCATTGAAGTTGCATGAATAATAAAAACTGAAAATGTCCAACATGACAGTGATACTTGCTGCCGTGATAGTGGCTGACAGTTCTGCGTGCATTAGCATCTAGCAGCCTCTGCATCCTTTGCTTACATGCTGTGCATTACAACACTTCACACTGCACTCTTTTGTGCAGAGCTGGGTGTGGTAACAAATGCAACAGATCACATCTAACTGTGATATTGGAAGATGGGTCAGAGTTGCAGCAGTCTTGACCTGTTCAACACGTAGCGGTCAGTGAAACAAAGCTTCCACTTCATGCAGGACTTAGCGTGGAGCTGCTGTTCAAACGTATGTTTGTGTCTCACTAGCTGAAGGCACATGAAGCAGTGCTGGCAGGAACAACGTATGTGTTTCTGTGTGTCTGTGTGAAATGGTGTCGGGGAGGAAGAGAGTTGTAAATGTGGGTTTCCGGAGTCAAACTAGCACTCTTGTGTTTACTTCACTCAGGGAAAGGTGGAGCCTTGTATGTATGCGTGCATGGATTTGTGGAGCTGTTTGTGTTTGTTTGGGTTTGTGTTGTGCTGATTATTATATCACAGCTGCTTTAGTTTGGGGTTTGGGCTATATTTTCTTTAAAGGAGGATAAAAGAGTGTTAAAATATTCATAGCTTCATAACAACATCCTGGCTCCAACAATAATACATAAGAAGTGGCGTACCCTCATCTCCAGAATGACATTGAAATAGTTTGCTTTTAGTGCTTTTAGATGTTTAGCTCTTGGGGTAAATGTATGTGCATGTCTTTGTAGAATCTGTGTTTTTAATATAAGCAAAACCTATAAATAAGTAGGGTTATTTTACTGCTGTCTAACTGGTGAAGGTTGGGGTGCAGCATAGTATGCAATATTGGATGGTAGGTGTGGGTGCGTGTTGTCTTTGGCTTTTTCATGAAAACATAGATTATATGTCACGGAACAAAGGTCTTTGACACTGAAGGGTGAATAGGGAGTGCAGACCGACCCTCCCACCCCACCCCCTCCACCTGAAACCACAGAGAGCTGGTTTTGTCACAACATTAGTCACCCACGCACATACACACACAGGCTCACATGCACATATAACATGATAACAGGCAGAGACACATTTTAACTATCCTCCCACACATTCCTCCGTATATTCAAAAAATAAACTGAATCAGTATCGTAACCCAGCCTGAATAGCTATTCACATCATTGCCACATCGACGTAATTGTTTTACCACATGTAAACACAGTCTTGCTTTCATGTTGAATAATACCAGAGCATATACGAGCGTCTATACATTTGTAGCACTTGTTGGGTTCTTTTAAAAACACTTTCATCCAGACATCACTTCACTGTGAACATCATATCTGTTTTTCTCATTGATTGTCTTTATTGTCAGTGTGAAAGCAGCGCAGACTTTTTTTTTTTTTTTTAAATCAGTCAGAAGTTTTGACAGTGACCTTGACAACAATACAAACAGATGCGGCAATGTGACAATACACAACACAAGTAATTACTGAGGCTGATTTTATGAAGAAGAGTCTTACTGACATTGTTCTGTCGAAATGTAAATAAAAGCCCTAAGTATAGATGTACTGCCCTTTTAAAAGTGTGCTTGTGTTTTATTTTTTTGTTCTGCAGAGATTTCCAACCTGCTCGTGGTCACTAAACAGCCGGCCCAGCAGACGTCCACGCCGGAGAGTCAGCTCAGCTTCATTCGCATTCTCAAAGAGGAGATCGAACAGGTACATCTTCTCAACTCCATGTCTGTCTGTCTGTTTGTGTCTGTGTAAACAAGGATGAGGCAAATACTGAGGCTTCTGTAGTATAATAATGTCTTTTCACGAGAGCAAAACAAAATAAAGAGTTTAGTGAAATGACAAACAACCAAACCGATAGTGCTTGCATGTCATTGCATGTGTGTTACATCGCTTTGCATATTTCACTTTCAGAAATTGCATAGGATGCAAATGATTTTCCCCTTATATTTGCCTCAACAGACTCAGCGGTAACAACTGAATGGGTCCTATTTTTTAAACATATATAATAATAGTTACAGGATATAAGAGGAAAGAGTTTCTTAAATAAAACAACACATCACACATTGGTACCAGCACTATTTTGAATTAAGATCACTGATACAGTCTAATACAACAGTTCTGCATTAAATTCTCCCATCATGAAGGTTAGTTTTATCAAAGCTGTGTAGTGAGATGTTCACCTGTGTGGTTATTCTTAGAGGAGATACTTTGTGATGCTGTTGAACTGTATCGTGTTCTATTAACATGCATTTGGATTTTGAATGTGGATATTTTCTTGACTCTGTGCCGTCTCACACAGGAGGAGCATCTTGGTCGCGGCACAAGAACCAACATCTTCTCTGGGACACTGAGGGTTAAGAGTGAGGAAGACGAAGATGCGGGTTACACCTCTTTCCAGGAGGTTAAGGTGGTCCTGAAGGTTCTGGGCTCTGGACACAGGGATATTTCCTTGGTGAGATTCACATGCACATCATTCACTTGAAAACATCTTCTTTAATATCTTAGATGCAAACTGTTTTTTTTTTTTTTTTTTTTTTTTAACTTGTTTTCTCTTAACTTATCTTTCTGTCTTTCCAGGCCTTCTTCGAAACAGCCAGCATGATGCGGCAAGTGTCCCACAAACACATAGTGCTCCTGTATGGAGTGTGTGTCCGTCACCTGGAGAGTAAGTGCATGTGAAGAGCGTACATTCATGAGTGTTTGATAGTACGGTGCTGTGTCTCATACTCATACTGTGTGTCTTTATCTCACTAGATATCATGGTGGAGGAGATGGTGCAACTAGGACCACTGGACCTGTTTATGAGGAGAAACTCTACCAGCACGCCGTGGAAGTTCCAGGTGGCCATGCAGCTGGCCTCAGCTCTGAGCTACTTGGTGAGAGATAAAAACACAAATACGTGAGATATGAAAAGATAAGATAAGCCTTTGTCTGTTAGACAGTGTGAAAAATTCACTTAGTTACAGCAGCAAAAATATAGCAGGTAATAAGTAATAGGAGCTCTATGATCTATACAAAGGTTAAGGACAATGGAAAAATAACTTACAACTAGACAGTATGTAGACAACACTATGCATATGAACATTTCTGTAGATAAACAATATACACATGACAGTTTGTTGTTGGTGTCAGTTAAAAGAAAAAGTGGACTAATGTTGTTATTGTTTTTTCTTTGTGTGGTTTTTTTTTTTTTTTTTTTTTGTAGGAGGACAAAAAGCTGGTCCACGGCTTTGTGTGTGCGAAAAACATCCTGCTGGCCAGAGACGGACTGGGCACCAATGAAGGAGGACCGTTCATCAAGCTCAGCGACCCCGGAATCCCAATCACAGTGCTCACCAGAGAGGGTGAGTATGAAGATCACACATGCACACTGACACAGACGCCCTGTCGTCAGAGTGAAACTTAAACAGTTACAAAATAGCTGGCATGGAAAGTTTCTTTTTTCTTCCAAGTAAGTTATAAAATGAAAGTAAAACCAAAATGAGAACACATTCAATAAGTAGAATAAAGTTAAATATAAATATATAAACTAAAAAAATTCAGACATTTGATTAATTGAAATTAATTCTGAAAACTACCTAGAAGTTAAAATGTTAAATCAAATACTAAAACTATCTTGACAATAATACACAGTTAATTGAAAAAACCGACCACATCATCCTGATTTTAAATGTCCTTGATGCTTGTCTGTAAACGGTTGTTGTCGCTTCATATAATCACTGCTGCGAGTGTTTTTTTTTCTTTTTGTTTCATTGTTTTGCCCAAAAGTCATTGTCTTTGCCTTCGTTTCTTCTCTCACAAAGCAGAAAAAAAGAAACATGAGGGAAAAAAAAGAATATTTCCGATCAAGCAGAGTGTCAGTAATGGGAATGATATATGTCACAAAATCAATAACATTGCAGTGGGTGCACTTCCCTTTCAGGCTGTAATTTGGTTTGTAAAAGCTAGATCTAAATTCAGGGAAAACAACACAACAAGGACATTTCTCAGATTGCACAGTTCCCCTCAAATGGCGGCCTCATGTTTCTGTTTGTCTATTAGAGTCAGAAGTTGTGCGATATAACACTGTGGCTCTATAAGATGGATCTGCAAACCACAGGACAGACTGGAAATGTTTCTGTGCAAATGTCCATCGTTGCACACTCTTGGGAATGCTCCTCCCTCGCCCTCAGTTCCCAGAACTCTTTAACATTTCTTATTCTGTCTCCATCACTTTGCCAATCAACCAGTCTTCCAGTTACACATCGATGTCCTCCTACATAGATTTGATTGAACACATAGTGGATAAAGTGCTCAGAAACCCACTGGGAGCACTCCTCCTTTCTTCCCAGCAATCTCTGATCGCTTTACTCAGACCCTCAAATCTATTCATTGCTTCCTTTCTTTTCTTTTTACTCTTTCTTTTGTCCTTTTTGTTCCCTCCACTTACTTTCAATTATGTTTTTTCCGCTCCTGTTTCTGTTTGCACTCACAGTCCTTCCTTTGCCTCTTTTCCTCCTCAATCATCACCCTCATCTGCCTCTGACATACACTCCTCATGTGATCCCATGTTATGGATTTATGGAGCCATAAAAAAAAAACAACAGTAGACGTTAGCTTTGTTTCCAGGCAGTAATATATGTTTGAGTGAAAGCTCTTTAGATGCAGTCAGTCGACATGTCAGTCACCCTGTCAGACCTGTACACACTGATTCCTGGTTTCTACAATGTGTGTGTGTGTGTGTGTGTGTGTGTTTTTTTTAACACATAATGGAACGTAGTCACACAAATCAATCATTATTACATTTTTCTTCTTTTAAAGTTGACAACCTGCAATCAGAGCAAACAACAATCTTCCTCATATACATTCAACAGTTATAGAAAAATATAATCATTCACTTTACGTCATGTTTTCATTCCATTTATCTGATGAGTCCAATGTTCACTCACTCTAAACTCTGGGCTCCTTTAAATGTTCGTACCTGTACAACGATGTTTAATCATCAACTGTGTTGATTGCTCTGTGATATAGTCAAGTTTCCTTTTGTGCAAAATCATAAAGATATTTATCAAAAGACACTTTACATAATAGAATCTAAGAATCCCTACAACAGTGAGCAAACACTTAGTGACAGTGCAGAAGAAAAACTCTTAAATCATTTTAAGAGGAAGGAGAACCAGGCTCAAACCGGATGATCTGCCTCGACCGGTTGGTGTGAAAGGAAAAAAGAAAAGAGAAGAGAAAAGAGGAACTACAGCAGAGAAGATCCATGTTAATGATATGTAATATACTGACATGAAGGCATGTAGTATGAGGGAGAGACCTGGACGAAGACAGAGAGAGGAAGTGCAGTGCATCATGGGGGTTCCCCAGCAGCCTAATCCTATAGCAGCTTCACTAAAGGAAGGTTAGGGAAGCTCCGAGATCCACCTGATTCATCACTAACTATAAGTTTAAGCGTAGAGGAAAGTTGTCAGTTGAACCTTAAATGTGGTTCCATCAGAGAGGAGCCTGATGACTGAAGGCTCTACCTCCTATTCTGCTCTTAGAGACTCTAGGAACCACAAACAAACCTGCAGTTTGTGATAAAAGTGATCTAGTAGGATCACAAGGAACTACAAACTCTTTAAGATATGATGAAGACCGGTCATTAATCCCAACTGTGGTGAAAAATGAGTTTAGACCACAGGACATCATGTAACATTTATGCTTCATTGATTTAAAGACTTTTGACTTAAGTTGACTTTGTTTGCGTTTCCAGAGTGTGTGCATCGCATCCCGTGGATCGCTCCGGAGTGTGTGAAGAACGTTTCTGCTCTGAGTATTGCAGCTGACAAGTGGGGCTTTGGAACCACACTGTGGGAGATTTGTTATGATGGAGGCGAACCTCTCAAAGACAAGAAACTCACTGAGGTACGGGTCCACACACACACACTTCACATGACTGTATAAACTGATTCATACGTCTACTCTAATGTCCTCTCTTGGTTTTAAGTTCAACTGTGATCCTAAACATCCCTGTTTATTTTTTTCTTCTTTTTTCTCATCATCCTCCTCCGAGCAGAAAGAGAGGTTTTATGAGACGGAGTGCCAGCTGGCCACTCCAGAATGCAAAGAGCTGGCTAAGCTGATGACCGACTGCATGAACTACGACCCCAAGAAGCGATCTTTCTTTAGGGCTATAGTGAGAGACCTGGACGAGCTTGTAAAAACAAGTACGTTTGTTACTTTACATTATAATCAAAGCAAAACAGAGCACGAACCTCAGTTTTATTCCTTATGTGTCGAGCTCTTCTGCCTCAACAACATCCACACATTTAAGCCATTAAATTACAATTGATCAGTCCCTGAATGTCGACCCCAGAACACGTTAAAAACAGGTACAGGGTCAAATATTCAGTTGTTCAGGCAGTTGTTTTCAGTTGTAATATGAGCCCAATGTTTTGCATGTTTTGTATTTTACTGAGCAGCAGCCCTGTAACCAGTGCAAAGAGAGAAAGAGAGAGTTGTTTACTCAACTCAGATGCTCATGAGGAAGTTCACCGAGTACATTATCAGTGATCAGCCCCTGCGATGGGCCCCATGGCAACACAGCACACTCTGTTCTTCCACCTGCTGGACACAAATGGACACTGCAGTTAGTCCCATGAAAGATCAAGATTATTACGTTGATATTTTTTTATATTTAAATCATGAGACAAAAATTTATTTAACTGAAATCAGTCTATTACAGTTCACAGTCAAAATGGTAATTTTATAAAAAAAAAAAATGAACTAAATTTGCTGAATATGTTGAAACCACAGAGAGCGAAGTTACATAATCACAGATTCAAATTGGTGTGGAAACTTTGACGCTGTCGACCACAATAGTCTTCCTATGATGCAAGTGTGCTGAAGTTGTAGAAGAAGAACCAGCAGGTTTATGTGTTTGTTTTGTTTTTCATTTCTCCAGACCCATCAATCACACCGCAGCCTACACAAGTGGTGGACCCGACTGTGTTTGAAAAGAGGTTCCTGAAGAAAATCAGAGATCTGGGAGAGGTCTGGGAACTTTTTGTGCATTTTTGTTGCCTTTGCTAATTTACTATTTACTGCATCATTTTAGTTAAGGAGCATTTGTAAACATTCTAGATTTCTAGATTGGCCATTTGATAATTTACTACAGTTACTACTGGTAAAGAATTCCACCATATGGCCACTGCATTTGCATTCTCCTGGTGTTTTGTGTCATAAAACAGGCTGCAGGGATTAAATTGAACTTAGATGATATCAAATACAGGACAAATCTAAGCAAGCGATAATGATGTGAAGGAATTTAAGTTGTGATAATATATTCTTGCCACGCACTCCTCATGCAGGGCCACTTTGGTAAAGTGGAGCTGTGTCGCTACGATCCTCACGGAGATAAAACCGGTGAGCTGGTGGCAGTCAAGTCCCTGAAGCCCGAGAACAAGGAGGAACAGACCAACAACCTCTCATGTGAGATTGACATCTTGAAGCAACTCTACCATGACAACATTGTGAAATACAAGGGCATCTGTCAAGAGGAAGGTAAGAACACAACACTGACGAGACAAGTACAAGTCTGCGCATGTGTTGACTTGCTTTTCAGAATCTTTTTTTAATGTGTAACGCATATACGTGACAGTCGAGGTGATGTATGCACATCTATCTGTAAGTTAAAAAAATGTATTCAGAAAGCAAAATAAAAGTCAAAGTCAAAGAGGAAGAGTGAAACATTTGGCTGCGTCTTTCTTGGCCCACAATAAGACTTCATTCTTTCCTCTGTATTAGTCACAAAGTTTAAATATGTGTCATCGTTTATGTCATTTCCCAGACATTTTTTAATTTTGTCTGCAGCACAACAAAATGTCTGTCCTACTGTCCTACTCTCTTTAAAACACAAGTAAAAGATTAACTTGTTCTTATTGTCATTTTAGCTCGTGCCATAAACATTGAACATGCAAACACACCGTCTCTCTTTATATTCCAGCGTTTATATTCATTCTGCTCATGAATTACTGTCGCTGACTGCATTCACGTGTCCGTGTCTTTTTTAGGTGGTCAGGCCATTAAGCTGATCATGGAGTATCTTCCACTGGGCAGTTTGAAGGAATATCTGCCCAGAAACAAAAGCAAGACCAGCCTCAGCACCCTGCTCAGCTACTCAATCCAGATCTGCAAGGTAACGCAGTTTGTCTTCAGGAGCTGTTTCCTCAGACCTGCTGGCATTTCTGCTTCTCATAATGACATTTGAACAGGAAAACAGTGCGACACAAACTGCCAGCCTTTAACATTTAACACCTGACTACCGTATAGTTACTGTAAATATTAGGTTATCCTCCAGCTGTTTGAAATGTTCTAACACTTCCTGTGTCGATATTGGTGGTGAGCTGCAAAACAGTAGTCGTGTGACTGTCCCATGATTTGATAAAGATATGAACACATCAACCAACATGTCTGGGCTGGAAACACAGTCAGTTTTAATCCCTCTGAATTCATGGATTGTTTCCTTTTTTTTTTCCTTCAGGGAATGGAATATTTGGGATCTCAAAATTACATCCACAGAGACCTGGCTGCCCGAAACGTGCTGGTGGAGAACGAGAGCACGGTGAAGATCGGAGACTTTGGCCTCACTAAGAGCATCAAGGAGAATGAAGGATATTACACCGTCAAGGACGACAATGACAGCCCTGTTTTCTGGTGAGTCAACAGGAATTTTCAGTTGTAACTTCCTCCTAAATTTTCTTTGAAGCAGCTGGAAGTTTGTATTTTAATCTAAAGCATTTAGCAACTAAAGATATTTGATATTTCCATGAGGAGCCACAGAAAGACCAAATAAGAAGCTTTAAGTAAGTGAATATTGGGTTTATGTTTGATGGACGGCTAAAAACATTTAGATTTAAGGAAGGTTGGGTCACATAAATATAAAAACTTGGTGTTAAAATGAACCAGAGTTCACGTGTTTCCACTTTGTGTTGTTGTTTTCCAGGTATGCTCCAGAGTGTCTGACTCTCTGTAAGTTCTACCGCGCCTCAGACGTCTGGTCGTTCGGTGTGACGATGTACGAACTCATCACCTACTGCGACTCCTCAAAGACCCCGATGATGGTCAGTAGAAGCTCTCACTCCGACTCTGACCTTTAATAAATACTTGTGGTTTTTATGGGAAGTGTCAGTGTTTATTTTATCATAATGATCTTTACATCAGACTTTTAACTGACACTGATGTGTCTGATATGTGACATGCCCTTTGTTAGTGAAACCCAGTTAGTGATAAAAGCAGCCACACGTCATGTGACTAGCTGACAGAGATTACGTAATGTGTTTTTTTATATTTTTTAACCGGTCCTGTCTTCACCCGTACAGCTCTTCCTCCGTATGATTGGTCAAACTCAAGGTCAGATGACCGTCATCCGACTGGTGAAGGTCCTGCAAGAAGGGAAGAGGTTGCCCTGTCCTGACGACTGTCCTGAGTCGGTGAGGATCTGTCTGTCTTATGATACAAATACAGCAATTACACAGGCACGAACAACCAGGGTTTTTAAAGGTCTGTTCTTCAAAACTGTGTTTATTTACAAAGTGAAACCAGATCCAAACAAGGAGAGGAGAGCAGTCGCCACAGTTAGTGGAAATGTTTGGTCTCAGCAGCAGCAGAGTGAAAACAAGAGATTAGACACTTGTTACGTTGCACAGGAGTCAGTTGTTCACCAGGTTTCCTGCAGCGTTTCCCACCGGTTGAGGTTGGACTGTGGCTGCTCCATCAGCTGCACCATCTCACCATCTACTTTTTTCACTTATTTCTCTCACGACTGTCAGCTTTGATCTCAGAGGGAGGAAAAACAGTCAAATTTGAGAGTTTTTCTCAGGTAAACAAACCCAAGAACAGATGAGCAGGTGAAGCGTAGTGGCACAAAAGACGAGATCTCTTAATAAGGATGAAGGGACGTCAGAAAAACTCAGTGGAAACTGACTTCGTGTTAGTTGGTTTCAACTGTCATTCTGATGAAACAAATGGACGGTCATGTGATGGGTTATATCCACCATGTGGATTTTAAGTAGCTCTGTTGGACTTTGGCCTTGAAACCTCCCTGTTCCACATTAGTTTCTTCAAAGTTGAAAAGTTAGTTTTTTTAATCTTCAAGCTGATTTGACTGAACCCACCACAGATTTTTACTTTTTCTTTTACACCTGAAGTTTATTTGTGTGATTTTTTACATTTTGTACCTGCTGTGATGTAACGCCGTCCTTGTCCGACAGGTTTACAACCTGATGCACAGATGCTGGGAGCAGATGCCCGATAAGAGAATCACCTTCAAGCGTCTGATCGAGGAGCTGACCAACATGCAGCAACAGCTTCGCCCACACAACAACTTCTAAAAACCTGCGCCTGTTTCTGTTTGAGGTTCTGGGAGCGACAGTGACTTTGCATGCAGACTTAGGAACAGATGTAAACTGGCAAAAAAAGAAGAATGACCCCAGATCAGGATCTTCATTTACCGAGAGACAGTCCTGAAGGGTCAGAGCTTCACGCAAAGACATGCTTCTTCTCATGTAACCCTTACACATCTCGATATAGAGACTATCAACTAATCACCCATCATTGTAGCCCACCATATTTTTTAATGTTCTTATTCAATTGTCAGATATTTGTCCACTATTCTGATATTTCCTCAGTGTTTCTGCTAAGATGTTTTCAGTCGTACACTCGCTGGCCAGTCCACACACTTGGATGTTGCATTTTTTTTTTTTTCTCCCCCTCTTGCTTCATCCGGGTGTCGCCACAAACTTCCTGTATCAGTAGTTTCAGATTAAAGGCCATTTGCAGAGTCATGTAAAAGCAACTTAACGATATCACAGGAAACCCGGCCTGGCCACCGCTTTAACACGTACGTAGCGGAAACACTGCCTTATTTCAGTTACTGTCCGAGTGTTGTGGATGAAATACGTCAATCCTGTAAAACCTTGTAGCCTTAGCCCGTGCTAAATGTGACCTTATACATTCTTAAAGGACTTCCAAGTATATATGTAACACATTTACCTGTCTGCATCGTGAGAAGTGTCAAACTTGTGGACTCATCCCTCGCGTATTGTAATATGCTCCAACAGCCTTATAATTGTGTGGACTACAGACGCTGATGTCACTCTCACTGACGGAGGGTGGAAGGACGGAGCGGAGTGAAGGAAGGAAGGACGAGTTTTTAACGCTCACTTCTACACAAACGGTTTGACAGAGGACGAGTGGATCACTTGATAGCGAACTGAGGCGTTTGACTGGACACAGATGTGCTTCTCAGCGTTTTGTGCCACTGCTGTTTGATTTACGGACTCTTCTGTTTGGGAGAAAAAGAAAAAAAAAAATCATGTGATTTGTATTTTTTAATTTTTTTTTAATTTTGAGCCATGCCATGATCAGTGATAAACTTTTACAGATTTTCTGTTCAGGATGTGCAGATGCAGCCACTGATATTATATTAGAGCCAGATATCAGTGAGCAGTGTCTCTTCACCACATTGTTGTCATCAGTTAAACCAACTAACTGAAGTTTAATCAAAAACTATACATCTATTTGTTAAGTGTATTTTCATCTGTTTGTCACTTTTCTGCTTTTCTTTCTTGAGTTGTTGGTTTTTGAAGCGTCGGTTTGACAAATTAAGCAAATTGAAGACACTGTCTTTGAGTTTTATGACAATTTAATTGACAATTTTGAGTAACAGATTCTTTATTTTAAGTTTACATTGTTTAAAGGAGTAATGACGTGGACCTTTACTGATGGCAACAACTTTCTTTATTAAGAAACGGTTTGCATTTTTACTAGAACAGAAAATCTAGTTTTTCTTTCATGAGTTATGATCTAATGGTTTCTTCCTCTTTAAAACAACAGAGACGGATCAGATTTAACAGAAAGTGAAACATTACATCTGCTTGTGCTGCTTGAAGTCCAATGTCCAGATTGAAGGGGTCGAATGAGTTTGGATCTATATTTTTAATCTCTCTCTTATCATGTTGGGGAAAAAAAAGGTTTACATCTGAATGATCACCTTTAAATCATGAAATATTCAGCACTTACAGAGATTGGTTGATTGATACCAGTGAGAGACACTTGGGGGCAGTATCTCACTTATCCTCTCCTCAACCATCGTGTACTTTTAATCTTTTTTTGTTTTGTTTGTTAAAACATGCAAGGACCACAGATGCAGAGTAAAATGACAGTACATTAAACATATGCCTACACATATTTTACAGTACCTAATGTTGCTAGAACTGTTAAAGGATCGGCTGCCACTGCCGATCATTGGTTTTTGTTGTCCCAGCACTTCAGTAATGTGGAGGAGTCGAATGGTTTGATAAGAATGACCTGTCGTTTATGTTTCTGAAAAAATATATTTGGTTTTCTTGACATGTTGTTTCTTGTTTTTATGTTAGCTTTTGATTTGTAAGATTTTTGTTTTGTTTTGTTTTCCAATTTTTCCAATATTGCAGAAAATTTATTAAAAGTATTTTATCTATCTATAAATATATATATGTTATAAGGTTTGAGCAGAGGGTTTTTTCTGTTTTTCCCAACTCATAAACATGTAGCAGTGAATTCTCACTTGGCCGCTTCATATCACCACTTCAGACATTTGGGTCCATTCGGTTTAAATGCATCTCCACGGCTTTTTAACTGTGAATGATTAGCAGGACGTTGAGGAATAAAAATAAATAAAAATACATAAATAAATAAATTTAAAAAAAAATTAAAAAGAAAGGACTGTTGAGGAGACAAAGTTGCGCATCAGTCCACATTTTATTTAGGAATGTAAAAGACAATTCCTTCTGCTCAAAATAAGAGAAAAGAAATATATATATATATATATTTTTCAAAATATAAGACAAAAAGTATGAATTATGGAAAAAAATCCATAAACACACAATGAAAAAATAAATAAAATAATGTTTGTCGTGTCCTGTCTGTCAATCCAAATGCAATATCATCATCATCATCATTATTAATATTATTATTATTATTATTAATATTGTCATCTACTGAAAACAATGTGTTGTATATATTACAGTTTGTAAGTAGGCATGCTAAAATCTCTCTAGAAATACCTTATTCACAGTAAAACAATATCAATGTCAGTGTGATATAAAATTTAGCAAAAATCTACAGTATATTTCAGGTCAGAAAAAAATCCACGTACTTCAAAAGCAAAAAACTGTTTTACAAAACGAGAAGCACAGCAAAGTCTAGATCTATCTACAGCCATTAAAGTGAAAATACTTCAGTATTGCAAAGCTTTGTGATCAATACACACACCCACACACACACACGCACTATGTGCGATTCGTCATTCACTATTGCAGAGTCCAGTCTCACCACTGACCGTGTATAATGACTTGTATTCATACTGGTACAATGGCAGCACACTGAAGCTGAGAGGAGGCTCCGTTTACACAAGAACAGGAAAAAAATCTGAAAAAAGTGATTCACCTCAACTAAAACCACACAAGACGAGTAAGATTTTCTGTTCTGATATAAAATGAAAACCGTAAAAATTAAAACCAAATCACGTTTTTGTATCAGCGTCGATGTTCTTTTGAGAAAAATGCTGCTTTTACACAACAACAGGATTTATTGTGAACTGTCTGAGGTGCAAACTGCAGCTGGTCACTGACGGGTGAAGTGAACATCACCACCGACTTTATGTAAGATTCAACACCACCCTTCAGCTTGTTTGAGTATATATATGTATGAATATATATATATACATGCAGGCTTTGCTTGTGCTATGTTATTTTCAGGGAACCAGAGGCCCCTTTACTTTTGTGTACAATCATGAGGACGTCGTGTCTCGGTGGCACAAAGAGGCACAGAAAGGAAAAGTTTCGACCCTGTGTCATCATGTGACCACGTGAAAGACAATCTGGTGTCGAACAAAAGGGCCTGACATTGACAAACCACAGACAGGAAAACCATCTCTTCCCCCAGTTCTACTTTATAATATTGTACTGAAACTGAAGAAGGCAGTTTTATTATTATATTATATTGCAACATCAGTTCAACTCAGTTTTTTTTTTTTTTTTTTTAAAAAAAGGGAAGTCAAGGCTTTCCAAAATGTTTAATGGCACAAAATTGGAGCTCTAAGATTACTTATTTTAGGATGAGAAAGTGAATTAAAATCAGATGTAGAAAGGTGCTCCAAGAAAAGCAGATCATCTGAGATTTAACACACAAACGCTAAATGGAAAATGACAAGAAAAAAGAAGCCACTTGACGATAAACACATTTTTTCTGAGTGTTTTTTTTTTTTTCTTTTGTGCCAAACGGACGTCACAGCGACACAGACGGTGAATCAGCTCATACCGACGATGTAACTGAAGAGAAAAACGTTACGGCCGCAACATCAACTCGTGTCAAAGACATGGAATTAACAGGATATATAATGAATTCAGTTTCAAGTACCTTTCATCTAACACAAAGGCACATTCACAAGAAATAAGTGGAAAATTGTTGATATTATATATTTTACTTAGTGGCAGTAAATCCCTTTCATTCTGTTAACAGGTATGTTATTACGACCTGAATCATCCTCTGCCACAGAGCTACTGTTGTAGAAAAAAAGTTTCCTCCTCAACTGAACATGAACATTTTTAATTCGTTTGAAATTAATCCCATAAAACAATATTCTGCTGCTGTAAACACTCAACTGAGCAGCAAACGTAGATTCATCCTCAGGTGAAAATAGTCCCAGAAAACTGCGCTTCCTCTCTCTTAAAATTAAAGTGCCAAGAAGATTATTTAGTTTCTTCATAATCTTAAACTGTTTCTAAAGTGGATTTCTTGTCAATCACATCATACGACAGATGTGTCTTATTAATGTGTCTGATGCAGATTTAGTTGGATTCTTCTGCACACGTCATGACTGTCTACAGTTCAGACATCACTTCATCAGCGGCGAGGAATAGTGTTTGTCAGGTGTCCTGCAGTAAAAAAAAAAAAAAAAAAAAAAAAGAGGTATGATAAACAAGAGGCAGGATGACAATAAACACAAAACATGAGCTTCATAAGGGATTCATGCAGCAGTGGATCCGACCAGGATAGAGCCGTGTGAGTGTAGAGGTGGACAAACGGTGTGTGAGAGTCCATCTAATCCCAACAACCAGAGATGTTTGCAGCGAGTGTGACAGCTCTACACATACGTGCAACATGCGGGAGTCTGGCAGACGGAAGCAACACTCTTCACCGGGCGAAGACAAAGAAAAAAAAATCATAATAATAAAGAAACATGCGAGCAGGCTGAGTAGCTGAAGGCAGCTGGAGTTGTTTTTTTTCTATTCCACTCTTTCAGTCTGTCTCTCCTCACCACCATTACCTGACAGCAGCAGCACATTTTTAGACACAAACACACACACACACACACACACACACAGCAGCAGGTGAAGTAAACATCACTTCAACTCTCATTATCCACAGTTCACTAATGCAAGTTCAGAACCAGTAAAACTATTGAGTGACAAACAGAAACTTTAATCGATCTGTGAGTGAATGGGGTCCGATCCTAAAGTGATTTTTATTTTTGTTATTTTTTGCTGACACATTTATGACTCATGAGTCTAAACTCTCACAGAGAAACTGTAAAAATGTTGTTGTTTTTTTTCCTCTTTTAAAGCATCTGATTCTGACAAATGTTTAATTAGATTTACTTGTGCACATGTGCATGTGCACATGAACAAAGCAGACGCTGAAGAAGAAAAGTGTTTCAATAGAGGAAAATACATTTCAACTGATGTCAGAAATAATGAAACTTCTTTGACTCTGCACAACAAAGAAAACATTTTCTCCAGGTTCAACCAGACATAAAGAACAGAGACTGATAAAATAAAAAAATTAAAATTTCAATTTTTTCATATTCAGTTTAGATAATTTACGTTCAGGTATCAATCACTGACAAAAGAAAATTCTCATCAGAGTGAGAGTTGTCGAGTTGTTGAACCGAGAACAATTTAATCTACAGTTTGTTTTACATACATTTCAAGCTGTGCATAAATATCTTTATAACATCTATGTTCTTTGACAATGAAACCAATAATGTATCAGTGTCTCACCAGGTTCAGACAGCCGTTTTCCATATGTGAATAAAAAATACAGGGTCTGACAGAGACACTTTAGTTCTTCTGCTCTCGGTCCATTACTTCACTAAACTGAGAACAGGAAGCTTCGCTGTCTATTCACAACTCAAAATATCTGACATCCTCAACCCTACATGTATAAATGTGTCTATTTGTGATCTTTATTCTGGTTTTTATACCTGTAGGTAGACACACACACACACACACACACACGGCTCAGTCTCTGAAGCTCTCAGACAGTCAGACAGGAAACAGACAGCAGACAGTGTTTGCTGCACTCTGTGGACGAATGGAAGAACTGATGCAGCAAACACAGACAGAGGTCTCGTCTCTGGCCAGAGTGCGTGCGTACACACACAGACACACACAGACAGACAGACAGACACACACAGACACACAGACAGACAGACAGACAGACACACACACAGACACACAGACACACACACACACACACAGACATTTCTATCTTACTTTTCAGAGGTGGAGGAGAGAACTGGCTACTTTTTCATCCACTCACATTACGGAGCAAATCAAACATGGGCTCTGATCCAGGAACACGCTGCTGTTAAATGTGCCAAAGTGCCAGAGCTGATTCAGGTGAGATCAGGCTAATGGGTGTGTTGTGCCAGAGGAGAGAAAAATAAAAATCAATGTTAAATTATTACATTAGCTAGAGAGGGGAAAATACAAAATGGCTTCAACAAACAGCCACAGATGGAGACACAGACATAGATAGATGATGTCTGCTGGAAGTAAATGTGACTTCAAGCTCAGACTTCATGGGGCAGATGATGCTTTTTCTTTACCAGCAGAGCCTCTTTCTGTTAGTAAGTCTGCGTTACGGATGTCTGACCTTTGACCGAAAAGAGTTTGATCTGCTATTTTAGGAGACACTCAGCAAACAGACAGACGAGTGCTGAAGGTTGAAAAGAAAACAGGATGAAAGGTTCAAGCTTTATATCAAATGGATACGTTTTAGTTCTATGGCTTCAACGTAAGCAGAGCATGAGCTTCACAGTGCAGCAGTTTGAAGTTATTGAAGGAAAAATTGAGATTTTTTTTTTAAAATTAGAAACCTAATTTCTCCGATAAAAATCGGCAAAATAAAAGCATTTTAAAATATACAACAGCCACCAAAAGTCACAGTCACACAGACGTCAGAAGTGACACAAGCCACAACACTGCAGAGACACGTTAGTGAACAGAAACGCATGCGAAATATTAAAGTAGACAACAATCTGAAGGGAAATGGGGCAGATGCATTTTTAAATGTGTTCAAATGAAATATAGGAAACACACGATGGATAAACTAATGTTCTAGGATCAGTGGGGACAGCTGGACGTTGAATTTCTCACACTTTAGGAAAATATCAGCTTCCAGTGAAGCAGAGGATCCTTTAAAGGCAAAAACATGACAATTAATTTTTATTTTGCTAAAGGATCAGCAGCTTCTGGAGATGTGAAAATATTTCGCTTTTCTTCTTTTACTCCTCATATTATCGTCCATAAAATCTATGAAGGACATATTTTAAAATGTTTTATATAAAACATAATTAGCACAGGAAGTGACAATTTAAACAAAATCACCGGAAAAATGACTAAAAAAACATGTAATTGGACGAAATGAGTGTGGAAAAACAGGGAGGGGTGGAAAAAAAACAGGAAGTTGTGGATGGTACAAAGCATTCTGGGATATTATGTATTACTTTAAGTTTTATAAGATTTTACCAGCGCTTAATAATCGCACCTGCGGACGACCGCAACTACGTTATTACTGATACTCAACACTACATGTACTGTCCACCCTTTATCTGATCCTCTCCTGCTGTTGGTTTTCACAGTGTGTGATGGATCATCAGATGTTATGAAAAGAAAAAAAATAAGCTTTTACCAAACACAAGTATGAGCCTTCACCGTTACACAGGAGTATAGAGATATATATGTATATAAGTGTATATAAATGTATATAATGTGTGCGAATGTAAATTTTACATTCATCTTTCTACAGTTGTAGCTGCAGTTATTGCCACTTTGTTGGACAAAAGGTTGAACGTCCTAATATCCAAACTCTTATATTAAAATACTGAGTCCTCTCCTTAGAAATGATCATCCACAACCCGCCTGCACATGGAGGGTGTTTCTCTTCACATCACAGTCTGTGTATCAGCATTAATTCATAACGGCAGTAGTAAAAATCAGATCGGAATAATAGTTCAAAATAATCATACAAGTTGTTTTCTTTTGGCAAGGAGAAGATTAAGACCTTTGTTCTGATCCCTTATTAAAGCCGCTGGAAATAAAGTCGCCTTAAAAACTTTAAAAAAAAACAGAAACTCTACCCACACACACACACACACACACACACACACACACACACACAGACATGTTACTAAGAGCATCTGATCTGAGCAAAAATTGATTGATTTTGAAAATCCTCAAATGAGAGTAACTGTCCCAACACCAGACTACACGAGAAGCTTGATAATCACGGTATTTATAGTCGTTCCTGTACAAGAAAGAAAGAAGCAATTTCCCAACCAACATATATAAACAAGAAATGATGCAACACATTTATCTGCAAATGTCAAACTGTGATTGTGTCCATTTCCTTCGCCACTGAACCGTTCTGTCACTTCTGTAGTGTGAAAACACTAAAACACTCTGTTTGACATTAGTGTGTAGTCTGTACATGGGACATACGTGACAGTTTGTGGGACATGGCAGCTGGAGAGGAGAGGAGCCTGTGCCCTAATATTTGGCTTCAATGTTACAAACCAAACCAAATAAATACATTTAAGTCAATAAAATGACTTGAATAGCCTTGATTATATAGAAATATATAACAGTATAGGTTGAAAAAAAGTAAATGTTTTCCTTTCATTCATGTTCAACAACACGCTCCCAGAAGAGCTGGAAAATGTCCATTATATATATGATATTGTCTGTTACGCATGGCTTTATATATTCTGTATCACATACTGTATATACACAAGCCTTTTACACTCTGTTGAGTCTTTATAAGAAGGGTCCATTCACTGAGGGAAGCTTCTGTTAAAGTCAACACAACATGGAGCTTTGATTTGTTCAGGCCCTCCTGATTTTTTTTTTTTTTTTTTTGTTTAATTTTTTTTTTTCCTGATGTGCTCCCAACCTTGGGATTGAAATGGCTGACGCTTCCTACAGATACAGCATATCAACACACACACACACACACACACACACACACACACACTTACACACACTCTAATCCTCGGTGGAGAGATATAAAAAGAGGAACCTGGGCAATAAAACGAAAAGACACTGAAGCGGGAACAAACAGATGTCAGCTCGACTGACGAATCGAAGCGTGAGTGTGCAACACCACTTTGTCTTTTTTGTTTCAAAAAAAAAAAAAAAAAAAAGAGACACAGAGGAAAAAGACTCGACTGTAAAGACCAGTCGGTCTTAAGACGGTTTGAGCAGACAGACCGAGTCACCTGGCTAGAAATACAAAAGCAGCCGAAACGCACAGATACAATTTACTTTAGTTTACATTATATTGGAAAAAAAATGTACAAGATAATATTAGTATATACATATTAGTATATACTAATATATATATATATATATATATATATATATATATATATATATATAAATTTAGTATACACAATAGAGCTGACACACTGACCAAGAAATAACAGCTTAAGAATTAAGGCTTGAACAGGACAAAAGCAACACTATGTTTGTTTGTGTGTGTGTGTGTGTGTGTGTGTGTGTGTGTGTGTGTGTGTGTGTACATAAGTGCCAGGATCAAAGAGCACTATGGCTTGCTTTAACTTGAGCCATTTGCAACCCTAATTCTACAAAATTCAAAACCTACTGTAGGGATGCAAAATGGCAGCCACAGAAAGGCCACTAGAGGGAGCTGTGACGACAGCAGACACGGTTTGTGTCTCCCCCTCCATAAGCTTTAGGCTTTATGGTGGTTTGGTTCATACTAGAGCCTCTTCCTCTTAAAGTAGTCGGCGTACTGCCCCCCCAGGCCCTGGGAGTGCTGCCCGATGTAGGCACCATCTGATGATGTCACTTCCTGCACCGCCAACTGAGGATACTCTCTCTTATGGCCTCTTGTCTGGTTCTGAAGAGATAAACAGAGAAGGATGAGAAGGAAGTTAGTGGTGAAGAAAAGTTTAATGTTCTTGGACATAATCATACACTTATTCTAATACTTACCAAGAGTTGTCTCTACCTTCAGTACCTTCACAAACTATTCTTTTAAATGTCTTGAATGTTTGTATCTTGTTGTAGGTGATCAGGTTTGGTTCATTAACAATCCTGGTAATTCGTCTCTGTCTTTGTCTTTACTGTTTTCTCTATCTTTAAGGATATAATACATGGAATTAGATTTTCTGCTTTTAACATTTTAATACTGGAAACTGTCTTGTAGACTAGTCCATCAAATGTCTGAGCCCTCATGGAAACTTTTAATTTAACAATTAATTTTACAGCAAAAATGTTCTTAAGCTTCTTAAAGCTCCTCTGTGTCTCGTGTCGTCTCATGTGAGACTCTGGTCAGGAGGTCGCGTCACATAATTCATCATTAAATTTAAGTTGAAAAATTCTCCATCAAACCTTTTTCTGTTGTGAAGAATGTAACTAAAATGACTGAAATGATAAAGGACAAACTAAACCGTGTCTGTGTGTTTCCGTCTTAGCTTCTATAAGATGAGGCCACAGAGGCTCTTTACACAAACACATCGAAATCTTTCAAAAGCTCCCAAGTCTGGATCCTGGTCTCTGCTCACACTATCACACACTCTGAGTCACATTGTCCTATTTTTTTTTCTGTTTCTTCAATGTTTTGTTCAGCTTTGACCTGTGAGGTTACACTTAAAGCTCGACTGTCGCTGTGATGTCACGTCTCAAAGAAAAAAAGAAAAGAAACCTGCCACACTAATCATGCAAAAATTCCACCAACCACACCGAGCAAATCAGCGTCCCCACAGAGATAATATGCTAATCTCATCCATTTTCCTGTTTATCAACAGTAATGAATTAACAACTAGAAAAACCTTTTCATTCACAACCCACCCTCAGTGTCGCAGTTCCAGCAAAAACAAAAGGTGAAGTGAACACTCTCAAACAGCGTCACGCTGAACAAACACTTAATGGTTTGATCTAATATTTAATACATTACCTTGTTCACAGAAAATTTATTTGTATAAAGATTAGTCTGTTTTACATAAAACTATGCAGAGAAGGTTTATACTGAAACATTACTTTAAATGCCTCAAGGTGAACAATGATCCCACCCACAGATCCCTGCGGTCAACCAGCAGCAGTGCCCACGAATAACAACACAAGTTGCAGAGGAAATAGTGAAGCACTTCCATCATCCACACAATGAACCGCTTGGATTTAGTCATTTCCCTTCAGTTGAGTGTGTTCGCTCCAGATTGTCACTTTAAAATGTGAAAAAACTGAGAGTTTTTTTCCCTCACAGTGTCACTCACAGAAGTACTTAAAGTGTCACATCCTGCACTAAAGTGTGAATTTTACTCCACTCACATAGTAGTAGGTGTTCCAGTCGGTGGCAGCAGTGTGTGTGTGTGCGACGGTGCTCGGAGCAGCTGCCGCCGGGTGCGGCGCACCGAGGAAGCCGGGCATTAACGGCAGGGCGCTGTAGGTTGGGAGCACGGCGGCGGCTGGTAGGACGGCCGGCGGAGGAGCCGTGCCGTTACTGACGGCGTGCAGAGACACTCCGAGAGGCTTACACACGTCGACCTCCTGGAGGAAACACAAACACATGGTTAAAATCTTTACCCTAAAGCTTAAAGATATTTTTTACGCTATTTTGTTTCGCAGGCTCAAATAAAAAAATCAAGGGGGCACAGAACAAGATTTGTAAACATATGCCAACTTTAAGCTAAATACTTTAAATTACAGCAACATGATGGAGGCTGAACATTTCACCATACCATAAAGTGTTTCCTACATAATTTTGCATGATATATCTTTGTGCTTCAGTACTTCCCAAATTACCAATAACCAAAGCACAGATATGGTGATTATATGTCAAAAAGGTTACATCTTAAACTGAACATAAATTAAAGTTAAATATTTCATAAATCATTGTAACAAAAAATGACACACGAAGCACGTACAAAACTGTTTGTCTCTCACTCACACACACTCACTTACACTCACACATGGAGCAGAAGCTCAAGACCCTGCAGCATTTTCCTCTGTATGTATCTGGTGGGTTGTTATTGTTAAAGAATGGAAAGCAGCTCACAATTTAATAAAGTACCTTAAACACCTCCTTCAGTTTCAGTTTACTCTGTCATCTCAATTATTCTGACCTCTAGTGGCCATGCTGGGACATATCAATGGTTACAGATGTCACTCAAACATGATCAGGCACCTACATCCTGGAGAAAACAAGCCACACCTAAATACTACAGTGTGAAGACACCATACTTTCATTCCAGAGTTTAACGCCAGGAAAAAAAAATGGATGTCAGAAAAACAGCTAATTATTTCCTCCAAGATATCAACTTCTGCCTGGACAGTGAGCTCAGTGCACCAGAATTCAACTCTGACATGAAACGAGACCTGAGGCTGCATCTTCAGGCCAACGCACACACACTCACTGTCTCTCTCTCACACACACACACACACACACACACACACATCCAGACCCTCCAGCAGCAGCAGCAGCAGCTGATAAGCCTGGAGCTGAGTGGTCAGGGTGTGTGGAGATGGCTGCTATCAGCTGCTGGGTGCAGAGTGACGTGTTCCCTCTAACAGGGTATCAGTGTCTTAGAGAGAGGTCAACCTCTCTAAATAAACATGGAGACAAACAGCATGTAAATACCAGCGTGCTGCAGCTCAGATCACTTTCACTTCATGTGCTGGACGGGATGTCGTTTGACTCAAGTATTTAAGTTAAATTTAAAGAGTGTTGTTCAGCACAGAGCCTGTCAGGTATCAGGGATCAGATGTGCTGATGATATGTATAACATGACGATGGGTTAGTATCTAATTGGCTGCACTGGATGTTGTGTCACCATTGCATTTACTGACACACAACCTTTTACATTAACAGCATTTTAACATGTTAGTCTTAGGTCTGAATAAATGACCTTTCGGGAACATTTCCATGTCACGATCAACAGTTCTAATATGAAAATATATCGTTTCACAATGACTAAATCAGCAAAACATTAAACAGGCAGAGACAAAGTAAAATCAGTTTAGCAAATTTTGAAAAAACAAATCTTAAGTTATGAGAAAAAAATGACGCAACTCCAGCAACTTAAAATCCTATTATATCATATATGTATAAAACAGCAGAGTTCCCTGTCTATGTCACCATCATCATCTTCTCTCTGAAACACTGTGAGCGTCGTTTCTGTCTGTAAATCTCCTGTCTCGTCTGAATAACCTCTTAAAGAATGAATCCACGTCTGGACACGGCGACAGTGTTCTCTTCACTGGTCATCATCTTTTTGTTGTTTGGTGTCAGGTTGCGTCCGGTTTCATGTGGACACACTGTGCTACCCTTGACTTCTGGCAGCTAAACACAACAATGTGTGATCTTCGTATGCTTTTATTTCAGGAAACAAAGTCTTAATGTTTATCCCTGGCAGATGTTGAGCTCCATGTTGAGTTTTATATATCTGAGGATGTAGTTTCCATCTTTGAGAGAAGCAGTTTAAGTTTAGTGCTGTTTTAGGGTTTTAGGGTTAGGTACATTTTGTCAGTGTGTGTGTTTGTACCTTGGTGGCATAAGCCTGGTTGGCTGTTGCAGGTTGGGAATAGTACTGAGTGACCGCCTGCATGTATGAACTGTAATCTCCGTAGGACGACACAGGTGGAGCCTGAAACACAAGAGGTCTGTTAGACAAACTGAAAAGGTGATTATTTTGAGGTTTTATTTCCAGGTCTGTGTAAACGTTCAAGAATATCAAACAGTAATTTTAGCGTCTGCAAAATGTTGGCCACCCATCAAAAGCAGTATTTAACAACTCCTCCCTGCTCAGCAGAAATCACAGCTTGCTGTGTGTAACAGCTAAGACTCTATCTATTCTTGATTTATGATTCCCCCCCCCCCCACTACTCAGACACATCACTTGTAGTTCTCAGATATTTTGGACCGTCTTGTGCAAACAGTGTATTTAAAGTCTTCCCACACATTTTAGGGTGATGTTGTTCTAGAAGTTCATTTTGAGTTTCTCAGGTTGTTTCACAGTTGATTTGAAGAAGAAATTCACATTTGCATCAAGAATTTGTTAATATTTAATGTAAATGGTTCCTTCCTCTATCTGTGCAGCATTTCCTCACTACCACAGGACGACTGTAAACTAGTGTGTTAACTTAGTAACTGACAAAAACTTAAGTAGTGACTATTTTAATTATTGCAGATTAAGAATGATGTGAAAAAAAATTCTGATAGAGAAACATGTCAAATATTTGCTGCTGAAACACAATGTATTTGGATTTTGGACAGCAGGACAATATATGCAGACTTTTTAAAAACCATTTCCTGGCATTTTTAAGCATTAACTGATAAAATAATCAAGGAATAATGAATAATGCAAAAAATGTTTCTGCCAGTAAACACAGAGCTGTGGAGATAAGTGTGTTGATGGGAAAATAACAAACAAAAGTAAAGTTATAAGTAAAGTGTTTGGTTCCACAGAGTAAAAGTAAAACATATTTAAACCATAATCCTGCGTGATAAGATGTGTTACCTGAGTGTGCTCCTTGCCGTAGTCTGCGGCCGTGCTGTCCTGAGGGACGGCAGCGCTGTACGTGTGAGCCTGTGCTGCTTGATACTGCTGGTACCACTGCTGCATGGCCTCCTGTCACACACAAACATCAGGTGAAAACACTGAGACACAGTGAGACATGCGAATGTTTGCCCGGTAATTTTCACATCTTTGCTGATTTTTTTTTCGTCTCTCGTTTCATCTTTCACCTTCTCATTCATTAACTATTGTTCATGAAGACAGCTCTCCCATGTTCCTCTCCTTTGTCTCGTCTCATCTTTCAAGACAAATTAAACCGGCTGTTTTATTGGTTATCTAATCATGACTCATTTGTTTGGATGAACAGATTGTAATTAACATTTAAAATTGGGTATGCATTGCGCTGAAAATATCAGATATGTCACTTGCTGGTGGAAGGAGGAATAACGACAAGGAGAGCAGAAGTGGAGAGGAACAGAGTGACAGATAGAAAGGAAGAAAGACAAACACCCAGTAGGGAGGCTTCATGACTTGTTCGTAGTGTTAAGAATGAGGAAGGGAACAGGGACAGATGGAGACACAAAGCGCTCTCTGCCAAATCCTCTCTCATTCTGTCTGTCCAAATATGCAACCCATTCTCATCTCTCCCACCTCCCTGCCTCCTCTAGTTACAGCTCACTGTGTCACTGCTGCACTCATCCATCCACTCATTATGTATCCATCCATCGATCACTTACTCACACACCATCCATCTTATACATTTTAGGCCAGATAACAATTAATACAAGCGGGAACAGGCGGATCCACATCCATCCATCCATCACCACATGTCATTATTTGCATCTCAGCGTTGTGTGTCCGTGTTGTGTTGCAGTACCTGTGTGTAGGCCTGGTTGTACTGGCTGTAGTCGGTGGAGGTATCGGTGCTGTATGGAGCAGTTGTTGTAGCCGTGGCACTGTGGGAGAAGGAGCCGGAGCCCTGGGAGACCACAGGAGCCACAGAGCTGCTGTACACACCAGCGCCAGGCTGTCCTCCCTGGGCTTTACTCCCCACTGACCCTGAGGAGCCGTGGAGGAGACACAGCGGGTCAGAAAATAATCAACTTGGCTCTGAACACTTTCTGGCTTGTCCCTTTATGGAGGACAGCAGCAGTAGTCAAATTATAAAAAAAGAACAACAGTTAACCAAGAGAGAAATATAAATGTCCTTCTCCAAACTTTCTCTGTGTGTTTGGTGCATTATGTACCAACAAAATCAGCCAAAAGATTACTAAGTGTGCTATTTCTGGGAGAGCTGCAGAGCTGTGAAGAAGTGATAACATCACATACAAGTGCTAACACGATACAATGATCTAACACGCTTAAATATTCTTATTCACTTTCCTGTGTGTTAGTTGTGGGGACTGATACCACACTTATGGTTGCATGCTACTCCAATATGTATCATTAAAATACATCAAACAGCTGGTTAGCTTAGCTTAGCACAAGGACTGGAAACATCTAGTGTTGCTCTGCTGAAAAAACAAAAACCAGCAACTCCAAAGATGGTTAACACATTATATCTGGTCTGTTAAATCTAAAAAGAGAAGTTGTTTAACAAATGTTTTGAATTTCATCATTTCAGTAACTTCCTGTTGTCACAGTCACACTGAAAAAAAGTTTTATCCAACATGCTGAACTTAAGGAAGGAAGTTTCTATGCACAATGTGATACATTTCTGACATTTCAAAATGATTTGCACTTTTACCACATGCACAGACGTACTGGAAGAATGTGTGTGGTTGTGTGTGTTTACCTTGAAGAACCACCCCTGGCATGACGCTGGCCAGGTTCAGGTAAGGATTTGAGGGCAGTCTGACCTCTTTGGGAGGATCACCCAGCAGAGAGCTCTGACCGCTGCTTACCTGAAGAGACAGACGGAGATTTAGAAGCTAATATTTACAGTCTCATTGGCAGGAACTGAAAGTCAAAGGAAAAACTGAACTGGAAAAACAATCCTGCGGCCTGTACCGTCTGCCATGTCGCTCATCAACACCAATACTGGCTTCAACATCACGTTTTAAAGTTGTAAAAAAAAATTTATGAGCTGACGAGGTCACGGAAACCTGGGAGGATTGTTCTCCCAGTTAATTACACTTTTGCCGCATTGGAGACTTCAGAGAACACTGCACTGGGGCCAGAATCAGTTCCCTGAAGGATTTTAGAGCTGTGATTATCTCTGTGTTCTGAGTTATTATGGATGATGATGTGAGGATACCAGAGCTTTATTTAAACCAGACCTAGTGGACAAAAGCATTCATACAGGTGAACAGACAAACAGACCTCAGGTCAGCCTCATACTGTGTTTGTAAATGGGAGTGACACAGAGGAGCATTATGAAAGTTTCCCTGAAGGGAAAAAATTCCATAGAGGGGCAGACGCTGTTTTATTCATACACTCAACCTGATGTGTGTGTGTTTGTGTTTTGAATGAAACTGAGACCCCACAGGGCTAAATTAGGAAATAAAACACCTGTACCACAAGAGAAAGACAAACAGTAGAGAGACTGGATGATGTAAGACTGCTCCTAACAAGTTGTTCAGTTCAAACCAAGTTCAGTTCAGTTCAATTAATAAATCTGTTGCTTTTCTGTCAATTTATTGATTAAACTGTATAGTAGTAACCAAATGTCTTTAGACATTTTGTCTAAGGACCCACTGTTTTAAAAATTACTAGTGGGAAAAGGTTCTGTTCAACCAAGAGAGAAATTCAAATTATATTCAACTTATTGTGTTTTCAAACAGAGGAAAACAGAATAAAACAACTGACTCATAATCATATATCATTGCGTTTCATTAATTTTTTGCCAAGCTGAGAGATACACAGCTTATCTACCTCAGTAGTGATATGTATTTGGAGTGTGTGCGTTTGCAGTTCTCACCACATTAGCCAGGTGGCAGCCATCTGTGCTGTTGTGTTGGGATGTTGATGTATAAATTCCTCCTGGGGGTTTAGGTGGAGGTGGGCCCAGACCTGAGTTACTTATACCCAAGGAATAGCTCTGTCCCTGCAGCTGGGAGCTTCCCATCGTCCCGGGAGGAGCAGGCTGCCTGTCACAGGAGGTGGAAGAAGAGCAGGAAGAGGAGGAAGAAGTGGAGGAAGCAGAAGGGTTCGTGACCACTGAATGGCTGCTGTTTTGTTCTCCAGCTCCGGCTCGACCCTGGAGGTACGGCATCACGCCTGCTGCTGATACCATCACTGTGGCATTGTGGGTAGACACAGGCACAGACTCCTGGCCCAACTCTGTAAAGGGACAAGAAAGGAAAGAAGAAAAAGAAATGAGGAGGAAGACGTGAGAAGGGAACGAGGAAGCACAAGGGAGGGAAAATAGATGAGATGAAACGAGAATAGAATGAAAAAGGCAAAGGAAGAAATGCAAAGCAAAGGGCGTAACATGAAAGAAGGAGAAACAAAATATAGGAAAGATATTAACTGCAGAATAGAGAATCAAAATGAGAGGAAATTAAATGATGGGAAATGAAAGCGAAGAGCTGAGGGATTCCAGGTCCACACATCAAATGGCTTTTAGAGATGACCATCAGTGTGTCTGTCTCTTCTGGACAGAGACGAATCACTCACACAGCTGCAAACTGAGCCCGACTGTCTCTGTAGAGCCAGTTGTAATATTTGAGAATGGGTTTTACTGCTCATTCATCATCACTTATCGTGTTTATTTACAGCCCTGCAGTATGCTCCGTACTATGGATATTTCATCCACCCTAGGGTTTAATAAACACATATGTACACACATCTATGTAGACAAGCACACAACAACAAAACATAGAGACGTAAAAGCACAAACACATAATTTAAAGATGCAAATAGACACAAACGGCGGAGTCACAGTCACACATACACACAATCACACTTATTATAAATCCAATATTGCTGTGAAAAATGGCCTCCACAGCACAATAAAACAATCAGCTCTAATAAGCCTCAAGCTAACAATTCTAGCAAACACATGCTCTGATAAAAGCTTCACATTGCAGACAAACACAAAAATGCAAACTCATACACACAATCCAAGTGTGTCATATACACACACACACATACAGATTCAACTACGTGTGTTTGTGCACACACAGTCTGTGATATATCATTTCCATTTAAAGCAACACAGGATTTCTCAGCTGGAGATTTGAATTGTAAATGCACTGCGGTTTCCTGAGGATGTGTTGTAAAGTAATGTGCAATTGTAGAGGGATAACCCCCCCAGCACCCCGTGTTGACCCTCTTCCTCCTTTGTCTTTTTCATTTTTGTTCTCTGTATTCTACAGTGACAAGAAAACAGTTTCAGTAAGTAGACTGAGTCATTTTTCTGAGAGTGAAAATACACTGAGAAACAGATCTTATCTTAGGTTCAGGGGAAACTTTTTTTTATGCTGAAAAATGTGTGGATCTGTGTTGGATATGAAATTACACACCTATGCAGCTTATCTCTACATGAATGTGATACTGGCTTTGACTTGAGGCACATTCAACAAGGAGGCAGTTAAGATTAACAATCAGTTTAAATGTGTTGAATAAAACTTCTGGATGAGGTGGTGAATTGCTTTTATTCCCTTCGGTAATAATAATAAAAAAAAATGTAGTGGCAGAGTCTCTTATGTGTTGTATCCATGTTTGGTCAAATCACTGACTGATCTCCTCATTTTTGGAGGGAGACTTTGTTCACTTAGTCTTCAAACTCTACCACTTAAATAATTTTACATAAATAAAACATTTCCACAGTAACAGATGAAACAAAACAGCCTCCACTGACCTTTACTCTAAATGCCACTTAGTTCAATGTAACTTGGAATCGTGATACTGTTTAACAGTATAGTGATGTATTGTTTTACAAATGTTATTTTAATGGTGGAAATCATTTTGTTGAAAGATTCAGAGACACAGTAACGACGGGTGGAGCCAACCATCAGACACTGAACATGCAGTTCTAGCAGCTAAAGATTAGTCGCATGACTGGTTCAACACAATTCAGTACAGTCATCAGTTAGTGATTGTATAACCACGGTGACATTCAGTGTTCATGTTGTCTTCAGCTCAGCGCAAAACTGAACCAATGAAAAACTGTTTTTAAAACTGCAGGCTCAGCAGAAACATATTTGAATTGATTTACTTTATAAACTGATCGGATACAACATTAAACCACCTGCCTAAAGTTGTGTAAGTTGCCTGTGATCACACTAAAACAGCTGTGACCCATCAGGGCACTGACAAGAGGCCTGTGAGGCTGTGATGTGATGTGATGTGATGTGATGTCTGGCACTGGGCCACCGACCGATCCTCTGGATCCTGTGAGTTAAATAAATCTGGCTGATGCTCAACTGGGATCTGGAAGCTTAATCAACACCTTGGACTCTTTGTCATGTTCCTTAAAGTAAAAATCCAGAAATACAGACATTCTAGGGTTCTTTTAAGATGATAAGGAGTTCATACTTCTATAGAGTTGCGTCGAGACAAATCACTATTTTTTAAACCACTGTCAGACTCAAAATAACATTTAACTTGTGTGGTAGTGAGGAGAGGGTTTCTACAGACAAACCAAAGTGTTGTTAACTTTGCAAATGTACAAACAGACTCTATAGAACAGCCATGTCCAAACTATTCCATAAAGGGCCACATGGCTGCAGGTTTTTGTTCCAACCAGCCAAGATCACACAGTTTGACCAATCAACTGTGTGAAGACTGAGACCAATTAATTAAATGAGTCAAGTCTGGTGCTGCTGCTTGGTTGGAATAAAAACCTGCAGCCACATGGCCTTTTGTGGAATAGTTTGGACACCACCTGCTATAGAAGATTGTCTATGAAGTCAGTACATTACATGAAATCATTTTCTTGTTGACGCTATCTTGAGGTAAAGTCTGTAAAAGCTGATTGTCAAATGAGATACTGCCAAACTAAACATTCTCAGTGGACGGTAGTGTGGATTCTTAGCAGTTTGTGGCAATATAAGCAAGTATTGGAGTCGAAATTCACAGGGAGCTGCATACAACAGCATAGCCTAACTCTGAATGTGGCAATTGACTTATACTGACTTTCAAGATGGCGCCGACAGGAAAACAACTTCAGGTAATGCAAAGTTGCAACGTTAATGACACTTTGGTTCGTCTGTAGGGACCCTCTCCTCACTACCACAGAAGTCAGATGTTATTTTGAGTCTGACAGTGGTTTAAAAAAGTTGTGTCAAATCAACTCTGTGTCATTAACGCTGTCGTTATAGCTCTTTAGGTTGAAAACGCAAAACCTGACGATCTGATTGACGTTTGCTACCAACACAAAGTATGAACTCTCTCTTATCATCTGTAAACAGACCTAGAATAGCTCTAACACCGGATTTTTCCTTTAAGCCATTTCTTAGCAGTGTTCAGGTATCAAGACACAGTGACCTGCTTCCAGTCTTCTATGAAGAGCTCTGCTGCCAAAAGCTTACAGTTAGTAAGTTAGTTTAGTTACATACATACACTTATCATCGCTGGATGGGAGGGAAACTGTGATAAATGCAGCTCAGCTCAGACCGACTGTGTGAGTATAGGATCACCTGTGTGAAGCCATTACACCAAATCATCTAACAAGGGCACAGTGCTCATATTCTGCCTTATTCTTACCTGTAGGAGAGTCTCCCAGGAGGCCTTTCCCCAGAGGCACGAGGCCTGGAGGCCGCAGAGACAAAGCTTTCTGCATCAGCAGCCTGGACGGGTCCCCGAGCAGACTGGAGACCTGAGGAGGTGAAAAGAAGAGAGGAGGGTGAAGAGCTTGAAGGACAGAAAGAAGAAAAGAAAGACAGGAAAGTTGGAGAAAGGAGTGCAGGAGAAATCTCATAAGGCAGAGGAAGAGAGTTTAAGGCTGGATGGAAGAGACGGAGTGGAAACAAAACAGAAACCAAACTAGAAATACAGAAAAATCATCTCATGAATTCTCATGCAAAACACAGCTCTTCTTTACACAACAGATGTGAAAAAGAATATACACAACACTGTACATTGAATATATATTATGTATCATTATTGTTAAGTATAAAAAGCTCTTATGTCAAAGGTGAGAGATGTTTAATGCTGAGAGAGTATGAATAAAGATTCAGCATCTGGTCTCAAACAACATTAAATCCTCTAAACATCAGTCGCTGTGACTCAGATGTAACTTCACTGATTTATTAGAGATATTTTAAAAGAAAATATGCAAATGAAAATGTGCAGAGAATTTATCCAACACCTCAAGGTTTTTTTTTCTTCTTTTGAACAGAAACAAAGTAGTGAGCTTAGATGATTTTGGGAGTAGTTTAGTGCTGAAGATGAAAATGTAAGTGCACATATGCTTATGCCCATAAATGTTTTACCCTTATTATTAACCTATGCAAATTATCACTCTCTCTCACACACGCACACAAACAGGTGTCTTACACTACTGATGCGTTTGTCTTTGATGTGAAGAAGCTGCTGCTGTGCGAGCTGCATATGCAAGAGGTTCTGGAGCACCAGTCCATTACCGAGCATAGCACTCTGCAAATAAAAGAGAAATATATATTACTACATCACTGTATCAAACCTGTCAACATACACACACAGATGCTGATGTGGTTGTTACCTGATGTGCTTTTCCCAATGTGAGCAGAGCCGTGGTGAGAGGAGGCCTGAGGAACGGCAGACCGGCGTGACGTCCATACTTCCCTAAAATACACAAATAAAACCAATCAATCTGTGCCTCTATTTGTAATTTTCTCTTTTAAAATTCTGCCTCCACTGACATATTAATCAATCATCATCTCAACAAGCGTACACAGGTGGAATTATTACTTTGACAACCGATCCATCAGTCACTTATTTTCATGAAATCACGCGGCCGTCTGTTTTACAATTACACGTGGAAAAAAAAGCAATGTGAGGTGATATTATGTCCGTGCACGCAGAAAATTGTCTTTTCAAAGTTTGAATTTCTTTTTGAAGTTCAACTGAACTGAAAGAAAGAAAAAAAAAATCAATGAAGAAAACAAAAGCAGAGAAAAATCCAAATTCAAACTTCTTCAAACAGTCATTTTTTTTTTTAGTTTTTATAGTTAAAGTTATAGTTGTTGTACAATCACTGCGTGCTGCTGTTCTGATGACGCACATATGACACATTCACCAAACCCTGAACCATGACATCATTCACCGCTTTTATAAACATGGCAGCCATGTTATAACCATCATCAATTTCACTTGCTTGATCTGTTGCTACAGACGGATTTCATCAGATTTCATCAGATTTCATCAGGTCTAAAACTTCACAAATCACAAAAAAATAAATAAATAAATAAATAAAATAATGGATTAAAAAAAAATGTTCATTATCACTAGAAGTCTATCTGCCCTTAGCTCCAGGGATCTGGTCAGAGCCAGAAGCAGGAGGTTCTGCTGCAGAAATAAAAGCAGATTTTAAGATGAAGCAGCTGAGATTGTTGCTGCGTGTTCACGGCTGTTTAATGGATATTGCCAATGTTTGTCAGACTCTGTGATTTGATGTGTGTTTGTAATCTGAGCGTGCGACTTGGAGACAGCTGATAGAGCAGCAGACTCTCGGCTCTGGGTGGAAAATGGATGGTGTTGTTATAATTTATCAGAGAGAAAAATTAAACAGACGTGCAGAGTCTCTTTTCATGAGTGTGGCTGATCAATAACTCTGATTAAATCCTGTATTAACACAGTTTGTCAGGGGCAAAGTTTTGCCTGTTTACACTTGTCAGTTCTAAAAGGAGTTTCATGTAACATTTTCTGGCAGATTTCCAGTGTCTGATATATTTTGAGGAACAACAGAATTACAATCTAATGTTACTAACACAAGAACAACTCAACGTGCTCTTAATTTAGGTTAAATTTATGGTTCAGAACAACCTGCTTTGCTCGCTGATATTCGTTTTATTCCTAAACCTACGGTTTCTGTGTGTTTGTATTATTTGGACTTGATGATGTTGATTCTTCACTGATGAAACCTCATTTCTTCCTGGCATGAAAAGAAAATCGAACAAATGTTATATTTAGTCAATACATTTTTAGTTTTACTACTGCTCTGAGCAAACTTCTGTTTTCAAGCTTCGGCCGGAGGTGTGTTTCTCTCACATCGTAGCTGTGACAAAGGCAAACTGCTCGGTGAGAAATCGATTCCTTCATGGCTCTAAACCAATAACTGTTTTTATTTATTTCAGAAAAAATCAAGTGTTGAATAAATAACACATAAGTTCCAAAGTTTCGTTAGCTACGACTATTCCAATTATTTTTGCGAATTTCTTTTTGAGGAAACAAGTGTGTAGTTTATCAAATTTTAGTGTTTGAGGAGGGTTTTCACAGATCTTCTCTGAATGTGTCACAAGGCGTCTCTAATTTTTAGGTGAGTGCCAAATTACCCATTGTGTGTGTGCATTGATTCTCTGAATCTCAAGGCCACCTCATAATAAATGTAAACGTCAATGCTAATGGTAACTTCCTCCAGAATAGGTAGAGAAAGTTTAACATTTAATCAAGGTCCTAATTTTAGACTTTAATTGTGCTTGCGCTTCTTTAAGAGAGCTCCCTCACCTCTCCCATCTTCCCCTCTTCCTGTTCTCATTTGTTCTGCTAACGTCACACGATTTCATTTTAATACCTGATTAGTCATTCATCAAATAATGAAGCCGTCGACAAAGTGATTACAGTATATAGGAGGGAACGACTCGTACAGTAATATCTCTCATTATCATGCACGGCCCTGAGGAGTAGAAATACTGTTCAAACGACTACGAGAGAATCACTAATGTTCTGCAACATGCAAGGCTGATATGAAATTCAGACGATATAGACAGGTTATATTTGAGATCGAAGTGACAACAAGAAAAATGAGAACAGGATATTTTAACACGTCAAAGATAAAAAGCTATAAGCTCTTGTTTCTAATTTAGATTTTTATGATAGCCTTTTGTCTTAAGTGAAAATTAACTTTTAGAGTAAAAAGTTAATCTTTTCACTTTTTGCTAACTCTACTGAACCTCTACTGAAAAGTTGTACTTATTTACTGTGATACTTTAAAGTCGGGCCCACATCATTTAAACTCATAATGGAGATAATAAGGGAAATGGGTTAAGTGTTAACACTTTTATGTACAGTTGTCACTACAGTGGACAGTTTGCAAACACTGTTTTCTTCTACATATGTGGAAATCGATGGTATACTTGCACATCGGACATCACATTGGACATTAGCTCATCACATCATAGACTGAAAACCACTGGCCATGTAATTATCTGCATACATGTATAAGCAAACAGCTTTTAAATAATAAATAATAAAATATGTCCAATACAGTGACCACTATGTATGAAAGGGTTAAGTGCAGTCATGTGAACTGTGCCTGCAGCCACAACACGATAAGCTGCAGAAAGATACGGAGAAACTGAAGACTGGAGGTCTTCACACACACGCACGCACACACACACACACACACACACACACACACACACATCCTTCTTCTGCTTTGTGAGATCAGAAGGCATCTGACGAGGAAGAAGTGAATAAATCAGACCTCACTATCCCTGTTTTAAAAATATAAACAATGACCAACAATATAATGATGAGCCGTTTTTTTTTTTTTTTTTTTTAATTTTTGATTTAAAATTACAAATATATATATATATATATATATATATATATATATATATATATATATATATATATATATATATATATATATATATATTTAAAAATAACTAAGCAATTCACTCAGGAACACAGAATTATAGAAAATACAACATTTAATCGCTTGTGTCTTGAATATTTATTCGTTTTGTAAAGAAGCTCTGAATGGCAAATGAGATTTGTTTTTTTTTGTCTTCTCCAATCATTTTTATTAATCTTTCTCTCATTTCATAGCTCAGGTGATTATCTGTTTTATTCACCAAAACAAGTCGCTGTATCACATCTGTAGTTGTGTGAGTTGATCAGTATCAACATTAGTCTCATGTGCTCCAACGTTTATTTCAGATACAGAAATACAGGACAACTTATGAAACGATTACTCTGCCAACACAAGGTTAATTTTTTGATCTGCACTGATAGGGGAAATAAAACTAAAAAAAAAAAAACACTTTTTAAAACTTTTAACATTCATATCTGGATATTTTCATTGGATTTTAAATCTGTTGAGCAAACATTTTGCATGTAACAGCAACACACACACACTGATCTACACAATATAATAAGATAACAGATAAATGAAACCAATGTGAAAAAGAAACCTACTTAGTTATTGCGGATTCTTCCAGCAGAGAGCGAATGGCTGCCAGATCACTGTGAATGTTGTTGTACCTTAAGGTGGATCATTATGTTCTTCCCCAAATGTTTATGGGAAATGGTGTGATGGCTTTTCTGTCTCAGCGAGATAAGCTGCTGACATTTATATCACATTACTGAGCACTTCCCAGCCAAGACCAGGGCATCTTTATGAGCAGATTGTTAATATTTATTACTTGAAAGTCACAGAGCTCAGTCAAAAGACCATGAAGATAGTCAAAATATCCACAGAGAGAGACAGAAACCGACCGCAAAAAGATGCAAAATAACTTTTAGTCTCAGTCACACGGGGACATTGATTTATAATCCTCCAATGCCCAGAAACCAAAGCAGCAAAAAGTTGAAGGATAAAAAAAATGAACTATTTATTCTTATTCTTTATTTATTCCTTTAAGTATTTATGGTATTCCTTTAGGTTTTAAGCTAAAATCACAACCAAGCGTCTTGACACAAACAGCAGCCACAGGTTTTTACTGATTTTTTTCAGAAAAAAATATTCAAAACCTTTGTTCAATAAATGAAAGTTTTTTTTCCAATTATCTTTTCAGCGAACTGAATTCGATGCCTATTAAGACTTTGGAAGAACTGCAGACAGACTGACTCAGACTGCATTAAACTAATGTCAGTATGTCACATGATGTCTTGTGTTTAGTTCCAGGCCATGAAATTATCTTTACTCTATGTAACAGCACTTGTCCCCATCATTCACAGTCCTACCTCCTCTTTTCCCAGAGTGGTACGGCCTCATGAGGATCTGCAGGGCCGCCGGGTTGGTCATACTGGTCAACAGCTGCGCCAGGTTTGGTTCTGGTAGCAGGCCTTTCCTGTTACTCAGAATCTGGAGAGGACACAATACACACGTACACAAGTTAAAGAAATAAACGTGGGACCGAGCGTTATGTGTGTGTGTGTGTGTGTGTGTGTGTCTGCTGTACAATCTGGGTTTTGATCTCGTCATTAGGAGCCCCTGATGGTTGTGGTAATCATTACACTACTTTACATCATCAGAATATGTCTGTGATGTCAGCAGAGAGGACCTGATCTGGGAGACTAAAACAAAAAATGCAAACAAGAAAGAGAATGAGACAGTAGTTAAAGAAACTGAGCAGGAGAGTGGAAGGGAAAAAAACTCAAGATTGAAGAAGAATTTGGAGGAAGAAGTGTAAGAAGAAATTTAAGAAAAAGACGACGCAACCTTTCAGACATGTTCTGTACCAATTTTAAATGTCGGCACCATGTTTGGAAAAAACAAGTCATTTTTATGTAGAAGCTTTAGTAATCTGCCTCGCTGAGGTGTGAATAAAAGAAAATCACTGAGTTACATGTAAGAACCCTTGACATTTCTCACATTACATGACATTTCATCGTAAAGAGAAAAACATTTTGAAGGCCACTAACCACCACATAAAACACAGTGTTTTTGTTTAAGTGCACAACAACTAACAATTAGAAAAAAAATACTAGGAATTAGATTTCAGTGTCAACTTATGAAGGAAACTATCTCACTTCCAAACATTATGCATATATAATGTAAAACGTTATATAAACGTTACATTGTTTTCTTTTTCCCGCCCACTTCAAACCAATGAGACGAGCAGAGTGTGTGAAGGATGTTACACTTTATAGTAAGAAGCTCATTGACAAAACAGGTTGACTTGATGGTATAGTTGATTTGATATCAAAGAGACAGAACAGATGCAGTCGATTTTAAAGCAAAATAATGTGAAACTATGAGGTTGATATCAAAAAGAAGCTCCACAGCCTCAGATCCGGACACGTTTTCCTTTCTTACAAAAGAATGTAACTAAAAATGTCTCCAGTGGCATTTTGTTGTTTAGCTGTTTTTGTTTTGTCTTATTTATCTGAGTTATTCTTATTTTTTAGGGACCATGAACCTGGTCAAGGGACAAAAGATGAAAATCAGTTTTTTTGCTACGGTCTTGCATATTTCATTGTTTTTAATGTTCATCAATCTATGATGTCTTTGTTTCAAAATTCAAACTTCAAACATGATCTGAAGTTGTGGTGATTGAAGCTTCAGTCTTGTCACTTGTTACTGGCTTACATGAGGCTTTTATGTCACTTTTAGTTCAGTTTTTATGACTTTTCATTCACAGGTTTAAACGATTCTCATGATATTTCTACTTTTCTTTGGACAACTAATAGTAAATTATAGCTGCTGCGCCGCAATGGTCTGGGTCGGGCAATTATAGGCAAAATTAGGCAATTCTGAACAACAAGCAGAATGTAGGAAGTTCGAAAAAAAGTGGCATTCTAATGTGCATTTTACATCAGTCGAGGCTTGAACTCACAGTCTTCAACACTAAGAACCATCTTCTACCTCACTGAGCTAATTGGCAAGAGGAAATGTCACATGTAGCTTCACAAATTGACTAAGCCAGTCGGTGACCTGTGTGCAAGACAGCAGCTGTTAGCGTGTAAAGGCAGATTTCAACAGCTGTCAAAAATTCAGTTATTAAGACAAAAATCCAAAATCATACAAATTTCATCCAGACAGCATGGAGATGTTGGTGATTTGTTTTTAAAAATGATTGATTGGCTCCATAAGTGAAAAACTGATTTAAAAATGCCATTTTTGCATTGACTCTAATACAGTTTACAGTTAAACGTTTTGATGAATTGTAGACTCAATTTTCAATAAATTAAAAATCTGTGTGGATTGTTTGCGCAGGACAGTCTGAAGATGCTCTGTGGGAGGAGGCAGGTTTAATATGTTTTACAGTTTTTTTTAAAAAAAAAACTTTATTATTATAAGACTTTATTATTTGAAATAGGTTTAAATGTACAAAAATGTCTTCAGTATTGAGGCTATACTTTGGTGAAAGTTACAAATCTGTAGCACATGTGAATGATTTGCTCTGAATTTTCAAAATTTTGAACTTTAATGTCTTGCTGTAGCTCCACCATCAGGACTATTGACCTGTTTTTTTCAGCTGAGGCAATTTGTCAAGGGACTGGACCTTTGTGCAAAGTTTGGTCATTTTTTACGCGTGGGAAGTAGGATTTTCTCAGAAGAACATCCAGGAAAACAATAGGGTCATGGCATCTTAGGCTGCTCGGCCCCTAATAAACAAGGTCCTTGGCTGTTACTGAACACTGATTATATGATGAGCATCTTTTAGTCCATCTGATGAATTAAAATATAATAAAATCAGTCTATGGTATAATTTAGCATGAGTCTATATAGCACTGATTTTCACCCAGCTGCTTTTGTGTTGCTCAGGTTTTTCATCCATAATGTTTTGTATTTAACATGTTTGTTTTAATTCTGCTCTTAGTACAAAACAAGACAATTCTCTTTTTATCGCCAAAGCTTAGATTTCATTTAACATGAGCTGAATTTCCTGAAAGTAAACAAATCTCTGCCAATTTCTGTTTAATCAAAAGACATACTGTAAGGCACATTCCCAACTACGAATTCAATTTCTCATTAAGCTGTTGGAAATTTAATTCAACGGACGCAAATGAAATCTTGTTGAATTAGGTCTGTGTCAAATCGAATGTAGCAGCCTTTGCTCTGGTGGATCCTCCTCGGCACTGACAGCGTGGCGGCAGAACTCACTGGCTGGCCCAAAGACATGGCTATTTAAAACAACATTAGCAGGATGGTGATATTTCCTCCTCGTCTGCCCCTGAGCTACAGCACGACTTCAGCTCAAGTCAACCTTGTTTCCTCCCTGTCACATCCAGAAGAGAAAGCATTACTGATGGGGATGGAGTGGGTTTGACTCCAGCCTGTCAGCGAAAGAGGAAGAGTGAGAGAGTGTCTGGTGCACACATGCACTATGTGTATTTGTGTGTTACAGCAAGAATAAGTGCTGATTGTGTGTGTGTGTGTGTGTGTGTGTGCACTGTCGGTGTTGAACAAGGCCAGTCATAGCTGACAGCGAATTTCAAGGGAAGAGAGAGAAAGAGAAGAGGAGGAGGAGTAGGACAGTAGGTGGAGGTGGAAGAGGAGGAGAGCTCTCTCATTTCTTTCTCTTTCGGCTGGAGAAAATGTCAGCATGCATCAGTCTGTTTGGCTACTGGCACCAAATTCAACCACACACCCACACACTAACACGCACATGTACACACACACGCACACACACACACACTCACACACACCAGGGAGGTAAGGAAACCGCGAAGAAGGGAAGGCGAGAAGTATCGCGTAAAGACGGAGGATGAAGGGAGAAGAAAGGAGGAGGGAGGAGGAGGCCATCTGGTCCTCTGCTTTTACACTCACATTCACCAACTTAAAGACATGAGAGAAGTGCCTCAGAGGAGAACAGGAGCCAGGAGTAGGTCTTGATCTCTTTGTGAAGGTCTGATGTTTCTTTTAACAGCTGCTCACATTCACTGCAATAAACTTAAAGGAGCCTCTGGGAGTGAATGTAACTTCACAGTCCTCTCAGGCTCAGATGCACCTCTACATTTCTCTTTTATGCCATTTTCTCAAACATTCCCCCCAGTTGATGTTGTCTTTTCTCCTCCATTCTTCCTCATCTTCTTCACCTAATTGGTTCAGAGACATATTTACCACTAAATGTCTACATGTTGTTGCCATTCAGACTGTGACCACTGCTGATCTGTGTTTTAGCCTGTAATCTTTAACCGTCCATCTCACTTCTTTAACTGCCCCTGCAAATAGAACTAGAGGATGCTGCTTTCCGTTCCATCTGTCAGATTTCATCACAAATAATGATGCAACAGGATGTGCTGGTCATTGTTTATAGGATATTTTATAAATTGGCTTCTCATTGTTGCAGTCAGAGTCTATTGAAGTTACAAAACCTGACTTATAAATGTGAGACTCCGAAAGCTCGAACATTAATATCAGATATGATTCAAACAATCAGCTGTGATGGTTTTCAGTGGCCAGAGGACAAATCATAATGAACCATTAATCAACAATTTATGTGAAATTAGAATTGAGAATTACATGCAACAGGAGTGAGACTGTTAGAGTTTGTGTTTGTTAAAATCAAGTTAAAATATGCAGAAAACCTTCTATGATACTTTGAAACTTAACGTAAGGTTTTAGAGTTAATTGTGTAGCTCTAACATGTGCGACCTTTTGTAATTTTGTAATAGTCAAAATTTCATCAGGCTGCTTTTTGGTTTTAGGCACAGGTTCTGCTTTAACTACTGTGGTACAAAGCTGTACTTTCTCCTCTTTTTAAAAAAAAAAAAATGATTTACTAACTCATTAGGTCTCTTCCTGGCAGCACTTAAATGCACACGGATGATGAAACTATGGAAACTAAACAATCCATTTAGTGGTTATCGTACTTCCAAAGATGAAGCGGACTAAAGCTGATTAACTTTAAAAACAATATGAGAGAGAGAGAGAGAGAGAGGAGGCAGCTGGTGAAGAGGGAGACTGAACAAGTGGTTTTGACTCAGACAACTGATGATAAGAGGCGCAGGTGCAGCCAGGATGAGACGTCTGAGCCGATGAAAAAGGAAAAATGACCACTTCTTGCCGCAGTGGCTGATGTGGTTCCTGAGGAGTGCAACTCTTTGAGTGTGTTTTAGGTGAAACTTTGTGTCACCACACACACACTGAGCCCCTGCCCACTTGTTTTCCTCAGGTAGGTGACAGTAATCACTCAACGGAGGAGAAAGAAATCAGGTAGCATTGTTCACGGATCATATTGTTCTACTTTATTTTTTTTTGGTTTTGGACACAACAGCTGTTAATATGAACCCGATTAAAGAGGCTGCTCTTGCAAATGAGGTGATTGGAGGAGTGAAGAAGGCCGATATAACAATGTACAGCTCAAAAATGTAAAGTGACATTCAATAAACATAAAATACATGAGTCAATTAAAATTTGAACACTCAGGAAACTAGAATTAGTGGCTGCATTTGCATGTCTCTGCCAACAAGACACTAAAAATGTGTGTTGTCACTGTGACTGTGCCCATTGACCATTAAAACCTAATCAGCTCATTATTTAGTTTAAGGGAATGCTTCAGCCATTTGAAAATTGTAAAAATTCCTTGAAGGAGAACTTGACATATCATGTTCACAAGAATGAGACGGACAGAGACAACCTGAAAACATGAAGCCTGTGGCTCCGGCTGTTGCCAACGCTGATGCATCATAACTAAAACATTTCAAGTCAAGCAAACTGCCACGACAACTACAGCCTACAGATGCTGCTGATGCCACTTTATCATCTCAAAGACTGAGTCACAGAGACAGAGAAATGACAAGAGCGTAGGATGGATCAGGACAATTTTCATCTTGTCCTCGAGTGTGACACAACATTTTTTAGTTGCCTTTTTCCAGAAAAACAAACATTTTATATTTTGAATCTGTACAACAGTATTCTACAGCCTGAAATTCACACATTCACTACTTTGTAGTTATGTCTCAAACTCATTAACAATCATGTGAATCGTGATTTTTATTGCAAAAGTACAGAGTCTCTAACTATGCACCTTTGTCTAAATAGTTATATATAAACCCAGGAGCCCATGACAATGAGAAAGTACAGTTCGTTTTCTACAACTGACAGAAACTCTGACATGTATTTACATCTTGTATGTGTATGGCGGCTGCTGTGTATCTATTTGTATGTATGAGTGCCATACTGTGTCGCAGGCTGTGAGTTGGGTTTATTTCAGGCAGGAGGAGACAGTGGAGGAGCCCAATCAGTCTATAGAACTATAATTATCATGTCAGTGCCTCTATCTGCTTCCACAGCGCTGTGTAGGAGGGATACCACAGCCACAAAGACTATTTCAGCCAGAGGGTGTTCATGCATGTGCACCATGTCAAACCTCTGTATATCTCAGCTCTGGATGTGCAACTGCCGCTCGGTGCCGGCTTCACAATTAGACACATCTGTAGCCATGAGCATGTCGGCGTGTGTTGTGTGTGTTCATGTTTAAACCTTGGAAGTCTGACATTTTGGCAACATGGTGTTTAACAGGGATTTAATTTATTGATCATATATTTTAACTGTTAACATTTCAGTGGAGGTGAAATCAAGTGGAGCTGCAGCCAGTCAGTTCAGATGCTCCTTCCAAATGTTACTTTGTCACCATTGAGCCAACACTGTCCTGTAACAGCTCTTAACAAATCAGAAGCGAGTTGTGCATTTAAGTCAAACTGCTTTGCTGTCACTCTCTCTAATGCTCCTTTGCTCTTCTCTGCTATAATTCCTGCAATCAGTTGCTGCTTCTGCTGCTACTATGATTCATGAAGTGTCCTTTTGTAGGATCAAAGTCAAAGTTCTCTTGGGAGGAAGCTTTTACTGTCACTCTGCAATCTCTGCTGAGATTAGTGAGTCATGAATGAAATTTACAGCCACAAAAGCAAATAGAAAATTACATATATTTCCCATTCATACATTGTTTTACCTGAGTTTACGTACACATAAAGCTGGGTAATGTTAAAATGCAATTTTATGCGTTATGGCCTTTCTCCCACATGTAAACAGTCACTTTCAGTCACTGAAAACCATTGAGACCATTAAGGATGGATACGGTCAGAGAAGTACTAGTGGAAAGAAACAATTACATGTATTTCAACTTATCTGTCCACATGAAGGACGGTTGATTCGCCATTTCTTACGAAACAATTAGACGTATTTGTAAAAGTCATATCTCTGTCACACTTGACTGTGTGTTTATCCAGGCTCGCCTTAGCTTTGCAAACTGAGGAGGATTTTTTTTTTAATACCGGGCTACATGTGTACGTAGCCTCAGTGTCTTCACTGAACTAACACCACTTCACTGAAGTTAAACAATGTTGCCTTTCACTATTTTTCTCAAACATTTGTGCCACGTCTACCACAAACACCGCTACGATGCATGTTGATGGCTGTGACATTGTTGAATTATTCAATTATGTTGGTTTTTTTTTTTTGTAAAATAGTTACAGGAAGTAAAAAAAAAAAAAAAACACTAACCTTGAAAACAGGAGATTATTCATCTATAGTTGCTTTTGTATTTTTTCCTCATCAGTAGCAGAAAGTTCACCCGTAATAATCCCAGTGACCTACTATACTCACAAACTCTGACATTTACATTAAGTGGCTGGTGAACTTCTGTCCTTGTCCTGATGATGCTGTTAATTCATTATGATGTGACCTGGTGTCTTCAGTTAATGGGTGTGTAGTGTCCAAACGTGACTTTTAAACTTTGGTATTTGTGGTTACATGGAGTATATGTGGGTATGTGTCTGTGATATGTGGAGCTGCACTGCTTGTGTATATGATACTTACCATCCCCTGGGCGGCGATGAGTGCAGCCAGGGTGCTTCTTCCCGAGGTGCCGGGGGAACAGAGTGACAGACGGACCTCCTGTCCTCCCACCAGCGTTCGGTCCATTTCTGTCAGCACAGCCTCTGCCTGCTCAGCGCTCTCATACTCCACCACACCGAAGCCCCGGACTGGGCTGCCCTCATCCTGAGCAAGCTGAGCAAGAGATATTAAAAAAAAAAAAAAAAGAAATGCATTAAAAACACAATAACCTTTTGATCCAGCACTTTATTTTACATATTAAAGCCGTTTTAAATCCACTTTTGTAATTAGCTTTAAGGCAAGATGTGGTACTTGAGGTTAGGAAGTGAAATCTCAGCATTACATAATGTTCTGTGTCCATTTTCTTCAGGGCAGGCCACCAACACAAACATGCCAGTTTTATCTGACAAATAAGATTATGTATTTTTAAGCAACAGATGCCTAGGATTAATTACACCTGTCACTTTATAGACTTATTTTTTAAATGTCTAAGATCTGTACTAGCATCCTTTCATGTCTTTGCTGTTCCTGTTTGTTCACAGGAAAAAATTCAAAAAATTACTGTTTTTGACTAAAAATATGTTACACTCTGCCACTGCCAATCTTAGTGCTGGCCTTGGCCACCTTTCAGAATAGAAATCAGCATGTTTCATTTGGCCCCTGTCTCCTTGTGTACCAGAGAATATTTCTGCCGTGTGGGTTTATCTCACAAGGTAAATTAGGTATTTAAGTGCTTAGATGCTCTGTTGGAACTTGGCTGATGTAAAGTCAAGATTTAAATTGGAAGAAAACTTTGTAGCTATAGATACAGAAAATTGAAATCAAACTTGTTTAGTTTATATTCTCTCTGATTATTTGTACCAACATGTTCCTCTTTTGTTCAATTAACTTAACATCCCTCTGTTATTGGCAACACACCCCCTCTCAGCAAATATCAAAAAGTCCTGGGGTTTGAATCTGGAGGCCAGCTGGTGACTTTCTGTGTGGAGTATTCAGGTTTTCCACATGACTGCACAGGTTCTGGTGTCCTCCATAATCCAAAAACATAAAGCCCAACCTGACGCGGTTGGACATCAACCTTTACCCGGTTATGCTGGATGGGATTCAGAAGTCTGCAACCCTAAGCTGATAAGCAGAAACAGATGATGGATGGATGATCTGAGGAGCTTCGTTGGAGTTGATTGTTCATGTGCAAGTGATCAAAAACCTGTAACTACTCCAGACAAATCTATCAGTACTCACAATGTTACCTGATGTTACTCACAGAGAGGAAATGTGACCAAACACAAAATATAACATGAACATTTGAAGCTGCTGTGAGAGAAGAAAACCATCTCTCTCTCTCATTTTCTCTCTCTTATATATACAGCCTTCAGGAATATTTTTTTCTTATGATGATTGTTTTCTTATGATGAACCTATGAGACCTTATTTCCACAGGAATTACTGCTAACAGCCGTTTTAATGGAGTGAATGTGTTGCAGGCCGAATTTTTACTTCAATATGTAAAAAGAAACGTACTGATGATTCCAAATATCTAATATAAACTGCATGCTGCTTAATAGAAGTATCATTTTCTTCATCAAAATGCCCAGAAACACTTCTTTCATTTATTTTATCTTTATAAAATCACTGGGACATGCGGACGAGGTCCCTGCACACATTTTGGCACCAAGATCATGGCACCGTCCAGGAATAGCAAGACAGTTTGTCCAGAAATCTGACTGGTGGGGCCATTTTCTATGTTTGGATTCAACGGCCAAAACACAATCTCCTCCAGAGCAGGGTAATACAGACAGGCAAAGTTACCATGGTGATTGATGTCACTCAAAAGTTATTCACCGGTGTAAGACTGCAAAGCCAGCACGGAATCCAAAGTTCCTGGGCAAATGCTTATCTAGTCAATGTTTCAGAGACTTTCAGGCTAAACTAATGAAACTGTCAAATGTAAATTCAAACAACGCACAAACACTAAGAGGGTGCTAAGAGCTCGTCAAGATAATCGACGTCAACTCTGAAAAAGAACCTGTACACTTCCACTTTTAAATGAGTGTTGTTTTTGTGTGTGACAGACAGTAGCTGACAGTTAACTGCATGTTACAGTGGAAGTAAAAAAAAAAAAAAAGCTTATCTCAGCTCCTCTTGACAAAAATGACATGATGTAAGAGATATTTCTTCTTGCGGCGCTGCCCCGGGGAGCAAACGTCCAGACACACAAGACTCCCCACAGATTTCTGTATCTGTATAAATACAAACAAAAAAAGGGGACATCCAGCACCGTCCCTACTTGGAAAGTTGACAGAACAATATTATCACTTTTTTCTTTATGGTTACTGGTCAATAAAATGACCTCTCAAGGCTCAAGTGCTGCTGACCAGGAACATTCCTTCCGATGTCGATTGACTTCTCTGTTACGAAGGTTCAATCATTTCCAGTCGGTGAGGAGCAGCTAAATAATGCAGGCAGGCTAATAACTTAAAGCTAATGGATAATATAATGGCCAAGAGCTAAAGGCTTTTGGTTAAAATGTACCACATGACTTTCTGTTAGTAGCAGATAAATTCTATTTATAAAATACACAAGAAAATGTTTGATTATTGTCTCTTTGAAAGGACATGTCCACTGTTTAAAGAGACAGTTTTAAGTCTCTGAACACACAACAATGTGTTTGACTTACTGTTACTTTGACCTTCACTGTGAACGTTGACATTACAGGGCTGTTTTCACATTCATCTTTTACTTCACATCCATGTTAAACATGTGATCTTGAGACACTATGATGACTTCTGAAACCAGCAGTTAGTTAATACACAAGTGTGATATGGAAACTTAAAACCTCCCAGTTCACATGTACTGAAACTTATCAGTGAAGTCGGAGAAACCACGTATCCAACAGCCAATCACAGATAACCAGCTGGATCTTTTTATGCTAAAAACATATCAGACAAATTATTATTCAAGGCAAAAATATCTGCAGGGGGCTTCTCTAGTAAACAGCTGAAGCTGGTCAAATGGTTCAAAATCATGGTCAAGTGAAAAATGAATAAATCTGCAACATTAGCTCTTGAGCTTAAGTAAAAAAAAATACAACAAAAGAAAAGACTGTCTGTGGCTGTATTTTTTATTTTTATATATTTTTATCGCAGTCACATTTCACACAAGGTCTAAAAGTGACTGATAATAAAATAAAAAAACAAGCCTGGCTCCAGACGCTGTGTGATGAAGAGCATACAGACAAAAAAATTAAGGCTGAGTCTTAGTCACAGGCAGAACGTGCTACCAGAGCATTATGGTGTTAACAGGTGGAGAATTATCATAGTTTCACTCAGTCCAAGAATCTATAAACCACTCATGTATTTGTAGCGACAGTAATAGCAAAGACAGGCAGGCTTCAACATTTCTAGAGATAAATGCTTCCTCTCTGAGTGACACAAAGTGAGATTCTTCAGAGAGAGAAATAAAACCCCCACTGGGTTATACAGGACAGAACATCGCACCTATATGAATAAACAGCGCTCATGGCACAAGATGACACATTGTTTATGGTTAAAAGACAAAAAAAAAACATGACAGACAGAGGTGATGGTGGAAGAAATTAACCAGTAACGTGGTTCTCTCTTTAATAATGTGATGACTAATGTTAGTCAAACTGTTAGTTATCCATTAAACCATAAACCAAAAATTAGAACCAAATATTGTATCAATTATATATTCATCAAAGGCAGAGAAAATGTCTTTATATGATATGTTATCGTTTATATGACATGTTTTATTTAACTGAAAATTAGTCATAAACAACAACTTAAAGCTCATCATTCTGGACCCTGGAGTTAGTGGCATTTCTGACATTTTATTGACTGAACGATTGGTCGTCTTGTACAGAATTGAAACTATGTATTTAAACTTCTAATGTGTCGACATATCCACATCTACATTCTTGATAAAATGATCCATCAATGTGGTCATTTCTCACTGAGTCTAATTTCGAAGATTCATAATCACACTAAGATTTTAACAATAACTTTAACATTAACTGCACCAAAGCCGCTTTGTTTTCAGTCTCTGGTTTGTTTATCACCAGGATTGACACAAAAAATACTGAACTCATTTAAATTCTCTCACTATGGAAAAGCTAGTAACACTGAATTTTACATTATTTTCTTTCAAAAATTACTAAATCAATCAATGTATAATTTTTTGTTGTTTTAATTTTAATTTTTTATTTTTTTGTTCCTGCTGATTAATCATCACTTTCAGCTCTAAAGTGGCCGACGACTATCGACAGCATTCACAGAAAAGTTTTTAGTGGATTTGTGATTGCAGTTGAACTCCAGCAATTACCATATAATCACACATATATGCTTTATAATAATATCAAAAATGTTTTTAACATAAACGTAGGCACATTATTAATCAGTGGGAGACAAATGTATTTGTTCTTTTTCAGGCTGATGACTGATGCCTGTTACCATCAGCGCTCAATCAAGTGGCCCTCTACTTCCTCCTCCTCCTCTCATTCGTCTGTTGTTCCCTCCGGTCTGAACAGAGGATGGATGGAGGAAGGGAATGAGGGAGGAAAATGGATGTGTGTGTGGGGGAGTAGGTCGATAGGCTATTATCATCAGCACACATTAAGCAAACTGTATGGAAATGACCTGAACCACTCTACCACTCGAGAGATGGACAGATGGACGGACGGATGGGAGAGGAGGGGGGAGGGAGGGGGGAGGGAGAGAGAGAGAGAGTGGGAGTGGGTGAGGAGAGGATGAAGAGGGAAAAGACAAGAGGAAAGAGGAGTGAAAAAGAAAAACATCAGCGATTGATTAAGTGAGCGACGAGGGGAAAAGTGGAGTGAGGGAGGGTGAGGAAAGATGAGTTAAAAAAAAAAAAAAGACAGGAGGGAAAACAAAAACAAAACTTTTTTTTTTTTTTGTGAACACACAACAAATGAGACCAGTGTGAATATGAGTCAACTGAAACATACATTACATATCAAATTATAACACGGGTAAATTACATTCAAGTCATCATCTTGTACATGTGCATGTGAGAGTAATGATGCGAGTCTCTCTTTACTCCGCCTGCGTTCACTTCATGTAAAATATTAAACCATTGTTCAGATATGCACAAATAATTATGCAAATTTAAAGTGAGCATGTGTGTACTTGTATGTACCAGCTGCTGTGTGATTTGTGTTCATTCATGTGTCTATTCTCAGTAAAAGCATTTTGCTTTTTTACTGTCTCAGGGGTCAGATTGAACATTCCCACTCTTCCAATAATGGATGATAATAGCTTTGTTTTTCCAAATTTAGGGGCCGAGAACTTTTCAGGAACGTCCTCTCACTCGGCCCTTGTAGCCTCTGTCTCTCCATCGAGGGTAAGACCCTGATGACTGATGGGAAGGGGGTGGGACGGACTTTACCAAGGTTCCTGGGTTTTGCCCCTCGGGAACAGTTCCTCTCATGGAGACACGTGCCAACAGCGACATTCCCATAAATTTAGCCATTGGTTCCTATGGTGGAAACGTGGCTGATGACATCAACTTTTCCCATTACAAGTAAGATGTGAGGATGAAAAAGAACTACATCATAGTTCTTCACAGGTATCTGTAAGTGGTGAGGGCAAAATAAAAAGGATTTTCATAATTGATTAAGACTTTGTTGATGTCTTTATAAGTAAACACTTGACTGCTGCATCGTTTTTACTGTAATATATGGACTGAGCTTGTCCTCAAGGTGTGATTTTGAAAAATTAAAGCTTAGTTAATTGTATACATCTGGCACTTCATCCTTCAATCGGTAAATGAATCTTGATGTAAATCAACAAGATCGGCTGAGGAGTTATTAAACCTTACATCAGCGTAATTAACACAATTATTTTTTCATGTTTTTAACAACAGGTCTTCTGTTGGAACAACAGACTAAACCTACCCAGTCTTATCTTAAAGTGTCTGGTTCAGTGATACTGTAGCATCCAATCAACCACTTGCATCTTACGCCCAACATCACTGTGCATTTTACAGAGAATATGATGGAAATCATGATTATTGCACTCAGGCTTTATAGATCTGAGCTGGTCTGATTATTCTTTAATTGGTTTGTGTTTACCAACGCTGATTAAAGAGGCAATGAGGCAGTTGTGTAAACTTTGTTCAGTTCTATTGTGAGATGCCAACAATGTGCTTATTTTGGCCTTTACTTTTACTGTTGAGTAGAACGTAGTAATTAGGCCGTAACCGTCCACACGGCTGAACGCTTGTTACTATGTCATATTGTAAATACAACACAGAACATGGCGGGAGAGTAATTAATGCATATGACAGGATACAGTAAACTACTATTAAGGTTTTTCTTGACACATCATCACTTCCAAATAAGTCCAGTCAAATAATATGAGACACACTTGAAGAAACGTAAAGTGATGCTACAGTTTGCAGATGATCAATTAACCATCTGCTGACTAATGGATAATGAAAATGATACATTTTAGACCTAATTTTAACTGATAGGTTTGTGTGAGTGTGTGTGTGAGAATGTGTATGTGGTGCAGAAGCCAAAGATGCTAAGCTAGCTATCAGTGTGTCTGACAGCTCTTGACCTCGAGTTGAGCTGCTCGGGCTGAGATGCTGACTGAGTAAGTGGCAGGGCTACGACTCAGAGGAAAACCCGTCAGTTTTTTTCGTGTGTGTGTGTGTGTGTGTGTGTGTGTGTGTGTGTGTGTGTGTGTGTATGGGCGAGAGACAGTTTAAATGACTGTGTCAATTGTCTGAACCAAGTGATGAGGGCATGACAGCCATGTCACAGCCGTCTGTGAAGAAAGGTACATGACCTATCACACTGACAAGTTTCACTGCACAGATCTTTATGAACGAAGCTACCTATGATGTGAATTTAAAAAAAAAAAAAAAAAAAAAAAAAAAGGATTTCAAAGAGTAAAACAATCAAGAATTTATTTGTCTTAAGATGAAGTGACCCCAAACAAAACAATTCTTCTAATCAACAAATATTTAGAGGTTTTTCATCAGACACGTCATTAAACATGACGACTGTCTCAGAGTGATTCTGTTTGAATAAAACTCTGGAGCTGTGAGTTTCACCAAAGGGGCTAATGATTGTGTCAAGCATCTGAAGACTGTACTTAGAAAGATTTTAATTAGCTGTGCCACAACGAGTACAGATGATTGTGAGGAACATGTTTTCCCAAAAATCTAAATTTTTCTTCTCTAAATAAAACAATGCAGCTGCCCAAGTTTTGTGACAGCAAGAACCAAGTGTTGTTTTTTCCTTCTTATCCCTGTTTTTTTGCTGCTGGTTTGTTTCAATCACATAAATTGCTGATTTGTAGGTCAATATATTCATCTTTTCAAGAAATAGCTATCCTTGTAGCTAATTCGCACCTACAGTGCAGTATAATATGTGTAGTCTTAAGAGTTTGTAAGAGTATTTCTATGGTGGTGGATTGAATACTGTACATTATTATATAACATTTACAGATGTAAGACGTAATATGGCAAGGAAAAGTCAGAGAACCACATTGAGTTCTGCTTTAATTGCTCATAAATTGTTTCATCTTCGTCTTATTCATCTTTAAGTCACATTCACAGACAAACCAGTAAAAATTCACCACCAATTACATGACCTTAGTAGAAAAAAGTAAGGGAATACTTGAATTTAATGACTGGTTGACCTTCCTTTTTACAGCTGTAACCTCAAAAAAGTTTCACACAGCAGCAGATCTGACGTCAATGAAGTTAAAGAGGGTTTTTGAATCATTTGCTCTACAGAAGTGCTCCAATATTTTTGGGATGTGTGATGTGAACGATGAGGTCTGAGGTGAAGGTCTGAGCTCTGAAAAGGTGGGTTTTCTTTCTTTCCACATTCTGTAGATTTCATAGGAAATCGTTTATATTCTCAATGAGGATGCTTCCTCCACTGTACTTCAGAGTTGAGGTGATTTTGCTGTAGAGTCCCTTTCCTTCTTAACACCAGTCCAACAACAACGACAACAAAAAAAAAAAAATACATTTTCTGGTATGTTGATGCAGAAGGTTCATTGCGTCTATGGTGGACTGATGAACACAGATGTAAATCATTTCTTATGAATCTTCAGCTGTAACTTCAGGGGTTTTTAATCTCATCTAATAGTTTGTATTGTGTGATTGACATCCTCACTGAGCTCCCACTTCTAAACACAGTAGCCACAGAACTAATCTCCATTTATAGACAGTTCGTCAAACTGAACTGGTGAATATATGAATGGAAATTAAAACTCTTTGTAACTCAGCGTCATGCAAATCAACAACTCTTGATCTGAGATGAGACAATTCAGAGTTCACAAGCAGATTCTATTCAAAATATTAAAGCGTTTTATTTTTTGTAGATAACACTCTACACCTCCAATCTGTACTCCAATTAACTTTTGTTTCAATCAAATTAATTGTTTCTATTAATGTGTGTTAACAGTTAAAACACACTGTGTTTGTTTCAGTGAAGAACTGAAGTAAAGATGATTCCAAAAGGGTTCACCTCCTTGTTTTTACTATGTGCTGTGTTTTGTTAAATGATAAACTCTTACAGCTGTTGCAACATACAGAAGCATGAGATCACAAACATAAAAGATGTCAGCCTCTGTGTATGTGCTGTGTGGCACGGTGCTAACATACAACATGAATCTTTTTGTGCCAGATAAGAGTAACAATTTGTGCCATGTGGCCTGTAAAGTGTGGAAGACATATTGTTGCCATTAACCTCTCTCCATCTGCACCCCATTTCTGTATCCATCTTTATGTTCATCCCTCTGTTAATGCTCTTACTGATAAAGATTTTCTCTTTTTTATAGCAGTGTAAATTTGACTTTTTAACTTGCTCTCAGCTGTCATTATTCCATTTACGGTTGCAAACATGCCAACAATCTTCTTGCTGTGACTGACATTCTCTGCCTCTTCACCATTTCACCTCAGCTCTCCATCTCTCTCTCCGTGCCTCTATTAGGTCTGACACTGTCAGCCCTCTCCTCCCTCCCTCCATCCTGTCTCTAATAGGTCTGGCATTCTCAGTGCCAAGCTCCCTCCTCCCTTCTTTCCATCCCTCTTCACTGCCTCCATCCTGCTGTCCTTCCCTCTAATACGGTTGACATTCTTTACCCTCTCCTCCCTCCACCTCTCCTGGCTGACTCAAGCTAAAGTGCTGCCTGGAGAACCCTTCTGTGGGTAGCTGTATTATAACGCTCAGGGGCAAGGCCTCAGGTTGAGTGCACTCTGAACAGAGGGAAAAGTAACAAGAGGGCCGAGTTGTCTTTTTTTATGTACATGGAGGAGGAAGGAGGTTTATGTAAGACAGACTGGGGATGAGGACTTCAAGACACATGGTAATAATCTAAAACAAGCTATAATGCAGATGCAAAAAAGAGAATTGTTGGTAATATAACAATGACAATGTCTAAGAACAATAATCTCTAAGGAATGATGTTCTATAGAGTAGCTGACACTGGCCTCTGACCTGCAGCTGGAATTTGAAAAGTGAAAGAAAGAGAGGAGAGGAAGATGATGAGATGGTGCTAAAGGCCACCGTGTGAGGGAGGAAGTTGTGATTACATGGTCAGCAGCATGAAAACTGCCAGGCAGACGAATATATTAATGATAATGATGAAAAACATTAAACCAGACAGACTATGAGCACATCCCCTTCAGTATCACACTCAACAAGCTGGGAAACTTTAACAGCACAAACCAAACAGCAGCAACCTCTTTAGTTTAAATAAACACCTCCTCTACAAAAAGCTCTGTCATGTTTACTTTCACCTCTTGTTGCTGTAGATTGCGACCACATGTAGAAACGTACATGTTACTATTAAAGACATGATGATATTTTTTTTTTATAAAGCTGACAATGTAAATAAAACTAGACACTAATGAAAATACAAAAAACAAACATTCTCTACATCTCATCCCTCTGTGATTGAGAGTTACTGAAAATGCATGATCAGTCGTCCTGTCATGTTAAACCCTCTGATCTTTTAATTATTTGTAATTAAAATGCATCAGTATCACTGTTACAGGATATATAGTTAAGCAATATACTGATACACTGTCAAACAATGGTGTTGGATAAATTATGTATTTTTTATCAACTTAATTTGTCCATATTGTAGCTGATATATTTGGTCAAAATATTAATTTCAAACATTCCCAAAGCACCAATGTTACACCAAATACTGCCACATTACAAATGCATTAGCCAGACTGACATTATCGTTTCTGAAACGGTCTGATTCTGATATGTGGTTAAATACTTAAATACATAAATATTTTAACATGAATCTCTAAAATGTGTCTAAAAGTCTTTAAGATGACATTTTACAGTTTACTATCATCTGAAAGATAAACTATGCAAACGTTCACATGCTAACATGTCAACATTATGAAGACACTAAATATTAATCGTGCTATTATCACCATGTCTGATTTGCATTGTCACTGTTAATCTGTTAGTGTGTTTAGATACATTATAACCTGACAGAGCCACCTTTGTGGCTGTAGACTACATCATTCTGTGTGGCTGCGTTTACTTCTGGGCCACAGATCAACCAACAGCTTGTCAGCACCTCCAATAATTCAAATGGCCACTTCCCTGCCAGGGTAGTAAACCTACCTTAGCACTCAAGCCTGAGGCGGTGGTTGTGATTAAAATGGATGTGCTGCACTGTCCCACACAAGCAAGTGAAATGACTACATAACTACCGCTTTCAATGGTACCGTGTAGGTTTTCATCTCCCAGTTTGTGAAATTTCTGCATAAGGTTTTTTTGGTATGAAGGGTTTCATAAGCTTTGTGACTTCAGTATCAATATTCCAGGACAAACAAGGTGAAACACAATGATACACACACACACACATTATCACAGGATCATAGGGTACTGTACAAAAAATGCTGAACTATAGGTCAAAGCCTGCTGGCTCTGCAACAGTGAAGCAACATGAGCTAAACACCCACAAAGCATCATGGGACCAGGATGATGTGGGTGTATTGATTTCTATGTGGGAGTGGGGCAGAGGGGTGGAGCTAAAACTGGAAATGCAATAGATGACAGATACCCATTGAGTAATGTCTAAATGGGCATGTGGGGGTGGAGTGGATGTAATGGAACAGGGTGGTATATAACACAGCTGAACTGAGCGAGTACAAAAGTAAAAAAAATAAAAAAAACGGAGCAGAGTGGGAGGGAGGGAGGGAAGGAGGTGATGGGTGCGGCTGGAGTCACAGCAGCCACACCTCACCATGGAAACAGTTGCTTAGTGATACTGCTCGGTCAGCCAATAGGGACGCTAATGCCTGAATCTTAGATCAGCACCTCTCACCTGGTGGTGTTTTGACTGTGTGGAGGAAGGGAGGAGGTCATGGCAAAGTGAAAGTGTCACACATGAAGCAGCACAGATCCTTCAGTAATATTAGAGCTGCACGATAATGGAAAAAATTATTTGGGTCAAATTTAAAATCGCGATCATTTTAAAAGATTACTCACTGATTGAAACTTGAAACTACTAATGGAATTTGTTTGCACGTAAATAAACAGTGAATGACCTAGAACAAAAATCATTTTCCTTGGTACCCATCTAAATTAACCTTTTGAATTTCCCTATAACTATAAATTATTGAATATTAGAATGTATTGTACAAAATAATAAATGAAATCAATGATGTAGTGAACTTGATCATGTTGCAAATTGGCGTAGACACCACCGAGTAGCAAATCTTGCATAATATATGTTTCTGATTGACATTTGTCTCAAAATCTGTCTTTAAATCCAAAGTCTTCCCATACTAGTGACGTTTGTTTTCGGTATTGTTTTGGGCCTTAACTGTAATCGAAACACAAGTTTTGTTTAATTGCGCAGCCCTAAACTAATACAGTGATATTAACTAGAACATCTGGTAGTGTCCACTTTCAACAAATGGTATCGTCTTACTAGTTCTGTAAAAAGTTGATAAATCTATAATGCCTCCACACGCCATCAAATTCACACAAACTGAGTCTTGTAGAAACAGAAACTCACCTGGCAAAAGACGGGTTTGTAGGTTTCAGAGAAGAGCTGGGTCAGTTCCTCAGAGTCACACAGGTCCAGCGGCAGTCGATCCACACACAAACACTTTGAGTGAAGGTTCTCCTCCTGACTCAGCTGGTTGACATCCATCCACTGCACCATCAGTGAGCGATCGCCCTGCACAGTCGTGTCATATATAATGACATTTTTAAGCTCTAAACTCTGCATTTACTTTAAGGTCAAGAGACAATATGAACACACAGTATCTTGGCCCTTGTACCTCAGCCTTTGAGATGTGCTCTCATCTGGTTGATATAATCATAACTGTGTGATCAGAAAACTGATTGTGATTCTCCACAATGAGATGAGTAGATTTTCTTTCAGCTTTACCCCTCACAGATTGTTGGGTATTTGCACTGTAATTTGATATTTTATAGTCTGACAATAAATTCAAACCAACCTCACATTGGAGACACCGTTTTTTATACTGATTTGTTTCTACTGTGTATTTTCAGTCTCATCAGTGACAACAATGATTACATGTTTCCCCACCGTTTTGTGAAATAACTCAATAGTAGAATGTGACCTTAGACTCAAAAGTATTTATCATTTTGTGTTTCTACACACTTATGGTTAAATCATGAGCAGGCTGGTCTCACTTCTGTTGAGACTAGATTAAATAAACATAGATATATTGTGTGTAAACTGCTTTATATCGGCAGCAGTTGGCAGCTAGTGAAATCAAATATCAGCAAAGTTATTTAAAGTGAAAAAAAATCAGATCTAATTGGATCTGGTCAAATCAAAAACTTTCTGGAAATGCAACCTAGGCAATTCAAATCAAAACAAATACACAGTGTTTGAAAGTTTTCAGGTTTTGTCGCTGTACATCACCGAATCAAAAAAAGATTTGATGTGGCTTTTTAGACAATGATCCATGGAAAAAGACTCTTTGTTGTGATAAATTTAAACATACCAGTGGTCGGCCGAGCAGCTCAGATCGGGCCCGCGAGGCAGAGTCCTTCTTCATGTATTCAACAAAACCATATCCTTTGGAATGGCCTGTCAGCTCACTGTACACCAGGAAGGAGCGCTCGATGTTTCCATAGGAGCGCACCAGCTCCTCAAACTGCTGGGCAGTGAAGGTGTGTGGCAGGTTGGTGAGGCAGAGCAGGGAGTCGGTGGGCTGCAGGGTGACGTTGATCAGGCGTCCCCGGACAGTGCTGTGATGGAGGGAGCGGATGGCATCCTGAGCCTGGTCCCCGTTCAGCAAAGTCACAAAGGCTGGAGGAGGGGACATTATGGAGACAGCGACGAAGGGGAAAAGACGGACGAAGACGAGAACGGACACAAAGAAAAAAGATGCACAGACATAAATGGACGGGGACGTGTGAACGACTCACACAAACACACATTTAAAGCAAACATTCAAATACAGGCACAAAGCAGTTGATGGGAAATGCAGAATGGAGAGACACAGTCAAAGAACATGCACAAAACAACTCAAAGCAAAGAAATTAAATATCATGCCAAATGTGGCAGAGTGAACAAAATGAAGGACAAAAGAGAGAATTTGGGCCCAAACAGCCAAAACCACAGACAGACAGACAGTCATAAAAACAGACAGACAGACAGAGAGAAAGACAACACATTAGCTAGAAAGCCAATAGGGAGCCACTAGGGGGAATCCACTGTGACACACACACATACACACCATCTCTTATTTAAAAACAACAACCTGACTGAAATACATCAGGGACCTAATAATGATAATAATAATGATAAATACTACAGACAGTTACAATTCTTAAATAATGAAATATCACAAACAATTTAAATGTGATACATTCAGATCAGTGTTCATGTCAGTGATAATATTTCTTCACTTCATGTAGTACTTAGTATCTTTTCTAATCAGTGTCAGTATCAGTTTGTTTTCTCTCTCATCTCCAGATGATGATCTTTCCTGAAAACACTGGATGTATTCAAAACCACCATCTCTTTTCTGATCATTCCCAGAAAAGCCTTTTTTATTAGTCATGAGAATCTACTGAGAATGTTTTTAGATTTCAAGTTACAGTCCATTATATAAAGCAAATACATTTCCAATAAGTGTCCTTTCCAGTTCCCATTAATAATACCCGGTTTGTGAAACTGACCTGGTAATAAATTGGTATGGAATATGTAGCTAAATATCCTATATTAATACATGTTTGTGAGAGACTAACAATAAAGAGATGGATGTACATTCTCTGGGTAATACTGATCTATACAAACTGAATTCACCAGTTACTCAAATACGTAAAAGCGCACGTGTGAGGCAGTTGGACAATAAGACAAACTTACAAACAAACAATAAGACTTTACTAAGAAGATAATTCTGTCATTAATCTACTTCAGACAGGAAAAGGTGACTAGGAAGGTAAATGACACTTTTCATCACCTTCATCAACAACTTATGTTATTACCACTGACTGTTCTAGTCTTTCAGCTGTTCCACTGGATCTGCTCAGATACCAACAGTGTAAAATAGAAACTGCAAGATGTAGCTTTCATGTTTGATTCTTAAAAATCAATAGGCTGCATTCACATTTAAAAAAACAACATTACTATATAACTACTTTCTGGAATCCTAAGCATCAAAAGACCTGAAGACTTGCATAAGAATCAGCAAACAATCCTACAGGACAAAGCAAAGAAACATAACATAACCAAACTGATGTAGTAGAAGATGAGGATAAGTTTCTCATTCTGGGAAAATAAATTTAAGTCATACGATGCAGATCCAGTGGAGCCAAAGCTCAGGTTTACGTTGGTCAGACTATGTAAAATCAAACTGTGAAAACAGATCTAATTCTGCATGTTCAACAACTACACACAGATACATCTTACACTTGGAGCTTTTGAGCTGAAAGAAAATATCTCAATGCCTCAGGACAATGCTCCTTTGTTCATGCAAAGCCGCCCCTGTGGTCATCCAGCTGTTGAGAACACAGTCCCATGTCTTTTATCACAACTCGAAACTATCCGGCACTGATCCTCACCCACAAATACTGTACTGAGATTAGAGCTTGAGGAGGAATATGAGCTTAAAGCAAATATAATGGTGTACTTTTTCTACCAGAGCAGTGACAGACTGGCTAATTTTTCACCTGTTACACTTTATATTTATAGGTCATGTACAAATTTTAGAGACCCAGGAAGCAAGACTTAACCCCCCCAACACTGTCTCCTTCACATCAGTACACTTGTTTTTGATTTTGAAGTGTGAGTGGCATTGTGCTGGTGAATGACTCAGGTGTGCAGCTCACAACAATGAGATTGTTGGTGCTGTGTTTGACAGAAGAAGCATTGTTTTGTTGGAAGGTTATTTAGGATTATAACAGGTTTAGGTGTGTTTACACTCCAGCCTCCCGCTCACAAAAAGCAGTTTGTTATTACATATAATACATGTTGTTGCATTTATGTGTCCACATGCCAGTTACTTATTGTGAAATTATAGATGGTAGAGTGTAAACTGAATTTTGATGATTTGAATGGGTGAAACAAATCAACAACAGCTTTTAAGCGCAGTGGCCAAATGAGAAAGCTTTAGTTTTCTGCTAACGCTTTTCATCTGTGTCAGGACACCGGTGGTGGTGATGTCATAGTTATTCACTGTTTCATGCTCAGGTGGAGGCTTCTCCTCACCTCTCGTGTTCAGCTGACTATCTGGAGCCCTGCACTTGTACCATGTTGCGTATCAAATTCATGATCCTGCAGCGAGTCAGCAGTGAAGCTTTCTCCTGTTGTCTCTGCAGCTGGTGGAGGTGTGTGTGTGTGTGTGTGTGTGTGTGTGTGTGTGAGACCTTAGTGGAGAACTGTGTATCCATATAGTAAAAAAAAGAAGCAAGAAATTGATTTGTTGCTTTGCTTCTTAGACCTCCTACTTCTGAAATGAATCATGCGACCACGGTCAGTATATCAACATAAAGATTTTTAAATGCTAAAATGATCAGGATTGGTTTTGCTTTTTATAATTATGCATTGATCAGGTTCTTCAGGAGAGTTTAATGATTCTATCTATGATGATATGTTCAGTGTATCCGTCAGTGTCAGACATCAGCTGTGAAAGACCAGATGTAGTATTTGTACACATCATCCTGACAGTGTTTTTTTTTTTTTTTTTTTTCCTTTTAGTCCATTTATCTGTGTCCATTATGATGTTGAAGTGAAAGTGAAAACCTGCAGGATAAGCTGAGTATCACTTGTAGATCTTGTTTACTATCACTGGCAACAAGAGAGAGACAAAAATCCAGATCCAGCAGTTAGAGTTAAAATGAAGCCAAGCAGTGTGTCGATAGAGTCAAGGACAGAAACACTATGTAAAGAAGAGATGATGGTTACTATAGCTTAGATTTATTTTTTCATAATGAGGAAAAAAAAACTTATGCAGCTTGCAACATTTTGCAACATGGTACTGACAGATTATCACTAACAAATGGAAAGTTGCAGCCAAAATTGTCGTTGCTGTTTTGGTGCGTTTTGGGATTGATGTCTGAGGGGCTTTACCTGGACCTCCTAGGTGTCTGGCGCCATTTCACGCCTTCATCAGCGTGACAAATCAGACATATACGCAAATTAGTTTGCTTCAGAAGCCAAAGTGGGTGAAATTGAGTATTCTGAGCTATTCCAGACTGAGCTGAAAATAACAGGTCATTTACGGCCTACATGCCTCAATCTGCATAAATATACTGTACCGATCTGAGCTGAGGTGTGTCGGCTCTGTCTGCTGCTGTGGTCACGTGACCAGAGTGACCCGCGGTGAAACAGGAGAGAAAGGAAAAAATAATAAAGTAAAGGACTGAACAGTGATTCATTCACTGCTCCAGGCTCTGAATCACCATAAACACCTTCGGAAAAAAAAATTGAGCGACAAAAGGAACATCACATAATGCCAAGTACCCGGCCCACAAATCACTCAGTGATTGTTTGTTAAATTATTCAAATGAAAACACTGGCAGCTGGTGTCTCTGCCACTCATCACAGGAAGCAACGTGGCCAAAAAACACCAGAATGCTGAGTGATTTTTGGTACAAAAAAAGAAAAAAAAAAACGATGCTTCACTCAAACTAAACCAATGAAAGCTATGATTACTCAGTCAAAGCTGGTTTCATATGCAGACTTCAATTTCAAGTCAGCGGCTTCAGCATTTAACAATGTTCTCACATGGAAATATCTGTTTAAAAACATCAAATACACAGTATCTTTCTTATCTATTATTAATTATTATTATCTTTATTATTATTATTATTTATTTATTTATAATTTATAGATGCATTAGAAGTTTGTGTTTTCATTTTTGTGCCTTCAGGTCAAAAAATAGCAGGCTCTAGAAATTTAAGACACTGCTCCCGAGTACAACTTTTCTCATTGTAATTGCTCGTGTTCAGTTTCACTCTTCACCAAAGTTAAATTTGCCGTTTTAAAAACAAACCAAAGCTCCAACCCATAAATATTGTATTTAGCTCAGTTGAAGAGAAAAACATAAGTGTTTGAAGTAAAATGATATAATGAATCAACAGTGGAGAATTTAACCTGCAGGAGACATTTGAGAAGTTTCTAGTTATATTTTGGGATCTGACTCAGGGTCATTATTGAAATCCATTGCAGCTGTTGTGAATCGTCACCAAACTCAACACAACCACAAGCTACTATGTTTTATATCAACCTTTCATGTTTAGAGGAAATAAATATTTCATTCTGAAAAGATACATTTTTTTGTCGTTTGAGCCAGAAGGTCTTTTTTTTTTGGTATTTCTTCTGGATGGGTTATTTCTTGGCACAAAAGCTAAAGCTTGTTGGCTCAACTCAACACTAGATATCTTACACCTAAAATAAAAAAAATACACCATCCAAATTTTTAAATTCAGACTGGTAAGACATGGTGAAACAGATACACTGAAATCCCATCATATATATACAATGAAGACATGGGAGCAACCTTACATTGCCAGCTGGTTCTTTAGTAATTAAACAAACAAAATGAGAAAAACAGTGAAAAATGTACCTTTTTTGTTTACCAACTAAAAATCCAACAATATAGAGATTTAAAGAGAACAACGCAAACATCCTCACCTGTGAGAAAGCAGAAACCAAGAGTGTTTTGCGTTCTTCCTTGATAACAGACTTCAATGATTAATCAAGACTGTCAGCATTTAAAGCCGTTTTGGACTTGTTGTCAATGTTGACACTGTATGTACGTCTCCTGTCATATCAGGTAAATCAAATCAAAATGATTTCAAGCATTAAAGATGCAGAGCAGATGGGAAATGTGGAGGTGGTTTACATTTAAACATCTGCACTAAAGGATACTCCCACCGTCTCTTATCTGTCATCAAAGCTACTGAGCGTATTTACATACCTACGCTGGCGGCCCCTCAAACTGAAGGCCATGTCCACATTCTTTGGCTTTTAAAAGTCTTTGTTTTGTATTTTCAACCAAAGTATAAACTGCTTCCATGACGGAGAACATATGTTGATCATATCAGGCATAGGCTGCAGTGCTGGATTGAAAGTAGCAACATTTGTAAATCTGCTCCACAGGTTTCATAGTTTGCACAGAAAACATCACTGTTAGCAGATCTGATTCAAGGTCAGTATTGGGCTCACACACAGAATCAACCACCACCTCTCTGCATCTTCACCCATCACCCTGCCTTGGTTTGTTTTTCTCTCCCCCCCTCAAGCTTCTGTGTGTCTATTGATCTGATTTTTCCTTTTTTTTTTTTTCCTCATTCCACTCAGACAACTGAATTTCTTCACATCTACTCGACGTTCACTTGTCCGTCCTTTGGATTCTCTTACTCATTCTCTTGCAGTTTTTTCATCTTCATTTCCATGTGCCTTTTTCCATCTTCAGATGCCGCCTCCACCCAAATCAATTACCTCAAACCCCCATCTAATACTCCACACACACACACACACACACTCACACACTCTGTAATGGATCTCTTACACTAAGCTAAGAGTCTAATCTGGTTTTAACCCGCTAAGTATGCTACCTAACATTAGGCATTATGAGTAGATGGAGAGAATATGGTTTGGGTTTTATGCTAAAGCTCTTTCTCTTTCTACTGCCTCTAATGACACAGTGCAGCCCGACAAGCGGGGGCTGACGTCAAATCCTGCTCAATACTTTCCCCAGCACAGAACAAGAAAGAAACTAAGACTCTTGAATAGCTTACAAAATAATCTTATAATTCACAGCCTGGCAATCAGTGCGTGGGCTACCAAGTGAACTTTGTCAAAAAAAAAAAAAAAAGAAGAAAACATGAAAAAAAATTACACAAAACTGCCAGCGTCTTAATTATGGGTCTCCGCTTTTGAACATGTCGATTATTCCCCCATGTTCCAATGCGGAGTGTGTAGTGGAACAGCAAAAGAAAAGAAATCTCCCGTTGAAATCACCTCAAAGGCTGCAATTCTGCTGCCACATTCCCCGTTGAAGGAGCTAATTAAAAACATGGGAGTTACAGACGACACAGCGGACCCCTAAAACTCGAGGGGCCGATCCTCATACCGAGTGTATGGTGGCCCTGCTGTTTCATCTCGGCCCCGAGAACAAGACGAAAGTTACAGGTGGGGAAAGGAGTCTCGTGAAAATAAACAACTCAGTGAACCAACGGGGAGAAAAAATGCTGCAGAATGTATGTTCAAGATACATTTGTTGGCAGCGAAGATATGAAGCCTTTAAAAGGGTCAGACTGATCATATTCATCATCTATTTACATTATAAAATTATACAGTACATTGTAAGTTATAATTGCAATATGTCATATAATACATTCTTTATGTAATTTCCTTGACATATACATTCTTTTGTTGAACATGTTAAATACTATTCTACATATTAAATTAGTATCGTCACAGTGAGCGAGGTGGCAAACTAACATTAGTACTTCACTCAAAGCTCCACTCACATCCTCACAGAGCAGCTCTGTTCAACGCTGCAGCTTCTGATAAAAGTCAACTGTTAGAGAAGCAAGGATCAAAATGAAATACCCTGACCGATCATAGTTCAGAGAAAATAATTACTTTAACCTCATTATAAAATACACCAACTTGAAATATAGTTGTCTTTTTCCTCAGAAAGCTTTCATCAAGATAAGTCTTAAGGGCAACATTTCGGAACAATTTAAATGAGAAATTTCACCAGCATTGAGGTTGAAAGTCTTTTTTTTCTACGATACCTTTATCCTTTACAGGCCATCAAGTGATAAATTGTCATTTTATCCATTTCACTGATCCTCAGCTCAACTAAAGGTGAGAAGCTGCTTGAGTAATGATATTGAAGATTTCAATTTGCTTTAGAGATGAAGGGCTGATAAGACGAAACCGTGGAGCTGACGACAGTGTTTAGAAATGACATCATCATTGCAATTTCAACGTGGACCTAAGTTACATTAAATGTGTTTGAGCTAGCGCTGACCTGACATGAAGGATCTTTATCTCTCTCTATTTTTTTTTTCTTTGCTCTCCATTTATCAACCTTTTTCTCTCCCACACACACACACATACACAAAAGTGAGATCACCTAATCTATGAATCATTCGAACAAAAGATGTTCTTTTCTAGACTGAAAACTACTCAGTGTATAAATCCTCTGATGACAGCTCATCTTTGAGGGATAACTGCTTTGATCTGAGAGGAAACCATTCCCAAGAGATTCAACAAATTATGATAAAACGCCATCAACATCAGTGTAATAGCCCCTCATTTCAACCGCCCAAAATGACGTGTTATTGTCCATAATTAAGGTTTTGCAATTTGAAGTTCTACAGGAAAAGATGTCAAACGCAAAACGATTAAACGTCAAACGATCGTGCTGTGCTCTTCTTGAACACATCACGACCATTTGTTTAGCGAATCAGCATGCAGTATTCTGGTCAGGTGACAACATGGCTGGAGAGGGGTACCGACAGTATTAATTAACAGCACAGATGAGGAAAGATGAAACTCCTTCACATAACATCTTTAAAATAAATTCTATCAGTGATGAAAAGTTCTCTCCGTTGCTTGTGAACACAACTCAGGTAAAGTTTGTGAGGAATCAGAGGAACTAACTGAACCTAACCTAGAAGTAAAACAGGATACCACGTCAGTTAAATGAGAAAAATGACGGTGTCTAGTTTCTTTACATTCCCTCCTGCCCACACACACACACACACACAATCTCTGGACAATGTCACTGTCCGTTTCACCATCAGCAATGTCAATTAAGTAGTTCAACAATGTTCAACGTTAATGTCAAATGTCCAAATATAAACACACAGCAGCTAAAACAGCTATGAAAAAGCCTAAAAATGCCTCTTAGTTCTGAAGCATCAATAAACCCTCATCCTCTGTTGCATCTGTGGCTTTTTTCCTCTTTGCTGTTTTCTGCTTCAGCATCTACATGAGTAAACACTTCAGACGAGCAGCATCCTCCTCCCTCATCCTCTACCGGTCTCTCCAGTGCTCCTCTCATCCCTTGAGCCCTTTGTCTTCTAACACACAGGGTCCTCCCACACTCTCCACCACCGCTACCATTTGATTCTCATCTCTCACCATTAAATCCATCTCCACTACAATCCTCCAGCCTGCAGCCACTTCTATGGCAGTCCTTCAGTCCTTCAGGGATTCTGTGTTGGCCCACCCGATTTCACTTACATATCTTTAAAAAAACAAAGACTAATTATGTAATAATGCTTCAAAAGCACTCCAACTCTGAATGACATTTATTTTGATAAACACTGATATAGGCCTGTAAGTCCACTTTCTGTCTCTGTTGTTAAAAAGAAATGAAAACTAATGATTAATAATCACAACAGTCATGATATTTATGCACAAGAACTTTGATTGTAATTCACTCCATGTTTTAAAACTCCCATTTCCCATTTAAAACTGATCTTGACGCAATCTTGACTCATGTATAAGCTTAGACTTCAAGTTGGATCGACTAACGCTCTGGTATTTAAAAAAAGAAAGAAAGAAAAACAACTTTTTTTTCACTTCCTGACATTTTATTGGGTTTGCCAGAGGACTAAGGTCTTCCTCCTTTTTCTGGCCCAAATGAAACCAAAGTTTTCAAAACAGACTCCAGCTCCATACAAACTAGTTGTTCCTCAAAAAACAGAAACAACTCTTCTTTCATTCACTCTTTGTTCTGCATGGATAAACATCCAACACAGTGTTAGTTTTTAAACTAACAGGTAGTAAACACGGGTGGTAAACATTGTATTTTAGTTCCAAATCCAACTCAAAGCTGCAGTGTTTGATCCTGGCCTGAGGTTGATAACATAATGAAAAAATGTACACATCCACATTTTCTGAAGACGCATCATTTAGTTTAGGAGATGCTGTGATCAGGAAAGAACAAGTCCCGTCTTAAAATCTGGAGGTAACATTTGTACATAACTGCAAACATTAGATCACGTTCATATACAGCAGTTATCAATATTTATGAGCCATAAATATAAACATGGATAACACGCGTTGCAGGGTTTGTGTGTTTGCAGGGTAATTCATGTAATAAACTGTTGGAAAAGTATCCAAATTGTAATAGTGCGTTATATGAGGCTGGTGGGTGGGTGTTTGATGTATAGATGGACAGAGAGAGAGAGAGAGAGAGAAGGAGGGAGATGGAAAAATGGATAGATGGATGGATGAAATGCGTTAGAGGCAGCGCTGAGTGCATCTAACACTCGGCATCTCTTCAATAAGCCGCCCACTCGCCCGCCCACAGCTACATTGTTCAAACAGCCTCTCTGTCCCTCTTTGAAACATTTCACTCTAAAAATGGATGAACCATTTAACATATCCATAAATGTAATTTGGTGTGGTTTAATACTGTACATCTGCATTTCTAGTGACAACGTAGCCACGGAAAAAGAAAACAATAGCAGTTCTGATTTCTATAGGAATTCAAGCAAATGATCAAATTTAAGTGCAGCTTATCTAATGGCATTTATCACCAGTTGGAAACATTTTTGGACAGTAAATAATCGTGGTAACGGTGACCTGTCCCCTGCAGACATTGATCCTTCCACCTGATCACTGATGTCACATTTCTTTTCATCATGCTGTCCTTCCGGTTCTCTTTTTATGATTTGTCACACAATCTGTCACTTTCAAGGCATTCCCATCTTCTGCCCTTCTGTCAATTCACCTCCCACTCCTCCATCACCTCTCTTCCTCTCCTTCCTCCTGCCCATCACTGCATCTACCATCCACTTCCTCCTCAGTACTGACAAGTCTTTATCATTAATTAATTCACCTTCAGATGAAAATCTCTATTATTGGATCAATCCAGATGGCAAAAACTCAAATATGACAAAGAAATCTAACAAATAACATTCAAAAATCATGCGCAAATAACATAATATGAGTATCTGTAAAATTCAGAATGATCCAAAGCTGTGATGGTTAATCAGTTGCCTGATGACTTGTTCAGCAGGGAATTAACTGCAACTACTCCGACAATCTCTCTCTCTCTGTCACACACACATATACACAAAAAAAAAAAAACACACTCGTACAACTAAATATATTGAAAACCACAATATGTTCTGACAATGTCTTAGGGAAGCACAGTAGGTACATTCTCTTTGGATGCATCTGAAGACTAACTAAGAGTGTGTGTGTGTGTGTCATATTATCAAAAGCCCTTATCTGTTGTGTGCATGTGTGCGCTTCTTAACCACACTAACACAGTGTCCATGGTTGAGAGCCCTGATAACACTGTGGCCATGAATATCAGACTTTAACAGAAAGAGTGTGTGTGTGTGTGTGTGTGTGTGTGTGTGTCTGTGTATCCCCAGTTGCACATGTGTGGTGGAGTGTATCTGTATTTTTACTTGCAACCAAATAAGTGAATCCATGTGTGTCCCTTGAGTGTGTGTGTGTGTTTATGATTTGTGTGTTTTCTTCCATGTGCACTAGTGTGAAGCATAGATAAAGCAAACATCACAAACATAAACTCTGGTTACTGGAGAGACAAACTTAAGGGTTAATACTCAGGAGATTGTGCGTTGACATACTGTGTGTTTTCACTCAGTACTTCAGAGATTCCTGCATTGTTTTAAAAACATCATTTCTGATGTCAACTGTCAGATGGAGATAAAAACTGACCACAGCTGGTTTGCAGAGATTTACTTGATTTCAGCATCACCTCCAGCTTTTGCACACAAACTGTAGCTGCACTGTTTTTGGCTGTGCTGTTTTTACTGTTGCATAAATATAAAGCAATATCCCACCTATTATGGAGGGTAATTAGTCCCTAGGGTTGCAACTAATGATAATTCTTTATTATTGGTTAATCTGCGTCATTTCTCAAATATTTTTTGGTATTAAAAGCCTTGGAAACAGGTGGTATCATCATTTGTCTTTTTTTCCCAAGACAACAGCCAAAATATTCCATTTAATTCAAGAAATTCTTCACAAATTCTTACATTTGGCAAAATAGGATCATCAAATGTTTGCAACAATTAAAATATTTACCAATTACTGTACTTTTTATGTCAACTGACTAAGTGATCAGTTAATTAACCAAGTACCTGTTATAGATGTATAATACATAGTCAACATTAAGTACAAGGCCTGGTGGTTTGATACAAGTTGTATAAAACCTTAACTGAAAAACAAATCATTTAAGTTGCATGATGATGTAGAAATGTTTATCAGACAAATTTTGGACACAGTACCAGACTATTGTGCAGTTACAAAACCCCAAGAAACAACACTGACATTTCTGATTTAAGGATGTTAATTAGCCTCCTCTGGTAATTATAAGCTCTAAATAAACCATTAACTAGTGCACATAATCTCTTACATACCATATTTTCTAACTCCCATCAGTGAGCTAGTTGTAACAGTAACACAAACGTTGCATATGCAAATCATGTAGCCAAGAGTGTGATGACAGGCCAATTACCTTGGCTACTGATGACCTACTTAAGGTAAATAAAAAAGATCACTATCCTGTTGTTAAGTGTTGTGGGAAACTGGTCAAGTATCATGGGTCCTAGTCACAGAAACCCTCTTCATTGACAGGATGTTTATTGTACAAGTTGCATATGGATAAAAGTCAGGTATAATGGAGTAAGATGGGAAAACAAAGTGAACATAATGTATTTATTCTTGCAGTCCCGCCTGAGCTTTCCCTCGCCCTGCCCTTTGGTGAAATGATAACAGTTTATCAAATTATTGAAGGTCAGCTGCTTCTTTGTGGGGGATGTTGAATATAAAGCCTGTACCACTTGTAAAAACCATTAGACTTAAAGCTTCAAATAATGTATTTCATTCTTCAAGCTGTCTTCCTCAATCCTTAAATATAAGTCACACAGTAAATGTAAAGATGTTGTTCTCAGGATGTATGATAAGAAGTGATGAAGAAAAAGCTCAGAACGAACACACCAAGGACAAGTTACTGCTGCAAAAAAAGCCTTTAGCTTGAGTCCAGGGTCTGATGTGAGTCTGCAGCCCAGGGGTTAGGAACCACTGCTCTACACAGGAGGAAATATTTTTAAAAGAATGTCTAGACTGTGGGTGAATCAATCAGTCAATAGCAAAATGTGCCCGGCTTCAACACCTTTTAGACTCATTACACAGTAGGTTCACTCAAATCACCCTCGTCTTTGTGCGTTAGAGTTACACCTCACCCTGCACCTATTACACAAACACAAAACCACTTCATCAATATGTATATATGCTGTGTATGTTGTCTGATAGACAGTATAAAAGAGATGCAGCTTCTGGTGCAACCTTTCAACAATCGTCTCAGAATTATTGGAAACATAATTTGGACCCATTACTGACAGTCGCACACGGACCAATAACACTGACAAGAACCAGTAAAGAGAAAAAAGAACCACAACAATCATCATCATCTTCTCTCTCGGTGTCAAACATAAGGGTTTTTTTTTTTTTTTTTCTTTTAACAAGCTGAGGTGTTTGCGTGGGGGTACTTGTCGCTTCATTAGCTACCAACGGTGTACTTGGCCAAATGAAAATGTTAAGAATTTAAAATGGAGCATAGACAAACACACACATGAAACATGATAAGACATGTACACATATGCAACATGCCTGACTGAAGAGGAAAGACATAGTCACCAGGCTTGTGTGTGTGTGTGTGTGTGTGTGTGTGTGTGTAGATTTCTCTGCATGAGATCAAAGATAACAGCCGCAACACATTTGTGTGCCCTGTGCCGATTTGCATTTAGTGATTCACAAGGAGACAGATGGACAGATGATAACAGAGAAGGAGAAAAAGAAAAAGAAGAGAGGAGGAAGAGAGGGAGGGAGTCGGATGCAGAGACAGAGAGAAGAGAGAAGAGACAGCAGTGACAAGCTGCTGTCCAGGGAAGCAATTAGATGGACTCGGCTTCCGTCACTTTAGATGCGAAGATAAAGAACAAAAAGTGAAAAAACAGAAAAAGAGCAGAGTTGAATCTCATAATGACTCTGTTAACTAGCGCTGTGCAGTTCTGTGAGAACACCACACACACACACAAACATAAAACACACGACAGACACATGTGTTGCTCCATTAAGAGCCAAATCCTCAACTCCAATTACTAATGCCCTAATTTGAATAATTGCTCTTCATGTGCAGTAAGGCAGAAGCATATAAAAATGTCTCAAGTCTCTTTAGAAAACTGGTCACGTAAACACTTCATCAGCTCTGTCATTACAAAGCAAAACTATGGTTGCTGACATAAGATTTATATAACCATGCAGGAACATATGGTGTGTTTACGTTGAGTTTTACATCATTATTACTCTGTGTAAGAATGTTGGTGGAGTAGTAAATAGAAAACAGATACAGATAATTCAGACAAAAACATTTGGGCTAATTTGATTTAAATATGGAAAATATAACTCCTGTATGTTAAACCTAAAGTGATGTTCTGTTATTATTCAATGTTCTTTCTGTTGCTCTAAATCCTAAAAAGTAATGAATAATGAATGCGACAATGTTGTTGAATGAATATCAATTATTTTTTCAAGTTTAGGCACATAGCACATTGTTCCCCATCTATTATAAACTGATTCAAGTTCTTCAAAAAGTATGATAACAATCAGTAAAAACACAATTTCCTACTATCCACACAAAGACTACGACTACTTTTTGTTGTATCCTCACTGTCATTTTTGAAGCTTTGACACAAATAATAAATATATGTATGTGAGCTGACCACCAGATGTTAAGGGAAACACAAAAACTCTAACATTCCCCAATTAAGAGAGCCAATTAAAATAACTCACCAGCAAATCAGGAAGCATATTTGACAAATATCTGAATAAGTTTAGAAATTGTTCCAGTATCATGGTGCTGGATACAACCTAATAAAGCCCAATGTTTTTAAGCCATTAGCAGAACCACCAGACAGTGAACTACAGCCATTTTTGACCGTTATCTTCCATGTTTGACTTCAAATGCACCCTCCCAGACATGAATAGCAACTCAGAGAAGCTAATCACCTTTTACATTCAGCAGTGTCATTACTAGAATACAACAGGAAGCAACAGCAACCCAAAGACAAAGATATTCATCCTAAGAAGTGAAAACAATTGAGGCAAGAGAACAATAAACTAAAGTAAACAGACAAAAAAAATACATAAAGAAATGAAGAGCAACAACAGCTTAATGACTGCTTTCATTTGTGTCTCTGTACCGTTACAAAAGTACAGAGGATGGACTGTGTTACTTCTGTGGCTGCAGGACAAGTCACTGAGTCCATACTTGTCCCTCAGTTTGTGTATTTTTGTATTTCATCCACAACATCACACACAAAGCAACACACAAGCCGATGAGCTTTTTTGTGCCAGCATATGTTGCCTTCATTACTGGACAGGGAAGCCACGAATACAAAGGCCTCTATTGAAAAGCAGGGATTCCCAGGATAACCCTTACTATTGTATTCCCAGATCCCTGGTTCCGCAGCGATGCCGAATTAGTCCACATACCTCCGGACTGGTGGCGTCACGTGGAAGCAGCTAGCTCGCTGTGGCGTGCTGGTTGGTTGGATGAATGGATGGATGGATGGATTAATGCCTGTAGATTTCCAACAGACTGGCAGAAAGCTTCATATGGCATATCTGTGGGTACGTATGTAAATGTGTGCATCTGTGTGCCCGTCGAGCTGCCTATCTGCCATCGTGGCAATCTGGTTGACATTTCGATTCAGAAACCTGATATCAAAATGATCTCAAATGAGCTGTGGATATAAATAATAATTAGATGATCAGCACTAATAATATATTTTGCTGCCAACAGCCACTAAAATGAATGGCAGTCAAAATGGATCATATAAAACAGAACCTCAAAATGAGGAATAAATAATTAAAACTCATTAGGCTTTTTGGATATGAATTGTTAAGACACTTCTGACAAAACCAAAGGAGAAATATAATAACTTACAAGTAAGAATGCATAGTGATCAAACTCATTTAACAACAAAGGTTTCTGGCCACAGGTGAAATGCACTGAACATTTTGGATGTAAAGTACAAAATTTAAATTAAACATCAACAGAGCTGGAAATTTGGTCGGAACACATTTGTAGCCAACTCATAATCTGCTCTGATAATGAGGTTTTATCCAGTGCTGGCAATCCCAACTTATTGTAACATGAGCGTACAGATTGATGATGATGGATGCTTAACTATCTGAATATATGCCACGGGTCAGCTAACAAGCGGCTCATATAGTGCCTGCAATTTGCTGATGGTGGAAAAAAGATGTAAGGAAGGAAGGAAAGAATCGAGGGAAGGATAGACTGAGGCTGGATGCAGTGAGAGGTGGGAAGGAGGCACAGATCCAAAGAACAATGAGAGAATTAAATACCTTATGGGAGAAATAAATTATGGAGGAAGAATGGGTATGTATATGAATGTATGCATGCGCTGGAGTGGTGGGTGTTAAAGGAAAATCATCATTAGACAAGGCGCTGAAGCAACAGCCCGAAGCAAAGCAGCAGATACGTATACACAGCAGGACATGCTTAAACACACACATTAACACAGATATGTGCGCTGCAGGACACACTGACAGACTCTGACACATAAACACTCCCATCGGTATGACCTAATAAGTCCAACAGTGGAGGCTGACTCAGTGAACTGATATGGTCATGGAGTGCAGATGTGTGCCAAAGCTGTTCGGAGCAGTACATTTCAATTAGAGCAGAGGTCGAGAGCGAGCTACAGACGGTTCCACTAACTAGTTACAAGGCAAACAGTAGGAAAAACACCGACAGAGACACAGACAGAGGATGAGCGTTTATCGCTGTAATCTCTTTTACTACGCCCAGTAAATTTAAGTAGAAATAAGAAAAAAATGCTTTGTATGAGTATATCAGAATGAGGTAAATTAATAATGAATCCAGAAATAATCATCTTTAGTGTAATTAGTACATATATAAAAGCAGAAGCCAGTTATTTCAAGGCAACAGACAAAGAAAACATTTACAACAGTAAATGTAACAGTTACAGAGGTGAATCCGGATGAGTGCTGATTAGCATCGTTTGTGAAATATAGAGCAGATCTGAGCCATGAAAATCTACTAATCATCTTTTGCCTTAACTGCAGATACACTAACAATACAGCAACCAACATCAGCCTGTTAAAGAACGGAAAGAGAGATAAATCTGAAGAATTCATGAAGCAGAGATGAACAGATTTAATCAGTGGGATCAATACCAGACCAAGCGCGACAGCATAACAGTCCTTAATAATACAGTAGTTCCTGTACATTGATTCATTTAAGGTGGCCAACATCAAAACTGACCACCACATATTGATTTTATTTTTATTTTTTTTAATCCTATTTTGTTGCAGAAATCCCAAAGCACATCGATTCTCTCTCTCCCTCACACACACACACACACACACACACACACAAACTCAGTGATGTGGATCTGTCGGTCATAGTCAGGAAGCCCAAGAGAAATATCAACCATAAAGGTTTTAGTCTTAGTGGCAGACAGACAGAACACAATAGAAAATGCATTTATAACACTGAACAGCTATCACAAGTTACAACAAACAATAAAACAATAAGGAAATGGTAAAACCAAGGATCTATGACAAGAATAATGACTAAAATGATAACAATAAAAAAAACAACTGATTTTTTACTCATCTCTGCTCAATAATGTAAAACTAAAACAAATGGTCAAAAGTTTTCCATTTGTTCCAACTTTATTAATAATTATTGAATTAACTAGGTAAAAAAAGCTGTATATAGCCACAACTTTTTAATATGGGTCTCTGATGTAACTGACTTTATTATAAGGATCACTTGTACATATAAGATCCAGTCCTCTCAGTTTTACAATGAACTCATCACTTGTCAGGACACTTTAGGAACATGCAAAGACTCTCACACCTGTAGGTAACCAATCTAATGTTGGGGGGGGGGAGCACCGACAACCAACACCTCCTGAGTACAAGAACCTGACCCCTGTGGGTTTCTTAAATACCAGTACTGGTGTTTGGAGATAATGATGAAAAATGACTGGTCTGTAGATGACACCAGACATGGTGAACAGTGACATCCATATACAACAGTATAAAACAGAACACTTTTGTAGTAAATACATTACTGTTATAAAACTCTATATTTCCAATAAAAATATTGTTTTCCATGCTGGGCCATCTTTGTGAGAAAATCTCTAAAAACAAGGCATTTCCATTTCCTTTGAGTGATTAATAATTTATTGGGCCTTTAATGACAAAGCCTAGGGCCTGGTAACAACAGCAGAAACGTAAAACTAATTTCATATTTTCATCTAATTTGACTGAAAACAGCAATGTTCTGCATCACAATGACAAAATGTGCGACATGCCCAAATATTTTCTCTATTAACAAAGGAATTTGTTACATTTTATGAGGGCTGATAAAAAATTATTAACCATGAAAAATGATTTGGAGGCGAATAATTCCATAATTATTCCCGAAAAATTTACCTTTTTCCGATTCAGCCTTACGGTGAAATGTGAGTGAACTGGCTGACCTGTTGATCACTTCCCTTATTAAAACTGAAGGAGCTTCACTACATCATTAACTGCTACATCTTTGAAACATGGATGAACAGATTACCTCGCTGGGCTAAAGTTGATTCCTGATTAATTCTCTGCTGAGAGTTTAGCAACTAAATGAAGTGAGATTGATTGTGTTCATTGTGTCTCTTTCACCATCAGCTGATACAATGAACCAAAGACTCACCTCATTTCCACGTTAACGTCTCTTCTGTTATAGATCATGTGTGTGAGTTTGAAAGAAATAAAATATGAAAATAAAATAAAAAAATATATGAAAAAAATATATAACACTTTAAAAATGAATTAATAACATAATATCAAAAATAAAATAATAATCTAATATTTTTAATAAAATAATAACATAATACTTAATAATTATAATAATAAAATAACATAATTTTGAACTTTTTCAAGTTTTGAGTTACTTTGTGAATTGCTTTGAGAATCTGTGCTTCCCCACATTTTCAGTTTTAAAGTGTAAATTTTTAAAGAGTGAAAGTATAAGTGCATTCAAAAGGGAAGCAGAGTGTAGTGCACTTATGTAATCAAATAGTGTCACTCAAAATGGTCAAAAAGTTTATGGTTATGAAACACCCTCAACAGTTGGCATCTGCATCTAGGCAAGAGAGAGAACACATCACCGGTGAAGATGACGGCATAATTTCCACCTCGCATGAATCAGGTGGCACACGGGAAAATAAAATGCCTGTTTTTAAGCCAAGTGGAAAAAAATCAACAGGTAAATATTTTGGCAGCCATCACTCATGGTCATGTTGGGAGCAAGTGTACTACATGGAAGTGAGTGTATGAACCAAAGTATCCTTTCAGACACAGCATGTATCTTGTTCATTGAATCTTACATTTCTAAGTCTTGCAAGCCAGTGATGAAGCCCCGTTATTGCTCACATTGTGATTCATAACTGATTCATAAGTGTAGCTCTGAAATACCGCAGCACTTACAACCTCGAAAAAAAAAAAGGTTTTGCTCAAAAAGAAAAAAAAAGAGAAGGAGAAATCGAAAATCTCTGACACATCAAAGTAAAAGAAAAATAATGAAGGGATGCTCTCACATTCATACTTGTTAGTGCTTATGTTAATTTCACAGTTAAACAGGTGTAGACATGTTTAAGTTCCCACAATGTAGCAAACAAACACACACACACACACTTTGTTGGATACTTTTCAACTCTTGCATGGTGGTAGATACAGAAACAGAAATTCTCGTTATTTTCCGAGCAGCGAGTTGCAGCGAGGGAGAAGGGGAAAGAGAAAAGGAGACAGACAGAAAGTTGAAGGCGAGGCTGAGTCAGACTGTAAATACTTGGTTGGGTGAGGATATCCAGCTGCCGTGAAAACTGATCCAATGGTTGGCGAGTTCAAGCTGCCTGTCGTGTCTCTCACACACTCACACACACACACACACACACACACACACACACACACACACACACACACACAACTCTTCCTATAAAACACAAAGAAACACAGCTGTACATTTGTTTAGACACTTAAACTTGAGTATGTGTTCACCAGCACCGACACACACTGAATATAAAACCACAGGAGCTGTGACTGGATGGAAGTGTGAGGTTTGTTTAAATGACGAGGCGACAAGCCAGGGGCTTACCAGATCAAGGCAAAATATTCAGTCATTCATCTGACAAATATGTGCACACACACAAACACAGACACACACACACACACACACACACACCGTGTAAAGCTTGAAAACAATCCTCCACACCTCTGACTGGGGATCTCCCACCACACATGTACAAACACACACAGAAATGCAGGCGTGGACTGAAGAACAGTGTCCACTCCGTTTACTGAGGCTGAATCCCACTGTAAACTATCACATTTGTACTCATTTCACCAGGATGAAAGAGTTAACGAGCAGTGTCACTAACTTAAACCGTCCACATCGACTGAGAGCCAAGTTACTGGAGGCCCAGCTCCAGTCGAGCCAATGGACTTCAAAGTAAACAAAAACTGAAGCAGAGATTATTCACAGTCAGTATCCAAGGTCATTCTGTATTTTCTGCAACTAAAATAAGATGCAAACACCCTGAATATTAGTTTGTTGTTTCAGTTTGAAAATGCTCTTTAACTTCACCTGAACCACACAGTTGCCAGCAGCAGCTTGTTGTGTGGTCGCTCTGTTTAAAGCTTCAGGTTCAGAACTGAGCTGAACTGAGGAGAAGAGTAGAGGATGAGATCCTCCTCCAACACCTCTTACATAAAATCAACTTGGATCAAACCTCCACAACATTTTGTTGTTGATTATAAGAATTTGAGTGGTTGGTGCTAGAGGAACAAACTATGGCTTATATAAAGCAGTCTTGTCAGTCATTTAATATGTGTCCACATGTGAGTGATGAGGACAAATAGACAAGTTGGGACCACGGTAACAGTAACTGTTTGACAGGATAACACAAACTCACTGCTTCAGCTGACATTACCTGCATCTGGTTTGGATCACGTTTGGACACAAAAACCAGATCACCCGCGGGCTCAGGTTGGATCTGTTACTACTCTCTGCTGGTAGCTTCAGTTATCAGATAGCAGTACTGACCTGTGATCAGATCGGTTTTGTTTAAAATTACACTGTGTTGGCATTAAAACTTTTTATTAAAACTCTTTCTCTCTGAGTTATCCAGTCACTCCTTCTCTGTATCAACACATTCCTCAACACTGATCGGCCTCAAGCTCAGACGTAAAGTAACAAGCTCCTGCATTTGCCTCGGAGCAGACAAACCTCCCACAGCCACACCTTCAATATCAACACCTTCCTTAATAAAATTCACATCTATATTACCTGAAAAAATGACTTCAAAGAAAAACCTCCCTACAGATTCAAGACCTATATGAATTCCTCTCAAAACATTCTCCATCTTAAATCAGAGAACTAATATTGAGACACCTGGAAGTTACTGCATCATGTTGTCAACCTGCTGAAATGAGCTCTTAAAATGAAACAAGTGGTGTCTTACTAAAGAGGAAAAGATGAAGCTACTAAAATGATGAAGGGTGAAACACCGAGACAAAGATAATGGGGAATAAAGTCAGACAGAGCCAAGAAACAGATGGGAAAGTGGTGCCGTTGTGATCATCACTATGAGCTTTTTAGGGGAAATTAACCTTGGTCTTTAATATCCACTGATGTTCGTGATGTTGGATCCTGATCCTGCTCCACCCTCCTCCGTACATCAGAGCTCAACACCCGGCCGCCACCACTCCAGCAATCTAATTAGTTAATACTGTGGCTGCTGCTCCAACGGGGGCCCGTGTTTCATCAGGCTCTCATCCGAAACAGCATTAACCTTTTGGACAGCCTCGTGCTTTGATTTCTCAGCTGTTTACAGCTCCTGTCAACTTTCTGAAAGCGTTATGTTTCAGGTACTTGGCTGACTGCTCGGACTAAATATAGGCACCATGTAAGACTTCCCTGGAAAGGGACACACTCTAGGGGCAGAGGGTCTGCTCTCTGTGTGTGTATGTGTGTGTCTTCTTAAATTTCCAGACTTATGAGGACCTAATGTGCCCAGTACGTGAGGAGGACAGAAGAAACCTCTTTAAAGTGAGTACAGTTATGTAATGATTACTTTTATATAATGGCTCAACAAATAGAATTTGATTATATTATAAAATGTGATAAGAGTTAATGAAGGTATGACTATGATTATTAAAATGTGAAGGTATATATAATAAAGGTATGTAGTGGTCAAGATTAAATCCATTATTTGTGAATGAGTATGTGTGTAAACATACCTGTGTATTTTCATGGAACATTAAAAGTTTTGCACCTTTTACTTGTGCAAATGTTATTATTCAACTTTAAACTCAATTCGTCACTTAAATGCTTTAAAAAAACGTTTGTTGTGCAGCTGCAGAAGCCATCAAGCCTGACAAGGAGATTCATCTTCTAAATTTCAGCTTCCAGAGATGTAGTTTCAAACAGTCTTTGAAAGGCGAGATAACATATGCCACAAAAAACACTTAAATCCATAACTGAAAAACAGAAAAATCCTAAAATATGTAGAGAACTTAAATGTAATATTGAAATAATTCATATCACAGTTTTGTATTGTAACATACTGCCATGACGCTCAAAAAGAAGTATCAAATTGTCACTTGAGTCAAAGGTAAAAGTATCCACCACTGCACTATGTCTACTGTACATTTAACTATTCTGGTGTTTGAATCATGTTCCACACTGTAAACATCATTACTGCACCTCTTTCCACACGACTATAAATACAAATTAGTGATGACAGATACTTCATATGTGAGGTTTCGTTTAGTTTCTTTAGAGCACAGATTCACTGGTGTGTATGTGACATTTTACTTCTAACTTTGTGAGGAACAAGGACAAGACATTTTGTGAGATCCTTAGATCCTTAGTTTGGAGTTAAAGTTGTATATAGACAATGATTGGAGTTAGGCAAATCATCATGTTGTAAAGATGAGAGGACGTGTGAAATGCATTATGTCAGTGAGGGTCCTCACAAGTATGGGGGTGTTGTTCTGTCTGCATTGTAAGTGTGAACTTTACCTGTGCCTTTGTTGCGATCCACAAAGCAATACTTCAGTTCGTATTCTTTCAGAAGTTCATGGACTTCCTGTTAAAAGATAATGAGACAGAGACAAGACATCAGTCCAATGATAACGACCAAGTGTGAAAACACAAGTCAAAACAGACCTGCATTAAAATATATATATATATATATATATATATATATATATATATATAAAATATAAAATTATTGAATAGAAATTGTCAAGAAAACTGAGCCCATAGTGATGACAAAATGATAAAACTCACTGTCTGTCCACAGCATCTAATTTACATTTGATGGTAATTTTGAATTATCTGGGTTACCAGTTAATTTCTGGTGAACCATTACTCAAAAAGTATTTTAACAGAAACCATGAATGAATGTTTAATTAAGTCTGCACCCTGCACACGTAACTCTGCAGTAACCGACTATTAATATGGTCATTTCACAACCATACCATTCAAACAGCACAATCATTATTGACTATTCAATTGCTTTCAATAGCACACCATGCATACTCACTATGACAACTTGAATGTTAAACGATGGGTTTTTACTCATCACACTGATGAAACCTTGTTGTGCCAATTACACAAACTCTTTTCTTTCTTGATAAGCTCATTGATGGGAGAACTTCCCCTTTTGCAGTAAATTGTCTCTAACAGGTAATTATGTTGTTTTTTTAAAAATGTAAGACAATAAGCTTTACGTCTCCTGTTAAGCTTATAATCACAGCAGACCAGCACAGCAGTCCAGTCCACAAGGACACACAGTGCAGTGATAAATGTGATATTTTTAAAACGGAGCGCAGTCCACTCTCCTGAAGAAACACTTTAGTCTCGTCAGTGACAGTGGATAATGAAGTGAGACAGGAAAGAGAGAAAGGAGAGAGATGCAATAGCAAAGCAACAGATGCTCACATGTCATCTGACTGTTATGAACTCCACTGCTAACTCTCTGTTAGCTTTGCCTTTTTTTTTTCCTGATGATGGGTTTTTATTGTTATGTAGCCACACACGGTCTCTACTGCACATAAACCGTTCAGATCCTGGATTCAAGTGAGCAACCTTGCTTTGCAAATCCAGTCACTGTGAAAACAACAATAGTTCCAGATCAAAACCGACAGGAACACAATGTAGGTGGAAGAACCAGAGAGCGAGCAAATAAATAAATAAGTAAAACAACATCAACACCCACAACATTAAAAGAGCCTGCGAACCTCAGTCTAAACTCTGACAGTGGAAATATCACTTCAGCATAAAGCAATTATGAAGCGCCACCATAGACATGACGTAATGACCAGTCTACAGTTCATGATGCACATCAGACACGACTCTGAAAGCATTTTATCCTCAGAGGCAATCACTGAATTCACTATGAACAAATATACTTTGGTGAGATTGTTGCTTGTTACACAGCATCTGATACAAGAACGACTTGTACCAACAAGTATGTGTAGTTATTTTCCAGCAGAATACCAAATATCTAAAATAACACATATAACTACAGATAAATGTAATATATTGTTCATCACATCATCATCATCATCAGTTCCCTCACTTGAACAGACGCCTCTGCCTTCATGCAGTTCACTGTCCAGAACCACTGAGCTGCTGCGGTGGAGGATATTATCTTGTCCAGTATCTCAGAGAATAACTCACACTAGAGACAGATAGCAGCCCCCCCACCCAACCCCCTCCACCACCAACTAACCTTTCATATTAATCACGGACCACTTTGCTTTAGAAAGACATTTATTTAATGTCTAACCTAATCTTAAAATCAATCCTTGTACATTTCTGTCACAGTATAGTACTGCTCTGATGAGATGCTGTAGACTGCTAAAATATCCAAATCATTAAATCATTTCAAGGTCTTTAATATCATGGACTGACTGTTAGATGTGTAATCTTCTTGTCTGCCGACAACAGTACTCTAGTTCCACCGATATAATCAAACAGGTAGTCACATAGAATAATTTGAATAGCACTGTTAACATTAGTGAACACAGACCTCCACATAATCAATCTGAAACAACTTTATTCAGATTAGTGAGATTGGTCTAAGTAATTTATAAGATTACATAAAAAATATGAACATGCTCCTGTAGTCTTTTCTTTTTCCTGCCACCCTGTCTGTCACTATGTTGCTATTAAGTTTTATTCAAACTTTTGAAAAATACTGAATAAAATGCTGGGTTGGAAGTGTATGAATACACTTGAATGTTTGAATAAATAGTCTATAGAAATCATTAGCATTTGGGAAAACGCATCTTCTCTGTGTTTAGAGTGAATATCGCTCAAGTTCAGAGCTGTTATTCACTAATGGCTGATGTCAGCCATGTTTCAGGGATTTCATTCAAGTGTGACGACAAAGAAACGAAGTTCACATTACAGTAATGTGCCAACCTGTGGTTATACAATGGTCGCCTTTTGCATGTGAGAGAAAACAAGGTCAAAGAGGTCATGTGGATAAGCGCATCAAGAAAACATTTCTATTCCCATTTATTTCATCATTTCTAAAAAAGAAAACAAAACAAAAAAAGAGGACAAATCTACTTCAACATTTGAGGTGTTCTAATATGCAACATTTTTTACTTTTTCCTGCCCCTTCAACCATCATTCGGCCCACTCATGTACACAGTGAGCAGGCATGTTCCCTATGAGTGAAGGCCACGTGAGGCAGCCCACACAGAGGGTCAACTCACTCGCCATTAAAAATCAGAGCAGAGCGAGCGGTAATGGATGAGAGGGAAACAGAGAGACACACGGAGAGAAAAGGAAAAAAATGTGTTAGGTTTGGATCTGTGCTCCATCTATTTCATGATCCATCTGTCCTGCCACAGCCAGAGGAGGATTCAGAGAAACAGCAGAATTAGTCTGTCAGGATGAAGAGGAGCCACCTGAAAACAAAACAACATAAAAAAAAAGTCTTCATTTGTCAGCAGCTGGCGCTCGAACCTGTTTTTTAGAGACAAATGAAAATATGATAGAACAGAGAGAAATTGCCCTTTAATACCCCACAGCTCAACATCCACCCACCCACCCTGACCACCAGCTCACCACAGGGTGGACACACAAACACACAGAAACAACCACTCACACTCACATTTACACCCACGGGTGATGTAGTGTCAACCTGCATGTCTTTGGACTGTGGAAGGAAGCCAGAGCCAGAGCGCCCAGAGGAAACACATCGACGTGTTACTACGAATCAGGCTGCGATTCTGGATCAACATTTCAAGTATTTGAGTCACTCCGTTTTTTTTCCAGCTGAGAAACACCAGCTAAGCTCAGGCATCAGCTTCAACCACTGCAGCTCCGTTTTTACCCGCCTTCTCAGGTGAAAATATATCCCTGGATGATTTACAATTTGTCTAAAAACTCTGCTGCTCTACGATGGACCAGGTCCTTCCAACGTCTCATGTGACACAGATTCTTGTTCTTCTATTTCAGAGACTCAACATGAAACACTGAAACCAATTCAAAGTTCCTGTGATGGTCAGACTGTACTCTACTGTGTACTCTACAGTCCTCAGATCAGAGTTGGCTGGTTGTTCCTAGAACAAGAGTTAAAACTAAAAAGGAAACTATACATAGCTTTGAGTTTGTGGGTCCAACACATATAATTTAATAGACAATTAAACAAGATAAATACAGCGACTATAAGGATTAAACAATTTAGATTAAAGTGTGTCTGTGTAAATATTAAGGTGAAAGTGATTTAAGCTGTTTTTTTGTTTTTTTTTCAAACCAAAGCTCTTCTTCTCTTATATCTGTATATTTCCTTTTTCTTAGAGTCTCCACTATATCAAATTTCTAATTTTTCCTCCTAGTTGCTTTTCATTTTTTTCTGGCCACACTTCATGTTTCTGGGGGGGCTTAAATCTTGTAATAGCGCTAGAATTCTGACATAAAAACTAATAGACCTTATCCCCTAAATGAAGCTAATTTGAGAGATAAAGACAAACAACAACACAGATATTTTAATAGAAAACAAGCAAGCTGGTTCGCAAAAACACGGTGAAAGTACAGAGAAGATAAAAGCAGCTCTAAAAACAACTTTCCTTTTAACTAAATGGTAGTTACTGCAGTTAGGATGGGGCAGTGTGCAGAGACTGACATTGTAGAGTACTTGGTGACATTCAGACAAGGTTAAATCATTCCTCTGTGTCATTTTCTCTCGTGCTGTTTTATTGAGTGGCCCTGAGCAGTTCTTTACTGGAGCTGGAAGTTAGTCTCTCACAGCACTGGCACATTACAAGACATTTAAAGACTATTTTTAGGATTCCAAACAGTCCTGCCTCTCCTCTCAGCCACCACAATCTACCAGCTGAGCACACCATGCTGCCCCCTTTTTTAATAATATTCCACTTTGTTTCACCCTATTTCCTTTTACTTTCCATGTTTGAATGACGTTTTACTTCAACCATATCCCATCATGCTGTTCTACAATGTTTCCCTTTGTTTCGTCAAGATCCCCACAACACTATTTCAAGAGCTTTCTAATTAACAATACTGTAATAGCTAAGCGATGCTCACTGGTCTCAGTAAAGAAACAAGGCAAACTGGGTTACAAATTCACTCCACAGCACAATTAAATGGACAAAACTGGTTCAGTGCAATGAGTACATCAACAAAATTAGAAATGATCAAATTAATATAGGGTGCTAACAATCGTTTTTGTAATACTTCATCCTTGCACACATGCAACTAAATACACTGTACAGTGAAGAGCCATTAAACAGAACCCAGCCTGTATATGGTCAGAGGCAGTAAACCAATCTGTTATTGTGTTCCTTATTCAAGGCCAGTCCACAGTATGTTCCTGTGTGTAAAGCTGTTCTGTAGTGTACCTCTGAGCATGTCACGTTGGTCCTTCAGTGCTGTACTGCTCCCTCTGCGTGTCTGAAAGCTTTAAGATGCTGATAATTTCAGCAAGTCCAGTCAGTGCCCCAGCACAAGACTTATCCCCAGGGCCAGCTATATTGCCTGTGTGTGGGTGCATAACATACTGTACATATTATGCACACCTTGATGGGGCACTGAAGCAAACTGCCTTGAGAGGATGTGCCTGATCAGGAATGTGACTGCCGCCTCATCTCGACACCTGGTGAGATTACATGGAGCCTACAGCCGTAGTCTGGCTTCATGGAGGAACGTGAATCAACAGGCAACAACCTGATCAAGAGACCATCAGCTTCACACCTGTTCATATAAGAGACAGTGACTCTAATGTAAACCAAAACACACCATTCACCACCACAGCCATCGCTTACATGATGTTATTTAACTTTGAGCTAGTGTTGCAAACTGCTGTTCTCCAACTGACACCTTTATTTAATCAGATTAAAGCTACTGTAGCTGTGTTTGTCACTGACCACAAAGTCTGTGCAGAATGCAAACATGCATGGGAAAGTCTTTGTGTCAGTATCTCTACATAAGATCTGATGCGACTCAGAGAAGCTGTTGTTGCGCTGCTGTCTATTGTTTAGGGTCTCGGGGCTGATCTAGGTCTATTTTAATGGATCATTAAAGGATAAAATAAACTGAATCAAATCTGTCATCCGTGGATTTTGTCCATCTAAGCGTGCATGTGTTGCATTAATATATTTTTGGTTATGACAGCCAAGCTCTACAGTGTTATTTAGCTGCATGTGTGTGTGACAATTAAAGTCACTTGCCCCAACAATTTTTAGCTTTGACAGCAAACTTCTGTCACAGATGTTGGCATTGCTGCCATAACTGATGAGAGGCTAAACTTAAACTTAATCTGTTGTTGGTTAAAAATGCTCTTAGTGAGCTACCGTCTGTAGTCAGACAGTTTATGTAACCTTGTAACACAACCACAAAACCACATATAGACTGTCAGTAGTTTAGGCTTATAAAGTATTATCTTTAAAGTAGTATTACACCAATCATCTTAATGTGTCAAACTCCATTTAGGTAAATTTGAGTATCAGGTGTAGAGTAGTGTTGGTAGTTACCAAATGCTAAAAGACTAGTGAACTGGTAAGATGCCGTGAGCACAGATTACATCCTACAAGTTGTATTTGCCACAAGTGTTTCAACACGGCCAACATGTGGTAAGAGTTGAGTCTGTTTTTTCTGTTGCTCTTCATCTTGTAAACCAAAGCTGCAACACCCACATCCCTGAAACACACTGATGCAAATATACACTACTGTTGTACTGTCCAACACTGGTACTTGTGAAAACTTGTGAGAAAAGCAGCCATTGTATTTCTTTTGTATCTGCTCCAGGCTGTAGAAGTCAGGTGACAAAACCTTACTATTTCTTTTTAAGACAGCAGTTTGAAGGATGACCTCTTTAACCATTCCCCAAACAGATGACCTCCATCCACCTTGTTTCAGTGTCTTTAATCAATAAACTCAAACTTTAGCAGCACGTCTGTGTCCATTTTTAAACATTTCAGGAGGTAGAAACAAAGTAGAGGTAGTTAAATCACAAGTGCTTAGATTATCACTGCAGTTTTAATGCAATGATGAATTTAATTTCCTTTTGGCAGCAACTTAACTTTTACTCGCTTCTATCAATTTCCTACAAATCAAAGAACAAACAAATGCAAATTCCCTTTAATTTGGCATGTTGTTTCTTTAATACCGACAGCTCATATTTGCCAGTTGGCTATTAGCACCACTAATTCTTCCTGATGCATCATATTTCATCCAGAGGATGACATAGAAGGTTATGTACATGTAAGGTGAGAAAGCCAAACCACAATGTTTTCTCCCTAAACAGACAAAGAACACTAGAAGAGAAGAATATGTTTACTAGGACACCTGTTCATTCATCTCTCTCACACACACACACTTTGTTTTTCAATCATAAATGAGATGGCTTACAAACACAAACAGAGCCCCTGGGGTAAAAGTGAAGCAGTGGTCTATCATCTTAGTGTGAGTGTGTATGTGTGAGAGAGAGTGAGAGAAGGATGGAGGCACAGGGCAGAGCAGAGGGACAAACACACTTTGCATGGCCTCCTTACCAGCAGTAACTGTGTCCTTGACCCAGTGATGGAGTGATATACGCTACGAAGAGAGAGAGAAGAGAGGATGTAGCTCACGTCTGCCAACAAGCAGAGTGTTTGTCCCTCCATACCGAACACTAATGTGTGGTTGGAAATGATTAGCATCACAATCACCACATCGTTATCACTCATATTTATAAAGCTGCAATACGAGTGCTGCATTCATACCAGTGGTTTTAGTGGTTTTATGAGCAGTTCGACCTGCTGGAGTGCATCATGCAAAGTCCAACTAATGTGTTAATTGTTTATATTTGGAACTACATCTGTTTTTATTGTTGATAACATTGATATAGAAAGGGATGGTGCATAAATATAAAGAAATAATAAAAAAATGCTATTGTCCATTTAAAAATGACATGTGCATAGTGTCAAATTCTGCTGCTAACTCTGGAACAAAATGTAAAATATATATAACAGCTGCAATTTGTTACAAAGAGGGATAAAGATGGATTGCATGGATAGGTGTCTGTGACTGTGTGTGTGTGTGTGTGTGTGAGAGAGAGAGAGAGAGAGAGAGAGAGACAGGTGGCTCAAACCATCCACAGCATGGATCACTGGCCCATCAAATGCCTGCCAGGAGAGCTTCTTAGAAAACATGCACACTCACATATTGTGAGCAGATGAGAATAAAGGCATGATTGCAGAGACCTCTTTTTCTGACTTTGTTAGAAAAAATATCTTTGTTTTGATTCCGTTGCTCTTCTGCTCTAGGTCATCTCTCTCTCCCTCCCTCTCTTCCTTCCTTCCTCTTAACTGTAAAATCTTTTCTCCACTTACTAATTTGTATCCTCCTGCTTTACCATGTCTTCGTTCTTTTTCCATTGCTGGCTAACGGTGGCTGTCTGGTTAAATTTCCCTGACTTAAATGTTCCCTGAAGGAAAAGATGAAGAACAGAACAGACTCAGATCCATGTCGCTCTCTCTCTCTCCTTTTTTCTTAATGGTAAAAAAGACGATATGAGGCTCTCTGTCACCATGTCTCAGGCTCTTTAATTTATTTTTTTATGTTTAGTTTTGTTTGCCTTTTTCATTTGTTTGGTTCATTCCAGTCAAGTAAGAGACAGATGATGCAGTAAAGCAGCACTGAAAGAAAAACCTAATGAACCTCAGCACTAAGAATCACATGGTTCACGGCCAAACGTGATGTGATGATTCACTACTGACTTGCCATCTTTCAGCTGCTTTTGCACAATGTTCACTTCAATGTGGTTGAAAATGGTTGAAAATGCCCGTATGTTTCCATGTTTATTATTTTCACCCTGGTCATTTGTGACACACAGACACACTCACACAGACACACACACCATGGCTGATTTTAATGAACTCCATGACTGTATAAAGATGTACATGAAGACTTTATGCAGTTACATCACAACCACAATGGTAATTGCTTAAATTAGTGATGAGTAAGTGGGTAGGGACACTAGTTCTACCTCATGCCGCGTCTGATAAGCAGCTCTACAATGTCAAGAATGTAACTATGGAGTTAGGCTTTGGATATTTGCCATTAAACTATTAGGTAGCTATTGATTGTCACTAGTAACATGTGGAGTACTGGTTATATGTTGCACCATAAACTGAGCTGAAAACAGACAGTACAAGTGACTTGGTTTGTGATTGTGAGAACTTTGTAGTGACCATTTTGTTTAGTTTTAACAGTCATCATCTCAGAAATGGCCAGTGTTTTTCAGGCAAAGTGGATTTTTTTACATGACTGAACATGTGGTGGATGCTTGGTTCTGAGATCTCCACATTTTACAAATGAACCACCATCATTATTCATGAATTCCTGAATAAATGTTTTGAAGCTTGAAATTCAGCATATCATTCATAACCACTTTTATCAGTTATAACATTCAGAAGATTCAAATTTGAGTAAAAAAGCACAGATGTCAGTGGAGCTGAGTTGGCACCATCATCAAATGTGATCAATTCAATCACACAAAATGATTCAAAATAGACTTTTTATACCTTATTAATACAATTGTATTATTCAAAATTATCAGAGTCAGAGATATAGCTTTTATAAAAACTGCATCTTGTAAAATAGCACAGTTTTAACATTTAGTTATTGTTTTTGCTGCTTGGCCAAACCCCATCTGTTGCTTATGTATATCCAGGTCTCGTTTTCACCCTGTTGATTTGAAAGAACCCGGGGGCTCGGGGAAGCAGGTGGCTCACCCTGAGACAGGACTGATTTTGCTGTCAACCAGTATGACCCCACCTCCCTCCCCCTCTGCACCACCAACCCATCTCTGTTTGGCACAGGCCCCGAAGCGACTGGGCTCAGACTGGGGGTTAGTTCCCACCCACTGAGCCAACAGTCACTCCTCACATATCAATAGCAGACATTAGGTCAAAACATCATTTAAAAGTATTTGTTATTTTTGTATGAATTAGCTTGCAGCAGTACCCAGGGTGTGGAGCTTGCCACATGTAATAATAGAAATCAATATAAGTGTATGTGTTTACACGATGACTGAGTGAAGCAGCAGAACAATCTGCTAAGAATATTAATATCAAATTATAATACTGCGAGCATGTTTAATGCTGCTGGAATTTCTCGTTCTTTGTTCTCGTTCTGTCATTTTCAGCATGTTACTGCACTTAGCCCACAGTTTAGCTCTGCATTAACATCAGAAAGCCACCCTATAGTTAACGGTCTAAACAGCTGTAGCACAGAGCTACAGCATGAGGCATCATCACGGCAGCAGAAAAAGCACAGCGACTCCTGAGATATGTGGAGATTGGAAGAGAAGCTCTTAGACGTAAAAGCTAAATGGCCACTTAGAGTCATTTGTACTTGAACACAGAGGCGCCGGTGAAAGCACAGAGGACATCAACAGGCTGTATGTGGAAAAGTTAATGTCTTCTATACTTGAATTACACACGTTTTTCTATCACGATCGACATTAAACAACCAAAAGCTGATTCACATCACAGAACTAATAAACCAAGCATGGTGTTGGTGTTCTAGTTTAAATATTAGCTCTGTAACATGGTACATCTATATGGTAATGCAAAAATAATGTTTTACAACTGATGTGCAGTGTATTCGAACAAATGGTTTTGTTCTTTCTTCTGTAATTGAACTATAGGTTTCATATCATTACGAAATATTTCTCAGGGTTGCTGATTAGATCAAGTAGAAAATCATTTTAAAAAATCATGTTAATTTGTTCAATATATGCTAAAGTGATTAACTGATTAATGACAGTAAGTGTTATGTTAACTGAAGGTAGAAATAAAGGCATCACTACCTATAATTCATAAGTGTTCCTGTTCATCTGAAAGAGTTTTACAAACCATAATTACATACTGTAAACGAACTGATAGAAGTTAGTTTGACTGGTAGGTTTGATTAATAAAAGACATGGGAGGGAAAAAAAAAGTTAACTTGTTGTATTCCATGGAGGCATAACAGTGACATTTTTGTCTTTATTATTTTTTAGCCTGACAGAATGACAGTTGCTATTGTTCCCTGTGGGTGGAATAAAACTCCTGAAAATGATTTATGAAAATAAACTACTGACATGGGCAAAATGGATGAGTTCATGCTGTTAATCCCTACTGCCAAAATCATCTGAACCAACCTCCATCAGAGTATTGTACGGTTTTGTTTTATTCTTTGGGCTCAAAACTTTTTGTTCGTGACCTTTTTAATTACAGAGTCGTTTGTCTTTGACAGATCTACCATAGATTGGGTTTTATAATGTTCTTGACCCTAATAGATGAGGTCAGACGTTACTGACAGAACCTGATTACACTATGCATGTTCTGAGTGTTGACAGGAAGGTCAAAACATGCAGCGAGGAGTTGTATCAAAAAACAATCGTCCCCAGTTAATTACACTACCCTCCCCCCCGCCCTCCCAAAAAAGAAAACAATGTTTGATCAGTCTTAATTTGTGCTGCAAAAGCATCACACCTGACGTCCAGTACTAAGACACTGCAGAGAGCTGAAGCTGCAGCAGAACCCTTGTAAACATGTATCAGCAGGACTCTGATCCAACGCCCTTCCACCTGCTCTCTCTCACTCTCACTCACACACACACACACACACGCAGCAGTTGTGAACAGCAGGTTCTCATAGCTTGCTAAGTCCAAACACAATCTAACCTACACTGTGAGAAAAAGTCAAGAGGGGAAAATGAAGGGGAAAAAAATGGTGTAAAGGGATTTTCTTACTGGAAGTTAAAACGGCTCTTTTGAATGAAGCTGTCCAGAGTAGTTCAACCGAGAAGCCCACCTTGCTTCACACACAGACACACACACACAACTTCTCCTCAGCCTTTTATCCAATTAGTCTACACCACATTCTTCCCGTACTTGTCCAGTCAAAGCATTTCACTCTGATTTTATGTCGCTCCTGAACCTTTTATCCTGCTCAGCAGCATTATTCCCACATGCAAAATTTGCTGCTGCAGACTGCAGAGTGTGTATTTAATGTAACATGCGAGAGTGAACTGGACACTAGACTGATTAGTTTATGTGTTTTTGCATACGTGGCACTCCCTGTCCACATACTGCTTTATCCAAATGTACTGTGCACCACACCATTCTTCCTCTCCCCAACCTTGTTCATTATCTCACCTTCATAAAGCCACCTACATGTCCGAGCCACAGCCAAATCACCCAGCTCAATAAGTTCATAAATAAACTGTCCTGACTGTTTGTACGAACAGTCGACAGTCTAACAGGTGCATCTTACCCGCGGGACAAACTGCAACAGAAACATTTACAGAACTTTTGATCTGACTAATGCCATGGTAAACAGCCAAATCACTACAATGTTCTCACACATGCGGGCACATAAGTGATGAAGGTGATGAAGGCTGCTCCGCTGTGAGGAGGGGCCGAATTCATGAACATCTGCTACTGACACACGCACACACACATCACAGCATGTAAAACCGAGAGGAGGAAGTGGGAGGAAAGAACAGCTCGGCCACACACACACAACTTTGTCACATTTACATGCATTTTGTGTTTACCTGTACATATGCAAACACAGGAAGCCTGGCGTTCAAATCCATGCAAACACATGCACATACAGTCCACAGCTGTCATGAGTTTAGTTTGGAAAAGAAAATGAATAATTCAAGGACGTAAAAATCCTTGGAAGCTCCTCCCCATTCACCATCGCTTATTTTTTCACCCACTTGTTCATCTGAAAATATGTTTTTACAGTAAGTGTGTGGATTTAATGAAACATTTGGAAGAGTCTGGAGTGAACCAACAAAAACATTTTCCTTAAAAGTTCAAAAATCAACCTCTACAAGTACGTCCAACTTGGTCGTTTAAGTGTGGGAAACTGGAATTCATGCCTGAGGTTTCGATATGATTCACAATACTGAGAAATCTCCTCTCAAAGCCTTTCTCCTATTACTCCACCATCGTTCACATGAGATCAATAATTTAAGCAGGTCAACTTAGTGCTTCTGAATCTGTGGCTCATTAAACAGAAGGTGTCAAATTCAAGCATGTCACACCTGTTACTCTAACGTGTCAGAAATATACTCAACATTTTTCCATTTTCTCCTGCTCATCTCATTATCAGGTGATAGCTACAGGTTTTGAGCATAAATGAACCAAAACTTCTGTTTCTATAAACAAGAAGTCATTAAAAAAAAACCTCACCTGAATATTTGACTTATTATTTGTAAATGATATTACTTGTAACTGTCAGAGACTAAATCTAGTTGTGCAACAAGCAATTACAAAGACTTTGGATTCAGTTTAAAATCCATAAAATGCTATGATAGCATTTTAGTAAACCAATGAATTTGACAAAATGTTATCAGACACAAAATGCTAATGACTCGTATCTGCACAGGAAAAAGGAGTTTTTCCTCTCCATTGTTGCCAAGCGCTTGCTCATTGTGGAAATGTTGGGTTTCTCTATGTAAGTGCCTTGAGATAAATGTTTTTATAACCTGGCGCTATATAAATAAAATAAATTGAATTAAATTGAATTAATTGAAGGCATCAACATCAAAAAGAATAAAAACCCAAAGACTCTCATCATCATCTTTCTTTCCAGTGCTTCTGTGCTTTTTCCTTCAACCACCTCTGAAAAAATCCTTTTCCTATTCTTTCCTGTAAGTTCGTCATTTATTTATCCCTCCTTCATTTCCTCCCCTTCTCACCCAGCTCTTCTGTTTTCTGTCTCTCTCACTGCTCTCTTCCCTCCCCCCCACTTCTCCCTGAGACGAGGACTGTCAGCACAGCCATATATCTGACACATTGCACCATAGACTCCAAACACACATACAAGCACGCACACCCAATCTGCAATATAGTGTTCACTAATGGGGCAGCGAGTGTGAGGGGAATGAGAGATGGAGTCGGCTGGACGTTGCTGAGTCCAGCAGATAGCTTCAATACAGTACATAAAGACAGTATTCACACCCCTTTACTTTTTTACATTTTGTAATGTTACAGCTGTTTGCTAAAATCATTTATATCAATATTTTGTTTAATTCATAGTCCCTCCTTTTTGACAAAGCAAAAACAGAATTTTATAAATAGTTAAAAAAAAAAACTGAAATACCACATTGAAATAAGTCTTCTGACATTTTGCTACAACACCTTCCATGTCTCTTGATCATCTTTGAGATGTTTTGACACTTTGGTTGGTAAATCTACTGGACATGATTTGGAATAACACACAAACACATCTGTTTATATAAGGGCTCCCAGCTGACAATGTGAATCAGGGAAAAAATGAGCCATGAGGTTGAAAGAACAGCCTGTAGAGCTCAGAGACAGGACTGTGTCGAGGCACAGATCTGGGGAAGGCTACAACAAAATTTATGCACTGAAGGTTCCCCAGAGCACAGTGGCCTCTATAATTCTTAAAAGACCGACGTGTGGAGCAACCAGGACTTTTCCAAGAACTGGCCGTCCAGCCACATCGTCCAATCAGGGGAGAAGGGTCTTAGTCATAGAGGTGAGCAAAACCCTGATGGTTATTCTAGCTGAAATCCTGTGTGAGGAGGGGGACAGATGTCCAGAGGGACAACCATCGCTGCAGCACTCCAACGAAAGGCCAGAGGGAAGAGGAAAAGCTTCTCCTCATTCAAACACACATGAAAGGTGCTTAGAGTTTGGGGGAAAAAAGAACAGAAAAAAACTGAAGGGGTCTGAATACCTTCTGAATGTGAGACAGTGTCGAGGACTGAAATAAACAACAAATGGACAATCCAGCACACAAAATAACACCTTGACAATTCAACGTTTTATTCTTTCACTGACAGTTAAAACATTTTTTAAGAGCGATGGGATGAGGTTTTAACTGTTGTTTTCTGTCTCCACGCTGCCAGATAAACTGAGATATCTCCGAGCATAAAGTTCCGCAGCCAGATACGATTTCAACTCTACAGTATCAGTAACAGTCGATAACTCATACCGCGTAATGTCAAAGAGTATAAACGTCTCCTTTTAAACTGGTAGATTTATGTGACACGTTCAGCAGTATGGACTTCACGCAGCTCGACGCACCAACTGCTCTGCTCAGATTCACTAAACATATCTCACTCCAACTGATGTGAATAATGTGGAAAAAACAGAGACACACAAATTCCACTTCTGTTGCTTCACCTGATCCAAGAGAGTTCCTCTCTTTCCATCTCTCTCTCTCTCTCACTCACTCACACACAAACACACACATACACAGTCGCACTCTTTCACACTCTCTCTGTCCTTCTTACACACTCACACTACAACACTAAACACCAGGCAGAGTGCTGCTTCTCTTTGGCACCGTGCTTCTTTCTAAGAATGTTTAGTCCAACAATCCTGAAGGAGTACACCATCAGTGCCTTCAACACGCTGCCTCATGGAGGCTTGGACCCTGACGCAAGTGATGAATGACACTTAGTAGGAGCAAATCAAAAGGTCATGAAGTTATAAACAGTAATGTCACCCTGTGGTCTTTGACGAGAAACATGCACATGAAGGTCTTGCGTTCACAATAAACATAAAAGATAAACTGACTGATCTGCTTTCGCTTCCAGTGAATGCGTCTGATACTAGCAGACTGTTTACACCATGTAAAGTCAGATATCATAGATTCCCTCTTAAAAACAACAAATGTCCTTAAAAACAACAATCTAAGTTAACTGCAGAAGTTTGTTTACAGTATTTAAAACAACATTTGTATATTAACAGCCTTAACTGAACAACACTGTCGCATGACACATTAAGTCAAGAAAATGAGCTCATTATAATGTTACGTGTTATTGTACATAATTTATGCAGCAAAAAGTAAGAGGAGAGTTAAAGAAAAAGCCTGATGACAGATGCTACATTAAAATAAATAGTAGAAATACTTGCAGCACGCTGCGACCTGTACCTGCAAGTACTTGAATTATAGTATGTATATGATGATGCGTGAAACGAAAGGGGGAGAAAACAATGGCAATAGCTGGTGTTGATACAAAAAACAAAAACATCTTGACCAACCTCATATAACTCATGTATTTTTAATGCGAGTACATTCACTGTATCTAAAATGGTGGGTAAACAAAATCTGAAAGTCAGAAATGGTACAACATGATTGACAGGTAAGAGTCGTCTACAGCATCTCCTGCTGCATAGAAACCATCTAAAAAATACATTAACTTACATTTAGATTTGTTATGACTATTATACAGAACTCGGCTTTTATTCTGTTTGTTGGGTCAACATTTGTAATCAGACCGTGCAGTGTCATGGAAGTGGTTAGACAACAGTCTTTCATAGTTGAATGTAACTTGGGTCAGTGTCTGAGCATTAATGTGCTGGTTGTGCTGGTGGTCAAAGTTGCAAGGTGTTAAATAAATTACCAGAGACTCGTTTGTTTTAAGTAAATAAGTAAATGTGTAACAGACCAGACCAACAGTGATCCTACAGCAGCTGGATTAGAGAAAATATGTCCAAACTAAACTATAGATTCAACATCCACACATATGTGGTTTGAAAACAGGTTAAAATACCAGGAAAAGGTCATTTGAGTTCACTGCACCGAGTAGGTCTTTATCCTGCAACTGATCAGATTAAACATCCTGAAAAGTGCGACAGTTAGTGCAAACTAAACTGATGAGCAGCACAGACGCGCATTAAGTCTCGACGTGCGCAAAAACTGAAAACTCGTTACTTTTCCTTCAGTTTCTTCTCAGAGTAAAACTAACGCGTACCTGGTTGGTGGTATCAGGAGGCAGGTTCTTAATGAGGATTTTCCTCCTGTTGCTCAGCTCCTGGCGAGTTTTGGCCAGCCTCCTCTCGATCTCCTCCGGCTCCAGGTCCGGCAGGTCGCGGAGGCTAATCCCCGGCTCGGAGGGCTGCGCCGCCGCTGCAGCCGCCGCTGCCTCCTCATCCTCGGGCTGTCGGCTCTCGGGGCTGTCCATCGCCGGGGAAAGTGCGCTCTCCCGGGCTAGAGAAGAGTGAACGCTCGGCGGCTGGATGGATGAGGCTGCCGCCATCTTGGGTAGCTGAGAGGAAAGTGTGAGGGAAAAGAGAGTGAGGAGAGAGAGAGAGGGAGGGAGAGAGAGAGAGAGAGCAGGTGGGAGGTGTGTTTGTAAAAGAGAGAAAAAGGAAAGAAAAGCAGATTAGACCGAATCAACGCACAACAGTTACTATTTTAATTAGGGAGATTTATTTCCTATAAGAAAAATACTTACTACTTTTCTATTTGTCTGTGTAATGAAATGACAGACTATCAATGGTTATTATAATGTTGCTGTTGAAGTTATTCTAAAACGGTAAAACTCCTACGTGCGTCGCCTATTAACGTTATTTTAAGACGCAGTAGCTCATAAATGTAACTCCTTGTTAAAACGGGCTCTTATGGGAAAAGTGGTTGCGCGCAGGTCGCGCTGCACCTCGGACTCCTGGCGACCCCAACTGTCTGATCAATGCATAGAAGCCAATTAACGATTCGTGGTCACATCATCAATCTGACTTGTTGTACGTGTGGAAGCTTCTCAGTTCTTGTTAAGTGTTCAGCAACAGTGGAAGTTGTTTTGTTTCTTTGTTTTTTTTCTTTTTACACACACACATACACACAAAAACATCCACATGTTGGATCTGATAAGAGTCCCATTCTGTGTAAATGCACAGGCTACAATGCTTTTTAAATAGTATTGAATTGCTCCATGTATGCACAATATTGTGCATTTGGATACAAAGAGAAACTCGGTTACATTTTTTTTTCTTTCAGCCCAATTAACACATTTCTACATTTGGTTAAAAGGAGAGAGAGAGAACGGCATTCATTGGAGAGTATCTCTAAACCACCAGAGCTTCCCTGCTCCTCAATGTGCATAATGTGACCATGAATGGCTGGGTGCCTTCCCTCCTTTCTACACTAGTCATCCAGTGAATGCCAACCTAGCAGCCAACCAAGCCTGCCTGCTGCCTGCCTGCCCACCGTGGGTGGAAAGCTGCTCCTGGCAAACATGAGGGGAACAGAGCTCCCTGCCGAGTCTTCACAATGCCTATGTGGCTTCCGCAGGCTGCTTGAGTCGCTGACAGACACACACTCTCCATCTACACACACACTCAGAAGATGAATTCACACTCCTGTAAGCACACACAAACATGTCAGTGAGCACACATCAACCCACTTAGGAAATATTTAGAGCATGATTATACCGAGGCCCCTGTACGAGATGGTGGAATCAACCTCCATCATCCAACCTCCATGTTCTCTCTCTCGCCATCTGTGTGAAGCGCTTCTTGGCAGATAGGAGTCCAGACAATCACAGTTGTCAGTGGGTGAAAATGATCTCACATTGCCAAGTGGCTGAAGCGGCACAAGTGAAACACACTGACTGACTGTAAGCGGACCGTTGGTATGAATATTTCAATCAAGCTTCCAGAGTAGAAAGGCCAAAGAAAAGGGCAATTAGTGTCATTTCAAACAGAGGTTACAAAGGACAAACTGTTTTTTTCCTGTGAAATACACTACAGATGTTCATGAATCAGTTTGTTGTGAAAATGCCAAGTGAAACATATGTTGCCCTGTAAATGAAAAGGTTATACATGCTCCTCAACCAATGAAATGGACAGTGGAATAAGGAGAACAGTCTCTGTTAATCCACATCAATAACTGGTTGATTTTCTCATTTGCAAACCTGATAATTAATCTGGATCCAGATATAACAACTTAATGCTTTACAGCTACAAATCCAAGTTACAAACATTTATTTTTCAGGAAATCAAAGAGTGAGAAAAGCTCCAGGCCAAAATGAATCTCGCATGCATCTATGTTTTATGTCAAACAAACACTGCAATCAACAGAAACAAAAGAAAAGCACTGAGGAGAAGTCACTTTTTTTGATCCATCCACAGCTCATTCAAAAGTCAGTGGCTGCTGACAGATTGGGGGACATGAATCATTGAGCAGTGGTTCTGAAAAGACAGTGAGGACTTGCCTGTCACTCGCACAGGCTGATTTTGGAGACGCGTGAATCACTCCACTAAGTGCTAAACAACATTTCCATGAGAGAACAATTAATTTGTTCTCTCAGTCCCCTTGGCGCGCACACACACACACGCCAGCACTATACAACACTCAAAGACACACTCCGACACACACAAACATACATTAACTCATGTCAGTCTACGCCCGCCCTGCATGGTTACACAAACTCTGGCTCTTCTGAAGTGTTTCTACCTATGTGCAAGTTAAACCCCATAATAATGGGCCGTGCTTCATCAACCAAAGGGGGGAAGACAGAGAGAGAGACAGTCCCTCTCCACTTAAAAACACAAGAGCCCTGCTGGTGCTTCAGCGAGTCAGCCGGTGATTCACAGCCTTCTGGAGTGGGTGGGAGTAGAGAGGAGAAGAAGAAAGCGGGAAAATGTTCGCCGCTGCTCGCTGGGACTAAGAGTGTGAGGACGTGGGTGGGCAGAGTGGCTGAACGGGCAAAGCAGGCACCTGGGATGAGCTCAGTAGGCGTGAGGATGGGAGGGGAGGCACAAGGGGGTGAACTCTAAATAGGAACGTGGTTCATTGTGCTCACAGGTTCACGGTGAGCACTCAAGTATGTTCGTGTGTGTGTGTATCCTGTGTGATAGTGTGGTGTGATTATGGATCTCACTCTGCAATCCTGCGAGGAATACATGAAATGTAAAAATTGGCCCTGTATGTATGAGCTGGTGTGATGTGATGCCGTGGTTTCATTTCTCACAGCATAGAAGAGATTACAGAACATATGACCTACTAAAAACAGCTGACCTGGACCCATGGGGACAATATGCACAAGAGTTCCCTCCCCAATTCATGTCCTAATTACAGTGATCATAAGCATACCTCTTCACCAGGGCATCAGGGAGGCCATTTTTATGAAGCCAGCAAGTCAGTCAGTGAGGAGAAAGACACTAATTTCAATACAAAGTGTATTTTTAAGATCCCTCTAGAGAGCACAAGATTTTTTTTTTTTTTTTTCGTTTTGTTAAACAAGGTGGCTAAACAGGTACAGTTTTAACTTGCTGGAAGGTTCAAGTTATGTTGTCATTTGTTGCACATATTTTTTTTTTTTTTTTAAATCAAACTCCATGGCAAAAGGTGTTGTCTGTCAACATGGTTTCAAAGTTCTATAAATTGCTTGCATGCAAGACTTAAGATCATCACGCTGCTAAGATGTGTTTTGGAAACTGGGACTGCACAAAAATATGCTGCTAGTGCATGTCTGCCGTACTAGTTGGCAGAGCAGAGACTGACTGAAATGACCCGAGGGTGCTTGGACACCGAGCTCAGCGCTCTAATTCACAGAGTCTCTCTGGCAAGGAGCAGCACTGAGCTTGAGAGAAGTGGTTGATAGTACAGGAGGTGCGGTGACAGTGAAAGGGAGACAAAGATGAGGCCGTGTGGAGGAGGGGGGGTCTGAAGGAACGCTGACAAGCTGATAATGTTTGTGGGGGACATGGCGATGGGCTGACAGAGAGACACATGGAAAGAAAGGTCCTTCTCTCTCTTAGCTCTCTACAGTGCTGAACTACTTCCTTGCTGATTTTTTTTTTTAAAACTCAGAGCCCAGTATGCCCCCTCTCTCTTTTCACACCATCTACTTCAAGGAGAAACAATTTCATTAGCTGCACTCTTATAACCTTCTCTTAAAATAGAGAGAACAGGGCACATTTTCAGAAAGCACCTGTGCTGCTGTTCATTTAAATTAAATGTGAAATTTCAAAAGTTGCAATCAAATTAAAAGTATCAAGGATGAGTGACACAGTAGCTCTTTCAAATTCAGATCAGTTAAAATCTCGTCTCTACACTCCAACACAACCCAGGTGTATCTCTGTATCAAAATAACTCACTGCACTGATGGTTGTATTCGACTGGCAGAAAAATGAGGAGCTGCAGTTTTTTCTACAACCTCTATGAATTTAAAACAATAAATAAAAATGTGTCTCTGATAAGGAGTATTAAACCAAATCTACAAGGATCAAATAGTTCCATGTTGGTTATTTTGGTTTGCTTCATATTAAAAGGAGTCAAATCTAAATGTACAATATTGCAACTGTTGATCCACTCGACAACAGGCTGATCGATACCGTTTGGTCACAATGTGACAGAAAATATTTCTAAACTTTAAAGTCTGACATCAGTCTTAGTTTCTTTTAGTGTTAACAAACAAGTGTAGAGACAAAACCCTGCAACGCATTAGTCCATCTCACAATACTCTCAAGTCCTGAGTACGTCTGTGGCTCTCAGCCAACCAAAGCCTGTTTCTTCCTACTGAAAACAGCTTGAGAACATATACCACTACTTTTAATTATTAAAGCAGACTTTTTCCTGCCCTTAAGATGCATACTTCTACAGGCTGACGACAGAATTTGGCCTTCAGGATTATTTTCAGAAACATTTATAAAACATAACATAACATAACATAGATATGAGATATACAAAAACAACATAGAAGCTCCAAAATGAGTTGATGAAGTGATGAGTCAATCAACAAATAAAAATACAATGAAGTTCACTGGTTTGAGCTTCTTAATATGCAAATACAGATTTAATGGTTTTCCATTTTCTTCATGATAGTTTGCTGCATCTCTTTGAGTTATTGACTGTTAAAGATGAAGAATATGTTGAGAAATCAGAAGCCTACTCTTTGTTTCATTTCATTGCACCTTCTTGATAAAATGAGAAATCGGTTAATTAAGAAACTAACAGAAAGCTTAAGCTATAATGAAAATTATGTTGGTGATGGTGCTACATAATATGGAAGTTTAACAGCAAGAAAAATTAGTTACAGGAAGAAACAAAATGTCAGTTACTGTCAACAATTACCTGGAAAGTTAGAGACAGACAGCTAGTTAGTAGCTGCCAATGTTGACAGGAAACAGCAGGAAACTACAGTTGGCCACAGATGAGAAAATATTCTCCTAAAACAATTGGATAATTTTAGGAAGCTGGAGTAAATTATGTCTTTGTTGGGAGCTATATTCAGATGCACTAGAAGTGTTTAAGGCTGCAGGATGGTGCATGTGGGACTGAGTCAACGTAAATTACAGCGTTTTCGTTGTAATTATGGGACATTTCACATCATTCATCAGTGAGGCTCAGTGATGTGTTTAAAACGTTTCTCTGGTCCACATGAAAGACGCATCAGTCCCAATCTAGTGTTCGCAGTAGAGACACAGGTTTGACACAGAAGCAGTGTGACATTTAACATGAAATTTATATTTACATTTGTGTTTTATTATTTAGGTCGGGGGTGGGGAATTAATTCCACAAAGGGCCGTGTGGCTGCAGGTTTTCATTTCAACTGAGCAGCAACATACCAGACTTAACTCATTTAATTAACTGATCTCAGTCGTCACACAGTTGATTGGTCAAACTGTGTGATCTTGACTGGTTTGAACAAAAACCTGCAGCCACATGGCCCTTTGTGGAATCAATTGTCCAGCCCTGATTTAAGTAATCGTCACCGTCTTTTCCTCCATTTAACATTGTAAATACTAAACCATCGACAGCAGACTGTTGTCAGTCTTTCTGGGAAGATATAATGTTAATATTAGGTGAGGTGAGAGAAATGGGGAAAGGCATGCAACAAAACATCCCCAGATGGACACCAACTGGAAGCTGTAACAGTTCGTGTTTGACACTTTAACCCTGAGGTTGCAAGGCCAAGCCTGATTTCATCTTTCTAAAAGAAGAAAACACAAACAAAACAGAATGCAGCTCTTTTCCCCAGATCGGAGCAGCCTCTTGTTATATTGTATTGGAGCCATGTTGCCTCTCCATCTGTGATTGTTGATCCCCTGGCAGGAAACACTGTATGTACAGAAACGCCTCATAAATAACTGATAAGTCTTCCAGGCAGCATGTAGCACTATTCTTCCTTCACCCACAAACTGCATGACCTATGCCTAACAGCTTGAAACATTCAAAACACGCCGCCCTTGTGTAGCTGAGTGCAGACTGTGGCAGAAACACCATTTTACTCCCAAATGCCACATTTCTTGAAGAGCTAAGGTGGGCTTAGTAGGCTGAGGAAAGCCTGCATTTTCAGATTTTTTTTTATATTTATTTTTTTTTTTTTTTTTAACAACAAAAGCCATAAAACTCTAGTCCTTTGTATAGAAGCCAATTTCCACTGTGAGTCATTACAGAACTTCTCTCAAAACAACAACATAAGTCTTTATTTGAGACATTTAAGTTATTAAAAAAAAAAAAAATGTGATTTTAAGGGACCATGTTCTTATTTTTAGAAAGTTTACCATTATTTTTACACAAGTCAGTAGATTGAGGGTTTCTGTTCATAATATCCTTATAATATCTTTTCTTTTTCCGTCTCGTTGGCAGAAATTGACCTTCATACCAATTCCATTCCAACATGACAATAAATTTTAATCTTGTATTCCTACCGTACAAACAACAAACAAAAAAGAGCACAAGGCTTTTGCTGTCAGAAAACTGATATTTAACCACAGATTTACATAAAATAAAAGTAATAGGGTGGTTACTAAAGAACTGTCTCTCCATCTACTGGGCCAGACGGCTATCTCAGCTCAACAGCAGTGGCAGACGGCTCTAAAAGCCATTAAAAAAATATTCGAAACAAGGCCAAACCGTCTAAAGAGCAGCAATTTGGAGTGGAGGTGTCCTCAGTGTCCCTGCACGAAACAAAAGACTAACACAGGCTGGAGAGAGGTCAGACAATATTACTGAGCTGTCAGTGAATGTGAATAAAAGGCCTACATAAGCAAAATCCCCAGCAGATAATCTCCCTGGCTTACTGTGTGCGCTGTGGTTTGTGGGTGACCTGTTCTGTTCCATGACCTCTCAAAAAAACAGTCTGACACGCTGATTACTAACACATGAGACAAAATATCAACAGGAGTTTTTATTTTTGTAACCATCAATTTCTGTTTGTGCACAAAATGAGATAAACTGGCAACAATATGAAGTCAAAGCAATCGTTCCTTTCAAACCACGGCTGTGAGAACTTTGTGTCTTCGTCTTTTGTTTCCAACAACAGTCAGAAGACCCGTAAGCTGAGAGCACTAGTGTGTTTTACTTGGAAATGTATTGAATTGATGATCAAAACAGACTCCAATAGGGTTATATTTCCAAAGACTTTTCATTGCAAATCTAAAATTCATGTAGTGGTGAAAACAAAAGTCAAAAACTTGACTTCAAGCTTCAACTCAAAAGGCCACTAATTCAGCTGAGCAGTGAATCTTATTTATTTATTTTACAGTTTTGTAAGCAACAAACAAATAAACAAAGTCTGTCAACCTATTTAAAAACTGACCTGATGTCCTTCAAAATAAAAGCATAACACATTCAAACTGACCTTAAAAAAAAAAAAAAAAAACAAATAATAATATTAATTGCATAAATAAATTTTAAAAATCATTTTTAACTAAAACAGTAAAGTGTCTGTCAAGCTAACCTGACAGTAGCTGTGACTTACTTTTGTGGATGTTTGAGCACAGTTTGATTATTAGAAATTCACACAAAAGTCATTTAATTCACGTTACAATTCAAACTCGTAGCTGTATAAAGATATTTGTCACACAAAGAGACATGAGCAAACAGCAGGCAGCTCTTTTCATCGTAGATATTTCTCCCTCATGAGCAGACAGAAGACATGAGGTGAGCACGGCTAATGAGCTAATGTTAGCGAGCTAGCTAGTGAGGAAACCCAGACATCGAACTAAAACATGACTAAAACTTGAAAGATTTATTTATTCTATTATTATTATTCTCATGAGTTGTTAGAAATATTTGACTTACATTCATCATGTTCCTGGAAACAGAGCTCTGTCGTGTCACACTGTTGTTTCCTCGAAGTCTAGAAATATATTTGTTTGCTAACATGTTAAACCCTCAACACCCTCATATGAAGAACATGTTCAAGTTTGTGTTTTATTGACTGTTGGTTAAACCTGATGACTAAATATAAATGAATGAGTCAGTAGCTGTGCAGGTTGGTCGAGCTGCTGATTGAATCTGAATCAGGTTTGAAACTTTTTAGACCTTTTTTTAAAAACACCTGGTGTGACATCATTGGTTGGGGGCGTGGCTTGAACTGATTTATATATAAATGTCTCCTCACAGGTTTCTGGGAGTAAAACTGCATTTGTTTGTTTTGTTTTTAAAGTTGTGGAGTTAATGTCAAACTTACATGCTCACTGGATCGTCATTTGTTCAACTTCTGTGCGTTGTCAGTGTGTAAGTCAGAATGTGAACTTGTTACTTGCTTTATTTACTTGACTTGCTAATAGAGTTACTGCTAATAGATGTAGCTAGGCCATATGGACAGTACCATATTATAAATATTGGCTCAAAAAATGAATTGTAAATTTACACCATTCATCAAAAGTTTACATTTGGATTTTCCCGGTTGAGAACGAATTATTTTTGATTATTCCAACAACACAAGACTAAACATTAAGTTTAACCTCGGGTGAGGTCACTTGTGTAATGTTGAACAGGAAGATCACCTGTTTATTATGACCCAGAGATGTTGATGGATTATTCTTGCTAAGTTAAGGCCTGACATTAATGCTGCACTCACACCAAATCAAATAAACAGCTGGAATTAGATAAGTTGTGCTCAGATCATTAGCTGTTAAACTACACAAATAAACAGAGGTTCTAGCTAGACAGTCAGAGACTTTAGCCCCTGTAATAACTGATTGGTTTTGTTTTTTTTATTGCATCAATAATATGTTTTATTTTGATGTAAATACTCATGGGAGTATGTTTGAACCAATATGGACTCCAGGTTTTAACAAGAAAAAACAGAAATGTTTGAGAATAAAAAGATGATATCTGCTACTACAATTCAGTTAAAAAACAGTGCTACTCCCAATAAAAAAATGCAGTTGTGGTTTGTTGAGCTGTGTGCGTAAAGGTTTAAAGAAGAAGTATAAAAAATGGCAAACAAATGAGCAGGAATAAGAAAAGACCAGACAATATACGTGTAAAATGGACTTTATCACATTCACATTGCAATAAATCTCAATTTGATAACTTTATATGATACATGAGGGGGGTGGTGTACACATGTTCCTTCAGTACATCAATTAATGCGATTCAGAGTGTTCTGTATAGACACACACACATATACTTGTTTACAATGGCTGGTAAATACTGTTTAAAAGCTCTCCAGAGAAAATGCCTTTAACATCAAACCATTTCAGAGAAAAACAAACTGCCCCAACATACACACATATCAGAAGATACTCACACGACTGCATCGGATCTTAAAGTTGCTGTGAAATGCTACAAATCAAACGTCAGCGTCAAACTGAGCTGAAACGATTTATGTTGTAAAGTGTTTAAAACAGGGAAATTTTCAGTTTAAACTTTGATGATAAACCGTTTTCTGTAATTCTAAAGATGACACTAGTGAGTAAGGTGTGTTTTAATTAGCTCACATTGAAAAATAAAATGATACATACAGTAAAATACTTGTAAATGAAAAGGACTGACACTTGTAAGTAGCAACAGAACCACAGAACGGCGTGCGGCAGCCTCCGTTAGAACCTGAACCCGTGACAAGCTCCATGTTTTGGCCGTTACTCATTGAAAAGACGTCATTAATGTTATTTTAGCGATTCTGAATTATTCATGGAGAGATAAGCTTTCATTTGACATTTTGAAGACACACAATAAAACTTTTAAAAACTAGAAGTCTCTCAAACATAAAAGTGTGTAGTAATTTTTTTTCCAAGTACTGACTTCCATCCAATATGGACCTAAAGAAAAATAAGTCTAAAAAAAATACATCCAAGGCATCAAAAATATAAAGCGACACCATGAACAGACAATTCGAAATATAAACCCGAACATCTGAGCGTCATTTGAAGCGAACATCATGTCTTACCAACATAAAAATGGAGTGTACAGGACATTAATAGCTATTTGTGATTCTGTATTTACACTTCATAGTGACTCTCTGAAGAACAATAGACATTGTGGCACCCAGAAATATTTGGATGCCGTACTGATGTGATTAAACCAGCTGAACAATCAAACCCATGAAGCACAGATCAGGTCAAGTGACTCTTCATCAGAATAAAAATAAGTGGATTTTTCATCATAATAATTTCATCTATAGTTCTCTAATACTATCTTAAAAAAAATACAATAATGCATGAAAATGTTCAAGGCGGATGGTCATTCTTTCCTGTCACACACATACACACACACAAGCGCACACACACACGCTCGCACACACTAGAGATGTGTAGAAAAGACATTTTGAGTGGTTAACCACAGAGGAGCCGACAGATGGGTGTAACCTCTGTACAACAACAGCAGCATCTCTCCCTCTTTCATTCTTTTTGACAAGAAGGAGACTCCATCTTGGGCATCAATGGAAATTGAACTTGTTTTGCGGCACACAATCTAAACACACATACGATATCAGCCTGGCCTCAGAAAGGTGAAGCAAAAAAAAAAAAACAACAACAAAAAAAACCCCCAACAACATTCTGTTCTGTGTTTTTTTTCCTACTCAGGCAGTTAGAGACGACAGCACTCAGTCTCTGTGAATCTCTCAGGACCTGTGTGATGGTCCCCAATTATCCTCACACACACATACACACACACACACACCAAATCCCCAGCAGCGACTAAAGCCAGGAATGTGTTGCTGGTGTTAGTTTCTCTCCTCCATCCATCCCCTCGAGGTTTAAAAAAAAAAAGGCCAACGACCATCGAAGTTCAGTTTCCTGATAGAGAGGACATGTTCAGAATGAGGACGTTTTCAACTCACACAGCAAATCTTCACCTCACAGGAACAAGGCTGTGATTGAAAACTGTGAAAGAAGACAGAAAAATGTGCTACGTCTCAATCTACACCACTTCCTCCTGATTGCTCTGACGACACCGGATGTGGTTTAGGCTCATTGTTTTTGTTCTTTTTGTTTTTAATGATAATACTTGGATATTTTTTATATTTATAGTTTTGGATCTGGTGGAAAGAAAAAAAAAAAGAAGGAAAAACAAAAAAGATTATTACCCACCTGTGTCTTTCAATATATATAACAACTGAAAAAAAAAAGTCCAGTTTTCCCAAAATTCCAATTTATCATTCACTGATTTTTTTAGTGAATAAAGAACATAAAATAATGAGCCGTACATATGATGCACTAGATACAGGAAGTGGGTCGTACGTGTTTGCGTCTTGTCTGTGTCGGTGGCAGCTGCTTGCTTATCTGTCCTGAAAATCTACCTCTTTAATAAATAGTAGAAAAATAATATTTTCCTCTTTTTTAAGTGTTTCTTCCTGTGTTTATGTGAATCATTGAGGATTTTTTTCCTACTTTGAAGTTCACAGACATTCATGGAAAATGTCCAAAGATCTTCCTAAATTCCCATTATTGTGTTAAGATCAGAAACTACTCCCTTGGATGATGAAGGCAAAGACATGGGGAGTGTTTCTCTGCAGAACCATGGAGAATAAAGCATATAATCCATGATATAAGCCCATATTAAATCCAGGTAAGTGATAGTTTTAGTCTTCAGATGTCCAACAGTTTTCACAAGTGTAAGGAGTGCTCTGTTCCCTTCACCAGTAGTGGTCTTGCGGTGAAGCCTCCTGATTTAATCTGATTATCCACTGATCCAATAAACTGTTTGCTCTGGCCTTCTATGTAAAAATGAAGAGGTCTGTTGTCTCTCGAGGTTTTTAAGCTTCCAGTTATGTCCTCTCCTCGTTGAAGGCCAATGAATGAGCTCAAACAGTGCTGTGTTTGCTCCCAAAGGTTGTTGTATGAATTTACAGACTCACGAATGCCAAACATCTTCAGAAGACAAACAAAAAACTCCCATTTGCTTATTTCTACTGGCCCAGTTCTAGTGATGTTCAGTGTTTGTAAAACTGTGTCCACTTTCCAGATTTTAGACTGGGATCAGTGGGAAAAAAAAAAAAAAGCTGAGATGGAGATGTTGGCACAACAACACCATGAGATTAACGTCCTTGTGGCGGAGCTCCAAGAATGTCACCGTGAGTCTGAGACCAGCTGCGGTGTCTCTCTCTACCTCCGTCCATCCTGACAGCACCCACTGAGTCATCAAACACAAATGTTTTTTTTTTTTTTTTAAATAGTCTTTAGCATTAAAAAACAGTTCCATCCCTGGCAGGAGGGGTGACGCCACGCTGAGGATCAGCACTCTGCATCCACACTGTGCACGGTGACAGCAGCCTGCAGGTGGTGCGTGTGCAGCGGGTGGTGATGCGTGTGCGTGTGCCGGTAAGGGTGGAACTTGTGGCTGAGCAACGCGGCCGTCTGTGGAGGCGTGTCCAGGTCCAGGTCGTCATCGTGGTTTCCGACGTCGACGCCGGCTGAGAGAGGATCATTGTTTCCAGGCGGATTCTCGCTGTCCTCCTGTGGACTCATGGTGCTGTAACCTGGACACACACACAAAGAAAACGTTTAAAGTTGACATTACTGGACTTTTTTTTAAAACCCCTAAGTCATTCAATTGCCTAAATCTTAAGTAGAGACCATCCAGTTTTAAACTACAGTCTCTTAACTTCAGGGACATTCATTGACTCTCAGAATATGCAGATGGAGCTTTGAGACATTTATAAAAATATAAAATGTTACCCATTTGGAGTTCCCCACAGACTTATGAAGAAAGAATATATTAATTTTTGCATTTCAGAGTAATGTTATTATTATTAAATAAGGTGAAAAGAAATGTCTTATAATGTTCTTCCTTGGTTTGTAGACTTTTATAGATTTTGCACAGAAAAAGATACAGCATAAGCCGGCAATATGAAGTACTACTACTGTGACACTTCTGATTCACACACTAGATAGCAAAGTGAAGAGCTTAACAGTTACATATGTACCAGTTTGGCATAGCCTTCAATACAAAGGAAACAGGAAGACACTATAAAAGAGACTGCTCAGTAAATGACACCCTCCAGTCACAGACATTCAACACCAAGAAAGCTTGTGAATACAGGCGTGCACACAATGTTTCTGAACGCACTACAAGGTCTTTGATGGCACACTGACAGCTAAATATCCCTGCTAGGCATTTTCTTCTCCATATGCTTTCAGCTTTCTCACTACAATTTAGAAAAGAAAAAAAAGTAAAGAGGCATCCATATTTATGACCACTTTCCTACACATCTTGCACATACGTTTAGCCTGAGGAGACATTGTTGTGAGCCAACATGCAGTTGGGATACACTGGTAACTGGAACAGTGGGAGGGAAGTACTGCTGTCACCGGGAAAAGGGGATTACCAGGTCAAAGAATAAGTAAATAACAGATTGAACATATGGAGAGCAATATTTTTATTCAATTTAACATTTACATTTGGTAAAAGTTAACTAAAATGCCTATTACAGCTGTCTCCAAAAAACATAATTTTCATGAAAACTTTGTCATTTTGATTTTATTTTAAGTTTAAAAGTTTGACATAAATCTCCTGAGTGAGTTTTATCACCTTCGGGGACATGAAATCCATCTGAAATTCACATTAAAAAATTTGGAAGTTGATCTGGAAATAAATGCATTTTCCTTTAATTCCTTTAGCACCATGTTTTTCAGCTCCTGAAATGACAGCGTCTGTTACTACAATCCAAGCAAATTACCCTGCAGGCCTTGATAACTCGTATTAATAGAAGAAAAAAAAAAAAAAAATCATCGCCATGTTGGATGATGAAATGATGACACGTTATAACTCATGCTTGTGTGTACATGCTTGTGTCAAATTTATCCCTCAACAGTTTAACATCTGAACCATGAAGTAAACACGTCGGATTCCTCGACATTCTTCTTTGTGGTTTGGTTTGAGTTCACATCTTGAAGCAGACAACAAGACACAGAGTCTGTGACTAACAGCTCCATGGGGCTGCAGTAACACACAGTAGTGTGTCACAGTGCTAACATGCTAACCTCCTGTTTACCAAAGGTTTTATTTAACATGTCATCATGCTAACTAAAGCTAATTAGAATAAATATGAAATAGGGCCACACCTGAGGCTGCTACAAACACTGACATCCCTATTTAAATACCATGTTTAGTTCTTTATATCTTGTCATATAATGTCATCTAACAGAGGGTCAAATATGTGTCAAATACCTGCACTGGGGGGGAGTGGGGGGGGGGGGGGGGTAGGATCGAAGGAGGGGGGAGCAGACAGGAAATGAAAGGTAAAGGAGAAATGACTTTATCCCTCTTTTCCCCCAAAACCAAGAGTCTCAGACATTCAACAACTGATCGTGTTCTGAGGACAATTTCCAGCTGCACCAGGGAAGCACAGAAAATCCCTCTTTATGTCAAGAGATGTAGCAAGATGAGGAAAAGTGTCTAAGTCTAAAAAAGTCTAAAAAAACCTGAGAGACAAACTCCAAATGTCCAAAACTATAACTGGACCTTTGACCTTTGATGTTGAATTATTAAGAGACTTGCTGAATTAAAGTAGAAGGTTCTTGGGAAATGGGAACTATTATTCTTCTTATTGTTTGGAGTTGGATGAGAAGATCAATACTGTGTTCAGATGGTTAGCTTAGCTTAGCATAAGTACTGGTAACAGAGCGATATGGCTAGCTTTACAGCTCAAACTGAGATGCTACATTTTGTCTTTTTATTCTGTATAAACACAAAATCTAAACTGTAACTGTGGTTTTAAAAGATAAAATTTAAAAACACTGTTTGAATAAAATGATTTGTTCCTCCTTTTCGGATGATGAATTGAGATCACAGCTACATATAGAGTATGTACTGTTGTCATTATGCAAAGGGGAAAAATAGCTCTCTGTATGTGCTTATCACTCATTTACCAGATGTAATGCTCTGATCCTGCTCCTTATATATGAATAATTGTGTGGATTGTGGTATAGGAGGGAACCTTTGACCTGGTCTAGAAGACCAGCTTTGTTCACTCCCTGATGTACTGACACCCCCAGATTTATTATTATCTCAAACTCCTCTTCCTCTCAGTCTCTGTCCTCTTTGGCTTCTCGTTTCACTCCAATTCCTCCTCTTTCATCATTTTTGCATATCTGCTCCAGTTTGTTGCTCATATATGATATTCCAAATTGAAAACTTAATTTATTTTGCTATTTCTTCCTGATCTAAATTCATTCTTTATTATGAAACTACATTAAGCAGGAAGGGCAATTATAATTTTTTAATAAAGCAATAATCCCAGTCTGAAATATATTTTTTTTCCTTTCCTCCATCCTCTCTGCTGTAAGTAGATTTGTCTTTGCTTCACTTTAGCCCACTCTCCTCTCTTCGTAGTCATCATCTCCATCATCATCATCAGTTATGCAACAAGTAACAGAGACACTCATTGCTGGGAAGTGGAGTGATGCCATATGTAGGTGGTAAGAGCCCACGTGGGTGAAACTATCCATCCACACTCATCGACTGTCAGACTTACACGCCCCAAAACACACGCACAAACGGCCACAGCGAACATGAACAACTCTCCCAGAGAGAGAGACGAGATGAGATGAGAGGACGAGGTTCTGAGCTGACAGAGACGGGAGCTGAACCGCTGCCACACAACTGAGAGCAAACTGTGTATCTGAGAATATGATGTATAATATTCACTAAGAAGATAAAACCTTAGTCCCAAAACTGATTTTAGACAGTGTAGTTAAAACGTTATCTTGTAAGGCGTCATGCTTCGTTACAAGTATATTATGTGGATGGTCTAATCCCAGTTTTCATCTCTCTATACACAATCTAGGTTTTTAAAACAATATAAGACCTTAACATGAGCAAAAACATCCCTTAAGTCAGAGCCGGTACATTAGTGCACATGTAAACTCACTCATCATGTGTTTTTAAAAACATTCTCATTTAGAGAAAATAAAGCTTTGAAGGATTTAAGGTTGGGTCCCGTCTCTGGACCCAGAAACAGAAGTTAATCACACTAGACCAGACTTTCTTTATCTCACGTCCTCCAGCTCTTCTCCAGGTCAGGTGGGATATGTAATCCCTGCAGCATATTCTGGGGCTCCTCATATTCAGATGACATGGTTATGTACCAAAACATGAACGGTTCCTTTTTCACTTTACTTAAAGATGCCTGTGAATATCTGAGCTCCAGTTTGGCTCCAGAGCTGTTGTTGGTGTGTGAAGGAGCTTTTGAGCCAACTCAGTGGTAGTTACATCAATATTCCAATTTTACAGTTGTAGCTATGCTTTTATTATCTCTGCTTCAGGCAACATTTCAACACAACTCACTTATTTCGTGACTGGGATCGATCAGTTTTGTAACCAGTGAGTGATTCATTTTTCATAAGCGACCTATGTGTTGTGTAACGCCTTGACAAATCCTGACCATGATGTGGAGACTATGGTGAGATAATCACGGTGACATTTGACCTACAATAAAAGCCAGAAGTAAAAGCTGCATTAAAAACTAAATATCCATTCAGTGCTGTCACTCAAAATATCAACTGCTTCAATAAACACAGTGACTTTAACTTGACCAGAAAAAGGATTTTAGTCATTTTCAAACCACCGACGATCATGTACCTATTAGTGGAGAATAATAAGGAATTCTGTCGACATTTCTGCTTTGACACGTCATCACTGGCATTTCATATCAGACCCTCCAGGGTTTCATGATGATGTATAAGCACAAAATTGCAACTTTGATTTGTTCCAGCAACTTTATTGCAACAAAACACCTGCAAAAGCTGCAACTTTCTTTTTTGTTTTAGAAAAGCTGCTGCAAAATGAGGCAAATTAAGCAGCAACAATCTCAAAAAAGGCCCACAAAATCCTGGAGGGATACATTTCATATACAATCTACTCAGATCCTCTTTCTATTAATGCTTATGTACTGTAGGGAATTGGCTTTGAGTGTCATGTGTTTCATAAACATTTCTTACCATGGTCGCTCTCTGTCCCGGATCGTCCCCAGTACCTCCGTCTTCGTTCAGGAGTGTGTGTGTGCCTCTCGATCACCGCAGCTATAAATCTAGTGTTGCTGACTGAAAGTGGAGAGAGAACACAGGTCAAAGATCAAAGCCCTGATGAGTGGCACTCAAATTCAGCCGACCCAGCCAACTTAAAAAGCACTTTAATCACTTCAGTTAAATGTTTCAAAGCTTTACATTATATAAATCAAACAGAACTTACTGATTCCTCTGTCCTCGTGGCTGTCTTCATCCCTCTCGTCTCTTTCATTATCCAGGTTAGACATCCTTACTGACATTTCTGGAGCAACACGGAGGTGAAGAGTGTGGGAGGAAACAAGCAGAGGACTGAGATGAGGTAGATGCTTCTATTCTAAAAATGCAAAGTACTGCGAGATTGGCGGCTTAGGGGTGATATGTAAACATGTTTTTTTCATCCAAACAAAAACCACAAACAAACAGGAGTAGAATTACACCTAACATGAAATAACATCTATCACACACAACCCTCAGACCCAGATAATAACCTGTTTATAAAGATGATTAGCCAGAGGGAAGGCGTCTTTGTGTGTTGTTAGTGGATTTGGGTTCAGTTTCTATAAAAGGGAGAGTATGCATCATGCTGTACCTAAAAACTGTACTTCTAACCTTGCTGCAAACAAACACACACACACACACACACACACACACACACACACACACACACAAACACAGAGTCAAGACGTGTTTCCACCACTTCAGAGGACATTTCATTGACTTGCATTCATTTTCTGGAGACTGTATCTCATCGTAACTACTACTTGCCAAACCTTAATATAACTTAAGCCTAGAAAACATGTTTTCATCTTAAATTATAATGATTATATATAATATAATGATATAATGTAACTATAATGTCCCTATAAGGAAGGCAATTCCCCATAACATCAGTGTGTAAACAGATTTACACCTCACAACATGAGGAATACCTGGACCACACACACACTGTGGCTTTATGAGCCAGTTCCTCAGTCGATGTGTTGAATGATAGTGTTTCCCCGCTGTGCATTTTCTAATCTAAGCTGTTTACTAAACTTTCAAACTAAAAGTGACTTGGACTGAAGAGTTTTAACGAGGTTGTAATCTTGTTTGATGTTTATGTCGATATTGCTGAGTAATTTGCAAATCATGTGGCAGCAGCTGCTGCGTGATGCTAACGTCAGCTGTTTATCTCGTCTGCACTTTCCATGCTGCCTGTTAATCACGCTACTTAAAAAAAAAAAAAAAAAACAACTTTGTTTCTTGCTGCTCTTTCAAAGGATGTCTGTATGTAAAATGTAAAAGTTCATAAAAGCAACTATCAGACGAGTTGTACTGACCCTGTGCTGCCAGTGGTGACATGTGCTGGTGTGAGCGTCTGTGGATCTGGTGTCTGTACGCGTACACGGCCAGCACCAACACCATGATACATCCCATAATGCCCCCGGCAACTGGACCCACGGGGGCGCTTTTGATCATGTTCAGAGAAGCCACCTCCTCATCTGTAGCAGAGAGAGAGAGAAGAGAGATGAGAGGGGGGTGGGTTGAAGCTTGTTTTAAAAAAGTTACAAAGAATTTCAGAGAATACAACAAGCAACTATCAAACAGCTCAGGCATGTTTTTTTAAACTCATGCTGTAATGCCGGTACATTTCTACATTTCCCATCTTTTCTCTAATCAGTGCAAAATGCCACAGACAAATTATTTATCAGACAAACTGACAAATTCCCCTTTATAAAGAACTGAATACTGAATAACCAAGCCACAGAAAAATTGAAACCTTTTTTCACAGTTGTGTGATTTTTGATTTTCCAGAGGAAAATGGAAATAATTTATATTCTGTTGGTGTTTGTTTGTTTCCTTTGCACAAGAAAAAAGAAAATCACAATAGTTAAAAAGAAGAAACTCACCCAGCGGCCCCATGCCGTCAGCGTAGGGACTCTTGGCACCAACGATGCCTCCGAAACACTCCTTCTGCAGGGCACAGTACGGCTTGTCCAGATGAGTCTTACCATCACTGTCCACCATGCACCACTCACAGTCCAGGACGCCGAAACAGTCACTGAGATAGGGTGCAGAATTTTAAGACATTAAAGTTTCCTGAAGAGCAGGCACTTAAAGAAGTCAAACATTCAGTAACATAATCAGTTTGTTTATGTTCTTGACTTATACAGGTAATAATACTGTCTCTTAATATTTATACATTCAATGTGATGAGAATAGGCAAGAATTCAACTGCTGATGGATTATATATCATGCATCATGTTCAAAAAAGACTTCAGACTAAGAATTCAGTGATATCAACACAAATCTACATTCCCCATTTATTACCACTGGGGGGCACTATGCTGCACAAATAGTATTCTTACATATGGTCACAACCTTATACATCTTTATGGCAGATTTATGTGTCTGCTGGTGTATGTTTCTTCTGATATTTGTCTCTGTAACAACGTGTTTGTATAAATATCATACATACTGTGCAGGTGTATGCTTCATATGCTTTTACCTGCTTGTGTATCTCTGGCTGCAGCGGGTATTGATGCACTGGGGCAGAGTATCATGCAGACTGGGATCGATCACATTCAGACTGACTGGCTCCTGATGCACCTCACAGCTGGGGTTCCTGTGCAACACAAACATATGTTCATAAAAAAAAAAAAAAAGCAAGGTGAAAATACAGGAAGGTGCAGGTACAGTTCTCGGTCAAAGCATTTAACTGAGCATTCAAATCCAAGCATGAAACATGATTACCTTTGAGAAAAGCGGTAGTAAAACTCACAAAGAAAGAAAATTAAAGCATAAACACACATTGTGATGCCTCTGGCATGTCAATGTATGCAAATGAGTTCTGAAAAGGACAATGCTGAGAATCTGACAGTGAAAAAATGATAATTGCACATCTTCCTGAAATAAAACAGGAATTGGCATTTGAAACATTGACGTGTTGTCAAAAGATGTGGCTGGCTGATGAAAGGAGGAGGATAAAACAAGAGAGAGAGGAGGAAGACGTGAGACACACAAAGAATGATGGACAGAGTGGAGGAAAAGACTGAGACAGATAAAAACAAGAGGAGCGGGAGAGAGATAAAAACTGATGGAAAATCACCCACAAAGTGGCCACAATTAAACTCATAATGACAGTAATATGAGATAGATGCATTTCAAGACACCACAGTTAGATCCATGGACTAAAGAAATAAGTTTTATAAAAAGTTGTAACTAAAAACCAGTCACTGCTGCTAAATACCACCGAGAGCAGGTATCGCACCGATTCTTCGGCTGAAAAATGTTTGTTTACAATGATTACATAAGTATCCGAGTACGTTTTTGCTATTATGTGCACTCTTTTCAACAAGACCAATTAGACACAACACATCTTCAAGCACTTAAAAGACGAGACATAATGACACCTCAGAGCTGTTGTAACGATCCGCACTTCTTAAGATAAAGAATCAGTCATCACTTGAAAATTTACACCTTTTTTCTTTTTTTTTTTCTAGAAACTTCCTGCATAACATTTACTTTTCACTAGTTATTTTTCTCCGTGTTACACCACGAGAAGTGTGGTGGATATACTGGATATGAATGAGACTCAACAATAACATGAACTGACCTGTTTTCAGCGTTGGTGAGGTTGCCTGTGCACTCGTTGACCTCTAGAGGGCACTCACACGGACACTCGCACTCATTCTGCTCCATTCTGAAAAATCAGTGAAAGTCATTTTACAACAGACCATGAATGTCACCTTCACACATCCACATATGTAATGTTTCAGAGGCCATGTTTCTCTTTAACATGCACGATGCACAATCTATAATGCTTCCTTGTGAAGTTGTGCAATGAAAACAAACCTGTGGCAGTTGAGACAGAGCCGGTCCACGGTGCTGCAGGCGCAGAATGCCAGAGAGTCACATGTCTCATTAACGATACCAGCGAAGGCGTTGGTGCCAGGGATCCTGGTCAGGCGGTACTTAGAACAATGGCTGCCGTGGACGAGGTTGGTGAGGTCCCCCTGAGACAGAATTAAAGAGTTAAAGAGTGAGATAATCATATCATCACACAAATTTTTTTTCTATTTCATAAACTACACATCTTTATGGCTTAGGCTTCTTCATCATTTATTACACATTATAAAGTAACACAACTAGGCAGATATTTAAACATACAGACATAATGTTGAAAAAAATACCTCAAAATCCTTAAAGCATCAAACTTTACATTGAGATAATATATTAGCCTCTAACCACATAAACATACTGTTGAGTTTTAATAGAATTAGAGGAATAATTCAGTTGCAACACCAGTGACCACCACTAGGAAGCAGTGTTGTACTATTAAATATTAACACGCTGCTCACAAAGTTCTGGCCTTTTTCTGATAACAAAGTGTCTCAGTCTGGATGTGTTTTCCTGTGTCGCTCCATCAAACAGCCACTTGTCTCTGACTTACCACTATGCTGGTGTTGAACTTGTAGAAACGTTGCACTGTTCGGTCGCTGAAGCTGTTGCACAGATTCTTCTTGACAAAGTTGGGATGGTTGAGGATGTCGTTAGCCACCAGCGGCTCCTGTGATGAATTAACATGGAAAAATTACCGACTAAATCTAAATGTTGTAAAATCGTGCCTTATATTAATGATGTGACGTATGTGTGAAATGGATGGATGTAAATGTAGATGGTGTGTTTGAGCAATAAATTCCCCAGTTTTCTAAAACTGAACATAATTAGTTGGTATTAATATTGCATTCAAAAAAAAAAAAAAAAAGACAGATTTATTTTCACAACCACACATGTGACTGTGGATATGCTGAGGATGTGCCTCATGTTCACACTGAGCTTTGACGTCACTGTTGTACATCTACGTTAAAGAATCACTGAATGCTTGTGCTATATGTTTGTATTTGTCCCTGATTGCTTTACCTTGTGTGTGATGTGCTGTTGTTCAGCAGGGGCATGACCTTTAGGGTCAATGAGTGTGGGATGTGCCACCAGGTACCCTCTGTCCTCCATTATGAAGCACCTACAATGTACAAACACAAATGTAAGAGAGCAGACAGCGATTGTAAAAACCAGAAAGAAAGAAATCAATATTTGTCCTTTTTTCCAGCAGCTAAATTTAACTTCATTCATCTGCATAATTCAGCTCCACGCTTCTCTCTGTCCTTTAAATGCTCTGCCAAATGTTGCTCCTCTCTGCCCTGCACCCTCTTTGAGCTAATCCTGTTTTATATGGCCCCTGAACACCAACAGAGAGAGAGAGAGCATGAAGAAAGTGGAGAGAGGAAGACAGGAGGAGGAGGAGAAGAAGATGAAGAGAGCCGACTGAGAGTGGAGGGGGTGGAAAAGAAAGGATGAAGACTGAAAAAACAAAAAGCGAAGGAGACATTAAAGCTGGAAAAAGTCTGCAGCAGCAACACCACATCTCCGGCAGGAATGCTGTGATAATCAGCTTATCTCTTTCTCTTCTGTTCTCCTTCGTCTCTCTGCAAGTTGGATTCTCTCTCGGTTAAAATAGAAACTTGGCGAACCCAAATGACACAGGAAAAAACAGAAGAAGAAGAAATAAAGAAAAGAAGCAATGATTTGCATCAAGAAGCGAATCAGTCCGATCATTGCAGCCGTCCTGTAGTTTACCTGATCTTGTTGCCTTTGTCCTGGTTGCAGATTGGCAGCAGATCGAGCAAAACTTTGTAGAAGTAACGAAGGGTGAAGTCGATGCCCATGACTGCAATGGCGTAGCCGGGGGCCATCTGAGAGCTGCAGAGACAGAGACCAGACAAGACAGAAAAAAACATGAGCCTGATTTTGGTGTAAACTGTTTATTGTGATTGTGTGGTGAGCTGCACTTCATTACTTTGTTGTCTACGACTTTGCAGACCTTTAAGATAACGCTCATGTTTACATACACACATCTGCACACGCACTGTGTAAATCTGTGTTTACAGACGAAAAACTAGATGATTATACGCTCACTGAGCCACTACACAACAGCACACTAATCCTGCTTTATCACACGCTGATACTCAATGTTTGTGTGTACAGTGAACATTTACACGGACTGTGGTAAACACCACTTATTGTGCTGACGCAATCAGAGCTGTTGGCCATATTGTGGTGCGCTGCTTTTTAATTTCACGGAACTAAAAACATAAACGTATTAATCTCTGTCACAGTAACAGAATAGCGTTTTGTTTTATTTTGAATTTTGGTGGAAAATCTTCTGCAGTAAATTTTGTAAGTGGCCAAAGAGCAGAAGGTGTAACGCTCAATTTGTCATTTATTTTTTCCTCTTTCACACCACTGTAAGTTGGTAGGAATATAGTGATTTGTTCAAAGACACAAAGAGGAGATACTTGAAGAAAAAACAGTCAAAGGTCTCGTTTAGTTTCCCTCATTTAGACGAGTTCCTGTCATCAGAGATGGTGCGGTCTGGCTGAAGAGACTCCTGGGCTGAGAGCCTAACTGCCCACAACCATGTCTGGCCTCTTAACAAAGAGTAATTCTGTTGATCTGCAACATGATTTCAGAAAGAAAGAAAAAAGAACAAACACTTAAACTTAACTTTAAGTGGAAAGCGTTGGTTTTCTTACCTGGAGGCGTGGATGGTGTGACTGATCGTGACAACGTATCCCGCCCCGCCCACATCCAGGTACGGCCCCGTGAAGGTGATGAGGCCGGGGTTCGCCACAGCATGCTGGTACCTGCACGACACGTCACAGACGCAAGAGGGTTATCTCACACAGTTAAGACCATCTCGTGAGTTTTCATATGTAAATAGACCGAATGATGAGGTCTGTGATGTTACAACCCAATCAGGTTAAAAAAAGAGAAAAGGAAGATGCAGGTAGATGTCACAATGACTCGAAAAGGCTTCAGACAAAAGAAGGAAGTCGTTAAAAGTCTAGATGATTATAACGACCCCTTCTTTTCCCGGTAATTATCCCCCTTCTCTTTTTTGAAAGCAAAGAGTGAAAGTCATTTTCCTCCATTGAGTGAGGCTGATTGTGTTGATAAGGAGGACGATGGTGGTACAGTTCCTCTGTAGCCAGCAGCAATTTGTTGCAAAGTGTTTTTTTCCCTTTTTCTTCAGAATCTCTGAGACTAAACAGCCCACTCCTTCCCTAAAAAAGAAAAGGCTTAATCTATGGACAAGAGCAGAAAACACTCCACTGTTGAAACCCACTTAATATGGCTTTCCGTTTGGGGTGAGGGGGGGGGTGCATCAGATTTCTAAACTGGGAAACAAGGAATTAGTGGAAGTAGACGTTTCCTGTGATATTACAGAGTTTGTTTCCTCTTCCTATTGTGTCCTTATACAACTGAACTGGACCGTTTGTGAGCAGATAATTGGTTTCGGTCTTTGTCAAACACAAAACAATGATCACAATTTATTCACGATCATATCTGCCCTCAATTTACTTCACATTGGAAAAAATATATTGTTCTGTGGACTGAGCACAAGATTACAGCTCATTTGACTGGAATAATATAAAAAGACTAAAATACTTTTTATCTAAAATAATCTTTGTCAGATCATCACAATTACATTTTTTTGTACGCAGTTTGTCCACATTCACTTTAACTCCTGCTCATCCAACACTGACTCATACCTACTACCTCTGTCTCTCTCTCACACACACACACACACACCTTCACTCCTTTCTCCCCCTCTACACACCCTCCAAAGTAAAAGCCTCACCATTGTCTGCGGGTCGGGTCGAAGGCTTTGTCCATCAGTGATCCTGGGTAAATCCGCAGCACCCCACTGGGGGTTGCTATGTAACGGCGCACAATGTAGCAGTTGAGGCTACTCATTTCCATTAGTGTCATCCACTCATCCGTGACGTGACTGGTTGCCATAACCTCGTTCCTGACAGAGGACTGGAGAGGGATGGAGGGACGGAGGATGACAGAGAGAGGGAGTGGGAAGAGGGATGAAAGGAGATAAAGAGAAAAAAAGTTGAGGGAGGAGAGAAGAGTTTTAATCTGTGTTTGGCCTGAAATACAACGAAAAAGCAAGTTTGCAGCCAAATTTAAAACAATAAAGAAAGTTCTACAAACTTTGCATCTAAACTTGAAACTACTATGCTGATTATCAGCTAAAGACAATTATCAGCTGAAGACAACCCACCGAGGCTTATACATCCAAAATCTAGGAATTAATTGGACTTAAACTGTGAAAAATCACATCTCAGCACCGTTTTCCCAGAAGCCTTTGAGTTTGAAAGAGGTGATGAGGTCACTGGAGGGGGCCTTTAAGACTAGCCTGGGAATCAGAGCCGGGAGTCGGGCTTGGAGTTCAAACTCTCACCCTTTACCCCCCCCACCCACCCCCAGTACAGGAATGCACACACATTGCCAAAACCACATGGGGATTTATCCCCTTCTTAAAGATGCAGAACTTCATTTAAAATTTGCTAATTTTGAGAAGTCTGGAAATGTGGACGTGTTTGTCAGCAACAGAATTGAAGGTGGATTAAAAGAAAAGTGCCTGTAAGAACTCACACATTAAAAAAACTCTCTTGGGGCAAATAAATAGTGTTTACTGGCGTTTGTACATATTTTGCATGCAGTAATAGGAGTTTGTGTACATGTCTGAGCCCCAACCACAGGGTTGGTCGTGTGCCATGTATTTGTGAGGTAAACAACATAAACCCTTGTGTTGAGAGAGCGTGTGCTGCCAAAGCTGCCATGAGTTGCATGTCCACGTTCCCAGGGTTCTTGTGTGCTTGTGTACCTTGAGGCCTGGGTTGGCTATGAGCCTGGTGTTATCACTCAGGTAGGCGGTGTAGTGCTCCACCATACGCTTTGTTTCTGGCTGACTGAGGTGCTCATAGGGAGAGGAGAAACTACCAGCTGCCAACATCACTGTGGGGGACTCTGGGAAAGACACAGAGAGGGAAAGAGAGAGATGTTAGCGATATTCAATTTCGGAAAAAACAAAGCCATTAGTTTAAGTTACTGAGCACTAGTCCAGGTCTCTGGGCTTGGATGTGTGTTTTATTTTTTCTTACCGACAGTGGCGAGCTGCTTGAAGTGCAGACAGGAGCTGGGTTGACCCAGCAGGTCTAAGCGGTGGTAGAGCAGCTTGGAGCTGGGAGCCGTGTTCAGGTTCTTCAGCTGCTTCACTGGGATCTCAGGCTGCACATACACGATGCACAGGATGAACGACGTGTCCTGAACCTAAAGGAGCACAACAGAGAGGAGGAATTTATGCTTTAACACCCATGTAAACATATTCCAGACAAAGATGAAGAATGTGCCGACTGATCCTTGACTTAAAGTGTGTACATTTCCAATCTGTTTTAACTCCCAGAGGCTCATCGGCCACTGATGGGAGGGAAAAAAAGTTAATTTAGCCTATTCAGAGGCTTTAAAAACATTTTATTTTTAATCAACCGATTTCCAGATTTCCAATGAACTATTCCTGAACTATTCAAATGTGACAAATAATTCCACAAATAATACACAAAATCTACATGTAAAATTGAGATATCAAAGTAATTGTACTAATTATTTTATTTAAATATTTGTCATAAATTTACACTTTTCTCTAAAGACATTGATCATTAAGGTCAGGGTAAGCTTATGAAAAAAGTACTGAGTGTTGATGTAAATTATAAACTCCAGGGACTGTGACATTACACACACACTCATCTGAATCTGTCCTGTTTCTCAGTGTTTAGCATCAGACGTCACAGCCAGTGTTTTACAGACTGCAGGCGTCTTCCAGAGAAGATAAATGTGTCCGGTTTAAGAGGCTCTTTCACACGACTGGTTCCTAAATGAACCGTGTTAGTGCGGTCACTCTGGTTCTGAGACTTTGTTGTTAAATCATGCAAACTGTCAAACAAACACTAAACAGCTTCAGAAAAATCCAGGAGCTACTGATCGTTGAAGTGAAAAACAAAGGAAAATCTTGTCTCCGCTGCTCCGTTTTACAACACATCTGTGTCCTAATTGTGGTCAGAAGGACAAAAAAATGAAGAGTGAGAAGAGGCTTATAGATGATATTATCTGGCTGACAAATAAAGAAACGAATGTTGTGGGAAACAACAGACTCTATTTGGACTCATGCTTTCTAAGTCTCTGGATCTGTGGAAATCTCATTTAAAACAGAGTCGGCTGCTAAACTCATGGCAAAGGTGACGTGTTTGAACGAAATGTCAAAGGCTTCAAAAAAAAAAAAAAAAAAACGGGTAAAAGTGAAATGCCTAAATTAAGTGTGATATTTCTGTTCCTGCCAAGAGTCTAAATGTCAGAAAGCAAAAAGACTAAATATGGCGTGATGTTATTGCTGACCTGATGCCATTCACTCCTAAAACATTGACACTTCAGGGCCTGAGAGGAAAAGCAGATCCGAGGGATAGACAGTTTCTGGGTGTGGGAGCACTTGGTTTTTATTACACCAACTAATTTAAGGTGGCGGAGGTTTGGTGGAGACACAAAGGCTGAGGACATAAATCTCCATACTGCTTTTAGACGCTGATTCAGTAATGATAAAGAGCTACAGACAGAAATGGAAGAGCCCGAGTATGAGTGAGTTATTATCCCACCATGATAATGCCTCAGTGGCCTGAAGCCAAAGATCATCATATGTCTCTGCTTTCAGAATGCAAGTACTTTCTCTGCTTCAGAGGAACAATCCTTTTCCTCACATTTCCTTGGCACCACTCATGTTTGAATTAGGAAAAAATAAGGAGCTGCCAGTTTATAATTTCCACCTAAACATGTGTCATTTTACAATTATTCTCTGGCAAGAAAAGACTATTGCATCCTACAGCATCATCTGCTTGAACTGTTTTTTCACACTTTGTGATTGTCATTAGAATTATGCAGGCAATAAACACAAGTTAATGTGCATGTTAGTGATAATTAGAAGTTCTCTAGTTCATGTGTTTTTAGGCATAAAACAGTGAATGGTAAAATGCTGTGAGATGCTGAGAATGAAACTAATGCTGAGAGTGAAACTAAATGTCACTTGTTATCTGCATCATATGTTTTGTCAGTTGTCAACACCATCACCTACCAGTTTCCAGGCATAGCTGACATTATATGCGTCTTTGCTGTTGTCTCTCAGTCGGTTGGTGTGCCACGACAGAGAGGAGTTGACTGGAACAGAGATGATCTGACTGCCCAGAGGAAGGCTGCAGGAAATACACAAACATTTATCATCAAACATTAAACATTTATCAAACATTAAATACTGTATGTAACAAATGCCTCAATACCTGATTGTGTGTGTCAACTTTAAAACTTTTTTTTTTCTTCATTCATTCTCACCTGAGGATGTTCTGTCGGACAGCAGGGAATCCTGGGATGTTCTCGTAGTGGATGATGTCCGTGTGCAGCGGAGGCTCGGTCATCAGGTAGGGCCGCGTCAGCGACGGGTGCATCAGGGTGTAACCTGGGAAAGTTCACAACAGCAGCGTTTTTAATTAGTGCTTTTACAAACTGAAAACAACAACAACAACCTGAATGTGCTTTCTTTACACTGTTTGTTAATTATCATTCATGCATATTTTATGCTTAATTTACAAATATGCCGTGTTTCCACCAAGTAAATTAGAGGTAACGTTTAGGGACCAGGAATTTTTCAGGAACGTCCTCTCACTTGGTCCTTGTAGCCTCTGTGTCTCCACTGAGGGTAAGGCCCTGACCACTGCCGTGAATTGGCCCTGAAAAGGTTCCTGTGTTTTTCCCCTCGGGAACTGATCCTCTGGTGGAGGCACGCACCAACAGCAGAGTTCCTGTAATATTACCTAATGTTCCTGAGGTGGAAACGCAGCTGTATATGTCGCCTCTGTTCTTTGTAGTGAAAATATGTAGTTTACATAGTTACTTCACATGAAAGTGTCAAAGTGAAAAAAAAGGTCTTTCAAATACAGAAAAAACACTAAAATGTAGTTAGTTCAGGTTTGAGTCCTTGTGAATGTTGTTAAAACCAAATTCAAATTTGACAAAGATGTTCCTGACATGTCAGACACACGTAGAGACAGATAACCCAAAAACATCAAGTCATAACAACTACATGAAACTGGCAACTTTCTTCCACATGTAACTGGACTAAATACTGTGACAAACATGGTAGAAGTGTAAGTTTCAAGCTGTGGTGTGGCTGCTCCTTATTAGTGAAAGTCTAAATATATAGGGTAAATATATAGGAAAGATTATACATTTTATGGGCAGAAAAACATCCGTTTTCTAGTTGTTTACTATTTTGCAGTGTATAATTACTTGTCACACCAGATAAATTTAGACGTTTATGGTTGTCGCCTCTTCCAAAAAACAACTTGGGGTTGGTCAATGAATCACACAGAAATGTAGCACAGGCACTGATCACTAAAACTCTTCAGATATGATTGTCAAAAATATAAATCAGCTGATGATACAAAATCATAACATAAATCAACCTTTTTAAAGCTGCTCTATTCGCAAAAATCCACTGAAGAAAACAACATTTAACCTTGAAACTGTTGTAAATGAGCTCAGTGGTAAACACTGAGCTCTGACAGAGCTGAGGAGAGCAGCGCTGCGCTAAACACGACTCCTAACAGCAGCCGTAATCATTTCAGAAGAGACAGAAAGCCCCCGAGAAACTGGATTGAAAGCCCATCTGCTCTGAAGAGAGTAAACAAACAACACAGGTTTTTTTCAACACACTTTTAATACGCTGTGTATGTTTAGTGAAAAAGAGAGTGTGTGTGGATTTAACAAAGTAGCAGCGGGTGCGTTGTGTCACACAAATCCACCTGCTACAAAGACTCTGTGTGTTTTTGTTAAATACAGATCATCAAACATGAATCCATATGTAACCCTGCTTCACTCATTCACACACAGTCTCATAAAACTACTACAGAAGATAAAGTAAATATCTGTAATGTAAAGATATAATGTCATATATAGAAATCAGCATGAAATACGCTCATCTACTATTTTTAGCTTCAGCTCCTGGATTCCTCTCGTCAGCTGCATATTCACCTTTTTATATTTATCTAAACTAATAGGTGGCAGATGATTTGAAGGGCAACTAATAACTTTAATGGGAGTCATTTGTCAGTGTTTACCAAGTTGTTGCACCAATGAACATGAGGCAGTAATAAGTTTTAATTTGATGACATATGTATTAAAATAACAAACATTTTACAAGGAAAATAAAAGTGTCATTGAATGGTGCAGCGCAGGAGCAAAACTCACAGCTGCAGAAATTCACTCGTAGTAATTACATTTAATTGTCAAAGATTTTGTTGCTCCACCCGTCGAGGTGACTACACACCGTTTATTCTGTGAGTGTAATGACTGTCCTCTATATTTAACCTCAGTTCACTCCTCTTTTCCAACCTCCCACATCCCACCTGTCCTTCACCCGTTCCTCTTCTAAGGCTCCTCAGTAACTTCAGCCTCTGTGTCCGCAAAGGTGTGAAAACTGGAAAATCTACGAGCGCTCCGCAAACGCTTCTCTTCACATTCCTGACGTTCCTACTTCCAACACTGTTCACTCTCACCTCTGTGTTGGCAGCAACAGATGCAGTGTGCTTTCAGAAAAAAGGACTGGGCCAAAAATATAGTTGAAACATTAACTCCAGTTTGAAGTTTTGAAAAGTTATCATTTTATTTCCACAATGTTACACTGAGCAGTGTAACAGTTCTGCATACTGCACCTATCTGTCTATTAATGACACTTTTCTACAAGCCTACAGAGCACAACCTACCTCTTGTACAGCACCAGAAGTTTAGTCAAGACCCCTCAACTAAAGCCAAGACAAACCGAGACCGGACATGAGCACTACCGCCCTGTGCTGAGGCAACGTACTGAGGCAACATGCTGAGGCTCTGCACTAAAACAAATGCCAAAGAAGTGCCAGCTCTACCAAGAAGATGTCAATTAAGTCTAATAAGGGATAATGGTTGTAGAGGAAGTTGAGAAAGACAAAATAAAGTGTAATTCTCCTTGTATGTGAAACAAGAACACCCACATATGCTCTTTTCTAACTATTTGGTTTTGTTTCTTCAAGACCACAACTAATGAAGATTGATACTACCGGAGACTTGTCGACCTGTAGTTTGGAAGACTTTTTTCCCTTGTGTTTGTTTTGTTACTAGCTTAGAAATGTAAGCAAATGGCAACGCATGACTGTGTTTGGTCTAAACTAGAGGAAACATCGTGCAGCAAGCAGACTGGAACAATTTTAAAGGTGAAAACTGTTTTTACACCGTCTTTGTTAAAGAACGGTCGTCCACCCACATTCAGGAACATGCGAAAAGTGCTAGAAATTCTGAACATCTCCTTTTCATAGAAATTCCTCTTTTAGAAATGTTCGCTAGAAAATGGGTCCATTTTTAAAAACGGTTGTTTGTGACATAAAATGTATCACACTGCCCCCCCGTCTGGTTCCATTCCCTCCCCTTCAAAGGCGATTAGCTGTAAAAAGACGGTCTGTCTGTTTTCTGAAGCTGGCGAAGTTACATTCATTTGAGTGACAGTTAAGGAGCCAATCAGTGTCAAGTTCATTTCATAATGAGGTTGCCAGTTAAGCCTGAAAAGATGCCAAATGGGGGCAAAACAACGCTTTTAAAATCCCCCACCCTGAAACAGCTTCCTGAGGTTTTTAGGAAACTTCTGAAGTATTACAGATCCAGCCAAAATTTTACTATGTATATGTCACATCACAGAACAAGGATCAAAACCATGTTCAACCATTCTCTGGCACCTTTAAGCTTTATTTGCAAAATACACCTACAAACACAGCTGTTAATGCTGCAATATAATCTTAGAGCCCAACAAAAGGTTTACATCGAAGCTGATTACTGATTATTTACATTCAACTGACCTTTGTTGTCAATAAGAAAGGTGTATGATGCCAGTGAGTCTTGGTAATAGGTGACATCCTCCAGGATGTAGGCCAGGTTCACGTCCACCCCGACCACACCCAGCAGCAGGTTGCCAAAATAACACGGTCGGCTCACAGTCATAATAAAACCTGGAAGAAAGAAGAAGAATCTCACCAAAGTTTGTACAACAGCTCTGTTTATGTGTCTGAATTTGTCTGTCTTCGTATTTGGTAAGTTTTATTGATATCTGTATAGTTAAGTCAGTTTCATTTTAATTCTTGTAAAAGTGTTTATTAGCTCAGTTCCAGACTTTTAAATCACCACCCACATAATGAGATTCTTGCAGCTAAAACAACCAGGCAGCTGTAGGTTTGGATTAAGAATATTAACACATTCTTCCACTGCCAGAGACAAAACTGGGATTTCTGTGCAAAAGTTTTAGGAACTTCAGATGTTTCGATTTCTATCACTCAGTACAATCAAGGAGGTGTATAATTGTTTTCAAAAATTGCAGCATGATAAAGACACAAAACATAGAGTTCGGTCCAATCTTCTCACCGTCTCCCATGGGATCAGAGTAGGGCAGGCTGAAGCGGACCAGGTCGATCATGCGGTTGGGCAGGTTTATGTAGAATCGACCCACGGTTGTCTCCAGGTTGCTCAGCTGGTTGAGCACCATCATGCTGCCCTTCACCACCGGCATCATCGAAGCTCCCGCTGACGCAGACGATAATGCCACGGAGGAGCGGTCTCTGTCTGTCCCTCTGTCGACGCCATACTTCACTGAGTTCTGCTCTCGCGAGGTCCCTCAGGAAGGCCAACTCCTTCAGGCCTGTTACTCCCTCTGAAAAAAGGAGGGAACAGGATAGAAAATGAGTTTAGGATGGGAGGGGGGGTTGATGATGATGGAATTTGTTTGATTTAATAAAGGAGGGATATTAAGAACCAATTTGTAACTGATGGCACGGCTAAAGTCTTGAATGGGGTAATTGTGCGAATGAAAAGAGGAGGGAGTGGTTGACAGGAAGGTAAAAAAAAGTAAACAGCTCTTCACTAAAAAGCACATGACTCAAATTCCTGCAAAAAACGATTCATCTTAAGAGCTGGAGAAGAAGAAAAAAATCACTCCCCTGCTCCTGAACAGGATCAGAATTCAACCAGTCTTTAAGAGGAGACATGCATTTTCATAATCAACCTGTGGTCAAGCAGCAATAAATTTACATTGAGCAGGATCATTAATCAAAACACATACTACATGTTGCTACATGGTTTTATGAAACTGATTTGACGTCAGCTGCAGAGATGTTTCACACACCCAGGCTCTGTCTTCTCTGATCTTGTGACATAATCTCTACAGGCTTTACTCATACAATCACAGGTATGTGCCTGTCATCTGTCATAATGTGAACACATCCCTCATTGCTTGAAAGAATACATGTAGCTGAGACTTTAATACACACTTCAAACATCATCTTTCCCTGCTTCATAAGGTCATTTAGAGGAGGATGGATAACTGTGGTTGGCCTCTTACAGCTGTCACCTGGAACATTTGGCATCCAACAGCCTATTAGCAAGGACAGAGCAAGAATATGTGCCAGTATCCAATCATTGACTGGATTAGAGCAGAATCCCTTTTTAATGCCAAGGCTCTGCTCTGTTGATCGTCACGCTGAGCGACTTGACGGGTGCCGATGTCGTCATGGGTGGCAATGTCAAACCAACACAAAGGGCGAATCTGCTGACAGCACAGGTTTCTGTTTGTTCTAACCTTAATTTATGATGGAGAATCTTTTTCCACTTTTCTTTCTGTATAACAGTGAGTGAAGACCAAGGTTGTTCTAACACTCGCTGGGTAGATCTTTGTAGACACAGCCAATAAAACTTGTAAAAAACTGATTTTTACAATGTTATGAAAACAGGTTTGCTAAGATAATTTATGATGATTGATAAATTGATACAAACAAAACAAGGACATGTAACTTTGCACTTAAGCTCCAGACCACACAGGCTTTTGCTGCACAGGATCAGAGATCCTTGACCGTCCATGATCCTGTAGCTGGTTCATCATTTTTTTTCCTTGAACCATTTTTGGTGAACACTGACCGCTACTGACCAGACAGGTCTCAGACCCAGACATCCAGCCATCACTACTTGGCATTTGTCAAAGTCCATTGCATCCATTCACTGCCCATTTCTTCCTCCAACACACAAACTCCAAGAACAAAAAGTTTAAATGTTCAATCCCACTGACAGGTATCACTGTAACGACATGATCAATAGTATTCACTTCATAATGTTCTGATGATTCCTGTAGCTGACAAGGTTGTAGCCAAGAAAACACACACAGTTTTAGTGAGGGTGGCCAACTCATTGCACACACACACACACACACACACACAACTGTGCATTATGCTGCTGAGGGACTGCTGATCTCCTTGAACAATCAGCACTTCACATTTGGCAGGGGATGCAGGGAATAAGACGCACACGTCCACAGAAGGCCTTTCAGCCGTGTGTGCAACAGCATCGGCAACAAAACAAATGTTTTTTTGGATATGCAATGCTAATAAACTCAGAGGACGACAGATTTCTGCATCCTTTTCATCATGGAGCACTTTAAACAGCCAGGGTCCTCTGTCAGTCACACACACACAGAGCAGCACGCCCTTTGAAGTCTCACTCTCTGCTCTCTTAGATGTGCCTCATTTCCATTCTCCGGTGCAAAAATTATTTGTATTAATGGTGGACTAATGCATGCAACAGCAGAGGTGCGTGCAAAGGGAGATGGGAATTAGAGGAGGCAGATGCATGGACAAGGACAATGAAAGAGGAAAAGGAAGCATACACACCAACACACACCCACACCAATGCACATACACACACACACACACACACACACACACGATGAAAACAAAAAGCCTTTGAGGTTCTGAGCACCTCTCTAACCTCCAGTCTTCTCTTAAACACATTACAGCCAAGAACATAGAGAAGGGATATCTAACGCATAGAAACAGCTCCCAGCTGAAGCAAAAAGGAATGAAGGTCTAGATAATGTGCAGAGTAAGAAATGAAGTCAACATTATTATGGATTAAATGCACCACAGCCAAAACCGAAGGTGCTGCTAATAAGCACTATATACACTGTATTTCATATATAACTTGCTACAGCTTCTCATTTAGTTTCTGATGCTGTTTCTGTAGATACTTTACACAAACTCTGTACGGAACAAAATGAAATCATTACTTGACCAAACACTGAATAAGAGTCCACACTGTAAGTAACATATTTTCTTCCTCGTTATCAAAACACAACTAACCTCCTCTGACACTAATATTCTGTGAAACATTTGGATTTATCTGTGTTTATTTTGAGCATTGATCATAAGACAACACATAAAACCTGCTACTATCACTGTGTCTGAGCCGTTTACTGCTGAGAGATAATCAGTGGTATCCTCATTCTCCTTATTGCAACATTTTTCAGTGTGTGAAGTTAAAATCAGCATGTCCATCCGTTATGTTTTTAAAGCCACCAACCGTTCATGAGAGCGTAGGTGAGGATCATGACTGAGTTGTTGAGGTGTCGGTTTTCCTCTCTGACCACGCTCAGCGTCGCTCTCTTCTCCTGCTCCGACGACTCTCGAGACGTCATCCCAGACGACAAGTAGATGATCACCATGTCTGTGGCTGAAAAAGAGCAGAGCTGGAGTTCATCACTCTGACACTGATGATAAGGACATTATGTTCACTGCAGCATCACTGCAATCAAACACCATCATTTCATTTTTTTACGTATTTCTTACTGGTGCTGTGCTTGCTGAGGCTGGTGGTGTTTCGGAGCAGTTGGAAAGCTTTCTGGAAGCCCGCTGCGTGCTGCGTGGCTCCATCAGAAGCCTTGATGTTGGAGATAAAGGTGCTCATCTTCCTCTTGGTCTCACTGGTGGCTGGAGACAGCAGACTTTTATAGCACTGGTCCAGAGAACAGGAACGAACGCTCTCTGCCACTGACAGGATGGAAATCTGAAGGGGGATGATAACAGTATTAATAGAACAAACAATGTGGTGGAAATAACTGAAAGTCATTAAAAGTTGATGCAAGATAAATTTGACAAAGTCTTCCTGTCCACTGACCTTGTCATGTTCATCTATGGCGTTAAGGATGACCAGTGCAGAGTCTCGGGCGATCTGAAGCTGTGTGTCAGTCACAGACGCACCGTGGTCGAGCATCACCACGATGTGTTTGGACTGAGGACGCACTGCAGACACGTACACAGGCCTGCACAAACACACACATGAATACACAAACACACACACACACACACACACACACACACAGCCAGATCAGATTTTGGACGAGAAACAAACAAACCAGAATTTATGCAGTCAAAATTAAATACTAAAACCAACAGAGTAAAGTGCATCAACAAGGCAAAGACACAATTCAGTTTCTTTAAGAAATATATGTCTTATAATTATATTTATATATAGAAATTATTAGAAATATATGTGCCACACTGAGACCTGTCCTCTTCTCTGGAAACTTTCACTGTTTCTTTTTTTCTATAGTATTTATATAAACCAATTATTTATTTTCTGTTAACTCTTTTATATTCTATTAATGTATTTCACATGATTTTTGAATGCTGTTGAACAGATAAATTTCCTTTTGGTGGGACAAATAAATATATTCCATTCCATTCTAAACTGAGGGTAAATGTTTACCAACAGCACTGACGTGACTCTGCAACCGTCTCATGAATCCAAAGACTCAACAGTTCGTCTTTGTCTTTCTAATCCCTCGTCTTTTCTCGTCCAGCCCCGCGCTGGGCTACAGTTTTCACAGCGGATTCTCTTCCCGTTGCTGTTATTCTTGGTTGATATTCAACACTTTCTGTGTTTCGTGTTGTCATTACTGAGTTATTCACACAACCTCATGACCATGTGTGCACAACTTCCAAAAAAGGTGTTCTACTTTCTTAGCATTTCGGGGCCTTATGAGGTTATGGTTGTATAATAATCTAAACTTTATGGATGCGTACTGAAGTATCTCTATAATCTGGAGCCTTTGGGATTAAAAAAAAAAAGTTAAGTCATGTTGCCTGGTTGGCAGCACAACCAACTCACAAAAAGCATCCTGTGTGTCTCACTGCCAGCCTGCTGTTCATGCAATGATCTGCATCTACTGTTGTGAGGTATGTGTGTTGTTATGTATTAAAATATTCTTCCCTCGCTTTAAGATTTTAACCTTGAAGTTAAAATGCAGATATTTGGAGTATGTGAGTGTATTATCATGGTACAGAGAGGTGATGTGGTGTGTCTGGGCGGTGGGGTCAGCACCTCTGTGTGTGTGTGGTCTGTCGGACAAGGACAGTAACACTGGATGTGGAAAGGGAGCGACGCACTCACAAAGCCTCATTCACACTTGAGGCAAGCCAGGAATCGTAATTTCTCTCATGGCTACATGCCAGCTCACTGACTTGAACAGCAAGAAAAAAAAACCAATGGCTGTGATTTAAAAAAAAAAAAAAAAAAAAGCATCGAACAGACAAAGATATAGAAATAAAAAGCAGGAGCGAGAGAGGGAGAGAGAGCGAGAAAGAGACATCTTTCAGTCGCGGCCATAACAAAAAAAAAAAAAAGCCACAACACTGGAGGTGTGAAATTCCAGTGGGCTTTAGTGGTACAGAGCCACATTCCTGCCAAGGGCATGTGTGTCATGGTGTGAGAGGGCAGCGAGCCATCAACATGCCCTGTGGGCCACCCCACAGCAACTGACACAGGAGGAGGAGGAGGAGGAGGAGGAGGGGGGGGGAGGCAGGAAGAAGTTGTTCTGGCTTTACTCTAGTTTTCTGCTAATTGACTGATATCTGCGTTATAATGTCTCTTTCTCCAGGAGAACAGCAGAACGACAAAAGGGACAAATCGTTTAAAAGAAAGGTGAAGTGGTTCGATACCTGCTGCGGTGCTCGTAGCTGCCCTTGCAGTGGAACTTGTGAGCAGGGAAGACAGTGAAGATCCCCTCTTCTGAGCTGAAGTACTGCCACTTTATCCCCGGGTTGGACTTTAGGTTGTCTGCCAGCACTGCAGGAGGAAGAAACACAGAGAGAGAGAGAGAAAGGTGCAAATGAAAAACAAGTGAACACATTGGAAAAGTATTGAGGAAAAGTGATGGTAAATATCAGGAACAATGGGAAATAGGACAAATGTCTTCCATGAGATCTGTCAAGTTCAGGTATCAACTGTGAATCCTGTTTGAATTAAAGTGTGTGACAAAGTTTTCATGTGGCAAGATCAGAAAAATAACTATACTCCACCCATGTTGGTCATGCTCAACACTTGACATCTTGATATCAAGATATTACGATATCGCCACATCCCGTACACGGAAATGAAATGACAGAAAAGGTAAACCTGACCCTGCATCATACTGCAGGTATATTTTGTTCAAATGTCAGTATTATGTTGAATAATAGGTCCATGTGGAAGGCGTTAACTTATGCTTCCAGTGTAGTAAATATTCTTGTGAAAAAAGGGAGGGGTCACAAGTTATAGTTTTCTGATTTATGCAAATGAAAGCAAACTTTCTTTTCCTTCTGACCCACCAACAGCAAACAAAATCATACAACGTAACGTCTGATGTTTGCACTTGCTTGTTAGCAAGAACCTTCCTCATTAGCAAACACTGTGAGGAGGCATGAGTCTCGTCTCACCACTCGGTCACTTTGTCACTGACGTTTCCAGGTAAATTTTGTGTCTAATTACTGGTTTTATGTGCAATTGTGTTTCTTCTGCATTCAAAACGTTTGTGCACCGTTTTTTGTCTCTGGCTTTATTACATTTAATATGAGAGCATGCAAGCAGAGGAATTAAACATGACCCCTTCTGACTGGACATGAGATGTATGTGTGTATATTAATTTCCTTATTCACATAACTCCACAGAATAAATAAACTTTAATTAGAGAAAGAAGTTCGACCTGTTGAGCTGCTGTGAAGGATACGTTACGTTTCTTTGATTTTGATGCATGTGTCAACTGTTGCTGCAGGACAAGCTGAAATAACACCCTAATAACACAAACCCTCTGCTGAAACACAGAGCCGGCATATTTGCTCAACACTAACAGAGGTTTTTTTTTTTTTTACTGGGTCACAGAGTAAACACTATCTTCAGAGAGATCCCATCACAAAGCCAGCAACTTCCTTTCCTCTCACTGCAACACAAAACAGCCTTTCACAAAGCGATGGGGGAGGAGGAGAAGTAGGGGGAGGAGAGGGGGGAATTATGGAGACACAAATAGAAACTTGGGGCGTTTAACCAAGTAAGAGGAGACAGACGGGGAAAGGAACAACGGTGTAGCCATGACAGTATAGTTTCATTGGAATAAATCAACCAATCCAGCAACTTCGAGTTCACAAACAATATAATCAATTACTAATATTATCCATCATGCAGAAATCCTCTTGTATTGGAGGATGAAAGTGTTCTAGCAACATGGCTGTAATACAAAATGAAATTTCAAAGACATGTCTGTTTTATGTCATTTCTTAAATCCCGTTTGCCACACAAGAACACTACCTCTGAATCTGCTTCTTTGACTGTGTCCAATATAATCTTTTCTATGGAAAATGTTGGTTTGACTCAACCAGAGTTTTATTCCAGTGTTTCAAAACCATACTTCTAATGAACCGTTTGTTGGTGCTTCTGCACTTCATTAGCAGTGGTATGTGTTTACAGGCTATTCTGCTAATTAGCAGACTATTTCATATCAGTCACAAGGAGAGTTTCATGACCTCGGGGAAGATTTCAAATACCTTGTTAATTAAGTTTACCGTCTACATGCTATCTGCCACTCTTGCATGTCAGCCAGTTCTAAATAGTCCCTAAATGTGGTCCTTGGCTTATGATCACATTGAATTAATCACCTGCTAAAAAGAACATGTCTTGACCTTTCCAACCTTCCAACAACACTATGAGCCAATTTTATTTTTCTTCTACGGGAGAGGTGGAAAATCAAAAGCCAATATTAAACTAACATTAATATCTGAAACAAATTAAGCGTATACACGAACAGATAAATGACTGTGAAATCCTACAACTGCCAAAAATTATAAACAACACCAAAAAGCCCCTCTGGCTACACATACTTGGCAAAGAAGTCATTTTTTGAGACAGCAGGTTCTTGCACACCACAGTTGCCTGTCATAGATTATCCCTGCCCACTCGCTCCATCCATCTCTGAGCCTCATATAAACAGGAACCACTCAGTTATGTTGACAGTGGAAGAAGGGCTCTGTATACATCTGTCAGACTACAGTGCTCCACTCTGCCACCAATGTTTAGATCTTCCCAGAAACAGATGGACAAGCCAAGAAATAGGATCCGAATCACACCAATTTTCTACAACCTTCTTACTCATGACTATCAGCAAATTACCCTCTTGATATATCTGTGTCTACATTCATACATAAACATGGAATATATACAGCTTTAACTGTTGCATGCTAGTATACAATCATAAAGATGATGCAGAAACATAAGGAGAATGAGCCACCCAAGTTGGCCTACTTACAGAGAGCTTTGTTTTGTGACGATGCTACAAATTACACAATGGCACCTCAGCCACTACTTCACTCTACAAAGAAGGTGTTATTTGTGGAGTGGAGGACTTTTACATATAAATGACCGTCCATTCAAGTTCATAGAGTGCTGAGCCCAGCATCAGGTAAATATCTGTATTTAACAGCACATCCAAGGTTTCCAATATCTAGTGCAAACTGGTAGCAATGTGTTTTGTCCGTCAGTCCGTTAGTCAGTAGGGGGAGACAAACTCACGACTACAAGCTTTACAACACAAAATGTTTTGTTTACTGTGAAGAATAAGACAAAATATGTAGCATATTTTCCTTTTGGTTCTCAGTTTTTTCCATGACTGATCAAGTAAACTACTCTGAGAGGTTAAGTTAGCATGATTAGAAGTTAGCATGTTATCATTCACATGATAACAATATTTACATGCTAGCATTTGCTAATTAGCATAAAAACCAAGCAAAGGGTGATGGGATATAATTATGTTTTTTTTAAGTATTTCCATGGAAATTTAAATTTAAAACAGTGTTGCTACAATGAAAATCATGGAGCCATTAGATATATTAACTAAATATCATTCATTGATCTGATCACTGAAAAAGCTCCAGAGAAAAGTCACTGTGATGAGTTCAAGGACACTTCAGCTTGAAGCTGGAATTGAAGTTAATGGAGAAGTTGGAAAATATAAGTACACATATTAAGTTTAGTGCCTGAAGCCATGTATCCTTCAGAAAACACGCAAGATGTGAGGGTTACAGGTGAGATGGATGGAGAGAAGACTGAAGGAATATGTGGTCGCACGAAACAAGATATGAGAGAAAGAGAAATGGGTTCAATTGCTTTAGAAATGAGACTGGAAAAAGCAAAATGCAAAAAAAAGAAATAGATGGAAGAGAGAAGATGGATCGAATTAGTTGTTCAGTCACACAGCAGTCCACCTCAGTCGTCTCTCATCTACCTGACTTTTCACTCCCACCTGCTGGTATCGCTATTGATGCCTCCCACATCCACTATCTCTCTCATATCTTCCCCTTCCTCCACAAAAAAGCAAAATGGAAGATGAGAGGAGAGAAGATGGAAGGAATACAATGCTGTCTTGATACAATTACTCCATTTCAATCAGCTCTCACCCCTCCTTTTCTTCTCCTTCATTCATCATTCTCTCCCTCTCAATTATCCCTCACTCTCTCACCCGCTCCCTCCCTCCCTCCCTCTCTGAGGCTGCTTGTTTAGACTGGGCTGAGACAAATGGGAGAGAATGAATACACTGGGAGCGTGGGGGTCAAGGAGGGCTGAGTGTGAGGGACAGGGAGAGGAGAGGGGAGGCGGAGGGGTAACTTGAACTCGCCATGACTGGCTTGCAAGGAAAATAAAACCCTGCCGATGGTGGTGATGGTGTTATGAATGGCAGTCATTATTAATGGCTTGCAAAGAGACAGACGAACTGGGATATCTGGAAGAAAAAGGAGGTGAGGGTCAGAAATGGGATGATGGAGGAGAATAAATGTAGCCGGAGGTTTTTTTCGTAGAAAAATGAAGGTGAAGGGGCCAATCGCTCTATCCAGTGTGTCACGAATGAGTAAATGCTTCAGTATGCTTCAAATGAAGTAGTTTGTGCAAAATTCTTCAACCATATCTAAAGAAAAAACTTTTTCCGAGGGGTCAAAGTCAAGAGCGGCGATAGACATGGACAAAACTCAGTGATCCAAACAAATGGAGGTAACAGCGCACACTCTGGGACAGTCGTAGTTGTCAAGAACGGAAAAAGAGAGCGTGAAAATGAAGTTGGAATCCTAACCAGTCACGGCATAAAGTAGGTGTGACTGTCAGAGGTCAAAAGTTACAAAAAATTGCAGCCAACTACATATTGATGTCCAAAAAGTGAGAAGTTACAGGCGCTTTTGGACAATCCAAGCATACTGACACCTTTAAGGACGTTTCAAAGATCGTCCATCATAATTATTGTCACCAAAACTGAACCCATTTGCAGCAGAGGTTTTTTTAACAAGACTCGGTCAAAACCTCGTAAAAAATGGCGATGAGAAGATGAATGCTCCTGTTAAGAACCAGCAATGACATTAAAATATGTGCTGGACTAAAACTCGAGTGTTTAAAAGATGCAGGCGAAGCAGTTCAATATTCCAGGAAATATAAGTCTGAGTGTCAAGAGTGCATGTGCTATAGCTGGATATTTCTCTGGAGGCAGGAGGAGCATGTTGCTAACTAAGAAATGGCAAAAGTACAGAAAAAAAAAAAAAAACATGAGGGAAAGTTGGCCTTTGCCTGGATTTCAGTCAGTTCGGTCCATTTTCTTCTTAATCAAATGCAGACGGACATATGTGGCGCAGACACGTGTGGATTTTACACGGTAACTTGCTGCAACGTGCTTATGCAACCTGGAGCCTAAATAAATGTTCTGTGGGAGCAGTGAGAAAACGTCAAACTGCTCTTACTCACATGATTGGTTAGGGAGTATGTTGAGGTTATATATATATGCACAGTTATAGTGACAACTGGTGCAATTTCTATTTGAGGTAAAGCGAGGACAGAAACAAATCCTCAACAACAGGATGATGAAAACACACACAACCTGAATGCAACGGCAGGCGTGAGTTCAAAGTCGAACCAGAGTGCATTTGATCTCAGGCTATAAAAAATAAAAAAAAAACATTTTAAAATCAAAGGGCAAAAAACAGAAGAAGAACACAAAGAGAAAGGAAATAGGGAACACAGGAGAGACTAAAGAAATCTCTTTGGACATTATTTCATCTCAGATAAACGTCTTTTTCTTTTTAAGACTGAAGGCAATAAAGATAGAAAATATAAATAAAAGCTGGAAATGTTGTAAAGTTACAGCCCCATTAGCATAAAATACGTAATATGTAAACTACGTGCCCATGTTTCATTTGTTAACTCGACCGTTTCAGACAATAGGAAATTGCTTCGTAACAAACCTGAGTTGAGGTCTCGTCCTGGGTTGAACGCTCGGCTGTTGACGGTGGGTGAAAGTCGATCACAACAGATGGTCTTGGAGACGTTGGTATTAAAGTTTCCATCAAACCTACACACACACGCACATAAACACACACAAACAGGCAACAGTTGAGAATTTTATAGGGTACTTCCAAGTCATTTGTCCAGCTCTGGCTTTTCTCTCTGCATTAACAGATTTACTGCTCCACAGTTTTATTTCCAATAAAAGTGAACTCACAGGTTTATTCTTAGTCTTCACTTTATGGTAATGTTCATGTTTAAACTACAAAAACAAGCCTGAGATCTGCATGATTTACACCAATAGTAAAGAAATCTACGTAAAAACCATTAAGTTAATCCAATTAGATGAAACATCTGTTGAAGCTAATGGACCAGTGCTCGTTTCATTTGAGCTAAACTGTATCACTGGCTATATCATCTGTTGCCCAGGCTTCATATTAAAGTCAAAGTTATAGCTGGTGAATAATATTTTCCATGGAAAATGGTTTGAATTCTGTTTTTTTTTTTTTTTTCTCAACAAAGCGAATACCCAGTTCCCTGAATACATCTGAATGTGATTGTGGGAAAAGCCGCTTAATTCAGTGATTGAAATCATCTGTCAAAGAGACGCAGACTGAATCATCGTCAGTCAGTTTCGTTATTTTCCCACTCAGTCTCCCAGTGTCATTTTCAACTGTATATTAAACTGACAACATCAAATTTGCAGCAGAATGACTGGTTGCCTGTGAGGAATTGTTTTCCTGCAGTTATAGTGGTTATTAGTAAAGTTGTTAATGCTGATTTTTACATTAATATATTGTCTGTCTCTTCAGGTCGGTGCTCATGAAATTATGATGATAAGGCTGGGGTGATTTTTAGGGCGATGCCCTCAGAGGTAATTATAATTTCTGTTCATGTAGTAATGAGGTTTTGAGCAAAGATCATTTTTGAAAAATTTAATAAGCTCTGTTGGAGCTCTTCAATCCAGTTCCTGAGGCTCTGAAAACATGTAGATTCTTATATTATTTACAATCTATGTAAAAATCTACTGTAGACATTAATATTGATATAATCCAGGTTATGTTTTATGTGGCATTCGAGGAGACGGAAGTGAGAGAAGTGTGAGACACAACGATCTGAGAAAAACCTAAAATAACTCGTCTTTAACATCTGCGTCATCCAACTCAGCCGCACATCTAATGCAACACAGAGCTGATCCAAAGTCTAATTGTTTTCTCTGCTCTGGCTCGTGTGGAATTTTCATTTATTCTAACGTTTAATGAGCCACAGAGTTTAAACCTTCTACCGAATCAAACGGCTCCTCCTCATGAACCGAGTTAAAAGCAACTGACTAACAGAGATGCAATTAATCAGCACCAGAAGGCAGAGAATTATTTTAAATTTGAGGGTTATACATACTCACATCGGATCACTATCTTAACAAAAAAAAAAAAAAAGTGTGAAAGAACTTTGAGAGACGGAGCAAAAGACGAATGAACTGACAGAAATAAGAGATCACAGGTAGATGAGTGTGGTTGCCAACTGACTCAGATCTGTGACAAAAATGAAACAATAATAAGAGTGTCCCAGTGTTATTACAATACAGAACTTGCACTTTAAGAACAGGTTAATTCAGGACAGTTGGTGTGAGTCATTAGACTTATGAGTTATTCATGTGTACAACACTGTTCACATCAATAGAGAAATCACTTTAACACAAATTACAGTCGTGTCTTAATTTGTTTGGCATCACCTCATGGGTCGTGTTCTTCATATACGAATACAATCCGTCTATAATGACACATTCTTTATCTGATTTAAGGCTCTAAGGACAGAGGGTGTTGTTGTATTCTGGACAGATTAATAAGGCCCCTGAGGAAGATGTGTGATACATGATATTAGCCTACATAAATAAAACTGACTGAACTCCACTTCTCTAAATCACATACTGTATTATACTGCAGTTTATTAAAAGTTTATCACAAAGGATTCTCAGCCTGTTAAGGCATCAGAGTAATAAGTGGCTTGTCTCTTTGGTGTGATGATCTGTTTAACTTGGCTCTAAACAGAAATATTTTCTGTCTCATGTGTTAGATAATGACGTAGCAGGCTGCCAGGACCTCGGGTGTCGTGTGAAAGATGTGGCTCAGCGATGCAGTGTCGTCCTTGAACAGAACAAGCAACGACAGTGTAAAAGAGGTGTCAAACAATGAGATCTGTGTCGCAATCAGCACATGTTTAACGCGCCGAGTTTCAACAAACATCCTCACACGCGACGTATCATTTTTCGGTGATTTGTTTTTCGGTGTTAAGCAACAGAGTAAGCAGTGTTATTTTTAAAACAACACTGATTTTTTTCCTTCTGTGTGTGTGTGTGTGTGTGTGTGTGTGTGTGTGTGTGTGTGTGTGTGTGTTGATGGCACAGTGCGGTTTCCAGAGCCTTTATCTCAGGAGTTAGGAGCTGACACAAGGGGAGGTATGCAGAGGAGCAGGCTGTTCTGCACTGCACCAAGCCTGGGTGCCTTTGATCCTTCCACCCCACCAACTAGTCCCCCCCTCCACCTCACTCCACCATGTGCACTCATAAACACACATAGACACACAAAAAAATGTGCATGCGCTCCACTATCTTTGGCTCCCTGTGCTTGCAGACCTGGCACCAGCCCGGTTTTGATTGACAGGTGCTGTGATGTACAGGCTGCGTTTGAACTTCACTCATTTAGAGTCCCAGAAGGCCAAAGTCATTACTATTCTCCTTCAACACACTTTGCATAGAAGGGGGTGGGCAGGGCGCTCAGCAAAATGTGTGCAAGATAAAAAATACATTTGCAGCCGCTTTGAATCCTACATCAAAAAAACATACGAGAACGAGGGAGAGAGTGGAGCTAGCGAGGGAGGGAGGGAGGTGGGGGCTTCTATTCTGATCAGAAATCTTAATGAGGGCAGAAAAATGTGGTTTGCAAAAAGGTCTGAGCTCACCAGCCTCAAGAATGAACAAAAATACAAATAATAATGGATTTTCATTGAGAAACATATTTTAAATAATAATAACAATAATAATTGAATTAACCAAACTTCAATATGGTTAACTGGCATCCATTAGTGTTACAAATGCACCTCACAGTGCTTTAACGAATTCTTCCATTGAATATGCATATTAATAATGTATTGTAGGAATGCCTACTTGATTACCATATTCACCCAGAAGGGGAAATTTCTCCAAGTGCTAATTAGAAATGATCCTGAAGACAACTCAGCAACCTGCACCAGTGAGAAACCTGTGATTGTCCTTTAAGAAATATTCAAACTAATTTTGTTTTTGTTTCTTTGAAATTTGAGTATTAACTGACATTTTTTGAGCTTTCTACCCAAAATGAAAAGAATATGTTTGTTGCACCAACTCTGAGGAACCAAACCTAGAGATAGAAAAAAACTGCTCTTTTTTTTTTTTTTATTATTATTTTTTACAATTTTAGAAATGTAACTCACACAAGACTGGCACAAGAGAAAAGACATGAACGTCTAGCGTCTCACATCACAGAGTGAAAGACACAGACACCTCTAAATAAGGCAGCACCTGTCGTGTTCAGCACCAGCCGTCCGCTGTTTATAAAATCCATTATATTAAGCTGTACCCTTCTGCAGAAAACCATGTATATCCACAGAGGAGGCAATCATACGGCATTCAAAAAGCCCAGTGAGTACAATTACCTTGAAGAGGCTTGCTGTTGTGCAAGCTCCAACGTCAAGAGTAATACCATTCCTAATGTGTTTGCAATCCCGTGGTGAATAACGGCAGTGAAGCCGGCAGCGTGCTAGCTGCAGAATATAGAGTGCTTAAACAAGGACTTTCACACATCTGGCTCTGACAATAAGCTCCATCCAGACAGATTTCAATGTGGGATCAATATGCAGAATGGATTTTTTTTCCAATCTGTTTGGTGTCCAGCAGCTCTACTCAATTTCAAACAGTACCCCCCGAAAAGAAGAAAAGAGAATAAAAAATGAGATATTTAACATGGTACGAATCATATTAAACTAAGAGATGTTTCTAATATTCTGGTCTTTTTTTATGGCCTCTCAAATGTTAGTGGACTGAATAACAATAACACCTTTCTAAAAGTAGACCATCCAAAACAAAACCGATACCAAATATACTGAACAAGACTTCTCACAAAACTTGTAGTACAACATATAATTGTGCATAATCAATCTTTAACTATAGATGTATATAGTTATAAAAGTAGAATAATGGATAAAAAAGTGAGACACAGTCACTAAAGATAGAAAGAAAACTAACGACCATCTAAAAACACGAATAAGGACGTGTTGTGAGATAATGAGTGTCTTGGGACAAACATGTAAACTGACCCCCACCTCTTCTACAGATTCCAGGAGGTTTTTCTTGGTTGTTTTGTGTCTTTGTGGTGCGTCATGTTTGCTATGCTTCTTATTCGCACCTTTATTTTTGCTCCTCTCACAGCTGTGTTTTCCATTAACCTAGTGACTAGGGAGAGTACAGAAGGATTAACTAGGATTGGGCTGGGCCAGGCATCAAGGATGGATTACACACTCAGCCATTAGGTCCAGCGCCCCAAAGGCTTCTGTCCCTTGGACCCTCAGCCCTCACTGACCTGAAGGTGACGACCCTGGAGGTCAGAAGCCATTAGCTATCACACTTCACTAAGTTCTCTAAGTGCAAGAAATTATAGCACGGTGGGAAAGTTGAGGATTTGTTCATGTGTCTGGACTCACCTTTTCAAAACCACAAAGGTTATTCTACAGATAGAAACAGGATCCTTTTATCAATGTAATTAATTGTAAGAAACCAATAAATAATGGTATTTTACTCATACGGACTTAATGTTTCTCCTCCATTAATGATGTAAGGTATCTCAGCTTCTTTTGATCCCAGTAATGTTTATCACATGTGCACATCATGGCAGAGCTGCCCACTTAAACACTAAACAGCTAATTATTGTTTTGCTATGTGCTTTTATTTAATAGAGAAGGAAATGATGTCATATCCAAGACACCGCAATCACTTTCACATTTATTCTTTCAATGTTTCTTAATGTTATTGCAGTTATTATGTGTTGAGGAGCAATTATAGTAGAGAATAGTAGAGATTTGTCTATTTACTGACTTGTTACATATGTTAGGCAGTAGGGGGAGGAAATGTGTAAAAAGACATACTTCAGGTTATTTATCATAGACAAAGAAGGGTACTGTAAATAGGTCAGGTAGTGGAGACCCAGAGTTGTCACTGCTCAATCTGTCCTTGAATATCAACCAAGGAGGAAATGAAGTAGAAAGGGATGGATCGGAAAGCAAAATGGGAGAGGAAGGGAGTGTTTCTAAAAGGGCAAACAAGAGGCTGAAAGCAGGAATAAACAAATGGAAGCATGGAAGGAAGGGAAAGTTTAAGGGAGGCAGAGATAGGGGAACAAAGAAGAGGAGAGTGAAAGAGGAAGAGGTTGACATTAACAGAGGCATGTGGAGAGAGAGGGAGGGGGGGGCTTTCTGATATCAGTGCAGCATTTACACCTGTTAAGGTCACTTAAACAAACGACACTGCCAACCTGCGTGGTATGCTGCCCTCTCCTTCACCAATATGCAAACAGAGGTATCATCATCATGCTGACGGTGATGATACCTCTACCAGGAGATCAGCTCCATCTGAAGCGCTACGTCCGAGGAGCTGCTCACTCGCTGCCACTTATACTCTTGATCTGGACTGTAAATCTGCCAGCAACCCAGATAGCGAGAATTCTTCCTCAGAAACAGGAGCTAAGTATTAGCACTATGGCGTCTTTAATCTCCATGTTTAATTTATGGGTGAAAGTGCTGCAAATTCTTGGTGCAACATCATCCCTCGTATATGATATTCCTACAAATTGTCTAGGAATGCTGTGATCATTGGAATTAAGTTCGACATCTGGTGGCAAATCGAGACCCGTGAAAAAGATCTTAATTTTGTCACGTGGAACCAAACTGATACATTTAGAGGATCAACAAGTGTGTGATTTTTTTTCTAGTAACAAAGACGATTGTCAGATACACACTGAAAAATATAAAACTGAGTTACATAGAGTTACATACTTCATCCCTGTGGTATTGGAAAGTAAAGTCCTGATTTATGAGCTTGGATCAGTATGTGTCAGAGCAAGGCTGACTTTATGAAAAGCTGCACTGTGATAGTGGTTTTCAGCAAAATATGTCCACAACAAAGGGATGTGTTGTCAGAAAATTTGGTGCAAACTTTCGTGTTTACACTCAAGATGAATTGTGATAAGTTTGGTTCCTTCACTTTTCATCTAACCACATCATGACCTTTTTTTGGTCCATAACTGAATATATAATAAGTCTTTTTGAGAAATACAGATTCTATTGAGGCAAAATCATAGTTGAAAGACCAAACTATCTTTTATACTCTCTCCCATTCTCTTCGTCGTATTTTGGTGAAAAAGGTCTTTGTTTTCCTCTTCTGGATCATATAAATGAAATTTTACTTGAGTATTAAATGCACAGCTTATCTCTTCAAGAACTACTGGTGAAATCAGACCATTAAAGTGCCATCTGGGCTGCTCCCAAGCACACTTCTCACTTTTACAGCTTCATATCAGTAGAACTGCTGAAATGAGCACCTGGAGGTTGCATGTTAAAAATATAAACATACAGACACAAATGCACGCACACACGTCTCTTATGAGTCACATACTTTTGCTATTTTCAGGCACAGCCTGTTGTTGAGACGGTGAGCGGTGATTAAAGCATGCCACCGAGAGCTAAGCACTGCCCTCTGGGGCCTCCCCGTGAAACGATAGCCTACTAGCCTGATGGCTAACAGACATGGACACCCTGTGAATCACCTGATCTGCCTCTAAACTGGCTGACCTGACTGAGACCCTCAAAAACAGCTGATGTCTGAGACTAATGAGGGACACTGGACTACAGAGACATAAAGTCCTGTCCTGATTCGGAGATGACTCTTATCCACACTGTCTGCAATGCACAATTGTTGTGCCAATATAATATAGTGTTGGTAGGTAGGCATTTGGAAAACAGGTTTAACTGTTTTCTTGCCAAGAGTGAGATACTACTCTAATAAAGACTAAGCAGGAAGCTAGAGCAAGAAGGCGATTAGCTCAACACAAAGACTTGGATTAGAGGAAACAACTAGCCCGATTCATTCAAAATGCTTTGTGAGTTTAGTAAATTTTTGCTTAGTAGTTGTCTGCTAACTTAAGGATGCCAGTGAATTGGCAGAATAGGGGTAAAAATGAGGTATAAAATCCCCACCTTCATGCTAAGCTAATCAACTGTAGACATGACATGCAGTATTTATCATTAACAGTATGACCAAATATTTCCTTAGGTTTTAACATTTACCCCTCCACAATAATTATGTTTACATTTAACAAATAAAGATCCAACTGGTTTTACACATGGTAAGATATCAGAATGATTTTAATGGGAGGGGATTCTTGCAATATTCTTCAAACTTAAAACAAAATATTTTAGCTAGTTTTCCTGGTGCACAGAGCAGAGGAAAGCAGAGTTAAATTATTCCACATGCAGCTCCTGAAAGTATCTCACTATCCGACATAAACCCCAAAAAATGAAAGCAAGAGAGCTCTGTGCTGTTTCGCCCCTTTGAGGAAGATCCTTTGAAGTTCAGGGATCTATCAGATGCAGCTTCAGTTTGGTATGTCCAACCCCACCAGCACCATCCATGTGACTCCCTCTGCATCATCACATCTTTTTCTACCCAGGCCTTATATAATCTCTGCCACGGCCCATCTCTTAGAGCTGTATCCGTGGTTTTAGTCTGCACATGTTGGGAACATAACTACATGCGTACGGAGGGTCATGTTTATGGTTCGGCTACAGGTGGCCAGGCTGCCTGCCCTCCCCTCTGCAGACAGGTGACCTTGCAGCCTGTGAAGTCTGCAGCGCAAGAAACTTCAGAGAGCAATAACTAGTTACATCGGCTGATAAAGGGGTGGGAGATAGACAGAAATGGAGAGAGGGGATGAGGGGGAGAGACAGCTGCTGCTCTGTAGATTAGAACTGAAAGCAGCTCTCTCTCTCTGAGCTCAGCTTTGAACTGTGTTTTTGCCTTTTGGAGTTGGTGATTGGCTGAAAAGCTGAATCTACACTGTGCACTGAAGCAATTTAAAAGTCTCTCAGCAAAGGATTTAAAGTTCGACATATTCATTCTTGAACATAGTTTCATGAGCTTACAGTCTTATCATGTTGGCAACATCCTCATGAAGCACAATAATTTGGTCCTAAAAACTATATATAATTTGTCATTTAATAACATTTTGTTGAAAAAGCTTTAGAAGTTTTGAACTTTCACAATTTCATTTAAATATCTAGTCATTATGAGCTGATGCTAACATAGCCATCAAATCTGCAGACTTAAAAAAGCTTTTCATTTTCAATAAAAAAACTGAATAAATCCCACTGTCTTTATGGGCTTCAAGTCCCATAAAACTTTTTCTTGTTGACTAACTCTGCAGCAAAGCAACAACTGGCACAAATAATAACTTTTCAATAAGTTTTGAAATAAGTTGCCAAGAATGAGAGCGTGCTAGCTACGCTCAAGGATGTAGATGATGCGATTCAGACACAGCTATAAACTAATCCAAAGATGATCAAACCATGTTTAAACAAGGAAGAAATGTGGGGGGTTTGTGAGTGTGTAGTTGGAGAATAAAGCAACATATAGAGAGCAGAGTGCAGGTGCTAACAGTGGGAGGTGGCTTTACACACAGAGAATGAGTCACCTGCTGAGAGTTGTGTGCAAGTGAAAGAGCATGAAGTGCAAGAGAGAAGAAGTTTTGTGTGTGTGTGTGTGAGCAGAATAACAGTATTTGGCACGACTTCTCCAACTTTCAAGGTGCATGAAGGGAAGAATAAGTCTGAAGAGGTCAAAGCTCCAGCAACACCTGTTGTATAACTTTCTTGTGCGAGCGTGTAAAAGAGAGTTACTCACTCCATCATCGACACTGGTATGGAGCAGCAGTCTTGTATGGCCGTGAGTGGAGAGGTGAGGTGGGCGGTGTACGACGCCTCCACCACCTGTTTGTTCCTGTTCACCACATCCAGGTAACGGTTAAACTTCTCCCGAATCTTCTTGGCCAACTGTACAAAGGAAACACAGACAGGGATTAGTGGTGACGCCTACTTTGATCTCTTACTTACTGACATTTATTTTGACCTTATGAAGCAGCTTTATCTCTGCAAGACTAAACTAAGATATATGTGACAATATCTACTCCACAGTCTGACTATTTGCTGCCAAAATAAATATTGAAGTAGACAAAAGATTGCAAAGGATCTGGATGTGTATGCACATACACACACAGGCGGTCAGACAGACACTACTGATACTTTAATAAGCCTGTTCAAACACTTTAACTCTACAAACCTCAGCCCACATCCTCATAGTTTTAACCAAGACTGTTTTCCAATTTAGGCCAATTTGGTCAAAGAAACATAAATCCAGTTGTTACCCTGGTTTAACACTGTTAAATAGACAGGTGTCAACGTGAAACACGAGACTGATACATGAACTGAACTGAAATTACAGTCCTTGCATACATTTGCACACAAACACACACTTAGATATATGAGTTAATATCAAAAAATATACTCTACATGATCAAGGGTGCTCAGACCGCAGGCTGCACTAAGTGTAAAATCCATCACTGTTAAAAGTGGCACGGGATGATGGATGTCTGCGGCTGGAGAACATTAACTGCTCTCCATTTCCACACAGCAAAACCCTTCATCATTTAATAAGAAAATTCAGACAAAAATACAAAACACAGGGCCACCCGACGGCCACGGCCAAACTGGGGAGCTGGAGCTTTGTAAATATGAGTGAAATCTTCTAACATTTTCTCTCTTGCGTAAAGTATTTATGTATAGCCATTCTTTTAGGTGACTACCTTGCACAACACAACACAATGTTAATTATTCATCTTTCTTGCAAAAACAGTTTCTATGAATTAATTTCATTACAAGGCAATACAAGTCTCCAAGAAGTCTCCAGTGAGCTAGAAATTCTGCTTTCAAGTGTAATTTACCTTTAAAAGAGGTGAAACCAGGAGGCAGGAGAAATAAAATGGAGTTCCTAAACAAAAGCACTACAACCTAATTCAGTTGTGTGTTCTTGGATCCTTAATGTGGGCCCCTGAACATGCATACATTATGCTTTGTCTTTCTTCCAGTTAAGGACCAGGTTCTGGTTGAGCACACATCACACAGTGCTCTTTTAAAATGGGGCTCCAGATTCTTTCATGGGAGGAAACTAATAACCAGGCCTGTAGCAGCCTCCCTGGGGGACATCAATAACCAGCTCACCAGCCGCTGCTTCACAGCAGATCCTTGTTCTTGTGTTTTTGTTTGTTGAAATACCTCAAAAGGATGTTATGAGGGATTGTGAGGAAATGACATCCATTCAATCTAAGACACCATCACAGGAGTGTAATCTGTTACAGATTAGCTCCTGAACATGAAAGATGTTACATGATCCACTGGTTTACTTCAAATCTGATCATGCCATCGCAGCTCCTGTTCATCACAGGACTGACTGTAAGAGTTTCCTCCTGGTCTGGACAAAGCACAGAATGACTTAGCTTCAGGAGTTTTCTCAGAGCACAGGTCAGAAAGTCCAAAATTCCTAGAGTGCAATAAAAATATGGCTGCAGAATTTTACATGATTATGCACCTGAAATGTGCAACATCTCAACATTGTGCTGAATTGACTGATGTGAGCTAGCTTTTAAACAAACTCAATTTTACAGTGCTCAGTCTAATTATTGCTCATGTCATTATTTTCCAGGCAAATTGATATCAAAATCAGCTGAGAGTAATACAAGCATGTCTATCCACGAGTCTTACAACCGCATCTGTTTCAGTCAGAGTTCAGAGCACGTTGTTGGTTTGGTTCAAATCTTATTTCTGTATAATTCCACTTAACTTTGTACATAAACCAAATGATGGGTGATTAAAGAAATGTGGAAGCACCTGAGCTAAATTCAAAGTAGTTTAATACAAGTGTAAATGAGTTATTGTGAGAGCATCGATAGCAACAATACAACAGAACATAGTCTGAACACTTTCGAAAGCCATTTTAAGTTACCTACTCAGGCTTGTTGAGTTCAGAAAAAAAAGGCTTATTTCCCCCCAGTAACTGGACCCCCTTTATTCACATCCCATAATTAGCAGTGCCTGTAAAAAGGGCTGTGATTCAAGCCAGGAACAGGGAAATGTACCACGACCCACTGACCGCCTGTACACCTAATCAGCCGCCCGCTATTCCTATTAGGGGTTTAACAGGGGCCTGAGGCACACCCCACAATTACTGCCACTCCACCACAAGGAACACACATACCAAGACACTAGCATGTGCACTCTCACACACAGACTTTGTCCACTACACACACACACACACACACACACACACACACACACACACACACACACACACACACACACACAGAGTACTGCCCATGTATGGCAGCATGGCAATTAGCTGTAGTGGATTTTGTATTTTAAAAAAAAAAGAGGAAAATGGGCCAGTGTTCAGTTCAGGAGTGTTTCCATAACTGAGGTGGGGGTGGCGGGGGAAGGTAAGACTCAAAACTTTTCACAGAGTGACTTAAGAGAAACCAGAAACTTGGTGCTATGCAAGTTTAAGCTTGGGTTACAGTCTGCCACGATGCAGCCAAAGCCAACCTGTGCTCTGCAGATTAACCACAATCTCCTCCACACACGGAGCTCCTCTCCCCGCTCTCTGACCCATCCAACCAGCTCGTGGGGCTTGAAACACCCAGTTGGGCTGGTTTCTGCCACAGAGCTGTGGTGGATGGTACGGGTGCAGACCTGAGCTTTAAGGTTTGCCAGGCTGTTTTTAACCACATTCATTGGCAGTAGTTCAGTCTAACTTTACGTCGCAGGGTAAAAGTTAATCCTTAAATGAGAAATGAGCGGAAACAAGTGTGTTCTGCAGATTTAAGAGACTTTCATTGTAGACAACTGACTCTGTGTGTCATGCTTTTCCTTCAATGAACTGATTTGGTTATTGAATTAGTGCATTTCCACTGATCTGAGAAATGAACATGTTGCTTCCAATAATGGTCAAAATGTTTTGAAGCTTTTTACACAGCACACTTTGTTTGCTCTTCAGGTAGTGATGTAACTTTTCTGCATGATTTGATTAATTAAGGAAATGTCTCCTAATGAAAAAATGAAAACACCTCCTGCTCACAAGTCTGTGAATGAATGATCAGAATTAAAATGATTTGAAAACATCCTCATGTGACATAATGGGATGTGGAAGGAACTAAAACACAAATGTCAGATCTAACTGACTAATACCAAACTAAAAGTCTTTAACCACTGAAGCCATTTTGATTTAAAACCACAAAATGAGAATTATAGCTGCTGTGCAGCAATGTTCAGGGTCGAGCAATTTTAGGCAAAATTAGGCAATTCTGAGCAACAGGCAGAGTGTAGGAAGAGGCCTGAACTCACAGTCTTCAACACTAAGAACCATCCTCTACCTCACTGAGCTAATTGGCAAGTGGAAATGTCACATGTAGCTGCACAAACTGACTAAGCCAGTCAGTCAGCTGTGTGCAACACAGCAGCTGTTAGCGTGTAAAGGCAGATTTCAAACGGTTGTCAAAAATTCAGTTATACAGCCAAAAATACACAAATTTCATCTTGACAATAGGGAGATGTTGGTAATTTGATTTTGAAAATGACTGATTGGCTCCATAAGTGAAAAACCGATTAAACCGTTTAAAAGTAACATTTTTGCATTGACGTATGAGAGCGAAATTCAAAATGCTGTAAACAAACATCATCTACCGTGACTCTATCTTTAGTATCTTTCAAATACAGTTTACAGCCAAACATTTTTATGCACTGTAGGCTCAATTTTCAATAAATCAAAAATCTGTGTGCATCGTTTGTGCAGGACAGTCTGAAGATGCTCTGTAGCAAGTTTGGCAGCTTAGGCTGCCTGGACCCTCATTACTCTTTCAGAAAAATCATTCAATGATAATTTATTTCCCGTTTTGCAAAGCAGAGGATGAGTAGGACAGTTCCACAGTTTCATACAGGAGCTGAAGCTCTACCACCACTCCAGGTCTGGGCTTATGTTTGAAGGTCTGTGGGACAGCTTGAGGTCCTGCTTGCTGCTAGCACCATCTCTGAAGAGGTGGAGGATCATTAGGATCTGTTAATCGGTCTGAGGCTAACTGTCATATAATCTGAGCTGCTTATTCACGGTGCAAAATCTCAAAAAATACAGTGCAATATTTACCATCAGTTTGAAAATATATATTCATGTAACACATCCATTTGGAAACAATTTTAATCTAGACTTGTTTGGCAATCTAAATGTCAAGTTAAAATCAAGTTATCATCTCTGATTAATATCTTCAGTCCCCGCAGGTAAAACAGACCTGAAATAATCCACATCGCATTTTTGAGTTGAATAAAACAATTTGTGCTTGTCCTTTTCGTTCCATTTCTTAAATGTCACGTTGTGAAGGATTTATCCACCTGAGTGTCAGCTCCGACACATGCAGCTACAGCCGTTTACAGAGACACAATAACTTCTGGAAAATCTGTTCAAAATCTAACAACAATAGTAATAATAACTTGGTTGTGACGTCCAGAATCAATCTGCTACATCAGTACTGAGGCCTAGTCATGACTGATGACTGTTAATGGATTTGTATTAAGGATATAAATTGTTTATGGTATAAATTCTATTAAAAAGTCTTTTTATAATTTTACCCCATGATGCTCCACATGCAGCTCAACTGTGAAAAACAACTCACTGCATGTTGAACCTGGTGTTACTATGAAAACAGAAATCATCATCATGAGAACATTTCACTTCATGATATCAGCACTAACAGCACGTGTCAGTGAACGCAGCCGAAGAATCTATTCATGAAACAGACAAGGATGGATTCACAGACAGACAGAAAGAGGAAGGCTCCTGCGTTCGAGACGGAGAGATGTCTGCGTTGTCTCACTGAATGATACATTTCTAGAGAAGAGACTAGTCCATGAAGTCAGCAGCTTCATTTACTCTCTCTCTCTCTCTCTCTCTGCCGCCTCTTCTCTTCACCTTGGCTCAGGGACATGGCTCCTCTGGCCAGGGAGAATAAAAGCAAGCCAACAATGAAACAGTCGTCGTGTGAATTGGTTGGCACTTGTCTTACAGAATCTATGTTGACTCTATGAGCTTCCCATGGAAATAAAACAGTTAAACTGCTCCAATGAGGAGCCTGAATGAATGAAGTCACTGCTGCTCTGGAGCCGGGGGCTTGTTAAAACACACCAGATCATGAGATTGCCATTTGGAAACTTGTAGCTTATAGAAACCTATTCTGTAAAAGTGAAACTCACAGAATAGATTATGATGATGACAATGACTCTCGCTCTGTGGCCTGGAGGCACTGGAGGTTCTGTGAATACTATTTTTGTGTGACTGTCTGAAAAAAAAGCTGCAGTTCTGTCTGAGAAGAAGAAACAGTAACGCTTCAAGGCCAATTTGAGCTACTTCTGGAATAGCAAATAGCTGCAAGGTGAGCGATACTATATATGGCTGGCACACACACACACACACACACACACACTCACATGCATGCGCTGACACAGATGGGTACACTGGTGCACACAGTCACAGGAGACATGCAAACAAACACCAACCTGTCTGTTCTTGCTGGTGGCTTTTTACCAGTCTGTTGTTTACTGTCACTTCTCCAATATCCCTGATGTGTGAGAGCTCAAACACACGCGTGCACATGTTCACATTCATGCATAGTTTTCCAATCTGGGACTAAAACATAAATTCACACACATAAATTCTGGCTGTTGGATTTAGGGTCATTTGAAACTGAGAGCTCCCAACTCTTAGCTGCCATGTTTGTTTCCAAAAAGATACTATTCTTTTCTTTATTCTGTTTGACTGCAGCTCTGCTCTCATATTGTGAGCGAAGAGAGAGACGGAGCACAGATGCGTAGAAAAACAGAACTTCAAAGCCAATCAGACAGCAGCCGTAGAATTTTAATAAACCCCTTTTTTTCCTCTGATGGGAAAGTGTGTGTGTGTGTGTGTTCATTTGCTGCTGAATTGAGACCTACAGAAGACAGACAGCATCCACACACACACACACACACACACACACACACACACACAGAGGGAAGTAAAAGCCTTTGTTACTCACCTGCTGCACTTCTGTCTCTCCGTTTGATGTCTTCTCCGTGTACACAAACGAGTTGAAAATCCTCTGTAGAGAGAGAGAAGAGACAGACAGAGTGAGGTTAGATGAACAGGAATGTTCAAGATTTAGATCCAATAACTGAAAAACCATCACCTGAGGACAAGCGTTGGCAGAGTTAGTTTATACAGATTTGAGTTTCAAATGTTGTTGAGAAGAGATTCGAACTAAAGCTACTAAAACTCCCATAAAAGAAAAAAATTGCTTCACTGTGAAGATTTAGAAAATATCACATTATTATTACAAAGCTACTAAATAGTTCACACCTTCTGTTATGTGTGGTGCCATGACTGCATTTGTGACATTTGTAAAGAATCCAGTCCGACCAGACCATCTTGTGGCTGGCTGCTAATTAAACCTGACAGCGACAATGAAGCTCCCACAACGGCTGGATCCTTCAGTAAAGCGCTCAGAATAAAAGAAAGAAAATACTAAAAACTTGGCTCTGAATGTTTGCTCAGATTCTCTTTGTACATTTTATAGAGCATTTTATTGAGGACAAATTTAGAGGTTCCCTGTATGGCTTTTTGTGTCCCTTTTTCAAGCTCTGTGCTTTTATTTTGGTAAATGAAAAATGAGGACACGGATTTTAGAGGATTTTAAGCCCAACATCATGGTCATTTTTAGTATGTATTGTACAGTGCACCTGAAAAAAAAGCTACTAGAAACACTTACAGGTTCCTCACTCTCAATGTCTTTATCCTTTTATTTACCAAGGCCTCATATAGCCAATATTGTATTTATACAGCACATTTTATTACACAAACACAATTATCTTTACACTGAAGGACAAATTTGGTTACAAAAATACAGGCATGAACATGTGAAAATGGGTGACATGAGTGTATGGATAAGAAGATAAGTATGAATATGATGGACATAAACAGGGAATAAAAGGAAATAAACATCCAAACAATCAGTTAGAAAATCTGAGTCTCGCTGCACAAAAAAGTGTGTACAAAGCAAAAGTGCTACTGTACAAGTGTAATTAAGTGTCATGTTATTAAAAATAGCCACGTTTCAGGCAGGTGTTCCTCCCTCAGGCCTCTGACAATGTGTGTTTTGGCTCATTGGATTATTGGCACAACTAAATGTGACAAAATCATTAGTTCCATGTTGTTCCATATTAGTTGTACCTGTGTTAATCCTGCTCCAACAAGTCAAAATGTCAGACAAAGGTTAAGTCATCGTGATGTGAAGTACTTAGTGTTGTTGGTACATATTTATTCATTTATCTCTATTTACATTGTGCAACAACAGGTGATTAACAACCTGGCTTCTCTGACTTTAATTTAACGTTTTCATTTCAGATCAAGGTTGACATCGCCGTCGATGCTTTTCTCCACACATACAGCTGCAGAGCCGTTTTTATTACAGCACCCGAGAGAATGATAAACCTGTTTATCTTCCATAACAACCAACCCATGGACCCAGACAGTATGGTCCTGTCATTTCCATCAGCTTCTAGGCTGGGGAGGAAAATGAGTCACCTGTCTGAGCCTGGACATCGTCCATAACGCGAAATGATGGTTTTCATGAGCCCGAATCACAAGGTGATGCTAAGTTTCCCCCTTCACCTTCCAGACTGAAGCATTTTAATAGCCCTTGATTTATATTGTTAAGTGAATAAGAAGCAGGGCGGTATATTAAGGCATGGAGAAAATGAGCCCTGGTGTGACCTCAGTGCTTAGAGAGCACAAGAAAAAACATTTTAAGAGCTTCATATATAAGAACCTGCTCTGACACTCACAGGCATTTTACTCAGATGGTCTCTTGGGTCCCATCAACTAAATATTCTTTCTCTCCCACATATAAAAAAAACACTCACACTTCCTGAATACGCAGGCAGGAGGACTGTGTGGCAGCTACAAACAGAGTAAAACTAATGTTTGTGTTGAGGCAGCAGGTAAGCAGGTGGTTCACTGTAAGCTGCTCCGCTGCACACAAAGCTTTAAATTGCCTGGTTCCACGCTGCAAGCCCTTCCTGCTGCCTGTCCACACCTTTTGTCAGACGCATTCCAGAGGACACCAATTACCCAGAATGCACCGCATCCAACTAACCTGGAGCCGATTCACCCTCAGACTGTTATTGTCTGCTCGTCGCTACACCTTCCCCACCTTTCAGCGGATCTCTACAAAGCTTGACAAAACAAAGAAACGTTTCAACGGTTTCACGCGGTTAAAAAGGGGGGCAACATGAGCAGCTCTTTTAAGATACGGGAGCTTCCTAAACATCACAGGAACCTGATGTAATGAATATTATTGTTGGTGTTTTATTGAGGGTAAAGGTGTAATAAAAGATTGTTTTTATTACCGCTTTAACTACCGGCTCAGTTTTGTATGTATTTTACAAATGTATTCACATCCAAGCAAGAATTCTGACATCTGAGGAACTAAAATCAGAAAACATTTGCTTTAACAATGACTTTCCATCAGCTAATTGACTAATGCACAAAAATACAGCATCATAGAAGAAGGGAAACATACATAAACACAGACACATCTGGATATGACTGAAATCTCTTTACAATGAACTATTCTGAGTAATAATTAACATCATTCAGTTTACAGCTTGATGCAGCATGTATTGCAATTTCTTAAGAAATTTGATTACGTCTAACACGGCTAATAAACGCAGCACTAATTGTCAATCTGTCCCAAAGTGCCCAGTTTTAATCCTGAGTGTCTAAATGGAGTCAGCAGACCTTGTTACGCTCGGGTTTTTGTGTGCGTGTTCTTTTGGTTTTACAGGCTGTGACAGTGGAGCAACAGTGGAGTGCTATACAAACAGCTTTGTAATGTTATTATTACACGAACGCAGCTGCATATTTCGCTACTGAGTTATTTGCAAGTGCAAAAAAAAAAAAACCAAGCCTAGACAGTCTCCTGCTCCACACCCTCCTTAGTGGAAAAACAGCAGGTCCAAGACGTGGAACTGTCAAATAAACACGAACAAGCGCACACAAACAGAGCTGCTGCTACTTAGCAGGAATCATGTGTTCTCAAAACACGGCACTTACAAAAGAGAGGCAAAACGGGAGGGGGGAGAAATAGGCACTGGAACGCAGAGATACTTTGTCTCTATTAAATTGGCATTTCTGAAAAACTGGGAACAAATTCTGAGGACAGAGAAAACTCCTGTTGTTGATTAGCCACAGGTTAGCTGTCTTTCCCCCAGCGCCTCGAGTGTTTGTTGTTGGAGCTGCTTTGCGGTTTTCACAGCTATGGAGCAGCCGAGGAGGAATGCTCGGCTCTGAAACCTGAGAGGCCTGAGGCTGCCTGGGCCACCGTGGGCTTGTGGCCTCCCCTGACCCATAATCAAACACTGAAACGTACACAGACACATACACAGCAGCACGGAGGCCATGCAGACAGTTACACGGCCCCAGAAAAGCAGTCAAACTTCCCTCGACACCTTACTGCTACCTACTGAGGCAGAGTGGAAAAAAAATACATATGACAAAAGGAGACAAAAATAAATATTTGAATTGTCTAGTTGAAAAATGTGTAACTTTTTTCAAAGCTGTAAAAGGAAATAATACAGTGAAAAACACTAAAAAAAAAAAACACAAACATTCATACATATTTATTTTCTTCAACTGTTTCAGTCACAAAACTCCAGGAAACAACCAGATTTTCCTCAAACACACAAACACACCATCGTAAACAGGCACTTTATGAACCCATGGCGTCATTTATCAAGCTGTGGGATCAAATCATTTTGCTGCAATGAGAAGTGGAGCAGTAGCAATCCAGTTGGATGACTAATGACAGCTCCTCAATCATCTCCAAAATGTGTTTTGCTTCTCACGTCGAAGCGAGCGCCGTATAACGGCACATTTAACAGAGACTCAATTCAAATCAGCGGCTAAAGAGCTACGAGAAATGTGTTCAGACTCCCTGTCCAGTGATCACAGAGGACCAGCCCTTTTGTCTCATTAGGCCGGTTTTTAAATCCGTCCACCTTGGGGTTAATCCTGACCACAGATGAGTGGTTCACAGGAATGGCTCAGACCGCAGCCGAGGCTCAGGCTGCTCGTAACAAAGATAACGACCAGATCCTGTGGTTTTTCAATCCTGTTGTAGCGTTTCAAAGCTGTTAGTTGTTGTAGTGAGATTCAGCTGCATATATTTGAACTTATCAAAGTCTTTCTCAGCTTCACTCAGACTTATGACTTAACCTGCTCTAACTCTCAATAGTAGGAAAAGAGGAGGATTAAGACTAAGTAGATTTATCCATCGCAGGGAAACTTCGTCAGTCCCGTCAGTTTCAGAGCACCTGTGCTGTCATATCCCAAACAAAACGGCTGGTCCCCCTGATCATTTGGTTTCTTTGGCTCCTCCATCCTCCTTGTACCCACTTAAAACAGCTTATAACACCAGTTACGCCAAGGGAACTTGCCGTATATATGGCATCTGTTTAATTGGGTCTACCTCTTCAGCTCTTCTCTCTGGCTCTCTCAGAAATTCTGTAAACTACCTCAAGAGGCTCTTCCTCTTTTAAAAGACTCTTTTAAATGCAGTGAATAAAATCCAAACAGGTGACTGACGATACCAGCCCACAGACACAGATACTGAGACACCAGAGTGTGTTTGGAGGAGAAACAAGTAGAGAAATGAGAGAATATTGAAGCAGAGGCACAAGGAAACTGAAAAAGAGATGAAAAGGAAAGGAAAGGAAAGGAGGGAGTGAAGTCCAACTGCAGTGATTGGGCTGAATTGGGAATGTACCTATTAGTAATTCAACCATCTTCAAAGGCCAGAGTGAAGCCGTAAGCTACAGTAACTTGGAAGTGCAAGTGAACTGGAGACACACACACACACACACACACACACACACACACACACACACACACACACACACACACACACCCTCACTCTCTCTCTCTCTCACACACACACACACACACTCATTAATCCTGTCTTTAGGGCACGTTGATCAGTGGTCCAAGGTTTTATCTGTGAACACACTGGAGGGCAAAATGGGGGGCATCATTTGGGTGGGGTACATCCCCAAGTGTGTGTGAGAGAGAGAGAGAGAGAGAGTCAAGTGACTATGAGCCAGTCTGTGCATAAGGAAACATGCACAGGATCATTGCATGTGTTTGTATCTTATATACTGTTTATCTCATTGTAGGACATTTTGATGAATCACATACACATACAAACACAAACACAATTCACATCCACACACTGGACAGCAGAGTAGATGTTTGGAGCTGTAAGGCCTGAGAGATTGGTTTCAATACAACTGACAGATAAAAGCCTAAAGCCCAGGGGACAGTAACTGCTGCTTCCTCCATGCTGCTGGTTTATAGCTCAGCTTCTCTCCTTCCTTCACTCCTTCATCCACCTCCCCTCCTCCCTCTTGGCTTTTCCTCCCTCCCTCCCTGCCAACTCTCCACTCATTGCACTACAAAGGGTTGGAGCCGGGGATACAGCATCAGAGCTTCGCCTCTGATGTGTGTGTGTGTGTGCGTGCGTGTATGTGTGTGTGTTTTTTCCTCGACCCTTTACCATGTCTCCATCCCTAACCTTAGCCTCCCATCTCCATTTTTTTCAGCTACAAAGCAGAGAGTCAGGAGACAGACACCTGGGATTGGAAAAGCAATAGGATTGGAAAAGGGGGGAGTATAGTTCATGTGTTTCCGCAATACAACAAAAAAAATCTGAAATAATTGCACCTGCAGTTTAAAGCTCCATAAGACGCGGACCAGAACAACAGAGGAAAAGAGAACCTGTATTTGTTCTTTTTTTTCTGTGGGGATAAACGTGAAAACTCAGATGTATTTTGAAAAGATTCACTGTGTCTCTATCGATAAGACAACACGACCTCAGCTCAGTTATAAACCAGATAACAGACACGGTTCTATTGACTTTACATCCTCAGTTTCCTTGTTTTTTCCCCAAACACGAGTAAAAAAAAACATAAATATCAGGTTCACCATTTCTGTTTGAAAACAGACTGAAGCAATAGATCAATTATCATCATAGTTACAGATTATTAAGTATTGGTGGAAGATGTTGATGTCAAAAACTCCATTATTACAAGTTTCAGTCTCTCCTTTTGTGTCATACATAGTTTTACAGGATGGGAAACATTAAAAAATTATTTGGCTTTAAAAATGGAGAACACAATCCAAACCAAACAACAGCCAATAGAGGAATACAGGTCAGTGTCTTATTTTTCAGCTGCAGACCTTGAATTTAGTTTGATGTTTTTGGTTTTAATTCTTTAACTGCTCACGTTTCTCACTGGTTGGATATAAAGCTGGTTCACATTAACACAATAGTGTCAAAACGGACAAAAGCTCCATTCATGAAACATAGATTACCAGGGACACAATTAGGGAGGAACTTGGGTTGATTTATTACAGAAACACTTAAGATTGATCTCCATTTCTGACAACTCATTTCACTGAATTAAAACTTGTGAAAATTGTGACCAAGGCTGCATAAAAAGAGGGAAGAAAAAAAAGAGGGGTTGAGCGGGAAGAGGCATGTCAAAACTGGATCTCTAAGTGTCACTATAATAACCGTAGAGAAGCCAAACCCCCGCTAATTAAGTGCGTCTCTGTTTCAACCCAGTGGAGCAGGTTGGCTAATTAAATGACTGGACGTCAGTGTCTGCCAACTGCTTGCTGCTGCATTTAGAGGGTGCTGGGGGTCAATTTAATTTACTTGAATCCAACTAACTAACGGGCAACCTGAGGCAATGGCTCCAAAGCCTCGGCCCACACACTGAGTGTGAGAAGGGAGGGAGTGTGTGTTTGTGCATAGCCCAATAGTCAAAGGATTGAAAAACCATCTTTAGCTCAACCCCATTTTCAATCTTCTTCTATACATGGATTTGTGCACTTGCGGACATTTATGTGAGGCCAAAATATGGAGGATGGCTGCCACGTGCATCAATGATTCTTAGTCTTTATGTCCTCATAAAAATATAAGTCGGTTGTCATAGTAATTTTATGTACAGTACAGTGACTCAGTAATGGATAAAACAGTTGAACAAATCCTAAATCCCAGGCTTCCCAAAAACTGAATGATCACATGTTGAGGCCTGATGTCCACTCACTTCACTCCCAAAACCAGAGCACCACTGAGAATGAAGGCAGAGTGGTTGGATCTTCTATAAGTGATATCAAATTTCTGAAGCACACACTGGTTTGTCAGAGCTTTTTAGTGAACGGTATGTTTGTGCTAGATATGAACAACAACGGGAAGTTGATGCCAGACCTGAAAACTGCCTGAAATGTTGAAAACGTGGATCCAGCTCAGCAACACAGCAGCTGAGTGGGTCCTGATTCGCAGCATTTAAGGGAGTGGTGGTGGTTTTTGGGCGGCTGTTGGGCTCTCCAGCTTTGGGACATAAAGTGTGGACTGGGAAACGATTCAACATCTGACAAGTCCAAGACATCGGACAAATGTGTCTCACTGACCACATGTGATCACTTTTCAATGTGGAGAAACTTATGGAAAAAAAAAGAAGAAGAAACAGAACAATGGTTTTTAAACATTTTCCAGTTCCAAAAAAATCCAGTTCTCAAAACCAGTTGGCCTCTTAAATGGTTCAATGACGTCTTCAGGTTGAAGTGCGACATTTAAAGAAGAACAGGAGCTCGTTCATTTACACCTCAATAGCCAGTAAACAAGATAATGAGGAAAGAGAGTTTTAAATATGCATTGAAAGTATAGACAACAGTTAAAGAGCAACACCCCTGGTACAGCTGACTAACAAAGATCCACACTACAACTATCTTCTCTATTGTCTAAAAAACCATCCTAAGCAACAAATAATCACATTTGAGACCTGAATCATCGTCGACTAGAATATAATTGAATTATCTTTGCAATTTGATGCAATTTGTTTTTGGGTGCAACATATATAAACAGACATGAAAGAAGTCATGTGACTATCACGTGACCAGCTTCCTGGAGAGGGGGAGGGGGAAAGAGAGAGAGAACTAAACAAGTGCCTAAAACTCACATCTCCAGATGTTACTGATATCATTCACCCAAAAGCCCCAGTGTGCATAGAACTCTAGCTGGACTTTCTTTATCTCCAGCTCCCTTCTTTCAACCAAGGTCTCTTCCAACTCGGTGTAGTGGGAGAGTGAAACCTGTCAACTATCGGGTGCTGTGGTTCTGAAATAACAAGACCCCCTTTTGTCCAAACACTGTCAGAGCCAAGAGAGAGAGAGAGAGAGAGAGAGAGTCACCACCACCACACAGATCCTAACAACCTCCTCGCCGCCCCCTACACCTACCCGAGAGGCTCTCAGTCTCGGCCTGGGATGTTTGCTCTCCCTCTCCACCAGACAGGATATAATGCTTTCCACATGTGAAAGAAAAAGCGAGGGAAGGGAGGGCGGAGGAGAGAAGAAGGGAGCAAAAGAAGGGGAGGCACAACAGAACTGTGGAAAAGTGGGGTGGGGTCAGACGAGAGCAGTGAACATTAGGGGACGATAGCACAACTGTGGTTTCTGAGTAACTTCCTAACAACGTGTTTATTTGAATCTATGACTGTGAATGAAGGTGATAAATTTAAATATTTATGACATTTGAGCCTTTAGTTGGTCATTAGTGGTAAGAGGAAAAAAATAAAACCTAAGAAGAGTTGATGATAAGTAGAAATCATGCATGAATAACATATACATCTCATTTTCAGTAAATACAACCAGTCTTACTCTGAGGGTGGAAAAGATTATTGTTTCATACTTTTGTTTTCTTTGTTCCTTCCTTATTTCCACCAATTTGCAACTGCTGTTTTACAGACAGAGAAAAAATGACCATAGAAAGAAAAAACACATTTTAGACATTTAAGCCTCGATGTTTAATGTTGCACCTTTCAGCCTGTTGCTGCTGGAACAATGGAGCATATTGAACCATCTGAAGTGAATCTCAATTGTGGTTCAGTTACAGTCCAAAAATGATGCAGTGGGACTCAAATGAGAGACGTAATCTGGCAGCTTAGTGAATGTAAATGAGATGTCTGCCTCTTTCTTTCTCTGCCCTTCAGTGTTAAAGAACAATGACAGAAGTAAAACGTGCATGTCGGCATCAAACGATGGAAACAGAAGGTAACAAAGACAATGTGAACTAGTTCATTTAAAAACAAAGGCTCGTCCAAGCACATACACGTCTTGAAGGTCAGATCTCTGTCTCAAATAAATGTTATTACCTCTTATTTCACAAACTCCTTTAATGGAGAAGGAGTCGAGCCATTAAAACAAGGCCCCAGGTTGCATTAACATGCACCAATCATACTTGACTAATTACTAAAACTTGAACTTGAAACTCTTATTGATGGTATTCATAATCACCCTAGTGATTAGTTTATAAATCATTCTGCAAAAATCCCCATGCAATGTATTTAAATACACAGCAGAGTGTTTGCATTGGACATAGATGGATAGACTGAGGCACCAACCGGGCCCGCAGTGCATTATGGGAATAACAACTGGCTGTTAAAGTGGAGCCAATGTGAAAAGGTTCCAGAGACAGATCAAAGCTGCATACCTGAGCACCTCCATTAAGCTGATAAAATCTCAGAGTGAAAAAGGACGAAAACAAAACCTCACACGCTGCGGTCAAATTAGTTCAACAAAAGAATTCAGGATAATGAGAAAACTCTGTGTTTTTATAGGAGAATTTGAATGTCTCTCGCTATCAAAAGGCCAATAAATGATGTTTACGTTCATATAACATGACTCAGCCTGGTTATACAATAGTCATAGTTCACACTGCTGCTCATCGTGTCGGCATGCACACAGATGATGTGTAAATCTTGTAAATAACTGGGGGTTGAGGCAATTAACTGTGTTGTAAGGACTGTTTTCATTTCATGTGACCAACTTCAGGACAAGAACGCTGGTAAACTGCTGTGGGTGATTGTGTGAGGGAGTCAATAAAAAACTAAAAAAGATTGTTGGATGATGGTTGGCTAATGTGCACCATACATTCATTTAACTGTTAGCTGAGACCTATAGTTGGGTCATAGTCCTGTTTACAGTGGATACTCTTTTGTTTTACAGCTGGAGTTTATCACTAAATAAAAATAAACTCTTTGGGACACTTTGGGTGGATTGACAAATGGCACAGTTGAAGCAAACAGGCAGCGCAGCAGTGGAAACCAAGCAAAAAAATCTCCAAAACATTTAACCTTCAGCCACCTCGGGGCTAAATGCCCGTCTGGCAGCAGCCTCTGGCACCGTAAGTTCCCAGTCACACCCTAGTGGTGCATCCTGCCAGGGCAAAAAGAAAACTTCATACATCTATGGAGTCCGAGCTGGACTTCAAGCTGTCAAAAATGCATCAAAAAGACTGAGGAGTGGAGGAAGTGAAACTGATGAACAGTGAGGTGGGGTCAAAGAAGAGGCAGAGGAAGAGACACACACAGTGCAACGGGCTCATCACTGCAATAAATTTTAAACTTTGATATACGCTTCCTGCCAAGAGAGCCCCTCTGTCAGCCAAGTGAAAAGATGTTCAGATGGGGCGCCTGCTCTGTCTGCACAAACTATCCTGGATTATCTTCACATTCCTGTGCTGTGGACTCATCTGTAAGGCTTTTACTTGCTGTTTACAGGCATTACTATATGTGTATAAAAGGACAACACCATAGATAAGTTGGTGCAAATATTACCACCAAAAGAAGAAGGTAAAGTTTTGTGGTTTTGATGAATTCATACCAGATTTGACTAAACTGCATTCATCTTAATGAGATGAATACTCTAACGTCAAACGTGTAAGGATTAGACACGAGAGGAAAAAACAAGATAAAGATGAAAAAGATACAGGTAAATGTGAGAGAAAAGCAGAAAAAAAACAAACACACGAAAAATGTCGGAGAGATGGGGAAGAGATAAAGAAGAGAAAAGGACATAGGACAGGAGGGTAAAAATGTTCCCGGGGTGGTCTCGCTCTCAGGTTTCTCAGCACCATGTGAGATCATGTCTGGCCACTGTTACACGGCCTCTCTGTAGACAGGCTGCTTTGTTCTACTTCATGTACTCTAAGGCCAGTTACACACACTGATTAATAGAGGCATGGGTCGCACTGCACAGGGGCTTAAGCTACATATGATACTGGTTTCCTCTTTGCCAAGTTAAACCCAGCACAGACTGGTCCTGCTGACCCTCCATGGTGTTATCACAAAAAAAATAACTGAGGGAGGAAAGGTGAAGATAAGATTGTATTATCTCATATATACAGTCTCCAAATATCTGTCGCAACATTCACCGACATTCATGTTGAATTTATAGTAAAGTCACAAATATTCTCAATTATAAGTTTATTAAGTCACTAAAACTAACACTGTATAATTCAAGTCCTGCAGTAAATTCTACCTGCTCATTCATTTTTTTTTTTGGAGAAACTGTTTTAGTAGGTGTTAATTGATTGAACTTTATGAACACGCTGAAAACTGTGGTTCACAGTGTTTTTTGAAGTTGCCTGCATTAATCTGAGTGACATGTCAAATATTGAACTCGTCCTTAATGATGGAAATAAGATGGAACAAAATTTGACACACTTTTCTGGACGCCAGCAGCCAAATAAAACTGAATCAACACCTCATGAGGAGGTATTTACTGCAAGTTCAGCTGCATTAGTTTTAGACACTTGTAGCTAATAAATTAGCAGCTGAATGTGTTCATAATGACAGGGCTAACGTAGCATCCGGACCACAACCATTTTAATATGACTACACCCTACCAAACCCATGCCTCATCCATTTAGTGATTCATTACATCTCATCTCTAAAATTTCTAATTAATCTTGAACAGGGTCTGTCTGAGTCACAACTGGATCAAATTCAATAACTTGACAAGAATCTGTGCCTTTTGATAATTATACAGAGGAAGAAAAAACTATTCAATGCTTAAAATGTTTTTTAAAAATTGTCTGTTATTCTCATCATTGACAGTAACATTATCAGGTTTTTTGAGTGATGAAAATATCTGATTTGCAGATGCTAAAAGATACTAGATCTGTTTATATCTCAATACACTGGAGATGGGGTGAATCCAGTTCATCAGGATAATCTACAGATCTCTCTATTTAAAGGTTTTCACTGGAATCATTTCTCCACAGAAAATCGTTAAAACATTTGGCGTCCGTCGATAGAAATGCACAAATGCTCAGAAACTGGATGCACACACATCACAGCAAAAGGTATTTTACATAACAGATAGTCTTTAGATAGTATTCTCAAAATAACTCACTTGTGACTGTTACTACTGTAAAATGTCATTACTGAGTAATACGTGGAGTAATACGTGCCATTGCACAGAACAGCATAAATCTATGTGACATGAGATGATTAACTGGGAGCAGGATTTGTGTTGGCTAGTCAACGTGCTGAGGGAGGCAACCAGGGAGCTGTGGTGAAGGAGGAAAACATCAGCCCCTGCTTTTCTAAATTATAGAAGCACATATATACAAGAACATTTATGCATATTTATATCAACTTGATGTCACAGACTCACACACAAAAATTAACCATTCACGCAAAGTGCATCACACAAAGTCAAACAACATCCAGACACTGACACAGCACAGTCGAGTTGACACTTGACCTGTCGACATCGTCGGCGTTCTGCTACACACACACACACACACACACACACTCAAACTCTCTCACATGTGAATTAAAAGGAGGACAGTTTATGAGCTGTGACCTTCTCATGCGGCAGGAAACCACAATGCCAAAGAACACACATAAAATACATGCACACACACACACACACACACACACACACACACACACACACACACAAATCTCCATTTTTTTCCTGTGCTATCCTGCAGATGCAGTTCAGTGACTCATAAATACGATGTGTATCAGGCGTCTCAGGAGTCAGCAGCTCTGCCTGAGAGACATATATAGACGCAGAATAGGCGCAAAACAACAACAAACTTGTGGAACAGACAGATTTGGAAACAAGTCTGAAACAAGTGGAGATGTGCTTTTGTGTAGGGTCTCTGGAGAGATGAAAGGCTGCAAGGGAGAGAAACTGAGGGGAAAAACTGAAATGCAAACAAAGACAGATCAGTATCTGTGTCCCAATCTGTGGGTTTTGGCTCAGGTGAGACACCATCATTATTTCAATTAACAACCACTAACAGGAATATAAAGAACAGATAACAGAGAACAGTCGTCTGCTTCTGCAAAATAGCCGAACTGCACAATCCGCAACCAGACTCAGATCATATTTGTATTAAAGAGAATTTAATTAAGTTTTCAGGGTATTTTGACAAAGTGAAGTTGACAGTTGCAACACAGCACGACTTTAAAGCTTTCAAGAAAATGTCATCACTTCGTCATGCTATTCCCTTAGACTACTTGTCTCATACTAAGTCTTTTGTGAGCTCACAGTGACACAGACTTTTGACCTTTGAGTTATTTCAATGTCCAAGTGAATATTTGTGCCAGATTTTCCAAATTCATGAGAATGGATTGGATGGATGGATGGATGGATGGATGGATGGATGCTAACATTACAACAGATAAAAAGCCCCGGAGGAATAAGTTTCATTATTGCTGCAATTATGCAGCTTCTGAGTGGAACGATGAAATATCAGTATGCCACCTGACGGTGTACAATATGTTGTAGTAGCACAGCTGTAGACTGTGTGTGTGTGATCTCACTGCGGTGGCGTTTACATGTACACTAATGGTAGACCAGGAAAGTCTTAGGACAGAGACATTACACAAGGTTGAGGACATAAGTTTGCACCTTTTGCAGACAGAAATACTCCACGATACAGACGCCTGCTAGAAGAAATGCTTTCAACACATACAAGGCACATCTCAGGTCTCTTTAATGCAAAGTTACACTAGGAAGTGACATATGTTAAAATAAATCTCTGGAGGGCGGGTGGAGCACAACGTCCAGCAAACGCTACGGCACTCAGAGGGAAAACAACCACTACTGTCCAAAAAAATAAAAATAAAAACACATCCAACCAGATGGAGTAAATGAGAAACTGAAGACACTGGCTGATCCCAGCTTTTTGTCAAGGACATAGAGCCAAAGCTCCACTGCACCCCAAAAATGTTGAGTTTTCAAGGATGTTGTCTGCATGATAACTTTAGAATCGTGAGTGTTAAGATCAGATGATTTGCTGTGAGTACATACACAGCTTACACACATCAAATTGAAAAAAATCCATTCTCTCTCCCTCAGTAAGCAGCACAGCATTGAGTACAAGGCCGTTCACATAGAATAAGACGTAGAAGAAGACTCTGTACTGGAGCTTTTGAATAAAAATATTTAATGAAAAAGGGATTAGACTTCAAATCTAAGGCATTATTTCATATGTACATAGCTCATGTACGCACAAATATACAGATAATATATATAGAGTTTATATTCATTAACACATACACACACACAGGGTTTGTGCCTCACATGTCAAGCTCAGCTCTGAGACAGCAGGCAGGGCTACAGGGGGATGTCAGCTGAATATGCATCAGTGTTTTTTTCCTGCTGTCTAAACATAGGAAACCTCTCCTATTCAGATTCATGCGTCGATCATTGCTGTGTGCAGAAGCTTAAGTGTGGACGCTTTCAAAGGAGAGAGAGAGAGAGAGAGAGAGAGTTCCCCAAGGACATGCACAAGTTTCTGGTATGTAAATGATGAGTGGCTGTTGCTGTTATGAATGTGGGGAGAGGCAGAGCAGTGTTCCTGTTATGATGTATGCAGGAGACATATGACAGCTCCTCTCAAAAGAAGAATCCTCCATTTGGCTTTTCCTGCTATAACAGTCAATCAAAATGCTGGTTTGGGACCTCATTAAACACCAAAATAATATTCACCGTATTCACAGTCTGAGGGCAGGAGAAGTGGTGGCGAGTCGTTTACAGATCGCTGTTTATTAATGTCATTATCGAGTCTTATTTACTATTGTGCCACACAAACTATGATGGTTTAAAGAGAGAGTTCATCCTCAGTGGAGCAGCTAATTTTTATCTTTATTTCTATTTAAGTATAAATGTTTTTGACATTGATTGATGTGATTTGTTATAAACTATTATTTTATTGTTATGTTTGGTTTGTTGGTTTTCTAGTTTGAGATAATTACAAGTGTATACCTCGAGATTTTGAGCAGCGCTCTGGTTCTGGCTTCTATGAATTTATTCTGAAGCACAACAATGTGTCATTCAAAATAAATTCATTTAAGAAAAATCAGTGTTGCTAATGAATTTCTGTCGGTTCTTGAAACACAGTATACCATGGCTTCTTTTAACTGCGATCACAGGCGCAAAAATGAAAATCAACACACCACCACCTGTACACACCTTAGTGCACATTTACACAAAGGCACACACACACACACACAAAATCACACAGGTCCCTGTTCCCACAGAGCTCAGTATCAGTCTAAAAGCCCTTTCACACATAGACCAAGTAACACTGACGGATTAATGTGTCCGGAAAAGGTAAAAGATCTGCCTTGTTCACACAATCACCAGCTGCACCGCTCTGACTCTGACTGAAAGCAGAGCAGGTCTAATGCTGCTGCATGCTTCTCTTCAAGGCCCGTTCAGTGTGTGACAGAGTGTGAAATGCCACCAGATTTACGACTCCTGCATCCAAAGACAGCGAATACGCGTCTGAAACGCTGAAATGATCTCAAACCTGGAAACCTACTGTTTTGCCATTGTTTCTTTTCTGGTTGCTACATCTACCAAGGGAGCAACGCTCTGTTTGTTTTTTTCGATCATTATCAATTTAATGACTGCTTAACAAAAGATTGCGGCTGCAGTCTAATTTCATTTTTCCTGTAGTTATGTGAACAAAAGCCAGAGATAATAGTGGAGAAACCTAATCCAAGTACTTTTTCCCTCAGGACCACGTTACTTTCTGAAGCTACAATAAAATAAAATTACTAAGATTTCCAGGGGGATATTTGTTTGGTGCTACTGAGTGTGTAAAAACACTACAAACTGCCGATAAATGTTTGGTTTTCAATCTAATATAACAAATGACATCTTCAGTGATATGTTGTGCCAATTGGCTACAATGTAGATTTTTTAGACATCAGTGTAAGTTTGACATCAACTCAGTTCATTGAAATATCACCGCTCTAAAAAAAAAGTTGCACGAACTGCACAGACAAGGCTGCATGTGTAGACGGAGTTTGTCTCCTGACCAGCTGCCAGGAGATGCCAGCAGAAACCCCGGCTGGCTGATGGTGCCAATGCCTTGGCGAGACAGACTGAGAAAAGCTGGCGTGGCACCAGACAGCCAAAAAACCTGGCAAGAAACAAGCCTTCTGGAAAGTAGGAGGATAAGAGAAGACTGGATAAGACTGGAGAAACGGAGACTGTAGGTTTTTCTTGCAGAAAGGGTTAACTGAGCTTCTGCTGCAGAAAAACACACATACGAGTTGTTGAGTAGTGAGACGTTGACTCAACATCAGACTTCTCAAGTAGTGATGTCACTTTGGATGTGCACAAATACCGAGACACAGACTGACAATGCGGTCTCTTCTTGACAGTGCTCCTCCATCAAGAAACGTTTTTCCGTATTAAGTCTGCTGCAGAAAAACATTAGCACCAGGTCAACAGGGAAGTCGACCCAACCAAAAACAATCAAATTGTTTAAAATGGCTCTGTGTTTGGCCATAAGTAGTCATTGCTGTGGTCTTTCTTCATTGCCTAAAAATGAAACTATTCTTTTTTTCCACAGACTGTGACGAGATCTGAACTCGTGACAGGAGTCAGTCTTAAAGGGTGTGGAATCGTCAGGAGCTAAATTTAGGCTACGTGGCTATATGAGTAATCTAAAAAATGCATACCCTCTCTACATTTGTGGGTCCATTAAGTCTCTTTAAGCAGTGCCTCCTTTTTTGGCCATTTCAAGTAAATACAAACTCAAAAATTACTGTTTAAATTAAAGTGATGCTGTCAGAAACCCCAGAAAAATAAACAATGACCTTAAGATTTTTCCCTGAAAATCTGATTTTAAATGAACACAGGTTACAAATACAACCGATCCTCTTCAGAGAGCTTAATTTGTCCAGTCAGGGCTTCTGTAAATACATGATGCAAAATGGAGGCTGTGTAGATATCAAGCACTTATTGGCTCGTTCTTAACTAATAAAAACAATGATTCATGGTTTCAGGTTATCATACACTAATAAAAACACCCCAACTCCCAAAAACCCTTCACACTGGACCTTAAAGGGAAAAAAAGAAGATATCAAACTGTGATCCTATCTGCCTAAGTCACAAAACAACAAATCTTTTTTTGTAACTTGGCAGTGAAATCAAACTGGAGACACCACAAAGAGAACCTGAACACACTGACAAGAGCCAACCAGAAAGAAAAATCTGAGGAAAACTGGCAAGTTTCTTAAACGAGTGGCCAAGATGTGAAATGTGCTACGAGATGATTTCAAGATGGTCCCTACACAACACAAGCAATATGTTTTTATGAGTCTGGGACCCACTATGAGACATTATGTTATCATTTGGGCACTGAAATGAATAAGATACAAACCTAAGGACTCGTGTTGTCAGATCAGTTGGCTGAAATCACAATAGAGAGAAAGAGTCTCTGTTCGAGTGTTAAGCTGTTGCAGAAAAACTAACATGTCTACAAACTTGAAGGTAGTGCAGGTAAATTTCTGCTGTGAAATAATTTGTCAGAAAAAAAAGAAAGAAAACACAGACACAGAGTTGTGAATAAAAACTGAGGGCAGGTTTTCTTTGTGTTCTTTGGTGATGTGAGTGAATGTTGACATGCCAGCTGGAGAAACTGTCCATCTCCATGTTAAACACAAAGCCTGTTTGGTTTTCCTAATGCTCGTCTTCCATTACATGTGAGTGAGTCCAGATCAAATAAGCCACTCATTTGGCAGATACATAACTGAGCTCAGAGACACTGATAGCTAAACACAGCTGCACTCGCTCCATGCATGTAGCTTTATATGCGCCTGTGTTTATGTGAGGTATGTGGATGTATAGGTAGATTTAGAGATAGTGTAAGAGTGTGACTTTAGGTGTTTACACGTGTTTAAAAGACTGAAAATGACGTTTCAGCGTCTTTCCATTTTTCATCTCATGCACAAAGCACTGATTCTCCTCCCTCCCTCCTAATTAGGGAGCTGTATCACATCTTTCCCCCTCTTGCCATTTTCTCTGCGAGAGTAAAAATGCTGCATTTCTTTTCATCTTCCTACCAGCCTTGCCTTACAGAGACAGAGGCAGAGAGTGCAAAGTTCAACTCATTAGCCTTGGTCACTTCCTGACTCATCTTCAAAGGCAGCAAAGCAGCAGAAGACAAAAGCCACCGAACGCAGTTACACATACCACCACCCACAGGCGCAATTACAGTGGAATGGGTAAGAAAGGAGATGAGGAGGAGAGGATGACAACGGTGGATGAAGGTCGGTAAAAGGAGAAACTAGGTATGAAAGTGCAGACGGCATCTCGTCAGACCTCAAGGCATGAAGCAAAATCAAAAAGAAAAAGAAAAAAACATTTAATGACAGACTCCTTTTTTGTGGTATTATCAACCCACTTTTGATTTCATATCATGAGATCGTCTCGATGTGACGGCACATAAACCACACAACTTGAAAACGCTAGAAACTTTCTGGCTTCAACTTTGTTAAATCCAACAAAAAACATATGTGAAAATTATAACATCAGACTAAAAGAGAAAAATAACTACAGCTGCAATGAAGACTTGTAGCCAAAAATGGTTGGAGCTCTCTTAGACTTTTGATTCAGCGCCAATTGTTAGATGAAAAAGCTGACACCACCTCAAACGTAACTAACAAAATACTAAGGTTTAATTAGTAATTAACCTTTTTTTAGTTGCGTTTTTTGAACTTTGAGCAAAGTGACGCTTGTTGTTTCACTCTGCTTCCAGTCGATGCTAAGCTAAGCTAACTGCCTCTGACTTTAAGGTTTGCACTTTGCCAACCGACAGAAAAGTAGTAGCAATTATTACTTCCCTCAAGTTAAATGGGTTATATACAGTAATGGCTGATGGCAGCTCAGTAAAGCCATCGTCAATAATGTGCCCATTAATTGGTCATACCTCAAGAGCTCATAGTTGGAGACATTTGCAAACCCACACTTTCTAGTCTGTGGCTGATGTTAGCTACATCACACGTTGTCTAACATACCAACTATTTCCTCAGTTTTCAACCTGCCAGAGCTGTGCATGTCTTTAAACTGGCGCACTGAGGCTCATTTTGGGTTCAGACCTCAGAAAGAGAAGCACCCGGGGGGTATTTCCCAGGAAATACCCCGAGCCAAGCCCAACTGTCTTGACATCCCAGTAGCTATTACAGTGACAGCAGAGTGACTGAAGATTATGTGCAACTATTTTCAATTGGACCTTGAACTTTGTGGAGTGACGGTGTTTCTGTGTTGAACGGCTTTAAGGAAAAGAAGTTAGACTAGCTGAGCCGACCTTCACAACCCTGTGACCCGAGCAAGTGAGAGAAGTGAAATATAATTCCTCACCATCAGAGACAAAGATGCAAACTGCAGTGACAGTGTCTGGCTTCCAACTCAGCACACCGTCTCCTCTACTCCTCTTTCATTTCCGACCCCCAGCACCTAATTTAGTATTTTTCCTTGCACTTTTAACCACCTTCTGCCTCAAGAAAGATCCCCGAAGCCTACTGTTACACATGCACAGTCAAAAAAAACCTGCACCTATCCAAATATAAAAAAATGCTGCAACAAGGCACAAAAACACAGATGGAAATTCGAGCCAATTTTGGAAGACAGTGCTTCTTAACAACTAAAGTTTGGGTTTACCACAAGTTTATGTATGCAACACAGAGCTGTGGGAGAGAGGCATAAACAGAGAGAGAGAGAGAGAGAGAGAGAGAGAGAGAGAAAAAAGAGGCATGAAAACAGTCTGATCTGCTTCTCCACAGTAGGAGCTCCAACTCTCCTCATCGAGAATGCAAAGCCTCTTCTGCAGGAGTGTGTGTGCATACTGAGGGGGATGGTGGCCTTACAAATGCATAGTGTCTGGGGGAGGGAGCTGTTCCCTCTACTCTCTTTGCTCTCCCAAACGGGTATCTTGCTCACTGCCCCTTCAGTGCCTTCACCAAAAGCCCCCCCACACCACCCCACCCCCACTCCTCCCCTCACTCTCTTTTTCAGAGAAAGTTCATTTTGAGTCTTGCCCATTGTGGCGAGTGAAGGGACTGACTTGCTAAGGGGTGGCCTGGGGTCCCCTGGCTCACACTGCCAGGTCAGCCCTGTTGGAGCTAACTAAGTAACACTGGCAGGAATCTGGAGAGAAAAAAAGAAAAACAGCACAAAGCCTGGATCACTAATAAAGATCCTTTTCTCTCTCACATTGAGTGCATTTGTTATCGCTTTGTGTGTGTGTGTGTGTGTGAGAGAGAGAGAGAGAAAAGCTGAGAGAGGTTGATGGTGAAAGGGAGATAAAGAGTGAGAGAGGTAACGGAGAAAGGGAGAATCGTTTTTAAAAAAAAGTGAGAATGATCTGATTAAACAGTCAGTTAATTAGCAGTTTTTCTCTTTAAGACGCAGAGGATGATGTTAACCACATCCACTGGGAACCTGAGGCCTCAGCTGCATGAAGATAAACCACAGGCTCAGTTCAATACACTGAAAATTAGTTCTGAAAAGATTAAACAGGTTTTATGTCATAATAAAGAAAATATCTTAATGAGGATCTCAATCTGTGGTGGTAAGTCTCACAAATTTTGACCTTCTGCAACAAAACATTAAATCATTTGGAAACATAAAATAATGGCACACCAAACATTTTATCTTAAAAATGATTATACTGACTGGCTTTATTAATTTCTATCCACTGACAAATGGGGGCAAAAAAAAAAAGGTGCCATCTAGTTTTCATCAACTCTTCCAAATTCCTTCTGTCTCCATTCAAGCAGTGCTCAAACATCATTCAGTCAGCACAGACTTTGAAAAAAAATGAAGAAAAAGATAAAAGGAACAAAAAAAATAACCACCATAACGTCATCACAGGCCATCCAAGTGTCATCCTGATGTTTATCTCAGGTAGAACTGATAACGACGGGATGTTTGCAGCAGGAAAAAATGTAATTTCTTCTAATCAGACCATGTTTAACTGTAATGCACTTAGATAGGAAATGTTCAGTCTAGATTCTTAACAGGTAGGCAATTCAGGACAGGTCAGCACGAGATATGAGCGGTGAAAGATAGAGAGTGAAGAAAAGCAGACAAAAAAGGCGAAGGCTGAGGTATCTGCAAAAACACTGCAAAACCAATTTTCATTCAAGGCCAAACAGAGAGAGAGAAAGAGAGGAAGGCCTCCTTCAACTGAGAAATGTGGGAAACAGATCAAAAAGCGGTCAGATAAATGATCTGGCCACGACAGTACAGACAGATTTAAACCACAACAGCTGGTGCAGAAGGGGAAGAACATCAGTTTCATGCTCCGTCCCAACCGCAGTCCAGCAGGAGCCAAGAGACGGTGCACTAGGCTGCACTTACACTGGCAAAAAAAATTAAAGGGATCTGATTGAAATGAATGGGAGTCACGTCGTCCAGAAGCACTAAAGATAAAACAACACATCCCTGAAAACTAAACGTTTCTCTCCCTGTATCTTTCCTCCAATAGACTTCTAACACAAAGTTAACGAATGCAGTACGCTGCAGGTACATTCAAAGAACGATGGAGCCTGACACAAAATGATCCATGATGTCTGCTCAGGCTTCTGTGGAGGTAATTTGGCAAATGTTTAAAAAAAATGGATGTGACTAAGGTTTGAAATGGAAAATGTAGATTCTGGGTTTTTCAATGAACGATAGGGAGCAGATGTCATTTTCAACAAATTGTTAACTGCAAGTACTCTAATCTTTTCATGAAAAAAAAAAAAGACATATGAGACAAATTATGGTTCCAAGCAGAGACATTTTTTTTTAAAACATACAGTCAAGATTATATTGAAGTGCCAAATTTCTATATAGATATGACTTGGTGAGAGATATAGCCCTTAAAATATAGTGTCCACATTTTAGGTCACACGTACAGGAAGTAAAGCAAAGTCATCATATTTAATACTTTGAGGAACATCCTTTGTAGTCAGTGACAGTCTGAACTCTTAAAGCCACAGGTGTCAACAGATACTTGGTGATGCTCTCCCAGGTTTTCACAGTAGCTTCCTTCAGCTCTTACTGGCTGTGGAGTCTCATCAAGTGCACTGCTGCTCTACTGTTAAACTCAGCTCAACATTCAATACCCAAGTGAAGAATTATTTCCCAGTACCTTAAAATGAGGGACTACATCTGACACAGTTCTTTCTATACAGATACAGTCCAACTCAAATTAAAGCTGAGACTTAATCTCTTGAAGACCAGTTCCAAACCAACACTGGCCTGGATTTTAACTCTGGACTTCTACAAACCAGAGCTGAGTCAATATATCACCAATGAACCACAAGGAGCTCTGATTCCAGGCCTCCAGTATCTTTCTAATTCATTCCCATCTCAGTGGAGAACTTGAGCTATTCGGGCAGAAATAAGAAGGATCACATGGATGTGGAGATGCAGTGAAAAGCTCTGATCTCTCAGATGCCAATAAATGATCTCCAAAGTCAATGGAACAACTGTACAAAATGTCCATGGTCCAGGCTGATGAAATATTTCAGTCTGGAGCAAAGTGGTGCCACAAGCAACTGTCCAGATATCATCCCAATACACTGAGCTATGGTGCTTTTGTGGATAAAAACCAAAAACATTGCTAATGGAAGATAAAAGAGTCTGGTCTGCTCAATGATGACATGTGACGATACATTTCATAACAGTAAAGTCTGTGACACTAACCAGTGACCCCATGCAAGAATTCAAAATATTACAACTGACGATTTGTAGATGTGGTTGTTTTTCTTAAATCCAGAAGCAACAAGGTTTCAGTCCGACAGCAGCGCTTATTTGCTGTTTCATCCAACAAGTCTGGGGACTTCACCGTGCCTGGTGTGTGTTCGGTTTGGAGGTTGTAGACACTGCGGTGCGAGGCGGTTGGACAGAAGGGGCGCCTCAGCCTCTCGGTGCCTGGACTCAGGCCAAAACATATAAGCAGCCCTATATTTAATGAAAACGTGGCCCTTCACGCTGTTCTCTCTTGCATTGTGATGGAAAGATAACAGTCAACAGAACTCGGCTGTTTCCCTGGGTTTTGGACAGGCCAAGAATTTTGAAGACCTACATGGAAATCATGCCAAGTTTTAAAACTGTGCAGACGTCGCTGCGGGACTCCGCGCCTGTTGGCAGAGAGCCATGTTTTTCATTCAAAAAAAAAAAAATCCTTGATTTCAAAGAAAGAATGTCACTTTTAAAATATAGCCTTCAAATATTTAGCACAGAAAGAAGGTCACAACTTGTTCATTTCAGATTTAGCCAGGATAAAGAATGTAAATTAAAAGGACGTAACAGTAAAGCAGACACACAAAAACACAACAGTAAACTCAGAGTTATAAATTCCTCACGTATCAGCGGTAACTTAGGACCAAGAATCAAATAACTGAGTGTGAAAACAAGTAAGTGTAAAAAAAAAGTCTCCCAGCAATAACAGTTTGGGGAAAAAAGCAACAGCTAAAATGGAAAAAGAACAGAGATGCATATAGTTCGGAACAGACCACGAAGGTCTCATAAAACACTGAGGCACATCACGATTTATGGCCGGACTAAAAACGTGGAACTGACTAATGTAAAGCACCTGTAGCTCAGTCAACCTGAACTTTAAGAATGTCATGAAAATGAACTCAGAGGTTGTTAATATGACCTATACAAGTATGGTAGCATAGTAGCTAACACGGTACCAAAGCCTGGTCAAAGAGACCAAAGATCTGGATTGTTTGATGTCAAGGTCAACACCAATGTTTGTCTGTACATGTCTAACTTCTAAATGAACGTACAGATGTAAGGTTTCCCAGCAGAACATCGTATTGTAACGAGATAATGAAATATCAAGTTCACTTCACACCAGCAGGGGTTTTAATCATGTGGCTGACTAGTGGAAAAATAGCAATTAGGGGGAGTAACAATTTTGATTCTGCACAAAACAGTGATAGAAATGATCCATCAATTTCAACCTTCAGCATCAAAAGCAGGATCATTGATTCTAATGGTCTTACTTCCACCATCACCAGCTCCTTGATCATGTCCAGAAAAAAAAAAAAACACTTCAAAGTTTGCACCACAAGTAGCGAGTCACTAACACAGAAACAGCAATGAACTGAAAAACACACCAGTATGGAAATATGTTTGCATTCCCCGTGAACCACAGATAACTTGACAAATATGGAAGGACATTTTTGCACATACCACAAACACATTTGACTTGGAAAAAAAAAAAAACAAAACAGAGATTTAACCATCAGACTATAGCAACACACTACATTAGTGATCGGTGATAAAAATTACAGATCAAATTGTGGATTTAGAGAATGGTGCCACCACACCTTGACATAATCACTGTTACTTTTTTTTTTTTTTTTTTTTTTATCACCCAGCCATAGTTAAAGTGTAACAAACAGCAACCTTATTTATTATTATATTGACAGGTTCCCATCATCATTTACAAAAGGCCAGTAACAGAGAAGAGTTGGTGATATTATGCAACTGTCTGAGGGACGAGGAACAAAAACAGCCCAACATAACAAGTTTAGAAATTTGTTCAGACACTTCAGTTCATTTGTCCTTTGGTTGAGTGTCATTAAATTCAGATTAGAGCTGAGCCTGCGACATAAATAATATGCGGTTAACATCCACAATCCCTGCATGTCTGACAACACAGCAAATGAGATGTACAGAAGCTCATACATCTATTTAGCTCGGTGCTATTAATTGAAGATGTGCTTGGACTTTCACAATGTTGGGCTGCAAGATAAAAAGAAAAATCCAGAGCCAAAGTCAAAAGAGAGAATGAGAGAGTGATAGTAATAGTCCCACATGTAGCAGAGGGCCTGCAAGGCTCAGAGTAACCTTGACTGTTTGAGCACACAGCCATATAGGCAATGCAGTAAGAGGCAAGAAGGCTTTGAAGCTGTGCTGCAGAGAACCAAGCAGGAATTCTGATGTCCCGCTGTATCTCCTCAAACCCTCCTCCTCCCTATCTGCCTGTCTCTGCAACACATTCAATAGAAAGCGAGAAAAAGAGAAGAAACACAGTGCATGCAGCCTAGAGACAGACAAAAGAGAAAGTAGAGGACTGGGAATAAGTAATAAAAAAAGAAAGAAAGAAATAAAGACAGGTGAAATGAAGAAAGACACTTATGTGAGTTAAAACAAACCTCATCAAATTGTCTCGGCTAAGTGAAAGAAAGCAACAAAGCAGGAATCTTAGCTCTGTTGCCTTTGGATCAAACCCAAACCAGAAAATCACAGGCTAATGACAGTGCCAGAGCTACTCCAATTTTCTCTTTTCCTGCACAAACCTCTACTGCCCTCAAATTACTATCAATATTCAATTAGGGGGCCGTGGATACTGGACAAACCAGCCTCAATAACAAACCACACTTCTCTGAGGATTATGACCCTTAAAACTAACAGAGTGAAATTTCTTTCATAAATAATCAGCTGGTAGGATGTAAATACCCTCCTGGTAAAAGCAACTGGTTCCTTTGACTTGTAGCATAGCGTGAATGATCTTTACATTTAAGTTTATCTGTGTTTTCCAGCAATGAAGCTCGTGTTGCTATAGCTGTTGGTGGAAACATGTAGCGTGGTTCTGGCTCTGGCAGGCGCCCACATGACAAGAGCAGCACCAGGCCCATGTTTTAATAACATGGGAAAGAGAAAAGGAGGTTGAATTTCATATTTAGATCCAGACTGCCATGTAAAGGCTTCAGCCTTAAGCCACAGAGAATCTGACATGAAATGCTCATTAGTTACATATCAGAGAGAGAGACGGTCGACTTTCACAACAACAACCGCTGAGACACACACAGAAGAAGAAATCAGAGTCGATAAATCTCTTTCAAACATAGGAGATAGTTTCTCAGAGTGGAGGATTAATCTTTTTAACTCTCTGAATTATACACCGTGAAGCTGAAGGTCTGAGAGAAAACGTCAGACAGACAACAAATCAAACACAAACACACAAACAGGGTGAAATTGCAGCAACTGAACAGCAGCAACACTCAAGGCTTTTTTAGTAAATAACACATTAAACACAGATCTGTCCTGACACATAATAGAATAATAGAAACAACATCAGCACTGGGCTAAACAGATATTGTACTAGAGATTAGAAAATACACTGATCAAACTGAAAAACTGTGAAATATAAATTCTGTGTCAAGGCTGATTCTTATATGAAACCAAGCCAGATTTTTTTAAATAGCTTTTACTAAACCGCATGAGAAATCTCATACTCTGCTAAAAAAACAGCTTTGAAAAGTTGACCTATCAACTTAAAGTGTCAACTGTACGCCCTCACGTCTCCTGATAATTGAGTAACTCAATGACAGATTGAACAAGGTTGACCCAGTGACTGAGTGAAGAACTGACAAGACGAGCCTCAAATTACACATCTGCCAGAGAATGAGGGGTGGAGTGGGGAGGGTTAGGATTACGATTTAAATGGAGACGCTGGGATGTTTGCTCTCGATAACAAAACCTTCAGACGTCTTGTCTTCTGAAATAGAACGACGTCGACTGAACAGAGACGGTGAGTCAGTGAGTTGGACTGACACCTGCAGACGGAGAGTCAGGCCACATGTGAGCAGCAGAGCAGGTGTCGACACAGCCAGCACCACGTCCGGCTCATTCCTGCACTTGTTTTCACGGGCCAATGTGGACTGTTTTTACTGGATGCAAATCTCTTACCGCCCTCTCAAATCCATTAAAATGCGCCGCTTCAATCAAACACACATTAGCCTTATGCCAAGTCGGATTTTCACAGTTTGTACGACAACACGGTCGTTTCCAAACGGTTTGTCCACGACACAGGGGAACGATGAACGACGCGTGTTTTCTTGATCATTTGACGAGGTGATATGAAACTGAAATGAGTCATTAAATATATTATGAGAGGGACAGGATACATCTTTGCAGCTGATACAACATTTTAAACAGAGGTTGAAAGAAAAATATGACGGTGATTCATTTTTAGTGAATGAACAGAAAGAGCAAAAAGAAAGAAAGAAAAAAGAAAAATAGTAGAAAAAAAAATAATGGGAGGTGGAAGAATAAGACAGAAACTGAGCACCGACTGAAGCTCAGGTGGGGATGAGTGGTGACAAAAGGCGGATCCAGGGGGATCAGAGAAAGCCCTCAAAGCCGACTCCCAGAGCTGGGATGAAGGCAGCTCAGTGTGGAAGCAGGGAAGATGAAACACCATTTGGGGCCTGGGGCCCCCCGCTGCCTCGCCTCTGTGTTCAGGGCCTGTGAGCTCCTCTGCCTCTGAAGTGCTAAACACCCCCCTCACAGCTACACCCTGCTCCTCCTGCCATTTGGTGACTTGGTGCAGCTCTGCACGGACGCTCATGGCAAAGAGACACTCGAGGAACAATACCAGATTTGCTTCATCAATACTGAGATTTTTTATTGATGAACTCAACTCAAAATTCAACAAATCAATCCTTGTTTATTTGGCTTAATATAAAACTACGCTCTGTAAAATAGTGAGCTTTCTAATTAGGAAAGTGTTAAATGTGTGACACAAAACCATGAACACTGTCACCTCCGTGTTCTAACAGACACAAAAATCATGTCTGTTAGAACTGAAACTACTTCAGCTTTCTAATTAATCAAGAACAGCTTTGATACTTGAGTAAATTTAAGGCATATGAAGCAAAAATAACCATCTAAATGAACATATGTCCTGTATTTTATGTTTAACCTGAATATATTTGGACATAATCTGTCATTTGAAGACGTCACTGAGCATGTAATGCTGCAGGAACTTCATAAGAGCATTTATATCTCTATATATTTTTTTTTTTACATTTTATGACTAAACAATAAGCTTGAATCAAATGTGTATCTCACACATTTTATTAGACTCTGATTAATTATCTGTATTTATTCATAGACAGTAGCTGGTTTCCTAAAAGCTGCAGTCAAATCAGGAACAAAACGAATGATTTATTTCTCTTAAATGATGTCACATCACATCACATCCCTGTAGGATCAGAGGTCCGGTCCTTTCAAAAGAAAATACAATGAAATGCAGTGTCATGGCTCACTGCCCATGATGATGATTGTAAATGACAGTTTACCGTGTGTGTGTGTGCGTTTTTTTTTCTTATTTGTCTTTTCAGCAGATGAAGGTAAAGACTGACACATTAAACGTGTCAAAATGGGTGTGATCCTTAACAAGAGACACAGATACGTCTGTTTAAATAGATTGAGGATTCATTATTTTTAAAAAAGGGTGAAAATGAGGACAGCACATTATGTGCCCCACAAAAACGAGTCCTAACTTCAAAGCGCCGCAGCTCTGGCAACCAAAGCGCGTATTGTTTCCTATCACCTCAACATTTCTGTCAACAAACTTCCCTCATTATTACAATATAACATCATTAAGGGATATTTTTTACAAACCGTGTTCGTGCAACCTAGTGTGTTTTAAAACCCCGGTTACAGCTGGAGGTGCCACATGAATCTCACTGTTTTTTACACAAAAGCAAATTTAAGACCAAGAAAAGAATCTTCTTTACCTGCATCGTAAAAACTCCCAGTTCCTGAGAAGACAGCTTTTTCATTTGATCAGCCAAAACTTGCGCTTCTTCCAGGATTGAAAACTCCGTCTCGGCTCCGCAATATCCACAGAAAAGAGAAAGAGCCGAACAGATTAAAACGAAGCTCCACGAAAAAGCCAACAAGCTCGAGTGAAACTGAAGGTGTTTATCCCGGAACGTAGCGCGCGGATTCGGCGTCAAAAGCACGGATGTGCCGCCGGTCCGCCGCGCCATGATGGCTGAGGATCCGCAGTACTGAGACAAGCACACGGGACAATCAAACTGGTGGTGGCGGACAAAAAGAAACTTCAAGGGAAACTACTTTTACAACTTTGCAGCGTAGAGGACGTGTGCTCTGTCGCTCCGATAAGAGTCTCCAACATTTGCTGCCGCGCAAACCATCGCACGTCCCTGAAATCCCTCAAGAGAAGAAAGCAGATCCATGCGTTGAAGAAGATGCGAGGTTTTTCTTTCTTTCCTTTTTAAAACGTTGTCGGCTTTTCGTCCTCGATCAGTCGCTCCAACTCCTGGAAGTCTGGCAAAGTGTTTGTGTGTATGTGTGTGTGTGCGTGTGTGTGTGTGAGCCGGAGACTCAACACAGTGGGGGTGAAAGTAGGAGGCGTGGAAACACCAGAGTCCAACCGGCGCCTGGATCTCTGGATCAATGGATCAGGGTTTTACTACGCCGTCAACCACGCTGCTGCTGCTGCTGCTGCTGCTGCTGCTGTGGGAAGAGTCATCGTTGAGAAATCCACCAAGTTGTTTCAATAAAAACATCAAAACATGTGCTTTTGATTTTTATCATGAACTTACAAAAAGTGGATATGATTATTCTTAATGCAAATGTATATTTTAACAATTCAATTAACTGTTTGGTTTATTATTATGAAGTAATTGTAATTCTTACATTCCCAGAAATCAGAAATCAATCTGCTTTAAAGGGGTCAACAGCACACAGCGCCCTCTATCCACAGTTTCATTTAGAAAAAAAAAAACCTTAACAAAATAAGGTTTTTTTATTTTGAGGAGATAAACACAGAAAACCTCAACAGAGAAGAGAAAACACTAACACAATTTTCATTTAAATACATAGTGAGTCTAAAACTAGCATGAAAACTTCACCCATGTGTAACTGAAAACCCTAAATTTTATCCCCAAAAACTAAATGAATGAAAAGAATATGACCCGTTTGTCCTCTGTGACTTTTCAGTCCCGGTCCTGTGTGGTTTAAATGAGATCTTGTTGGTGAAGGAGACTCGGGAGCTGATGGATCGTAAAGGAACAAACATCACATTTTAAAAGCATTTTCATTGGATGTAAATTTAGTAACATCTCAGAGTCCAGGATGAGTCATCGAACAGGAGGAAAAGAAACAAAAAAAGACTGATGATTTTGTTTTGATGTATTTCACATAAAACAAGATTCGTATTTAATTGCTGCTCTTGTTTTCTGCAAAAAGCACAATCTTCATAGTGTCAAGTACAAAATACAACTGACCCTAAAGTTCGAAACAAAACACTTAAAAACAGGAAAGAAAGACACAAGACAGACACAAACTTATAAAGATAATGATATGTGGGAAAACAAACTACATTTGTATGAGTATGAATGAAAGCAGCACTGGGTGTAGTAACCACCACAGACTCCACTTCTCTCAAGAATCCAGTTCTTGGTTTCCTCACAGCTTCAATTTGACTTTGGCTGAGCAGCTTTGAGAAAGAGCAAAGGCTTGGATGTGTTTGGCCAATCCACATTGTGATTCCAGCCAGACTGCAAAATGAAATAAAAAATAAATAAATAAAAACTGTGACAGATAGCTCATTTGGTAAAGAGTCTTGTTGTCAGAGTCAATGATGTGAAGCTTTGAAGCCCAACAGTACTTCAAACATCCAACAGCTGACCTCTAATCAGTGCTTTCTCCGTCTTTCTCCCTCAGTTGCAGAGTGGATTTGATTTGCAGCTGCACAACTGGTCTCTTCCCAGCCGTCTCACTCCTCCTCGTTGTAACTTTCTGGAGATTTTGTGGTCGACCGACATTGCATTTAGACACAAAAGGTCTGTTCCACGGCTGCTGAAACAGGGTCATATCAAATCACTCGGTTTCTTTCAATTTTACAGAACAGTTATGAAGTGAAACATCCAGGTTCAGTTAGTGGCTTCGTTTTAAGACAAGTCAGAACATTTTCTAATGAAAATTAGGATTTGAGAGCTTTTAAGATTTGCAAGCCTTAGATGGTATTTAATTTAAGCTCTAGTGCTGTCAAGTAAAGAACCGGCACCTTGTAACCGACTGTGTGACTGTTAGATTATATTTTTAGAAAATGTTTGCCCACTTGAAACAGCAGCTTCCTGCAAATGAGACAGACAAATCATTGTTGACTTATCAGAAGACGTGATGCCACCGCGCAGCTGAGTGTCTAGTTGTCATGCTCAAGGTGATCACATCATTCGTTCTGTGCCAGATTTATCCAGAACATTTAAAGATAGCCTGCAGCGGCACACAACAAGCAGATGAAAGGGATCAAAACTTTCTGTCCAGCTCTGTTAGTCATATAATGAGGCCTCCAGTGGCATCGCATGGCTTGTTTTATGTGTCATTAACACCAGAGAAGACCATGGAGTCTTCAGTCTTTAACCCATAAACAAGTTGCACAAATGTTGCACAAATCTGTGCAAAGTAAATGTCTTTATGCATCTTTGGCCGCTGACTCTGGCATGTTAAGAAGCAGCTGTAACAGCACTTAACTCAAAGTCCTTGTGATGATTATGTTTCATTTTCATAGTCTCCGTGATACATCACTAGCTGGAGATCTAGTGCATATAAATATGTAATAAATCCATGATTTTGATGCTTTAGTCAGCCAGTCAGTTGTGTTTAGTCATGGTTTTGATCACAGTGAGGATAGAGCAGCCTGACTACCATGATCCTTTCCCATTGGAGCCAAAATAATTCCAATGCCTTTTAACTGAAACATCATCTGTCAAATTAAGAAATATTTCTGGTGTGTGGTATTTAGAGAAGTAAAGACCAAGTTTGAAATCCTCCTAGTGGGCTGTGATGAGGCTCATACTGAGATCACTGTGACATAAACCAGTTTATTGAATAATCTGAAGTGAAACTTTATTTTTAAGACAAATATTATTTGTTTTTTTTTCTCAGACTTTACCAATCATGATCTGAGCTACTTCTTTCTTTTACCAGATGGTTTTTTTGTTGTTTGTTTTTTCTTTCCATTGTTCTCTCATGACTTAATACAAATGGATCGCTCTGCTTGTAAAAAGCAAAGTGTGATTGATGCAGTGGGCGAGCACCCAGCTCAGCAGCAGGGAAGGAGTTCCTGCCTCTTTCACCGTGATCCTTCAATAGCCTGCTTGTCCACGTCTCTGGCTGCAGACTCCATCAGATGTTTGCTCGGCCGTCAGATGCTTTTAGACACATACAAACACAAGGATGTTTGTCGAGTGGTTAGATGTGTGCGCCACATACATTATCAGTGTTCCGGAAAAATCCCTGTTTTTAGCGATTGTATTGTTTTACTTTCAACTCTCAGTCCAACGGGTAAAACTGGTTTAAATTGCAAATCGTGTTGGGAGCCCAGCCATTCTTTATTTATAAAGGCAGAAATTATAACAGTTTTTTTTTTTTTTTTTTTTTGGGAGGGGGGGTATTCATTTCCTGAACTGGTTGCAATATTTGCCCAGAAGAAAATTTATAAAGATCCTTATGCAAACGTTAGAAAAATGTATAAATTAACATAATTTGAAGCGAACCAAAAATAACTCAAAGTGAAATTCAAATGCCACAACTTTTTCTGTAAATTATATGGTCAATTTTTTTCCCTCTCCTGTCAGCCACACACGCAGAGCCGACCTCATCAAAGCTTAGTGAGAGAAGTGTTTATGAGGTTGGAGGATGTTTAAAACATACTCAGATTTTTGCTGCACACCTGTTACTCTGTGTGTGTGTGTGTGTGTGTGTGTGTGTGTGTGTGTGTGTGTGTGTGTGTGTGTGTGTGTGTGTGTGTGTGTGTTCATATGTTCATACTGGTGCACGTAGAGCAGGTGCAATCCTTTAACAGCACCAGTTGAAGCAATGTGAACTCAGTCTCCTTCCTGAAAAAAATAAAAAACATGGTGTCATATCACTGATGTTGGTAATAAATAAATATTGATTAGAGGGATCACAGATTATAAAGCATGATGCTACAGTTTTTAGTTTGATAGTGTGACAATGAACTAACTACAGTGATAAAACAACAATAATTGTATCTATTGACTGACTGTGAATATCTGCAAATCCACAAGCGACAGCTGGAGATTGCACAAAAACAAGAAATGCACGCTTGATTTTTTCCACCACACAAGCTCCAACTGAAGTGAATGGAAAATGAGACGAATACCAACAAGTCTTCTAAATTAAATGACCCAGGAGTTTGGAGTTTGTTATTGTCTGATCTGATGCTGCTATCATGTTTCAGTTCCCTCCAGAACTGTTACAAATCATGTTTAAAAAATACATTTGCTCCATGATGCAACAAGTCGGACAGACTCTGGAGGACAGAAGTGACTGCGCCTGAAGAATTGATCTGTGGTGCAAAGTGAATCATATTCTGCCACTAACTCACTAAGCCCAACGATCAGGAATTACTGGAGTATGACCAGTGTAGCATCAATGCACCAATATATATTTAATGCTCACAAAAAGGTTCTAGATGATGGTGACTTTACACCGCAAAAGAAAAAAAAAAAAAAAAAAAAACAGAAAAGCTGTAAGAATAAGCTCTGAATGGGCCAATATAAAATTATGTTCAGGCGCCTCTCTGTCAAAATATGTTATAAAGTAACAATCACTCACTGTTTTCCCTCCAACAAACAGATTGTAAAAGTGTGACCAAACTGGAGGAACCACTGCCACATTGTGGATCAGAGGTTTGCTCCCGCACCAATCAGGATTCAATTTAATTTATCACCTACATCTTTCATTAAAGGCTAAATGTTGTAACTTCCACTCACTATACTAGTGTAGAAATACAAAGTTACAGTGTGACAGTATTTTCATTTGGATTTCATTTTTTTTTAAGTGATAATCTATACAGGTGATTATTTCAGTAAATACATGAATAACAATGTGTAATTAACTGTAATTATATGTCGCCTCATTGTGATATGGAGATGATATGATATTATTTTATCTCTTGGATCAGTTTCAGACTGCAGCTCAGCCAAAACACTGCCCCTGTCTGGAACATTACTAATCCTGACTGGCACATAAACACTGCTGGTTTATTCACAGACAAATATGTCCTTATAATAGAAAGCGCTTAAAGGGCCCTCATTAACACAGACAGGAGGATTTGTTTTAAAGGATTTCCCAATTTGCATTATTTTAATTACAGTATAGACCCACACAGCCACCTGGTTAGGGAAGATAAAGAAAGTGAGACTGATTAGTGCAAAATTCAGGATTTGTGAATAAATTAAATGTGATCTGGCTCGAGATGCAGGGAGGTCCAGTTCAAAGCACAACAGGAAGATTGTGGCATCTCACATCTGGCTTCAAAGACAGTGACTGGGATTTCTTTTGACATGTAAACAGGAAATATTTGGCTCAGGATCTGATACTTGTTACCTGTGGTGACTGTGGAAGTGGTGAATCGAGACGAGACGTGAAGCCAGATTACGTGAGGTTACACATCATGTAATAAAAAAACAAAAACAAAAACAAAAAAACACAGTAGTGTTTTGGTGAGTTTTCTCATGCGTGGGAAGTAGATAGTGCTACAACTTGGTTTTCTCATGCTGTGGAAATGTAGCCAGAAGCAAATGTAGCTGACTGAGCATGACAATTTCCTACTGCAATAATCAGTAAACAGGGGTTGATACTGACACGTGGAGGCTTGTTAGACTTTTATAGCAACACTCTTCCTGGCAAACACAGGTCTTGCATAACATGGGGGGTTGTGATACACAGGTAAGAAATAACAGGTGAAAAACAACACGTAAAAACACAGGAAGAACAGAACCTGATGGAGAAATCACTTAAATAAACTCTTTAACATAAGATACAGATGTGCAAATGGAAATGGATTGTTTGAGAAAAAAGGAAAGTGTTTCTCATATGTTACTTCAAACTTTAATGATTTATTAATTTTTAGTTTTATGGGTGGAAAGTGTGTATTTCATCTGGCCTATCTTACCCAATGTGAGATGGGATTAGCTCAGACATCCCCTTGAATAGTTAAAGTATAAACAGTGAAGCTAAATGAATGACAATGTCAGTCGGTCAGTTCACCACTTTGGTCAGTCTGGACCAAAGTAGTGAACTGACCATGGCTCCACCACCAAGCTGACTTTTTTGGTTTAACTACTGTTTTTATTTTACCATGAAATTTAGAAAACACATCATGTTTCCATCAGGAAAACATGATGTGTTTGTTTAACTGTCAACAGGTCAAAACTTTTAATTTGTCCAAAAGTTTGGTTCATGACTAAACGACCTCAGCCGTGTGTGCTGTTGGTGTTTATTATAAATTAGTAAATATTAGTATGCTAACAACAACTAACAGCTAAATTAACCTGTTCAACATGGCAAACGTTATAAATTTATATACATTAGAATTAGCACTGTGTGAATATTAGCTCTCGTGAGTCAAAATTTGACTCACTTTAAACTTCTGTGTTCTGTTGATTTAATCAAGAAGCATTGTCATTTTGAGGAAACCAACTAAATAAATCAATGTCCTTTAGGTTAACTGAATAAAATGAAGTCATTGTCTCTTCAGATGTATAAAGGACAGTCTGTCTGTGGTAAACCAGGGATGAGTGTTTCTGCCCACCCATGATGACATCAAACTATAGTTTTACTCTGACTGATTGTTGTTTACTGCTCTGTGGGTCTTGCAGATGTAGTTCTGTTTCTTGTTGCGTATACTTCATGCAATGGTGGATTATAGCTCCACAAAGATCCTTTTGATGAGAAGAGTCTGGTCACTTTTTAAGTTAAAACACATTAATAATAAAGTCCACACTTCAGGCCCCACAAGTTAAAGATGACAAAATATAAAATAAGATGTATTCATTACCACGGAAATCAAGCAGCTTTCATTAATTGTGGCTGCTTTGACTGACTGGAGGAATGAGGCTGCACGACACTGGTTATGATACATTACATGGGTGTCCTCACCACAGCTCTTGCCATCCCCTTTTTTCTACAGCTGGTCCTGGGTCAGCCTCAAACCACTCAGAGGAAATGTTCTGGGTACAGCTGCTGCTCCTAATGCTCCTCTCTCTGGTTTACATCATCATGTCGAAGAAAATCATCATTCGTCCTCTTCATGTCCAATCAGAGAAACCATCAGAGAGATGAAGGAGGCAGAATTAAAAACAGCTCGACAATGATGCGAGAAGATGCAGTTTTGTTGCCGTTTTCCTCCCACAGTCATCCATATAGTTCATATATACAACGGCTGTTGACATAATGAACACATTAGTGTAACAGAACCATCCAAAATGATATGTAGCAGAATCCCCTGTTGTGTTCTCCAAACACCAAATAAATCTGATAATATGCAAGAACAGATGAGTCATCCTGACTGATTAACCTGATTTTTCTGTCTTGATGACCGTGGCGCCTCAGTGATCACCCCATGGTAACAACAGAGGATCATTTTTAGACCTAAACATCCCCCCACCGCCACTTTACCCCAGTTCCCAGCTGACATGAATTCACTGGCAGCTCCAGAGCTTCAGCCTCAGAGTCTCTGGGCAGCCATCCATCTGCAGACAGGAAACGCTCCGGGGACAAACTAGCAAGACCCAGTTCTTCTTAATACATGACAGACCCCTGTGCTTCACATGGCCATGAAAGACAGAGCCAGACCAACATGAAACGGATCAATGGAACCTCACATAGCTCAGGGGTCAGAAAACACGCACAGAGACACAGCTGGATGTAATATTATTGACCTCTGATGACCTTAAAAACTTTACAAACTTATTACTTGTGGCCCTTGTAAGAATATCTGATATATCACAGCTTTGTTATCATGTGATTTTGACTTTGGGAACATTATACAGAATAGTTTCTATTGCACTTTGCTGTTCTCTACATTGTTTCTATGTGGGGAGGTGATTAGTTCTGCAGGTATTTGATTACAAAACCAAAGTATTAGATTAGAAGTTTAACCTGAGGTTGACATGAACGTCTGTACCATGTTTCATGGTGATTAATCTAATGTGAAGCAGACAAACACACTGACATCTGAAACAAAATGGAGGAATGATTTCATCAAATGAAGTAAAATGAAACTTGACCTTCTGTTGTTGTGTGTCATATTTTTAAATATGAACAGATGATGAATTATAGTGTGTATTTTTTTTTTAAATTAAGTCACATTTAAGTATAAAAGTAGTTATACTCAGCCCCCATCTTTACCTGCAAACATAAGTAGAAATAGACCAATCATAATAAAATCTTGAAAGCAGAAATGTTACTTGCTGCACTTTGTCTTTTTTCTTAAATAAAAGATTAGAAAATATTTTTTCTACTGCTTTTTATCTCTGAAAGGACAAGAGGGTTTAGCTGGTGCTTAAAAATCAATTTAAGAGTCAATAAGAAAACCGCAGTATATACAAAACTAGTTGTGCACCATCACTGAAAGGAACTAGACAGACTGGGAGGATGATGGATCTGATTACAAATGGAATTTAGATCCACTGGCTATGAAGTGATATCATGTCATGATTACAGGGAACAAGCCCCAAACATCAATAGAGAAAGATACAGCTTCAAGCGCTGCCAGATAAAGACCAAACCCAGCTAATGCTAAAGCATTAGCCACTGACCCTATTGGGGTTTTCATTAGCTGCAGTGGTATGCATCACTACTACACAACACATGTCAATACAATCTGTGCTGAATGTGTAGAGCAACAGTCTAATGGGAAAAATAGAAAACAACAGAGATATGGAGACAGAGAAAAGTATTATAAAGTAAGTGTCAACCCTTGATATTACAGCTTCCATCAGCTTTTATGTCTAATTTTCTACATGTACAGTATGTGTGTGTGAGTTGGGGGGTGGTGGGGGAAGTGGGGGCAGGGGAGGGGGCTTTTAAAGAAGGCACTGTACAGTTACTATGGCAACGCAAGTCTTTGAAGTTTTTTGCCCCCTTTTTTTTCCCTCTTACAGCTGGATATAACAACCAGATCTGCACTGTTCTCCCCCAGTATACCCACCACCACTACCCCTCCACCACCCCCTCCCCTCCTCACTCTCCCTTTGCAACATCAGAAATTTTCTCTTTGAAGACTTAAGCCGATTCCAAGTCAAACCCAATGCTATTTCTGGCTCTATTCAAGACTGGGGCTGTGGCTTTGTTGCAGTGCTGTGTTTGACATCTGTGTGTGTGTGTGTGTGAGAGAGAGAGAGAGAGAAAATATGACTCAGTGTGTGAAAGATATGTGTGTGTGTGTGTGTGTGTGTGTGTAAAACCATAAGAGATAGGTACCACGTGTGTATGTGCGTGTGTATGTGTAACAAACATAAACAAACAGAGTGATTACAAAGCTGCCTGCTGGTCGGGACCGATAATGAGAAATGTTGCTTCATGTGTTTATGTGTGCGTGTGTATGTGTGTGTGTGAGCGAATATGATTGAATTTGTGTGTATGAATGTGTGCTGCTGCTGCATACAAGTACAGACACAGACCTTAAAAAAAAAAAAAAAGATATCAAAAGAGAAGGAGGGGAGAGAGGAGGAGATGAAAAGGGAAGGACGGCAGGAGCCGAGGAAGAGGCAGTAAGATGAAAGGAGAAAGGGGGAAGGGAGAGGAAGAGGAGAGAGACAGTAAGAGGAAGATGGTGGTGGTGGTGGGGGGTAAAGGAAAGAGAGAGAGAGAGAGAAGTAACACACCATATTGTGTCATCATGTTTCCAATTTTGTGTCTCAGACAAGTAAAGATAAAATATTAAAAGGTCTGGGATCGACATGAGGGGGTGAAAGTCAAGAATACTCTGCTCATTCAGTGTTGAAGACAGCGCTTGCTACAAACTAGTTAGCTTAGCTTAGCACAAAGCCTGGGAATGGAGAAACAGCAAATATGTTTTTTATCCAAAGGTGACAATTAAACATCAATTTGAACACAAGCTCACAGAATACCATTTTTTTTTTTTTTTTTTTTTTTTGGTCTCAACAAAGCCTTGTTTCCTTCCTGCAAGGTTTATCTTAATATTTACTGATATTATTTAGAATAAAGGCACAAGTGTGACATTGTTCAACTCGAAACGCACAAAAGTGAGTATGTGCATTTCTCAACTTATCCTTTTAAAACGCCCCTCTACTGCTTGCATGATTAATATAAAGACAACTGCCAGGTAGCTTTGTTAGCAGCATGGCTACGGCTAAAGATGAGAATATCTGCATCACACTCACATTAACCTCAGAAAACCAAATCAACCACATGTCAGTTTGACTCTTTAGCTGTTTGCCCTTGTTCCAGTCATGATGCTAAGCTAAGCTAAGCAGCTAGCTATCGACTAGCTTTTTTGTTATCAGGCAGACATCGTATGAGCAGGGCAGTTTTGACTCTCAACACCCTCTTAAGATCCTTAAATCTTTAATATTTCATCTTAGCTCATTAAATTGGAAATGTAATGACATGACATGGCCTGGGGTGGTAGTTTCACAGTGCAGAGACATGAGAGCTGTATCAATCTTTTCATCTAACTCTTAGCAAGAGAGTAAGTACGTGTATTTTCCAAAATGTCAAATTATTCTTTACAAAGAACAGCCCTTGTCTATTCTCTTTCAACACTGCTCTGACATTAATTTACAGCTTAATCACCAAGAAACAGGAGAGTGATCACACATCTGATCTCAGCAACAACTCACTCAGTTTTTTAATCCAGATCAGACAGCTTCATTGAGACCACAGTTGACTCGTTTGGACATAATGTTACGGGAAGATAAAAAGCAAGAGCATTTGTCAGAGAGACAGAGCTGCATGCATGTCTCACTGCCAACGATACAAAACAAAATATCCCTCTAACCATTTCTTCCATTAATTTGCTAAAATGAATGACTTTTGTTGCCACAGAATTACTGCAGCATTCCACCCTAAGCAAGAATTTCCATGTGATATTTTTCTGTTAAATGAAAAAGATACTGATGGTGAAGTTCAGCTGTGGTTTCATCATCATCACAGTCTCATATTCTGTTTCTTTTGATATATGGTGTCAGACAAGTTTACATCATCTTCGCAAAATCTGATTAAAATGTCTCCAACATCAGAAAAAAATACCACAAGGCCACATTGACTTTTAGGGTGGACTATCCCTTTGATGGCACAAGTGCATTCCTTCTCCATAACAAGATGTCATTATACTGTAAGATCTGCTGCACAGTTTGGGCTTCCCTCTGTACAATTAGTCTTTCTTTAAACATCGACATCACTGTCATAGTCATCACATGCCGCATGTATTCTCACTGGGTGGTCCATATCATAATCACATAATGTTAGAGCACAGTATGGGCAGATTCACAAGTTTGTTTGTATGTGGTGAAATAAAATAACAGGAGAGTTTGCATATTAAATTATTCTGCAGCACAGTCGAGATATAGAAAAGAAAAAAAACTTAGGATAAAAAATTAACATGTACATACATACGTAAAAAGACAATGGAAAAAAGCAATTCTGTCAATGTTCACACTTAGAAAAGCTTCATTATTTTCAGTTTTGAGTGCTGCCTAATTTCTGATTAATTCAACTAATGAGACCATCAGCTTGAAACTTTGAACATTTAATTAGTTTGTTATGTCAGATGAAAGCTTCTATACACACTTTCTGTTAATCAAGTCAGGTAATAGAAGCTCATAAAAACCTCTCTCTGTTGTTTCTTGATCATATGTTTCAGCCACCGTTTGTCTTCCTTTATCTAAAATAAAATAAAAACTGACAGAGCAAACCAGTAGATGCATGTAAAATAAATGAGTACATTTTGTAAATATAAAATCTAGATTTAATAAATGTCTGATCTGCCTCCCTCATGTTTCTTCTGAGTTGAGTTTGTTGCTTTGATGCTTGACAAAAGACAAACTACCTGAAATTAAACTAAAGAAACCTGAGATCTGTACACAGTTATTGCAAATGGATGAAGGATTATTTGTTCTCTTTTAGACATGAGAAGGAAATATGCAGCTACAAATCTGAGTAATTTTTTTTTTAAGTTGCCTCTATTCAGATTATTTGGTGTCTTGCAAGATAGACTTACAGTAAGTGACTAATTGGTTCATTCATTCATTTCATCATGACACAGAGTCTCCAGGATCCAGGGTGCACAGATCCAGGGGCCTGGCTGACCTTCGCCTGCTGCCTCAGGCCAGGAGGGGCCCCAGAATGGAGAGAGATCTTAGACTTTAGAGCTGAGTGGAACCAGACTCGGGGTTTTGTTGGAAAGGAGTTGAAGTGGAGAAGGGGAGTGAATAAAGAGTGGCAGGCCTTGCCCTTGGAGCCCCACCAGTAACACACACACAGATGGAAAGCATTAGGCCTCCATTCCAGCACAAAGATGGATGGATTATTAGATAGAGAGTCTGAGTGGAGTGGGAGGAGAGGGAGAAGGGGATAAAGGGGAAAGAGTTTGGGGTAAGAGATCGAGACAAGAGGAGAGAAGAAGCCATGAGAGGGGAGAGTGAAGAGGGGAAGGAAGAAAAGGAGAAAATATATGCATATATATGGAGATACTGTAAGTTTGAAGGAGGAGGACACTGAATGAATGTCTGAACAGAAGTAAAGGCTGAGACAACCACTTCATACGCATTTTAAATCAATGATGCAGCAATAATGCTAACATTTGTTGCTCATTTAATCGGGTTCGGATTCCTTGTCTGAGAAGCCATGTTTGGTCATAATTCGCTTGAAAAGAATTGTTCTTCGCCGCACTAAGCTTTGCAGGGTGGAAGACAAACATGTTTTGTGTTTGCCAAAACCACCAAACCCAACCAAAAGCCTACATTTCATTTTATTTCTCTTTATTTTTACCTCAGATTTTTGGGGGAAGGTGCAAAATTCCAAAACAGAGGGATAGCAAAGATACTTTTTCATTTTTTATGAATTTTGTGCCAATACCACCAATGCATATTCAGTAGTTAGTATAGGAACATAAATACGGGCAAGGAAATCTCTTGATGTATGATTATTAAGTTTAAACTGCAGCAGGATCTTGTACAGTACAGTCAATATATATTATTGCGATGTTTATTTTAATAATCACAGAGAAATATTTGCACATATACATTCACCTTTTATAGGTGAAGCACTTCCTATAGGATAGTTATGTCCATAATTTTACTACAATTTATGCAAAACTTTTCTAAAACACACTTTTTTTTTTTCCACTGTCAGAAAGACCGTTTCTCCACCTATCTCATCCTTCATCCTCTAACAGCTGCCTGTTCATTGAATCCAGAGTGCAACATTTAACACAAACTCAATTTAACAATCAGCGTGGCCTCTTGTCATTTAAATCTCATTGAGATGTGCTCCAGTGTTTTCAGGCTTCAGGCTGCACAGTCTGCTCTGGTCTCTATTTAGCTGACTCAACAAATCACATTTGTCAAAACATTTTAGTTAACATTTGTAGTTTAAGGTCAAATTGGTTCCATTGCAAGCAAAGTGGTGGTGATTACCATGGTCTAACGTTACTGGAATAAATGAGTGAATAAACACCTGACGTGATAGAACTGGTAGTTAACTCACCATCAACTGTTCACTGTTAGAGGACAGGGCCTGAACAGAGGACAACGCGTCCCTTAACTTCCAGTTTGCGGTAACTTGTGGTCAGGTTTGTTGTTTTAACCTAACTTGAACATGATGTGATGTCCCACCCTCTCTGCCTGCTGCTGCTTACGTGGTTGGTTGGTTGAACTTCTAGTTGTCTAAAGAGCCAATAGGAAGATAAGAAAAGACACCAGGAAATAACCTGCACCTGAGCAACTTGAGCCTCTGTTTTTTTTTTTTTTTTTTTTTTCATTTCATTTGTATTTCCTTCCTGTTAAGTATTTGCAAAGGTGATTTTAACAGACCATTGTTTACATACATATTGTAATATTGTAAGCTCATTAGCTGCAGCACAAAGATGCTCATGCTGCTGCATAACTGTTGTTGGATGATTCGACCTCATTAAAACCCAAGTGACTTCATCACGTCAACACCAAACCCAAAGAGCATCTTGTTATGAATGTGATTTAACTCTCAGAAGAAGAAAAATGTGTCAAATTGATCCTTGAACCTTTATATTTGAGTTATTTACCAACATAATGATCATATTAAGATTCATCTGAGTTAAGTGGTGATATATGTTTGTACAGTGAATGTTATCATAGCATGCTGGCATCTTTATTTTTCTTTTTGAGAGGGATCATGTGATCTCAGACCTGTGAGGCATGAATAGAAAGAAGGAATGTGGATCCACTCTTTCACTCTCCACTTGTCGTTTAGACTCCACGGTCGTATGTGTATCTGTCTGACAATGAGGAGGACTGTTAATGTTTAAAACAGCTGAATGCTTTCCACCCAAACAATGAGTTTCAGCTGTCAAAGACACAGACAGCATGAGGCAGATAATGTTACCAACAGGAAGTCGAGGGATTGGATATTATTCATGCAGCTTTATGATTGGTTTTATATTTGATGGGAGTTTATTCTGGTGGTGGTCTTCATAAAGAATTGGATTTCAGTGACTGGGCGACAGGTGTGGCCATCCAATTACTTTATCACTGTTTTCCTCTGATTTTTTTAAAAAAAGACACTGTTTTCACTGATGTCATTGACAATGAGTGGTGCTCAGAGGCTCCGATAGATAAAAACAAGTCATAACTGACACTAGAAAACTAGTGAAATGGGGCTCCATTTATCTTCAGTCATATATATGTTGTTAGGTTACTAGACCATCAAAAAGCCACATGAAAGTGGAGTCTAGAGATACATCCCACTGCTCTGTTTATGCTGCTAATCACAGGTTTTTACAGAAAAATGAGAATCATGATTAATATTTATGTTGTAAGTTAAACATCACAATACAAATGTGATGAAACGCTGCCAGGAAAATTCCTCTTGTTTTTTGAATGTATAATGGAAATTTTACTTTTCCACAGGCTTCTCTCTTTCTCTGCTTGTCAAAGCTCTAATGACAAGTAAGTATCCTTCAGAAACCTTTCATGAGCTTTTCGCAGTTGAGATGTAAAATAACCAGTATAAGTAACTGTTACATTATTTTCCTCTCAAGTGCAGTCAAGTAAAAATATTCTGGGGACTGAATCTTATCTGTGTTTTGGGTCCAACTCAGCAAAAACTTGCCTACCCTGCTGATGACAGATAATGAGCTGTAATTGCTGAATAGTTTCTCAAAGGATTTGTGATTATTGTCTATTGATAAGCTCAGTTGAACCAGATCTACAATGATTGTGGTTGGAACTGAACGATTCATGAAATTCAGATGAAGTGACTCAGTCCAAACACTGCACTTTATCCTGAACATATTCACGATTCATTTTGATTCATGTTTTATTGTTTTTTCGTAGGCACATATTGAAGAAATGAAGATGAAAGAAAAGGACCTGATCTGTGTTTTGCAGGATAACAAAAGTTTGGCTGAGCTTCTCTATAAAATCAACAATGAAAATGAAAATGAGAAACAAAAGCAATAGAACAAATGAAAAAGGTTTTGTTGATCTTGGACACCAATGAAAAGGTCAGAGAGAACGAGCTGAACTATCTGAAACGTATTCAAAGACACCGTGGTTCAAATATCGTGATATGAACCTGGTGCTTTGAGTGCTTATGAGGATATTTAGGTGTTTGCATGTCACACAGCTCCAGCTGGAAAGAGATGAGCTCTTCAAGTGATGCGAGCGATGAAACATGTCTGAAGCAGCTGATCCAGGCTCAGTTTCACTCAGTGCTTTCTGCCTCTAACATGAGCCAAACAGCTGAGTTACTGCTCAATAACACAAAAACAGCAACATGAACTAGTTTTCTTCATCTCATAATAAGGATTTTCGCTTCTTTAAAAAGCTTTAAACTTAAATGCCCTTGATAATGATTTACTCTGCCCTCTAAAGGCAGAGACAAGTAAATACAGATGCAAATAAATAAGGAAATAAGGGTCAAGTTTTCAGTCTGACTATCAAGGAAAAACAGATTTTATTTGGATTATTTCTTTAATTTAGCTCACAGAGTCTAAATGTATCTTTGTCATATGTATTTGTCTTATTTTATTAAGATTTATTAATACATTAATCCAGAATTATATCTAACTATAATTGAGACAAACTGCTCATCTCATCAACTTCAAACTTGATAAGTGTAGCGTGATGTCTAAAGTTAATATTGTCTTTAAAGTTTTACTTTAACAAACTATTTCATATAAATACTTCAAATCAATAATTTGAAAACAAACCTAATATAGATTTAAATATGTCTCCATAGAAAATAATTTCCATGAATACACACACTCTAAATGTCTTATCTCAACTCTGTCTAGGCCCCCGGGGAAATTAAAGCGGGCGCTGATAGTACACTTGACAGCGTTCAAAGGCTTCACTTCACTTCCCCTCTCCAAGGTCAGTATGCGGCGGCGTGGACAGCAGAGGTCAAGCGCCTGTCAGCCCCTCAACAAAAACAGCTCATGTTCCCCAACAATCAGAGGCTTGTTGGACGCTTCCAGCTCCGTCATGACAGAGTGAGAGGACGGTGAAACTGTATCCGCCTCTCCTCTTCTCACTTCCTCGCTGTGTTTCTGCAGCCAATGCCCTCAGTCAATCTACCATCAAAGCCAAAAGCCTTCATGTTCGCCGCAGCTGCAAGGATCATGTTGATATCAGAGCTCTCTTTTACTTACCCAGCGAGGGAATAATCAATCAGTGTGAAACGTACTCTTCAACTCAGACCTCACTGATTTATTTTTAAAATCTACCAGGGCTGCAACCAACAGTTTTGTTTTCTTGATTAACCTGTTGAAATCTCAACTGTCTAAAACAAAGTTACAAAAGCATTAACACACAGAGATGCAGCAAATCCATTCGTATGAGAACCTGGAAAAACATGGCTGCTGTGGCTGCTCTCCAGGCTGGAGGCTAAATATCTCTTGAACTCCTGTCAACACCTTCCATCACAGCAGGGTGTGGTCACAACTGGACTGACCACACCCAAATATGTGGCCTTTAAAGGGACCCAGTGAAGATTTCAACCACTTCTAGAGGAAATGCAGAAGAAGAAGAAAATGGAGAAGAAGCATTTTTCATGGTGGAGATAATCATCAGATATTATGATACGGTTTGGACATACAAGCCACTCTGAATGTAAAATCTTCATGTTTCATCTTTTTAGATTTATCTGAGCTATAGCTCCAAGAAGGAAAATATCCATCCTCCATATTTTATTTTATTTTTTTTGAGTCTGTCAGAGCTGCTGCTGCAGCTGCTCATCATGTCAGTGAATGAACTGGATCAATGGGTCAAACTTCAACTAAGTTCCTGTTGTTTTGTGAACACCCCTTTGTGCTCTTCATTTGTCTCTGCACTGCCCCTGTGAGGAGGTGGACTTCACCCTCACACCTATATACTTTATTTACTTCTTACATTCAACACTGCAAGGCTTTTTTCTCTTGAAGTAGTCATCCCAGACATCTCTCATACAGTTATGTTGACTTTCATATTTTCACCTCAATCCTCTGCATTGCACCACTCATCTCTAACTCAATGTTAACATGTCGTGTCCACAATAAAGACCTCAAGGCAAAGCAGCACACATTTAACCCTGACCATATCTTTGCTGCATGCTGTGTCCTTTAAAACCTCACATAATTCCTCACAGCCATTCACTTCACTTCATACCTGTAACTCTCCTTCCACCTTTTTTTTCAACCATCTCTCTCCCCTTCAAGCCAAATATGAACTCATTCTCTTTTTCAGCCACTCCTTCAACTTTTAAATCCACATAACACGACTTTACACCCAGAACTGAAAAGGCTAAATGAAGCTCCTTTAGCAGAGAGCACCCTCAGGGCTCGTCTGTCATTGGTGGAGAGGGAGCGGTCGTCCTCAGTTACACGGTCTGGTCGCAGGAAGTAGCAGTTTTGGCTTTGAACCAGAAGGTTTTTAAGCGCTGGGACAGGACACACCCATTCCCACTACACCTATCATTCAGACTTAGAGTGTGATGTTTATGTCTCTTTAGAAGAGTCACTGTATGTACATTTACTCTGCCATGCCTGAATATAACTTTGAGGCACTTTGATATTTCAGTTTCATGCCACTTTATGAAAAACATATGATGAACTTGCAACTTGAACTTGCAACAAAGTTCATATCATCACCGGAAACAACATGTTCCCTCTAGTTTCATCACGTTGTTTCACTGCAGCTCAACAACCACATTCTCACTGTTCTCATAATTGTGTTTTAAGGGTAAAAAGGCCCCAAAAAACACACAGTACAGCAAACAAACACTGAGAGTAACTCGGCTGGTGAGTCACATTTTCTCACATTTTCTCCTCAGAAGTCGGTAAAGACCAAAAACAAAGAGAACAAATATTAGACTAAACACTGACCACAGGGTCAAACATGAATGACAATAACTGCTGAATACATAAAAAAACATTTCAATAACAAGCTCACCATGTCTACAGTAGTTAAACAGTGATGTGTCATGTTGTTTTTACTGCCCTCAAGTGGCCAAAAAGACTTGTAATGGAAAACTTTTTGGTTGTCTTGCTACTTGAAGGACGGGTGTTCTTCTTCAATCGCTGCCATTTAGCCAGTTGTTTTGTTTTCCATTTCTGCATTGATGAATCACTAACACAGAGGAACACAACACTGATGAATCACTTTGTAACATCTCATTAAGTTCCACTTGTAACAGTTTTTTCAGATTTCTTGCCAGTGTGTTGATTTGTAGTTTGAAGCTTTGGCTGCAGTTTTGCTCAACAAGTTGAATTGTTGCCCTCAACTTTACTTTTTGCACTAAGTGGTAATTTTCAGATGAACAAATAGTTTTTTTTTCCAGAGCCTTGCAGTCTATAGCTGACATAATCTGATTATTCAGCAGCCAATCAGCAGAAATGAAATTATTTGTTGAGTTTAAACAGCGATAAGTGATTATTCATTGACCTCATTTATCAGGAGCTGGTGCTCAACATTTGCTGGTTCTGAGTGAAAGACGTGAACATTTGTCGCTGCTCTAATTTACATAAACAGGTTTTGTATTTTGTGATTCCACACAGACGCTGTTCAGATGTTTTTCTCCTCCTCTCTCATTTTGCTCTGGTGACATTCATGAGCAGAGAAAATGCTTTTTGTTTTTTTGCCCTGGGAGAAATTATATCCAATAGTTTCAGACATCAGCGCCTCTGATGAAGAGTCATGGGAGTTTACTCCTCTACTACTGACGCTTGGTTTTAATACAGCAACAGAAAATGGTCACAGAGAATCAGTGAATCTTTCTTCTTCTTTTCATCTTTTCCTGAGAACACACACACAGACACACACATGGGAATTGACATTTGGAAATGACATTTCTTTCACTGACAGGAAGCTTCATATTTTTGTTAGAACATCTTCAGCCACATATCTACACACACACACACACACACACACACACACACACACACACACACACACACACACACACACACACACACACACACACACACATATATATATATATATACATTTAGAAAATCCAGTTGAAACAGATGTCCCGTTCCTTTGAAACAGAACATGTCACTTTCTCATTTGAGGCCTTTAATATTTATGCAAATGCAATAATGAGAGAATATAAATATCACAGTGATGACATTATTAATAGTTAGAGAGGATGTTTGCAGACTGGCAGGGCTCCTCCTCCTCTCTCACGCACACACTCAGTCACACTCTCTCTCTCTCTCACACACACACACACACACACACACACACACACACACACACACACACACACACACACACACACACACACACACATATAAAGATCAAAATGTGACTTGGAGCAGGAAATGAGAAAAAAAACACACACTCAAGCGAGCACAGAGGAGGAACATTATACTGGAGTCATTTTTCCATCTTTGGCCAAAATTCTAGGAGCACTAATATTATTTCCAGCTGTTTTTACAGCGAAGGGACAGAAAAATAGCGCCACCACCTGGCTGACAATAGACACTGATATTATGAGGTAAACAACAAGAAAAATCGTATTAAAGATGATTTGGTGACACCTAGTGGACTCAAGTTACCATTACAACTTAAAACGACAAGCTCACCGACTGCAAGTTTAACCAAACAACATCATTTAATAAATGATTTTGCAATACAAAACATCTGTGCAAAAAATGTTCAGACAAAATACAAATACAAGGCCTCTCTTGGTCAAAAGGATGAGAATGTAAACCTTTTGTGAAGGGTACACTGATGCTGAGATAGAAATTTATTTGTATGTTGTTTTTTTTTATTAACAAAAAATAAAAATGGATCTAGAATAAAAGAAAAGAAAACCAAAAGGCACTATAATGATTTGTTTTTGCCAAATACAAAAATACCTTGACTTGATTAAGATTCACAGTCTTGTGTACAAGTGGTTTTTGCACTGTTATAGTAGCACACGTGTGTCCTTTACATGCTGGAGGTCACGTGTGCAAACTCAGACGCCTAGGTAGCTCAATCTGCTTCAGAGAAGAAGAAAAAAAAGGAAGATACAGTACAGAGACGAAAGACAGCGGCGAAAAAACTTGACGGAAAGATTTACTTTAAAGGACTGACATGAAATAAAGTAGGAGGAACAAAATCTCAACAGCTTTTCTCTTCGTTGCTCAAAGTTTGATGCTCTATATATATATATATATATATATATATATATATATATATATATATATATATATATCTTAATGTACTTTATGCTTGTGTCATGTCAAATGTGAGCTTCATTAACAAATGCAGCAAACTGAGTTAAACAAATTTTGAATGGAACCAAAACAAACAATGATTGTCTAATACACAGACTCTGGAGGGAACAATAATCACAACTACAATCATAAACTGTTCTGTTGTTCTGACTTCTCTAATTATTAAAAGCTTCACGCTTCTAATCAACCACCACGATAAAATAACAACAGACAGATGATGAAGCGTCACTTGTGTGTGCTTACAGGTGAATCATTTAACAAATGCGCACTCACATTTCTTCATATCACAAAAGGGGGATTATCAGAGTAAAAGCATCCAAACCATAAATGATTTACACACTATTGGACATTTGAGACTTTAAAAAAAGAAACACAGCTGTTTCACACAAAGGGGATGAATTCATTATATCATTTTCTTAAAAACAAAACAAACAAACAAACAAAAAAAAAAACATTGGTGTCAGGTGTAAAAGCAACATACACTATTTTTTTTTGCACATACTATTACAATCAGTTCTCAGCTCATGAGATTAGGATTATTTTATTTCTCTTGTGTTAATTATAGAACTATCTATGTTTAGTCTTATGTGTTTTTACTCTCCCTGCTTTGTGTATCTTTCATTCCTCTGTGTCAATGTTAATGGAAACAGGTATGAAGAAAAAACCCTGTGATAGAAAATCAGCAAATTCCTTCAAATTTTTATAAAAAAGTGACAAAACTGTCATAAAAATTAAAATATCACATCCAATCTACAAGAAAAAAATGTTCCTTTTGTGAAGGTTGTATTTTCAGCTCACATTATTGATATTGTGGTACAAAAAAAAATAAAAATTGACCCCAGCTCTTGTGCGGTGTAGGATTTGTTTGCCCTGAGAGCGTTCCAGTTTAGCTGTGGGCGATCCTGCAGACGATACGAGTGATTTCACTGTCGATGTGTAGCAGGGAGGTGAACCTCTGCAGCGAGGCTTTGAATCAGACGCTGTGTTGACGAAGAGGGTTGAAGTACAGAGAAGACTGAGAGGCATTAATGGTTTATATAACAAAGTAGGGAGGACAGGGAGATGATGAGAGAATAAGAAGCTGATGTGGAGTTTAATATTTAGCTGAAAGAAAAGAAAAACAAATTAACAAAAAAAAAAAAAAACTCCTTCCTTGTTTCTCGGTTTTAAAAAGGCAAAGAGGCCTGTGTCCACGTTGCAAAAGTCTTGTTGAGGTTGCACAAAAACATTCAGGTGTCATTTCTGAAAGGATTTTGTGTGAAAATAACGATGTATTTTAGTTCCAGATGCTTCGATGGAGAACTCTAACGCTACAATCTGAAGCTGTCCGGTTTCATGGGTTGGGGTGCATCACTGCTGCTGTTGTATTTTGCTGCTGGTTTCCTCAGAAAAAGTCTCCATACTGCACATTTCATTTTGTACTTTAATGTCCAGAAACAATCAAATCACATCACTGCTGCGAAGCACCTGAAGGTCCTGACGTGAACATCTGCATCTCTGTGACAGCAGAGATGCAGTGAAAATGTTGACTGGGGAACTTTTTTGTCAGACACAGTAAGGACACAGGATGGTTACTTTTTCACCTTAAAGTGTTTTTCCATAAAAAATGTTCTTTTGAATATATATCTTTGTATTTCATTCATTCAGGACTTATGTACCGTATTTACACAGAGGTTAAAATAATAACATTTTCAAACCGTGGTAGTAAGTACACTTGCTTTAAACAATAAGGCATTAAAAGGTCAAACTGCTATGTATATACTTGTGTAGCTGCGACAGTGTTTCTCACACACCCAGATGTGTCAGATGTGCTTCCAGGCTTGTTTCTGTTCGCTCTCTGTTTGACCAGAGTTGAATTATCGGACCATGTCCCCGGGTGAGAGGCCAAACTTCTCATATTTGGGTCCCAAGAAGAGAGAGTGTGAGTATGTGTCTATCTACAGGTCTGCGGTGATGACTGAGTCGTTGTACATCAGTACGTCAGAATCACCAGCGAGCAGCGCTGACGTTTGCGACACGTGGTCCAGCCCCTTCTGTCCGTACATCTGACCCGTGCCTCCGCTCCCTGGCATGATGCAGTGGGAAAGCAGCGGCGCGTTGGCGTCGTGGTTGGAGCCCGTGGTGGAGGGCACGCCGCTGACATGACCCGTGCTGGTGGAGCCACTGGCACTGCTGGGTGAGCGGCTTTTAGGAGGTGGCAGGTGGTGCTGGATTACCCTGGTGGGTGGAGCAGGGGCAGCAAAGTGGGCGGGAAAAGCTGCATATCCCGGTGGGATGGGGTATCCGTTGACAGGGATGAAGCGCTGGTGAGTTTGGGTCACGGCCATGGGCGTCCAGGCGGGAATCGTAGCCATCTGGCCCGGCGGAGGCATGGCCTGGGCCGGGTAGAGGTAACCAGCTGCGGCAGCGTATCGGGGGTTGCTGAGGTTGCTGACGGGGCTGGCGCTGAGCGAGGTGGTCTGGGTGGTGGCGTTGCCTCCGCCCCCTGAGGGCGTGCTGGAACTGGCGTGGGATGACAGCCCCTCCCAGGCTCGCAGTCGGGTGTGAACGTCCTTGAACCTCGGTCTGCGACCTGGACCCTCCTGCCAGCACTCAGTCATCAAACCATAGAACCTGATGGATGAAAGATCATAAGACCACTGTTAAAACTTCAATCATCAATAATCATCTAATGGTTGTGACACATATCAGTGTTGTTTGATAACAATAATAATAATAATAATACTTCACTGCTTCAGTATGTTTTGAGAGAATCTGTATGTTTTTTTTTAAATTCTGTCAACTTTCACTCTTCACTACATTTCCTAACTTAATGACACTTTTACTCTGATACATTTTTAATGTTCAGTATCGTTACAAAACTCAGAGTAAATGAAATGTGGTGTTTTCTCTAGGGCTCCCGTTCACTCTAAGTCTACCTGTGACCGTTGATATGGAGAAACTTAAAAAATATCAATATCAAACAGAAGTTTAGTGAAAAAAGAACAACTTTAGTGCTTTAGTTCAGACTCAAGACATTGTCTATGAAGATTGTTGTAGGCTCCATGTTTTAAAGTGCTGGATAAAGTTTTTTTAAATGTACATTTACTTTCATTACTTAAGTACATTTGATTATAGATTATTTGTCATGCTTAAGTACAGTAAATACTAGATATTTTAAGACTTTTACTTATCATTGTAGTATCATTGTAGTCAGTGACTTGAACTTCTACCAAGTCATTATTTGGTTGAGTATCTGTACTTCTACTCCAGTGGAACTTTCAGGTTCTTTATACAACACTGACATATCACTGAACACACACACAAAATAAAAATAGGTTCAAGTAAGAAGTGGAGCAGTGAAAACCTGGTCAGGTCGAAACTGGTCAGTGTTTTTACAGATAAATACACTTGTACCACATCTCCACTATTTGCTCTGGCTAAAGGTGTCAAAATAACAACAAAACAACAAACAAATGCTGCTGCAAAACTGTAAGCTCGTGTTTGTTTTCTATTGATCGGGAGAAAATGTTTTTTCAGGAGAAACTAAAAAGTTGTGATCTTTGAAACACAACAAATGCGTGTTTGTCTACATTTGTTCAACAAGATGAAAAGTCAGTTGAAGCTGAGAACATAAAGAGTTTAACATGAACACACCTTGGTGGGCAGTCCTCTGGGCAGGGCAGCAGCTGTCTCTTTCTCACCATCTCCATCACTTCCTGGTTGGAGAAGCCGTAATATGGCTGCAGACCGTAACTGAACATCTCCCACAGCACGACTCCGAACGACCAGATATCTGAGTCGGTGGTGAACTTTCCGTAAGTGATGGCCTCGGGGGCATCCAGCGGATGGGCAGCAGGGTTTTGGGCTGGAGGCAGTAGTAGTCTGAAGAGTAGATTTCTCTGGACAAACCCAGGTCAGAAATCTTAACGTGAAGCTGTTCGCCCACTAAAATGTTTCGAGCAGCGAGGTCTTTGTGGATGTAGAAGTGACTCGCTAAGTACTCCATCCCAGCAGCCACCTGGACAAGAATGAATAATGTCAGGACTGGTCATTAAGGTCAAGTCATTTCATTTGTATAGCACATTTACAAACAAACAGTTGACCCAAAGTGCTTCAGAGTTTTAGCTTGTACAAAGCCAGAGAGAAAAAAAACAAGACAAATACAAAAGTTAAGAGTCAAAAATGTAGCATAAAAAATATAAGATAGAAAGTGGGCTTAACAACCCTAAACAAAACCTCAAGACTGAGTTAAACTTTACGTTTGAGTAAAACAGTCTAAGGTGGGGCAGGATCTAGTGTGTAACTGTGTTAGATGTAAATTATGTGCACCAGGTGGTTTCTGGTCTAACCTGTATGGCCATGTGCAGGAAGTCTCCATGATCCAGGCTGGATTTCACGGTGCCATCTTCATCGCTGCTGCAGCCAACGTCAGAGTGCGGTGAACGCATGATGAGGAACTCGTGGAGGTCGCCTTGAGGCAGAAACTCAAAGAGCATACAGACGGGCTGCTCCTGGGTCACCACACCCAGCAGACACACCACATTAGGATGCTGCAGCTCAGTCAGCACGGCAGCTTCCTGAAGATATAAAGATCAGAAGGGAAAGGAAGTTTTAGACGCTCGTTGGAGACTCGAGTCTGTAAAGGGACGATGTTATCTGAATTTATTTTGGGATGTTGAAACACTATGGCCTTTCTGATGGCTGTGAAAGCTTCTATTGCTTCATAAATCTGGATCTACTGCAACTCGCTCTGAGCTTACTCCACTTTTTTACAGCAGCTTTTCAACACCACTGGGGGAAGTATTTCATACTGATAAGTCACATTTTGGGTGTAGTGTCACTTTAAATGTCAGCAGTTTAGGTTTGCGAGCGGAAAGTGAGGATTATGTTTTACACAAGTCGTCTATTTCAATCCTCTCTGACGTCTAAATTTATCTGGACAACCTGCCAGTAGTTACAGTTTATTTTTTGGAGAACATTCATATGCTGTTCAGTGATTTTATAGTCATATACAGGCTCCCATTGCCAACCACATTTACCTTCTGTGGAAATATAACAAGTCATGCTTCAAGTCTTGTGGGAAGAGAGATCTTTCCACTGGGAAAGTCGCCTCTTATAGTTTTAAACAGCAATATTTTAGTGTCATGTTTCATCTTGACCATTTCACACACAACTGCCAGTTCCAGAGGCAGCTGCTGCACAGACTCTGTACCTGCTGGAAGTCGCCCCACTGCTGGGCACTGGAGATATCCTTCAGGGTCTTTATGGCCACGAGCTGAGCCTGGTCCATGCCGGGGAGATACAGGTGACCCTTGTATATCTTCCCTAAGGAGCATTCTCCAAGCTCCTCCATGAAGCGCACAGCAGACAAAGGAAGCTCTTTGGCTTTACTCTGCAGAAGGAAAAGCAAAAGAACGGAGAAGGAAAAGGGAGAAATGAGATCAGTGTGTAGAAGAGATGTGACAAAACGGTTAGATCATTATTTACTTTCTTAGACCAACTCTCTTTCCTTACTATTATCCCCGTATGGAAAAGTGAAATGTTGACATGAAGTTTACATTTCTGCTTCTAATTCGATGCAGGCAAAGTGCCCGATACAACACCCAATATGTGTGTTGAGACTGTGTGTGCATGTCAGTGCATGTAAGAAAACATTTAACTATAGTCTGGAGAGTTGATAATTGTCATAATCAGACTGAGTCCATTACATCAGCTCCTAACGACTCCCTTTAAGCCTTTGGAAAGCAATGTGGGAAAATCGTGAAAGCTGGCAGCTTTAAAATGTCGTTTATCTGACAGGTTAGCAGCGTTTAGGAAGACTAAGCCATTAAATCCCTTGCCAGTAAAACTATAGAATCAGCTGCAGGAATAACATAAAGAGCTTTAGCTTTCTTTGTGAGGGATGGCATCGCCTGTTTTTTTTTTTTTTTTTGTCTTTAATGCCCACTGAGAAAAGTCGGAGCCAGACTGGAGGTTTATTTTTACAGTTAAATCCAACACGACTGAGCTCAACTGTGAGGTTTTAACAGGGCAAGAAAGTGACACAAGTTCATAAAATCCAGCTCTTAAAAAATAAAAAATATGAGAGTGAGAATAAGAGATAATAGTGTTTCAGAGAGTTATGATTTCATATAAACATCATATAAACATGAATGATTTGCACTGTGAAGCAAAGAGAAGAACTTCAATGGAAAAAATGATCTATTTTACTAAATGTCAACAAAATATATTCAGACAACAAAACTATTTTTGCCATAAATATACCAAACACGTATTAATGAGCAGCTAAAATATAATTTCTCCAGTTTGAACAATGTTTACTGAAAACTATTAAAACTAAATAATGCAAATTATATTTGTAGATCTCTTTGTGTATCTTTTTCTTGATTTACATCTTTTGGGGAACAATTAAACTTGAGGCAGAGTCAGAGATGTGGTTAGGACGTTGGAAAGTTTAGAGACACACTGTTACTTATTGGTTATTGGTTTTGGTGTTTTTCATTGTATTTCTTGACAATAAGATCAGATGAACCTAAACCAAAGACAGTTCTTGGGTTGCATTATTATAATTTTTTTTTTTTTGCTAAACCATTTGTAATGACACCAGTTCTACAAACCCCAAACTAGATATTTGAATGAATCTTTTGTTTGTTGACAAAACCACACGACTGAAAGAGACATGACAGTGTCCAACACTTTGACTTAACACGTTTGTTTACGAGTGTGCAGGAGTTCTTTGTCCCTACGGGTTTGGCTGTTTATCTTTGACTGTTTGACTTTGGTGACTTCGATCTAAGAAACATCCAGGTGATCTCAGAAACAGAGGGAACTGGAATTTATGTGTGTGTTTGTGTGTGTGTGTGGCTCTACTTGGGAGAAGATAAAAGGTGAGGAGAGGTTGGCAGAGATTTTCAGATTCCAGGAACTCAGAGATGAATAATGAAATTCCTTGGTGAGCAGGACACACACACACGAGCCTGTATGAGCTCTGAGGGGGGCGTGTGTGTGTGTGTGTGTGTGTGTGTGTGTGTGTGTGTGTGTCTGTGCTCCTGATTGTGTGTGTCAGATGAGTGTGGGCTCTGCTGATGTTATGAGAGACACAGATGTTTTTAGTTATGGGTTTGTTTCACCCCTTCTTTCCTCTCCACACCCAAACCCTCAGATCCTCCTTACACCACTGCAGGTTTGTGTGTGTGTGTGTGTGTGCATGTGTGTATGCGTGTGTGTTTAATGTGTGTCTAAATGGATTGTCACAGGCAGTAGCCCCTGGGTGACCCTGCAGCAAAATCTGCTGGGTAGCAACATAACCCCAGGATTGGGAATAAGAGTAGAGGTAATCACAAATGTAAATGACTGTACAATACTAAGATTTATCTTTTTTTTTTCCAAGTAGAAATTACATCATAAATCCTTATCAGTTCGGTGGTAGATTATACTCAGATACCAAATGAAATATGTGTTAACAATATGTGTCACATTGTATTTTTGCTTCTGAAATTTAAACGAATGGTTAAACAGCTTGATATGTGTGAACCGTACCTCGCTGTCCACAAAGACCATTGTAAATCAACTGTATAATTCCATAACTGCAAGACTGTCAGTCCTGAAAAACCGTCTTTGATGTGCCGTGAACTCGACTCTTCACAGATACCAGGTTGTCGAATGAACGCAGCGAGGAAAGATTCCTTTTTAGGTCAGTGAAACATTTGTTCCACTCCAAAAAAAGAAACATTAAATAAATAAATAAAGCAGAGATATTAATGGCTTATGATGCTTCTGTGACATTCTGCGGTTCGCTCTACAGCTGCTGATGGTAAAATCATAACACATTACCTTGAGCATCAGCTCTGGTTTGCACAAGCAGACACACTGTCTAGATAACCGCCCCACCCACCCACCACCACCAAAAGTATGTGGAGAAAGATAAACAGACATGATATGACTGAGTGTGCAACCTTGAAAGAAATATGATACAGATCCTAATGTGAGCTATGTGCTGGCTGGCAGAGCAGAGGCCTGATAATCTACATTACAAAGAGGTTCTGTGAAAGAGGGGAGGAGGGAGGAATGAGAGAAAGATGGAGGGAGAGACAGAAGAAGAACAACAAAGGAGTGTGAGGAAGAGATGAGAAAAAAGAGACAGTTGAAGAGAAATAAACAGAGAAGGAACAAGCTGCAGATGAAGAGTCCCGAGCTCTGGTGATAGAGATCTGAAGCTTTTGGCTGAGACGGGACGTTGCCACACACTCACACTTGCACACTCAACCTTACTATGCTGCAGCATATCTCAGTTGATGCATACAGAGCCACAGTCTAACTCAGCAGCGCTGCAATAAATCCTCCCTCCATCAAGGTTATAATATTCAGTTTTTGCTGGAACTGCTTCATATAAAAGTCGATTAAACTGAGGTTGTAGTCTGTGGTCCTTTTGAACTGTTTGACAGTCAGACACAGAAAGAGCCATCATCATTTACTTTCCCACACAAACTGTCAAGTGCTCTTTACCTTCGGCTTGTACGCGGTGGTGAGCATGGACATCTCCACGTTCTGTCCTCGGACTGGTTTGGGCTGACGCGGTGCCGGAGGCCTTGATGACTTCTGGTTGTTACGACACACACAAATGAAGAAGAAGAGCAAGGCAATGGCTAACGGGATGGCAACGCTGGGAACCAGGATGTACAAGATCTCCATGTTGCTGCCTCCAGACTTTTCTTTGTGGTCTGATTGAGTACGATGGAGAGAGAGGAATATTATTACATTTAAAGATTATTGCATGTTTCTATCATATAATGTAATATTGAGGCTTATTTAACATATTCTAGTGTCTCACCACAGATGGGAATGTCACAGAGCTCCATGCGGACGCCCTCATCTAGTGTGAAGCACCAGGGGGCTTCGCGTTTGTTCCCTGGGTTGCGGCAGTACGAGTGCCCCCCGTTCAGCTCTGCGTAGTGAACGGCCAGGTAGGTGTGGCTGTGAGGATACTGGGAGTTCCACGGTTGACACTGACGCCCCGACTTTGTCACACTGACTGTCCCGCGGTAGTCGGTCCCACTGTTGTTGTAACACTTGTGATCTAGAAAACAAGACGAGATTGAACATTACTTATTTGTGTTGGTTGAGTTGGAGGTTTGGGGTTGCGGGTTCCACTTGTTTTTGTGGTTCATTGTTTAGATACCTATGAGTATTTACACTTAACTTTGATGAGCTGCTGAACTGGCAGAGGAAGTGTGTTTTACTTTTGTTTGATGGCTTCAAAAATCTTAACAACTGAATCTTTGGTGGAATATGAATTTCAGTGAGAAACTACAAATGTCATGAGAAGGTTTATGCTCTCAAATAGGCCTGAAACAATTGGCTGATTAATTGATTAGTTGCATAAAAACATGAATTGCCCACTATTTTGGCAATGAGTCACAGGAATCCCTCTCTCCAGACAATAATAAACAGTAGTGTTTAGCAGCATTGATTAAAAAAAAAAAAGTCTTGTTATCTTACTCTTGTTAATGGGCTCAGCCATGGGGATGCCGATCCTCAGACAGTTTGCAGCCTCCGGGCTGTCGGACGCTGCCAGTTCATCACAGTTCGGCAGCTTCAGTCTTTTCAGGATCAGAGGGTTTGAGCGGGCGATGATGTACTCTGTCTTACACAAGTCGTTCTCCAGGATCTCACACTCGTCTTTACACAGGTCCCGAGGTTTGTCGGTTCCAGAGCTGCGGTCGCACGTAGGGAAGGCGAAGTGGCAGAGGGATGGGATGGCGAACTGGGAGCAACGGTCTGACAGCTGGTTGGACGTCCCAATCATGGTGAAGGCCGCTGTGAACAAGGAAGGAGGGAAAAAAAAACAAAAAAACATTGATGATTTTGGACAATATATCACTTTTATCTATTGATTTAAAAAAAAACAAAAAAAAAACAGATTGGCATCAAAAACTCATCTATTAATGCTATAAACATCTAGATGGATATTAAGAAATTTATTGCTTTTTAAGACACAGGAAACTGAATAAAAAGTAAGTTATTTCATTTTTTTTGGATTCATCGTTTCTTCCATTCATCAAAAAAAAAAAAACCCAGACATGACGAGTAAGCAATCCTGTGCTTGCTCACGTTGCTACTAACTTCTGAGCGTATACACACATGAAGGATCAAAGGGGGAAACTGACAATGAAAACTGCAGCTTTAAATGTATGATTCATAGTCATACCGCACATTTATTGCAAACATATGCTTCTCTGTGGTTTTCATTGTCAGTAAGGCAGATCTGTGGGGGGCTGAGGAGAAGACAAGCAAATAAAAAGTAGATAAGTAAAGTTGGCCATGTTCCTACAGCAATGTTACTTGGATGAAACCATAATAAAGATCAGGAAAGGTGACATTAAATTTTAGATGGTGAATGGCTACTGAATGTGGATTTCATGGCTATGAAATGAATGATTTACCGTCTCACAGTAGGCTTATTACAGCTCTGCGGCATCATAAATTTTAATTTTCACTTGTCCTTGATGTTTCAGATTAGAAACTGAGTTTGTGGCCCTTTGTCCCTGAACTGCTCAGGGGAAAAGCTGACAGCTGCACGGACGTAATCAACAACACACGCATTAGACTGACCTCTGATGAAACATGCATGCACACACACAAAATAAAAACACAGAGGCAGAGACACGGGTACATAAACGTTTCAAACAGTATGTGAGCCATGTGTGTCCCGTGCAGAGCAGTGACCTGGCTCAACTTCCTGTGAACTTCATAACTGATATTGTGTTTTCCTCCTACTGCATATTAATTACTTTCCAAACAGTCTGAACAGTCTGTATTTGCAGTGGGTTTTCATTAATTTAGCATACACAGCTTTTTTCTTTTCTTTTCTTTTTTTTTTAAAAAAGGTTCTCTATCAGCCCTGATTGCTGAAGACATATGTGAGTAGAGTATTTCAACTGCTAAGTGATGGTTGAACTACTGAACTCAGTGGGATGAAAGCAGGCTGTCAGCATTTTCTGTCAGACACAAAACTCCTGAGAGGGAACAACTAGTTTGTCCTTAAAAACAATGTCAAGTTCTGTTGATCTGGAAACATTCAATGATAAATCTATTTGTGAATAAATGTACAAATCTAAAATGCATGTAGATAACCACAGAAGAACATCTATTATACAGGAGACAGATTTGGATAAATCATGAGTTAGAGAAATAGTTTTATTTGAGATAAATTGGGTCAAACTTATTCTCACCTGTAATTTGAGTCTCGATCTCTCCCTGCATCTGCAAGGAATCAACAAAGATGCTGCGGTTTCCGATGAAGCGTGCGCAGGCTATGCCTCTGTACGGCTGGCAGAATCCCTCCTCATCAAAGTCGTCACTGAGACACAGAAAGAAAAGAAAAACGAGATGTTTTATATTTGTGTGAACGATATGAAACACATCCATCTACTACCTTCACACCGGTAGGGAAGGGTTTAAGACAACATATGCTGTAGTTTACAGAAACTGCCACTAGATGTCAGCCTCTTTTTGTATTTCACACAGAATCAACTCGGTGCATTTCTGTGGAATAAGTGGCTGTAACTTTCTGTGGGTAATAAAACAAGAACTCTCTCTCTGCTGAGCTGAAAAGAAAGTCACACTCAAGTCAAAAGCAAGGATCTTTAAACCCCCCTCACACACACTCACTTACACACACATACACACCCATACATCCCAGTTCACAGCAGTGATGTAAACTGAGTTAAAAATTAATGTTTGATTGTTTGACATTATTCCTGTTTATGGCACAGAGATGTCATCATAAGCCATAATTTAAAACATATGGACAGAGAGAGAGAGAGAGAGAGAGAGAGAGAGAGAGAGAGAGAGAGAGAAGTGGTTGATATATTTTCAAAATAAAACCTTTACTTCCTTTAGTGTCTCTACATTTTACAGCCCTTTTCTATTTTTACTTCCCAGGTCACAGTTATTTTCTCTTCTTGCTTTTCTTCTTTTATCTCAGTTACTCTTTCATGCTCTGCCTCCATCTCTCACCTCTCTCTTTCTGCATATACACTCCCACACACACACACACACACACACACACATATACAAAAACCACATGCTGACTAGTAGGCTATTCACTCAGTGTGAGATCACTGTGTCATGTGCTTTAAGTTGTGCCATATGAGGACTCCAAGACTGAGCACAACCACATTATATATGGGAGAGCATGATGCCACCACACATACCACATACACACACAACAAGAGTACAAAAGAAACAATATTGTAGCTACCGGATGAATGAAAGTATATCCTCATTCTTACATACTGTGATGGCAGTGATGGAAAAGTGCACAATTTAACACCAGTGAGACTGAAATACTTCAATGGACAGATGCAGTCTTTAGCTCTGACAGGCTGATAAATAATAACAAAAAATCATAATAACTCTGTTTAGTAAATGGTTCACTCTGATTCTATGATAAGCTGTTGATCCCATTTCATGAACATAGCAACACAATGTTTCATGCACACTGTGGTTGACTATAAAATGGAGCTTCTTGTGGTTTCATTACGATCCGTCCATGTCTGTTGCCCACGTTGACTCAGGTTATTTACAAGCTGTAAATTACACCAATTATACCACAAACTAAAAACTGCAATAAAATGCACCTGAAACGAGATGACCCTGGTGCAGGCAGGCACACATATCAAATGCATGAGCATCCAAGCAATCACACAACACACACACACGCACACAGAACTTTAGTAACTCTGAGGGTGTGTCTGTGTGTGTGTGTCAGCATGGTGTGGGTTTGGGGTCATCAGGTTCCCACTCTCTGAGGAGTGTTAAGTGACTGAGGGGCCAAGGTCAGCTCTCTGACTCTACTCCTGTCTGTACAGATCGAAATGAGCTTTCCAGACATGGACACACACGCACACGTACACATAAACACACACACACACACACGCACAGTGGTCTGCATACTGCCAATTCCCCAGAGATATGGTACATTTGCAGCTTAATACAGATTTAAGCAGATTTTATCCTTCAAATATGTAATTTCCTACTAAAATATGGATATCAGTAAGAATGAGTTCATGTTGTGGTGTGCCTGCAGATGGCTTAGCACCCCTTCATCAAACCACAAACTGCTGCATCTTTAGATATTTTTCCTTTGGCGAAGAGCTTTTTCTCTTTAGGTGAAAATCTTGCCTGGCGTTAAATCTGTAAGAGGAGAGTCCTCCACCCCATTAAAAAAGAAGAGTACTGTATTGCTGATTGATTGAGCTGCTACCAGTCTGAACATAGTGAACCAGGATACGAAAATCGCAAAGAGAGCAGGAGAGAAAAACACACAGAGAGGATAAAGAGTGAGAGCTGGAGTACGTCCAGTCAGCCAAGAGGTTTGCTTAGTTGTGCGTCACCGAAAATGGTGGACACACACATCCATACAAACGTCAAGCCACACACAGACAAGAAAATGACAAGGGAAAACAGACGATCCACCACAATGCAGCCAGATCCCCGCGGACAAATTATGACTCCATCGTGTCCAAACGTGGCCCCTACTGAACCAGCTCCGTCCAAATCGCACATCTCTTTCTATATTTTAAATTCTTCCACTTTTCTTCAAGTCAACTTAGATTTAAAACCGTGACTGAGAGGCTGTCTCCTTTCCAGTGCAGTAGAAATGACTTATAATATATGTGCAGGGAGAAATGGGGAAAGAAAGACACATCTAGAAAGACCTAATCACTGTTTGCTGTGAGGGTTTGCTGAAAATCTTTCCCTAGTATCCAGTTATTTCTGTGTGTCTGTGTAAGCTATCCCAGCAGGGAGAGCCAAGTGCGGTTGCTATTTGTGTAAACAGTGGATGGCTGTTTAGGCCTTTTATTTTACACACCAACGCCATGGCCCCTCTGTGTAATGTTTTATAATAGCTAATTACAAGGAAAGGCTTTTCCCTCTGAGACACAATCTATAATCCAGATCTAAACAGAAAGGCAAGCTGCACCACAGAACCTAAACAAGGTATTCAAGACATTGATTCATTGTACAATTACATTTTTTCCAACCTTATTATTTATTCAGGGAAGCAGCCATGTCCTTTTTTCCAGCACAATTCTGAGTCACATCCATATGGTTACATACATTCACACCTGGGTGGTGCCAGTAAAACTGCACCACCAATGCAGCTCCAGAACTAAAGAGGAAGTCATGAAACTATTTAACACAAATTTGAGAAGCAAAGACAGGAAACAAAAAGCTCAACTGACCAAAAATCTGCTCCACAACAACATGATACATATAAACGTATATTTCAGTGCGCACACACACACACACACACACACACACACAACAACACACTCCCCTGACCCCAGAGACCAGGGTTATACTGCAGCCAAATGAGCCACTAACAGGAAAAAGAGAGAAAGTTTTTCAGATTGAGGAGGTTGAATATCCAGCCCGCAAAAATGGATGATTAATTCAAAGTCCTCTCCACACTTAATCATCCACAAGAAGAAGTTCAATTTGGCATCAAAGACTATATCCAACTGGATCCCTTTAAAACTTATAATCGATCAAAAATGTCAACTCCCCCTTTTCTCACCATCTCTGCAGGACTGGCCAACACCCCCACTCAACTTCTCCACACCAGACTCTCTCCTGCAGAGATAACTCTCCGTCAGTTTCATCTGCTTCAGTTTTTCCACAAAAGACCATCAAACTGGACAATAATGACAAGTGCCCCATATAGAGTAAATAAAAAAATAACAAGGAACATCAACACAGCTGATGGAAGAAAAAAAGTAATTAATTGATCAGCTGCATGTTTTTGGTGCTGGCAGCACTTTTTGTTTTTTAACTGGTAGTTTTTCTCCTTGATCAAATCCTGATGCGTTATTTTGAAATGTCAAAGTACAAATGAGAGTAACTTGACACATAAACACACCTCTTTTTACGAAGAGTTTTGAAGTTGGGTCTGTACTTCGGTTTATGTTTTTATTAAATAAAAAAAATCTTCAGGCACAGAGAATGTAAACTTGGATATTCCTCATCAACAAGCTGTGGGTTGGGATGATGGGCTCCCGTTGAGTTTTGTGGTTGAGAGGATGTGAAACTCAACACTCTTTGTCAGAGGGGATATAGAAAGGATGGGATTTGAGGGTGAGAAGATGAGGGGCGGATCCCAATGACATTTTAGATTTCAGGGTTTCATTTCTGGGAGCTGCTGTGGGTGTTGAGTGAAGACGAGATGAGTTGCTGCGGTTTTTATCCTGTTTGCAGCTTTGAGCTATTTTCTTTTTCTTTTTTGAAGATACAATCGGTCACAACTTCTTCCCAGTTGATAATAAGAAAATAAGCAACTTCGAATTGAGTTATCTTATAAAACAATGATTATACGAACACAAATAAATCCCATGTATAATAATAATGATCAATAATACAATCTGAAAAAGTTGACATGAATTTTATTCAAGTTCTTAAACTTCTGCTTGATCACAAAACAAAAACTGAAGCGAATTTATACGAAAACTTACTAATGTTACTAATGTTACAAAGCAAACAATTTGATGGGAAGAAACAGATTTCTGAAATGGTGAAGAAAATTAAAGCAAATCTCTCAAACATGGCGACATGATTTGCAAAACAATAGCATGTGTGCTACAGTTGAAGCACGCAAAAAAAATTCTTTAAAGTCTGATTTCTGTGTTTAATACAGAAGTATTTCTGCCTCAGGTGAGGTAAGGTGACATATTGGAGAAATGACATTGACACTGTACCTCCCTCACAGTTTGTGAACGTGTGTGTGTGTGTGTGTGTGTGTGTGTGAGAGAGAGAAAGCTGGTGTGCTTGTATGAAAGGGAAGGTGTCCAACAGCAAATCAAAGACACTTGTGGGTTGAGAAAGGAATGGATTAGCAAAAAGGATGAGAGGAAGAAAACAATAGACAATTGCGTGGTCGCTATTCTCTAGAGACTGTGTTTCCTCCCTGGAAGTAAGTCTGACACAGACAATGAAAAAGAAAATGAGAAAACATAATCTGTTCAGCATTATGTCTGTTTACTATTATGAAAGGTACCACAGAATTAGTTCTCAGCTAAAAGAAGAATCTAAGATGTTTCCAGAGTCTCACTTTTTTAGTTTGATCTGTACAACATTAGTAAAAATCCAACAACGGCCAACAATGACTGTAGCGCAGTGATTCATGTGTTGGGCGCTCACATGCTGGCGTCTAGTCATAGACAATGTAATTGAATTATGATAGGAGAGCTGGAGTATACATGTGTGGTTCCAGGATGTAATGATCTCTCGCTGACGTGGAGCCAAAACGGCCACCAGAGGCTAAGGTTGACTGGGGTCTACGGCTGCCATTGGCCCGTAACCACACTGGGAACGAGCAGTGAGCGAGGGCAGCTGAGGCACTGCATTAGGATACAATGGAGAGAGAGAGACGGCTCTCGTGGGTCCTCGTGTTACTACTGCTCACCCACTGCAACAATAGACGCTTCTGTCGGAGAGAAGGCTGGAGCGGTTCAGGGTTTACTGACAGAGGAAGGAAGCAAGCAGAAGCACTAAAGATTAATTTAACTGTGACGAGCACTTGGATGCATATGATTGGCTGATGTCATATTAAATTGTGGCAAATAAATGAGGAGGCAGCTCTAAACTTGGGTCTCAGCTCAGTTTTTGAGTTATGTTTTCATGAGTTTGCATCTTTATCAGATGACAAAACAGTGTGAAGAAGGATTTAAATGTTTTGGTAAGTTATTGCAACTACTGCTAGGGGTAAACAGCAGAGTTACATTATCACATTGCAAAATGTGCAGTTCATTTAATTGGGCAATGCAGATTCAACTCGACTGAACCTTGAAAACATCTGAAATATCTGCAGACCGTGTTTTTACATTATAATGGAGACTATCGCTCTTCCTGCAAAATTCAAGTGTAGCTGTATTTATTTCAAACAAACAGCTGTTTCTGTTGCCAGAAGTGTAAAACGCTTCATATCCAACGCATCCGAGGAATTTTCCCAGAAAAGATGTAGCGGACCAGGCGCTAGAGTTTGACCTGTAAATGCTAAAGCTTTTACGCAACTGCTCATGGCTGACTTCTTGATTTGAGATAGAAAGTAAATATTTACTGTTAACATTTTACTAAATGTAACCTGGATACCGATGTGATCTAACATCAGATATATTATAGATGCTGGTGATTGAAGTGTTGGCCTCCGTCCTGCAGAGGAATTTGTTGAAGGGCCAAGTCTTTGCCCACACAGGCTGGAAGTCATGACTGTGGATGAAGCTAAAGAGTTTTAATAACAGGGTTAAAACATACTTTGTGATTTGACATGCAGGGAAGGACTCTACATCAATCCCGTCACTCCTCACAATGCTCCTGACCTGGTGACATAACTTCCCTGGAGGACAGCAGGGTATCAGAGGTCCAGATGAGGGAGGTAGTGAGGGTGTCAATCAGCCTGTCAATTAGCAGGATAGGAGGGAAATATGTCTCCTATAACTTAACATAAACCCAGTGGTGTTTAGACAGACACATACATACACAAACAAATGGAGCACCGGGGTCACACAGTAGAATGAATTACTACAGGGGTGAATTAGAGGAGGGGGAAGGTGGGGTTTGTTTGACTAATCACTGACCTACTTGGGCGTGGAGATCCCTGAAAACATAACATGGATAGAGAATACAAAGAGTCTAGGAAAGGAAGGAAAGTGAGGAAATGCAACAGAGAAATAGATGAGGAAAGTGAAAGCAGAGAGAAAAACTAAACTGGTAGAGAGTGAGACATAATTGAGGCAAAAAGGAAAACTGAGAACTGGAAACAGTTAGAAACTCTAATCAATGAGTCCAAGTGCTGCTGAACAATGTTGTGTGTGTGTGTGTGTGTGTGTGTTTGTGCGTGTGCACATGACCACAAGCAACATCAGGCTGAAGGAATCTTTGATTTTTTTGTTGCTGTACTTGGCTGATAATTTACTCACATGATGTGGGGCCAGCAGTGAGCGGCTGCCGCCTGGCAACTTTCACGTTCTCTGTTCCCACCTCTAATACCTGCGGCCTGTAACACCACAGGCTCCTGCTAGTCATCTAGTATGATCTCATCACAATAGAGGTCATGACTGAAAATAGCTTCAATCGTTAATAGTTAAGCTAACTAGTATTAAAAGTGTTGTTGTTAGTCCCAGAGAGGATAATTAAACTTTGACGCTGATGTTTTCATTTATTTAATTGATCACACTCTTCTCTGACGACTCTGATGAATCATTCAGTAAATCAGCACTTTCACCATTTCCCTCTGTGGTTATTTAGTGGTGAGATATGGTAGCAAGTTAGAAAAATTGAATTATCATCCTATGTTTTCCTTCCTGCTGCCACCATCACTGACTTTGCTGGCACCGTGTTGGGCCATGTAACATATTCCACACAACATATTCACTGGTTTTATCCAAATCACACACTGCTGTTGTGAATTCACTGGAAATATCTGCTGGTTTCTTTAGTCACTTGACTTGATAGTGATCACTTAATCTTCTTGTGTGTCATGCAATATGACATTTACGCCTCCATCAGCACTGACAACATATTCTCATTCGGTCGCCATTTTCACAAGTTTAAAAATACATCGGTGCTTTCTGCAACGTCACCAGATGGTGACTGTTAAATACAGCAGATCATAATTTATTTTGTTTGACATTTTCTAATGTCTGTCCCCTGAAGGAATATTATAAACTACTCTCTAGTTTTCCATTTGTGCTGTTGTAAAAATTCTTGTCTTTCCTTCTTTTAATGGCGTTCCTTGAATTGACTCCAGGCTGCTGCCTCCAAATGTGTGGAAACAATAATAACAGGAAAAGCAAAGAGTCTACAAAAGAAAGAAAAAGGTGAAAGATAGATAGCCAAGAGCGATGCAGCTCCCCCACTATCCTCCCACCCTCCTACACACACATACACACGCATGCATATATACACGTACACACAAACTATTCTGTGTGATTTATGACAACATATTGCCTAGATCACAGATCCCACTCTGAAAATACAAAGGCAGACACTAAAAACAGACAGGGGGACCCATGTTTTGGCTGACTACCGACTAACGGTGCTTAAAGAACAAGAATGCACATGTTTGAAAGTGAGCATTGCTTCCTGAGAGACCTGATGAGGCTGATGAAGAGTAACTGAAGGCATGTACTGTGGAGAAGGAAAACACTGTCACTGTGTACCTCACTAATAATCCCTCCTCACACACTTCGCTGTCAGAGGTGTCTGTATGACACAGAAAACAAACAGAAAGAGCTTTACGTCTGGTTAAAGGATATGAACCTAAATACATTCACATTGTCAAGCAAAGCTCTTAATAAGCTGTTGACAATATACTTTATATGTCTAAGGGATCGATTTCATCAATTGAAAATATCAGATTTTGATTCCAGTCCTTAGAATTAAACTATAAGTTTTTTTTTTTTTTTTTATCTAACAGTAGCATCTTTATATCAGGGTACAATGCTGCTGCAGGACTTAGTGATGATGTAATGATGACTACTTATGACTTATAGACCAGGTCATGTGTAGACAAGATGCTTTCTCTGCTGACACACAAAACCCACATCAGATATTTAATGCACTTAGACATATCATCTGAGGTTTTGGAGGATTATGAAAAAAATAATATGGGATATCACTTTATGAATCTGAAGCAGATAATGTTGACATGGTGAGGAAATGTGGATACAAGAGACACTTCTTAAAGTAAAAGGAGTCCTGGAGAGCGAGAAATGTCACAGACAATCAGATTAGAGAAGCTAATCCTGTGCTGAAAGAGAGGTTGTGTGCAACAAGTGATATGTACGTAGACAACTGTCAAAAATCACAGAGAGGACTAAAAAAAAACACACACACATATCGCCAGTGATCGAATGGATAAAATAACACACAAACTGTACATGTACTGTACATGCAGACAACACTGAATATTATTTTTTTTCTACCTTTTGAAAACAGTCTGGACAGGATATGACTCCTGAATCTTCCAATAAAAGATAATTTACAGGCTCCTGCTCTTTTAAAAGCAAACAAGACTAACTAGCACATTATTCACCTTGTACAGCAGCCAGACACACACACACTCGAAAGGTCGTCACCCATATTTACAACATTGTTTAAATCTATGCCTTTATGTTATGTGTAGGTATGAATTTACTGCTCTGGGTCGTCTTGAATTTTTTTAAAAAAATACAGTAAATACAGTTCGTCTGTATGTGTCTAATGTCTCTATAATTGTTCATTTTTATCATCGACTGCCATGAGAGTCTTTATTGGAATCAGTCCACTTATTCTAAATTGAACACCCAAATGTCCTTATACTATTTTTCTAAAGCAGAGGCAGGAGCCAAATGTAGACTGACTGTGGACTGACTTTCCAATCTATTAAAACCAAAAATGTCCTGTGGTCATGTGTGTGTAATTTGTAAGACGCCAGGACCAATAACTGCAAACCTGATTGATAAACTGATACTAACTGATAATAGGAAAGGGCATCCTTTATAAACACACTCTACATCAAACTGCATTGATCCTATTAAGCTCTACAAATGACCAAACATGTCCTGGCTCAGACTCTCAGGATACAAGTCCAAACTGCAAACAAAAGCCTCTATTTATACCTCGAAACACCGAGGGCACAGTGTGCCTGCCTCTGTTTCTCCACCATCGCTAAGGGCAAAGAAAGAACACTTTCTGTGCAGACTTGACTCTATGTATGTGCTTTTTTCTATGCTGAAATATGTGTGTGTGTATGTGTGTGTGTCCACGGGAGGTTAAGGTCAGAGTTCAGGGAAACCCCACATACCCCATCTAGGCCTTGTAACCCTCAGGGAAAAACTATGATTCACAATCTCTCTTACACACACATACACACTTTCTTAAGTCACAGACTTTACCAGACCTGACCTTGACCGGACCTGCCAACAGGATCACCAACAGACAGACACAGGGGATTCTGGGAAACAGGAAACAGGAAGTGGCCCTTGTCCGAGCTGAAGTGTGAAAGCCTTGTTCATAATGAGCTGTGTGTGAATCTCTGTGTGGGGTAAAGTGTAGGAAAGACAGACTTGGGCCTTACAAATGCAGAATAATGTAAATTGTTTTAATGGTTAATGTTGCCTACACATCATGACAGTTTCCACGTGTTTGTGTTCACATGTGTTGGGTCTATATGTGTTTGAAGCCCAACCCCACCCCCCCACCTCCCACTGACCTGGGCAGCATTTAGAAGAGAGGCATCCAGGCTAGTGGTAGGGGGCTGCAGTAGGATCTCTGGTTTCAAACACTGCCAGTGCCCTGGGACTGGGCCATGTCAAAGGGCCTGTCCCTGATGAGCCATATTAGGGCTCTGATCCCCAATCAATCAGCACCACGCTAAAAAGAATCCACAACAAGACGGCAATTAAGCCCCACTGAGAACTTAACTAAACATGTGTGAGAGATAGAGTTTGTTAGAGAGACTGTGTGTAGCTGTTTGACTGCGTGTGTTATGTAAAAGAGCCAGTGTGTGCGTTTGTGTGACTACATGTGAGTAAAAGTCTTGTGAGACAGAAACAAAAAAAAAAGAAAAAAAAAGATCCGGTCTACTCTGGACGTGCAGAGTCGAGTACAGAGGTGGAAGGAATCTCAGCAGGACGTCTCTGTTTTTCCTTGAGTATCAGTGTAACTTCACAGATACACACACATTTGACAGTTGTAACCATGCCCAAGAATGAATGTAGATATTGGTAGAAAACCTTTTTTTAAATACCTATTGCTAAGGAAGTTTAATCCAGTTTCCATGTTTGGCAGTTAACAAAACTACTACGCAATTTGTGGATATGGCAACAGCTTATTGCTCCCACTCTTGTTTAAAATACAAGCACAGAAACTCCAATGGTACAGAGCCTGTTGTTGGAAGGTTTGAATAGCGTCTCAATGAGTTCCAGAGTGAGAGAGATTTTTAACCGGATCCCAAAATTGAAATAAGTTTAGCAGAACCCCCCGCATGAGTCTGATGTGGAGCGCTGAAGTGGATCAGTATGTGGCAGACGAATGGTGCATCCAAAAATTGAGTGGGCCTGTCATCCCCTCAGTCTGAATGGGTGCGATGCTTGTGGTGTGGAGCAAATCATCATCAATCCTAGCCAGCATCTTAGAACCACAGCAGTGTTGACACTGGCACTGAGGTGAGGAGAAGTGAAACCAAAATCCAGAGTTTCTCAACACACACAAACACACACATACACACACACACACACACACTCACAGTCAGAGTTAAGAGGCTATTGTGACCAAAAACAGCACCTAGTCTATACTGCGGGCAGCGGCGTGGTGGGGTGAGAGGGGGCGCTAGGTTTTCAGCCACTGACCTCGATTCAAACCTGCATGTGGCTCAACTCAAGTCAGTAAGGACACTGAACTATAAGAGAGGAGTATGTTATTCATCAAACAAACATCATTTCATGTATGAAATGATATATCTTTTTTTGTAAACATTAAACACCTCAGATTAAAAAAAAAAAAAAAAGATTTATCTATTATTTAGATCTATTATTTGATTTGATGTATTAGATGAGGCTTTAAAGGGTTAAACATAGAGCTACAACCAGCAGTCAGTGTGTGAAGGATTTACTTTTGGCGAGAAAATGAAAAATTATTTTCCAAAACGTGACTTTTTTTTCTATAGAGGGATCATTGAAACATAGGAGGAAATACCACAGCTATGGTCAATTGCAGATCCCTGCAGATTTACTGAGGCAACTTACAAGAGTCAGTTTTGTGTGGAAAATTCCCAGACTAAGAAAAAAAAAAAAAAAAAAAAAAAAAGCAGGTGATTAAGAAGTGTAAGTCAAAGTCAAGAGGTATAAGTAAAATTCATTTACCTTCTGTTTTTTACTGAGAGACGGCAGATAACACGTGAAGGCACCGCAGGGAGAAATGAAAGATAATGAAGAAAGTTGGCACTGTCACCACTTCACTGACTGGCAGTGAGTTTTATCTGTGTGCTCATTAAACTTAGTAACGTAAACTACAGTAACGTTCATTGAGCAGCTAATTCTCTACACTGATGAGACTTGTATGTAGATGCCTTTGTCAGCTGGTTGATCAGTCAGTTTGTCAGTCTGGATCTTCACAGGGATGATGCAAATTATAGCTGAAGGCAATAATGTTTGTAATAAATTCCCTAAATAATTTACGAGCTCCAGTACACACACAATGTAAATGTTGTGACATGTTGTTACTTAATTAATGAGGATTTTCTGGATGCTTTGTTGATCTTTACCAGACAAAACTCATTGATGGCACATTCTGAGCCGCCTTTACTTGAATCACAACAACCAAAAAAAAAAAAAAAAAAAAAAGAAGAAAAGATTCAGCCGCTAGCACCGACTCTTAAATTACCTACAGTCTTAATAAATCATAGATTAATCACGCAGACGTTGTAGATACAAGCCTTTCACAACAGGTGCTGTAGGAAAGAAAAAGGAGAGGAGATAAGAGATGTCAGGTGATCAATCAATCTCTTTTGATTATAGTACATGGGTATTTTAGTGACTAATAACTTTGAGCGAGTCTCAGCAAATCCTCAGATGATTACACAATTTAAAAACTACTAAACAAATTTGTGTTAAAATTATCAACCAACTGCACTGCTACGGGTGATGCACACATGTTACAGACATGTCTTTAAAAAGTCAAATTATTTCAATTTTAACTGTCTGTTGGTTTGTCAGTGAGCTGATGGCCTCAATGTCCTCATCACAGCTCTACTTCAATCCAATGTGTTGACAGGTGGCTAATTACAGCGATATCCACCATGTGTAGGTTGGTTTCTTACCATAAATACATTACATACAGTATGTGTGTGTGTGTATGTGTTTATATTGTATTACAATACACCTAATTAAGTAAGAGTAATTATTTCGGGTCGTCATATTACACCCAAACAAGATCTCGGCTGCTAACTTAATTAAAAAGTAACGAGAAGTAAATAATGTCCTTCCCATATTACACAGATGTAACTATACGTGTCTACATATGCACATATAAATCTAGTCCTATCTAGTACTGGACCTTCTGTCAAAAATGCTTTCAACTGACACACAAGTTTAAAATACTGTTAAAATAAGCTGCGCTGGTGTTGGAAGGAAAATAAAATCATCGGTAGAACGTATGTTCCAACAAATACGATGGAGAATTCATATTTCAAACATGTGCAGCACATGACAGGATGATTGAAGATAAGCAAGGAGCGGAAAGGTTAGAACATAGACAAAAAAGGAGGCTGCAAAACCGGCCAGAGAGAATCTGGTCTTTGTTAAAACTGTCTCTCCTTTTATTCTGCAGCACAGAGTGGACAGAGAAGAGAGCAAAGAGGCACAGTGGAGGGGAGAAAAAAACACAGCTATTTTTGTAATTGCTTTTTTTTAACCAATGCTGAAAGAAAAGTGGTAGGGAAAGTTTTGAGAAATTTAAACAGTCTTGACAGCCAGGGTGTAGCGGTATTAATCTTTTCAAACAGGGAGAAAACCCCTGTATTACAAACACAGACAGAAACTCCAGGATCAGCGGCCGTGTTGCATAAAGTCTGTTTATCGCTGCTGTCAGATTAAACACTCTTGTATCCAGAAAGTCAACATTTGTAGAAATATAAAAGCTGCTGTTCTTTAAGAATTTTGTACAGGAAATCATGAAGAAATGAAACTAAACCTGCAATAATTCATCTTCTACTCGGGAGCAGCAGACACCCTGCTGATACTGATATTTTACACATCCAGCAGGCACAAACCAACATTAACAGTCATTTGGAGTCAAGTTTCTGGCCACATATTTTCTCTTTTAGCTCTATTTTTGGTCTCCACCGACCCCTGAGGGAAACATTTGGCTCTTTAGCTGCTAATTTCTTCACTATGTTCACAAGTTAGTTGCTAACTTTGTCCATTTGTGGTTTGGTGCTGGACAGTATACTATTATATTCAAAATAACTGCCTGGTTTAGTTTGGGCCATAAAACCAAACTAATGAGATGAAAGAGGGGAAAAAAAACAAACCGTGCTATAATTATAATTATTCATAATGATTTGATCCATCATTATCAATGTAAACCGTGTGTCTGGCCTAAACCTTCCACCAAGATTCATACAATGATTTAAGAAGAAAACATATTTTATTAAATATGCTGTTTTTTATATCACTCTCGTATTTTGATCAGTTCCTGAAGCTTGTCTTTGTTTGCAACATTTTCATTACATTTCTGTGATCAATTTGCTCATTCAAAATGCTACCGCTAAGAAAAAACAAACTAATAAAAGTTATTTACAGTTCAGTTTCAAAACCTAACCTGTCTAACCTGCATCCAACACAAATCTAATTAATCCAATGGATTACTGAGGGAAAAAAAATACAGCCAGAAAGAAAACGAGCATATAATTACATCAAGGACACGTTTCGCCTGCTCTGTCAGAGGCGTTAGGCGGTTTGCACACGGGCCTCATTTAGGAGGGTTAGGGTTAGGAGTTATTAACTGCCTCTGATCTGAAGCTTACAGCTAAACCTCCCGTCGGCTCACACAGCTAATCACACCTGAACGCCGCCGACCCCACAGAACCCGGGAATCAAAGAAAAACATGCAACCCGGAGTGTTAATGGTACCATCCCACTCCCGCAAACACTGTTTTTCTTTCACTCCCTTCAGCCTCCTACCGTCTCCATCACGCTCTTTTTTTTTCCTGCAAATGAAGGAAGTGTGGCAGCACACAGAGGCAGAGACAGAGAGACGGAGAAAGTTGGGGGTCTAATTTTGGCAGGCGAGACTTTTTCCCCTCACCCTGTGTTTGTTCTGGCCCTATGAAAACATCTCCAGAGAGGGGAGGTGAGGGAGGAGGGGGGAGGAGGAAGATGTGGGGGAGGAGAATGTAGAGGAGGAGCGTGGGCACCATTTAGAGAGGATGTATTAATATTTCTTGTTCGGAAACGACGACTGGCAAACTGACGAACTTGGATTAGAAATTAATTTCCATCCAAGTAGTCGAAGAGAAACTGCAGAGTTGAACTTCAGTCAAACTTACGATGTCTAATTTGCGAGCGTTCGAGGTGCTGGCAGACAGAACCCGGCTCGCAGTTTCCTTGCTGGCTATGTAAACAATAACCATTCAAACATGAGAGTGGCACTAATCTTGTCATTGGACTCTTAGCCAGTGTCAAACTATTCCTCAACTTGTCAGGAATTGTCTGCTTTAAAGCCTTAAGTCTTTAAGTCCTGGAACAACCAAAATTACACTAAAATATTGAGCCTTTATATTAAAAAACATGGTCCCAACTGTGTGAAATATTATAAAACACAACCTTAACGTGTCATTTTAAGAGTCAGCGTTCAGACACCTGACAGACATTCATCTTGTAAACTTGGAACGTGACTCAGAGTTGCCTTCAAGGATTTGACCTGACTTATAAACTCGTCTTGAATGACTTGAAACTTCAAATGGATGCGCTTCAAAAGACAGCTATAAATCTAAAAATGTCTTGTGCTTGAGGAAAACTTTACGCTGCAAACTTTCCACCACGTCTTCACTTGTTCTCTGTCCATCGTCATCATCCTCACATGTCCTCACTGTATTTTCTGATCTTTTGTCCTTCTCTGCTCTGTTCTTAAGTTGCTATATTGGACACAAGCTGCCTAAATTGTAGTGGAAACCTCGAGGCTGTCAGCTCAGAGTTTGCCTGTGGCTGCTCCCGAAAAACCCAAACCTGAGGGTATATACGAACACACACATACTGTAATGTCCCACACACCACAGAGTGTGTACTTAAGGCCAACGTGGAGGGGATGGAAATGAGAGCACAGACCGAAGCAAAGACAACACAGAGGATATGAAGTTCATGTTGTGTTCAGGTTCAACAAGGTGGGTGGCAAGAATTTTTCCCCCCAAAATTTGTGAGTAATATTTGTGGTTAATTCATCCCAAGAAAACGGAAGTCACTGTGCTCGCCGGCTTGGTAGAGAGAAGTAAAGCAAAAAACGTGGTGGAATGCAAATGAATATATTTCATTTAAACTGACAAGCTTCTGCACCAGATGTCTTTCCGAAAACTTTTGAGTCAAGAAACAGACGTTTTGACGTTTAAACAGCTGCGTTATGAGGTAAGCAGACACAGGTCGTCATGTGCCATCATTAGGTGACCTTGTCTTTTTGACGGCTGCCACCCGAACGTTGTAGCTAATAAGTTGGCCGTGACACTAATGATGAGCAGCAGTGACGATTTGCCCACCGCCGCCGCAGCTCCACCGCTGTCAAAGGAGGCCCCTGTCCATTTAAATGAAGTCTGTAATGACTGTAATGAGACGCAAGTTTGTATGCTGGTCCTCGCTTCACTGCAACACTTTTCCTTTAAGTTGGCAGGAGAAAAAAAAAATTATATGAGGAGAAGTTAATTTATTTGAACACGCAAAGGCTAATACAGAGTGTGGCAAGTACAAGTCGTTCCTAAGCGAGTCTTAGAAGTTTTAGAAATCAACACATACTGACACTTACTCATGGAAATTAGAGTCTTATCACCAGCTGAATCTTTAAAGCCTTTATAGCTATAAAGCATATCACACAAATATGCACGTGTGCATGTATATAATAGTAACCAGTAATTATCCAGCATCTAGACAGCTGCTTTAAAGAGAAACTGAGGTCAAAATAACATCTTTCTTTTTTAATTTTCATTCTATTTATCATTCATTTATTTCTAATATCTGCACGCCAAACTTTTTATGTTTTTAATTGATATTTCCTTGGATAACATGCATTGTGTTTTCTTCGTGAGCCAATGTATTCGACTTGTATTCAAAACAAGCTGCAATTTAGTAACACGGCGAAGATTGAAAACATGTAAACAAAGGAATGGCAGAAACAGATGTTAGAGACGAAGCTTGCGTGCGTGTCCAGATGTGTGCGTACGTGCATGACAGCGCACGCCCTCGTACCCGTGTGTGTGAGTGGATTTAGTAAGTGTCCGATACCCACTTTGTGCCAGCAGTTTTTGATTCACAGAGCGCTGTGTGGAACATGGCAGCGAGCCTCGCCATAATATCATTGGGGAAAAATCACCAGCTTAACTGCTTTGATCCTGTGAGAATCAAACGAGCTGATTAAGTTCATGGAGTTTTATCCCATAACACTGAGGAGACGTCAAAACAAAGCAAATGAAGCTCGTCAGACTCAAAATGAAATTTGCAGGAGCAGCTCTGCAGCACAAATCAACTCCCAAAGACACATGGGACCCTCAGTCTTAATTATAACAAAATCATTATAGCTCTGTGATCAGATAGCAGAGTATTAGTGGACTGTAGCTGATACTTAAAAAAAAACATTTAGCATCATTTGGTTTTATTTGCTGGCCTCTTAATTTGATATGCATGTTCAATGTTAAAAGATCAAGACTGTGGCTGTTGTTGTGCATTCAGACAGCTGGCAGCTAATTGGCCAACTATAAAATGTTATATAACAGCAACCACACAGACAGATGTGTGTCATTGTCCCATACTATTCATTTATACCAACAGTGTCGTTGGCGTAGGTACACTAAAGTTAATTAACTAATCTCCCGACCAGACATGCGTTAATCCATGGTTAATTATAGTAACTTCATTATAAACTTTAAATTAGATGAATGTCTCATTATTGCCCTGAAATTAAATTAATGGCACAGGTTTTGGATTTGTTAGCATTTTAAGTCATGTCCTGTCTTCTAATAAGTTAGTAAATTAACCTAATTTCACCAAGACTTCGAGGATCAGTGTGTTAAACATTCCTTATAGTGTGTTACACACGAAAACATCTGCTCCGGGTCCCACATTTGCGACCGGCCCTTCAGTCCACAAGGTTTCACATTCCAGCTGTACACAGTCCGTATTCAAATGTGAACCATGTGAGCTGCGACAGTTGGGAAGGAACAGCAGCGTAAGAACATCAGAGCACTGGGGCTTTAAAAGATCATATTAAATATTTATTTAGCCACATTGAGACATGTCCCAATAAAATAGAAAATTACAGGCCAGGCCTCAATGTGAGTGATTATTCAAAGACTGCGTTGTTTTCGGGAAGTCTCACTGCAAGCAGGCAATGAATTACAATAAGAAGTTACAATAGAAAAGAATGTAGCATTCTCCTCTTTTCAGACTGTATCAGCAGCCCACGAACAATGTCAACAAATTACTGAGACACTGTTGTAAATATTACAAACTCCTTAATACTACTCCTTTCATGTTATTTATATTCTCTGTTATGTAATGTGTTTTTACTGTAGACATATAGAATTATCAGTACAGATGGAAAATCAAGATAATTTTACCATCTTTCACCCTCTTTATGAGCTCCATGGCAACATTTCACCAGATTTTCAAGAGGCGAGCTGTGAAGTTGGCATTTCATGATCTAAACCAGACCACATACTTGAAACCCATGAAGGACAAGCAAATCCATCTGCAAGTCTTAAGCGAAATTGTCTTTTGAAATAAGATGTTGAAACCATTTACAATCCATGTCTGAGAAATGCTTACAAATCACTTTTGTGAAAGAGCATTCTGGTAAAGGACAGCCTGATTAGAGCAATAGATAGAAGATAGAGGAAGAGAAACTTACGTCGGCCTTCCTGGCAGAGAAGTAGGGGCAGGATCTGGAAAAGAAGACAAAGGGATTTTTTTTTACAACAGGATAAACAATATTGCTCCCAGATTTTTCCCTGCGCACGCTGCCAGCTACAAGCAAGAACCACTTGAGATGAGTGCTGCTGAAAAGAGCCAGATAGTAAGACAAGACACAAACTACTCATCTTAAAGACACTTAATTGTGATGCATTTATGTAACCAAGTCTTTTAAATTATAGCTGGTAGCTTTAGAGCCAAATGCAACAGCTTTCCTTACCAAATTTGACAAACAGTACGCCCGTTGTAGACACGGTCCCGTGTGAGTTCGTGGCCACACACTGGAAGTAGCCTGTGTCTGTGGTGTCCAGGTTGCGGATACGGAGGCGCGACCCGTACGGCATGGGCCGGTAGGAGACACGCCGCGGCTCCTGCACAACAGGGGCGTCGTTCTTCAGCCAGCGCACCGTGGGCAGCGGATTCCCAGAAACACGACAGAAGAGCTCGGCTGTGTGGCCCAGAGATGTGGTGATGTTGTTCATGGGAGCTTCGAGACGGATGAAGAAGGACCCTGAAATACGAGGGAGATAAGAGAGGAAGAAGAAAATAAACAAGGATGAGTGGGGTAGAATAAGGAAATAAGGAAACACCAGGAGTGAGATGATTGAGAGAGAAAAAGACAAGAGGGAAGACGTTGTATTACACAAAGCCAAGAACTAAGACATAAATCAAACAACACTTACTGTGCTACATCAGAGCCAGATATTAAAAAAAAACATGCTGCTGTATGAAAAAATAGTGGTAAAACAACTCTGTGTTTTCAGACACACATACTCAAAGCCTGGTTTTGCAAGTTATTTTGTGGTTGCCACTGTGGTGACACCTAATTTCACTTTTCATCATGGTTGTGTGGTGCCAGAGAGTTTTTTTTTCTCGCCTGGTGTATGATCTCATGAGGCAACACCACCTGTGTGGTTGGGTGAAGACTGTGAATAGGAAAATAATCTTATGGGCGGTATAGAGCAAACAAAACCAACTGTAATACTTTAGTGTTACATTAAAGGGTTGGACAAAACAAAATGTTTTTTTGTGTGATTATCGACAAGCACCGCATTTTTCCTCAAGGTGGTCAAGGAAAAAAACAATCTGGAGGGCCACCTAAGAGTTTAATGTGCAGAAAAACATTAGTGTTAATGTCATGAAAAACCTCTGGAAAGTTCCCTCAACCCCAAAACCAATCTTAGGTATGCAGAAATGCTCCTGGTTACACAAACTGGCCAAAACAAACAAAGGTGGAGAAGCATATACAGGGGAATCTCAAATACTGGTCAGATGAACTTCAGTGTGTGTGAATAGGGAGGTTGAGGAGTAAAAATAAAGACACACTCTTACATATGCACACACACACACACACGCAGTTCAATCTTTAATAAGCCATGCATATTAATTCGTTAGACCATCTCTGCACTGAACAACAAACCTTTTAATGTGACTAATTACTGCATCGTGTGACAGTCTCACAAATGACAGTATCACAACTTTCATTAAATCTATATATGAGATTTTAACACGTCCGTCTGATGAAATCACGCGTCAGACCTGGACAGTCACCAGGAATGTGGCTTCAGAGGTGGAGAGTTGTTGAACGATCAACACATAACTACTAAAACACTTCACAGTAACCAGGTCCTGCTTCCCAACCAGGGTTTTTTTCCCTACAAGGGCATTGCTGTCTCCTCCAAAGCTGCTCTTTGTCTTTGTCTGCTCCTAATATATCTGTTTATCTTCTGTTTTTCATTACAGCATACATACCTGTGCAGTAATTATTAAGTATAGCAATGCTACAGAAAAATATTGTAAGTCGGCAGGAAAAAAATCTCAGTAGATTTACAAGATGATCAACACCAACAAGTGATAATTTTGGAAAAAAGTGGAAAAAAAACTGTGAAAATGAATTCCTGTTTAGAAAAAACTCTGTACAGGTAGTGTTCAGGTAGTGTACTCTTAACCCTTATGGGTTAAAGTCTGATTTAATTTGAACTGGTCTACTAACAGTGACATCCATGTTTGTTGAAGAGAAAAGATAAAGTTGAAATTACATTTATTCTTGCCACTTTCTAGAAAGATTATTATTATTGGACACAGCCCTCCAGTACCAGACTTAGTTGTTTTACCTCTTGGTACTTTCTGTTACTTCATCTAATGCCAAAAGTGAACATATTGTCACGAGGTGAGTAAAATGAGTGTCCTTCGATGTGATGTTTCTGCTACAAAGAGAAGTGGGCACATTTGTGTTGGCACACAGCCCGTGTGTGTGAGCGTGTGTCCTCCCAAAGCTCCAGGCTTAACAGAGCAACGTGGTACTAACAAGTGTGTGACAATATGAGGAGGCTCCCGCCGTCGACCACCTCTCTCCCCTCACTTCTCCTCCATCTCACCCACTTTTTATCTGTCCTCCTCTCTCTACACACAACTGCCTCCCTTATTTGTACAGTCCTGTCTTCTATATATTACGGCACCACAGTGCAAACAGAACCTCCATCAAGTCAATGAAGAACACCGGGACAATATTTTTTCATAAAAAAAAAAAAAAACATTAAATATGTCAGACATCTCTCCTCTTCCGCTCACATTCTTTCCTGTTTCTCCCTGTTCCTTTACTCCTTCACTCCCTTGTTCATGCAACTGTAGACATGAAAAACATATTTCACTTGTGTGAGAGAGAGAGAGATACTCTTGCATTACATCATATAGACACCACATATAAGCCAGGCATCGTATTGTTGTAGATCTGCTCTTTTTGCAAGGCCTGCAGTGTTTGTTTTGTTCCATTCTTTTTTTCAGCTAGCAGCACACACACACACACACACACACACACACACACACACTCTGAGCTACTATAACGCACTGACACAGATCCCTGTGTTTTTCTGTTGGATCTAACAAGCCTTATAAATGGATTATCATGGCAAAATTTGATAATAAAATGTGGTGGTATAATAGATGGGTTGTATATAACAGTTCTAGTCAGGTCAGACTCTGATATGATCATGAATGAAGAAGTAATACTCTTAACAGAATCAAATGTACTTTGTGTCGGAGAGACAGTCTGAAAGAAAATAAAATATTGAGTTTCTACAGTTAATTTGTGTCACTTGTTTTTCATAACCTGTTTACTCAGGTGTTTTGCTACTTTGTGTTTTTGCTTTACTTTTCAATTTAATCTGTCAAATCTGATTATGTTACTATTTGTAATCACTTTAAATGTCATGAGACGACTGAAAAGAGCAGCGAGATGAAGACGTGGCTATGTCCTGTCTGTATCCTGCGTTACGTTGGTTTCATGTGAAGTGACGATATCTTCTCATCTCTGTTGCGACGCGGCAAAAATTTCCATCTCGTTATGTGATGTGACCTAAATTGGACATCGATGAATCCAGGAATCCTTTAAGCTCTTGTCTAACAAGTTAACTGTTTTTTTTATTGGTCTGAGAAGTAGGAGGATTTTCTCAGACCAAGAAACATTTAGAGACACAGTTTAGAAAAGTCTGCAACCTGTAATAGGGGACAATCATTATACCATTGGTATAATCTTCTAATATGTGGGTGGGTTTGGATTTCCTTCCAGCCTTATGGCTCAATGTTTGCGAGCAGATGGCTAATTTATAACTACCATATCATTATTGAATATGACTGGTCTCTGTAGCAGTGGTCTAATATTCTGATTATGATCTGTGTTGTTAAGCTCTTTTGATTATTTTTTTTTTTAAAAAAACTAAAAAAAAAAGGTCAGTTTGGAGTTCAGTGGTTTTAATGCTGCTCTAAGTGTGTGTGTGTGTGTGTGTGTGTGTGTAATAATGTTGCAACACTCCCTGTAGTCACAGGTCATTACAACCAGTTCATACACTAAAACATCCACATTCAACCTGCACATCCTGATATAAACCACAGAGTTGTGTGAATACAAAAACACACTAGTGGAGGTTCTACTGTCCTTGCTACTGGATGATGCATTAATGTCCGTGCTTGCTTCTGTGTGTGGGTGTGTGTTTTAATTACTATCAACACAAAGTCACAGTGCAAATGTAATATTTCACTGGCGTAATGTGTTTGTTAACTCTAGTTATATTATCTTGGAATAAAAAAAAAAAAAAAGTAAAAACAAGAAAAGCACATCATTTATTAAATGACACCAGATCCGCTCTTAAAGGAGACATGTGTGTTTTCCCAAAGACAAGAAGGTCACACAAACTGAGTGACTTTTTCACCGTCTCATTAGTTGAGTTGATGGAAAAGAAAATGGTTTTAGGAGTTGTGGGCCTGCATACTTCATTAGCTGTTATAACTGACAATAAAGCGGTGGGGAGCAGAGAGGGGGGAAGACGACACACAAGGAGATGATGAGAAGCGAAATGAGGGGGAGAATGAGAGTAACGAGTGATTTAGCTGCAAAAGACGTCCTTGTCAATGTCTGTGTAACAAAGCCACTCTGTATGTAATTGTCTCACGGTGAGTGTTGTGGTATTTGGCACCAGGAGCGCTGTGAAACTCAAACCCTCACTGCGGACTGTCCCTTTAATGTGGGAGATGGCTAAATGGTGCCCTGTCATCAGGATGCATTTTTTTTCACAGTGGTTTTGTACAGTCAAACACTCACACGCAAGCGAACGTAAACACATGCACACCCACACGGCCGCAATACACACAAATGATGCGTTCGCTAAATTACACAAGTTGTACTATACCTTTACATTTCACCCACACACATTGTCTTCTATATGTGACTAAATGTCCATATTCAATAACATACGCAGCAGTAAAGCTGTGCTGGGCAGGCTGCTCTCAGCAAGACGCAGCCTCAGAAACCTGAGTGGCTGCACAGCTAACTAAACATACCCAGCAGATACACTGAGGAGTCGGGACTGCAGCACTGCCAGCTATGGTTAAAGGTGAATTTCATTAAAGTTGGGTTGTTTTCCAACTGAGAAAGAGACAGAAGAAAGGAAGTGAGAGAAGAAGAAGAAGAAACAAACTGTAAAGAACGAAACAGAGAAAACGAAGGGAAGACCGAAGAAGAGCTGGAGGGAAAATGAGTTCAGTAAACTATCATCACCCTTGATTTTAGCCCAATAATGAGCCTCTTTCAGCATGATAACTTCCTGCTACTGACGCATACTGATAGAGCCACGCTACCTGAATGCTGTCTGCTCGGTCAATCAAAACCATTCCCCGCCTGCAGACAAAACAAGTGGTGCAATCACCATCCATCCATCAGATAAGAAACAGATGTTAGTCATGTGGCTCAGCTCAAAATGACACACACACACACACACATGAACACAGGGCTGCGCATGTGCACACAGGCAACCCTTTGTAGGTTTTCATATTTCATGTTGTTGTGGAAAAATAAAGCTGTCTCTATGATTTGTTTGGAACTACTCCTCACTGTATTTATGACTTTTTAAACATTCTTGATTGGTCACCATAATCATTATCTTGACTAAACTGCTCAATCATGCCCAGAAACTACTGTCTTCAGCCTTGCTTGTGTGTTTAACAATGTCTGTTTTTGTGTACACACAATCTGTTGTGGGGCGGATGTTGTGGGAGAACCGGCTTTACAAGAGATAAATTAAGCAAACCAGACAAAATGAGAAAACAAAAATAAAGGTCAAGATCAATAAAGTCTTTATGTTGAATATCTTCCAAGTCAGGGCGTCTTCGTGGGGGATTAGACGGATGTCGGCTCTCTGAGCCCAGGAGAAACCGAGGAGAGAGAGAGAGAGGGTAAGATTTGACTGATAACTCTGGGCAATAGTCTTGAGAAAATATCCAGAAAACTTTATGGATTTGGCTCAGTTGTTTCCACAGTGCTGACAGGAGAACAGCAGTTTTAAATACCTCCAACTGTAAGTATCTGCTGATTTAAACGTGAGCGGCTCCGGGAGACGTGACCGTTCTCACCACAAAGTAAATAATTTTAATAAACTGGAAAGAATTCTTATTGATCGGGGAAGGGAAGAAATAAGCTGAGCAAGCCTGTGTGGGGAGAACCGAGTGGCCTCTAAGACATTTTTACCTCCACAGTACATCCCATGCTCTATTGTTTGAGGACGTTGGATGAATGTGACGATGTAATTTGTTGACAGGTTTGTTCTCAGCAAGAGTGTAAAACTTAAGGAGATCTGGTCCGATGCAGGATCTTCTACAAGTGGCTCTTAGCGTGAACAGTATAAATACAAGCTTGTTTATGTATATTCTCATACATCTTAACTTATCTCATCTTTTTGCTAAATGTATGTTAAATGACTGAAAGATATAAGAGACAGAAACACACTCAACAGATGTCAGTTATTCTAAAAGATGTGTCCGGCACGATTTCATTATCAATGTTAGTAATCACATCAAGTGCTGTTATGTTATATTTTGTTAATTTTGGTCAAAGTGGTCAAACTCTGGGAGATATTTTAGCTTTGGCTGGTTCCAGACCTGAGGATTATTGATTATATCTCAGATTTGTTCTGCTGTTTTCTTCTACAACTGTTACCTTCCATCCATCAATCATCTTTTTATACAACTGGCTACACTACACCCTTACAAAACAGAAAAATAATAGCTACAAGGACAAGCCAGGACATCATCAATACAACTCCACAGGCTGTTGTAAGTTATGACAAATGACTAAATCCATAAATGTTCTCAGTTGTTGTGAAACAGTTAACTGTTCCTACCAATCACTGCCATCGCTTCACTGTCACTTCTCATAAAAAACAATGTCAGATGATTGAATGAGGATTATCAGAACAATTCTTGTGTTGACCACAAGCCATTTTGACTTTAATCTACTGTTTAGTGAATGTTTACTAGATATATTTTTCATCAAGGGACCTAATATCTGTTCTCTGCGACATTCTTAACTTGGACAACAAACAGCTGGATAACACAACTTTAAACAAGTTTTTGGGCTTTTCTTCTGTTTTTAGAGATTAAGTAAATTGCTACCTGGAATTTAAGACAAGAGATGTCGAACTAAATCAATATGCTTCATCTATCTCATTAAATTCTGCCACTACGGCTGTTACAAGCTCTGTCACATGATCTCCATCTGCAGCACATCTGCAAACAACTCACAGCAAAACAGATGTCTTGTATTTTTCCCAAAAGGATTGGGATTCCTGTTGGAGTAAGGAGACAAGCAGAACAAGCTGAAGTCTGCAGGACGATACTGTCATTGAACAATATGGAGGAAAGTGTCAGAAGAACCAGCATCAGCAGCACATTTTGAAATGTGCACTAGTACGTTCTTCCATGAGAGCTAAAAAGTAGGTCAGTGAAATGAGTGGCGTGCCGTGCACCTGTGGCTGTGTTTCCACATGCTGAGTAGATCAACGTGTCATTCGTTCCTTTAGTGGCCAACGCTGAGAGTGGCTGTTGTCCGAGTTGCTGACGCTGACCATTCTCTGAGGATGTGACGCTTTTAACACATCATTGAATTCAACTTCAGACAACACATGTGGGTTAGAGCAGCATGTGTTAACTGCACTGTGAACATCTCATCATTGAACAGTGTTGTGTCAAAAATGTGTTGAAACTAAACCCTGCTGTTTTTTGTTTTGTTTCGTTTTTTTATTGTGTGTTTATGTGTGTGCATTTACCATCACTAGAGCTGTTCCATGAAGTGGTAGCTAGCACACTGGGGTCTTGGGGTAAATCAGACCCTGTAAAGAGAGGACACAGAGACAACTATTAGTGTGTTTTTGACTGCTGTGTCCTGGCTACTGGGACTTAAATGAGAGAAAAACAATGTGTGGCAACATCCCTTAGGGCATGTGGCAAAAGGAAAAAAAAAAAAAAAACAGTTGCCAAATCAGAGCGGAGTCCCAGCTTGATACTAAACTTGCCCGCATATCTTATTCTGAGTCTGTGTGTGTAAACATAAAGGTCACTACAATACAAAGAGCAACAAAAGACACCACACTCTCAGTCAGACTTTCTGAGCCAATCGGGTATCACTAAATCTACAACAACAGCGTCATGAGCAGCAGAAACATTGCTCCACTGAAATCAAAAGAAGCCAAATAACAAGATAAACATTTAAAGTGCAGCTAATGTTGCTTTGATTATATGATTTAGTAAATAAACAACCACTTGCAACCGCTTTTCTGGGGTAAAGGACAGCACTGAGAAAACATACACACATTGTTTTAAGAGTTTCCCATCTCAAATGTTAAACACCACCAATGATAGCATTGTACATTTGCTGGTGTAGATCAAAGGTTTGAACGTATAACAGGGAGCCTATCAGTGAGGCATGTTGGCCCTGCTGCGTTATTACCAGCTGACGACAGAGCGGCCCTCTGCTTTTCATTACAGGGGAGAGGAGACAGAAAATGAGCTTCAGTGTGTACCGCCACGGGTCATGAGGTGATTCCCAACAAATGAAAAAGCCTGTGTACGACTTAAAACATGCAGGTCTGACAAGGATGGAACCTGATCCAGTTTTATCTTTGTCGATTCTCAGGGCGACAGACAACTGACAAACACGACTTCTCCTGCAGGTACAATCAGCTACAATGCAGGAGTGAGCTGTGCCTCTGAAGCCAAACCCACTGTCTGCGTCTGTGTGTGTTTTGGGGCAGGCTGGGATAGTTTAACGTGATGAATGAGTAAATGGCTGCCTGCCAACAGAGGACATGCCCCCTACAGTCACAAGCACGTGCAAAAAAATGCAAGCATGTGCAATGACATGACTGTGTGCAAACATATATATACGCTGTGTGTGTGTGTGCAAATGTATCCTGTTCACAAACTGAAAACGACGTCATAAACTTTTAAAACAGTTTACACTCTTTAATTAACAGCTTGACAACAATCTTGTTACATGAGCGGCATGCAGGGTGACAGCGTGGAGAGAGTAAGTGTGCAAACAAACAGTCAAACAGGACCAGCCGTCTGACACAGGGTCATGCTAATTGGGTGATAATGTGTTGTTTTACACTGCTGTGTAAGGATGCTAAAGACTATGTGCTGGTGCTTGTGAAATGAGCTGTGCTAATGAGCTGCGCTTTAGGCCTCTGCACCTGTTGGTGGAGGAGGCTGCAGACTTGGCAACAAGCTCATAAGAAGCTGGCACTTTTATGAGTTATGGTCAAGGTCATAACATATGTCGCAACCAGCATGAAGACAGGTGTATGTTATCTATGTTATCTATTTATAAAACTGTATTTTATTTTGTTATCTCATGTGTTCATCATCATCATCTCTGCTAGCTGTGTCGTGATCCTCTCGTATATGTTTTATCTTTTCGCTTCAGGCTCGCTCAACTTGAGCTACATGGCATAATATGACAGTGAATTATTGGGAGTATTGGCCCCTGAGGTGAGTCTAAATTTTCCTTGTGTTCTGTGTTGACAGACTTCAAGAAGCACAGAGCTCTGCGAAAAGAAAAGATATATGACGGAGGGAGGGGAAGGGGGGTGAGGGGATGATGCAGCTCGCTAGCTTCACTAACACAAAGCTATCCGAGTGCAGCCAGGTGAGAGTTCAATAGAGAGGCCTGCACATGTGAATGGAGGAGAAGTACCATGCCAAAGTCTATAAAAGTGATACGGAGGGAAGGCACAGCTGCATTCTTTGAAGAAAGAGTGTGGTATTTTGGATCTGTCCGCTCTAATGAAATGTGTCTTTTCAGGAATATAAAGTAACACATGATTTTATTGACATTACGTTTTCAGATAAGACATTTTACTCTAATTATTCCCTCATTTCTCTTTCATTTCATTTCTCCTCTACTCGGGTCACATCTGTTAGTTATCTTTCATTGAGACAATCATCTGGAATATTTGGGGGATGAATTGCAGAGTAATTTTGAGATTAGCTTTCTAACATTTCTCAGCAACGAAGGACAGCAGTTGTATTAGGCCCATTTGTTAATGAGGGTAAAAATAGGCACCTTCATGGTTCCTGTGTCACTTTAGATCAGTGGTTCTTGCCGCTGTGGTTGCAGGTCCTGATTGGATCATGATCCTGAGTCTGATGGTTTCACATATGTTAACTGGGTCTGTGTATTAAAAATATTCTGGTCTGACAGTTTGAATCAGTAACAAGGATCAAAGGCCTTGTGTTTAATGATCGTGCACTGAATTTATTTTTGGTTTGATGTGGTATAGTCACTCATACTTGTACTAAGTGTCTGACAAAGGTTCTGACTTTGCCCTGAGAGAGAAGTTAGAGTCTGTTATATCCACAGAGCAGACTGAGAAGTTATGGGTCTGGTTTGTGCTGTTTCTTCAGCCAAGTTCAACCTTTTAGCTGCTTGTCTATTATTTCACATCACTTCCAGTTTTACAGCCACAAGTCAGCTTCCTAGAGCTATTTGTGCACAGATACCATCAGTATCCACTGGTTTTTATTACAATGACGATTATATCAAATGTTAAAAACCTTAATTTCCTTTTAGGAACCTTCAAAGCAATACACTGTAGTCATATTGTAACCTGTTCCCATATTCAATAATGGTGCATTACTTCAGGTCATCTCTACTGACAGCTTTTTACAGTCATATGAAATATGGCTGATGACATATTTCATATGACTGAAAGTTGTGGAACCTCCTGTTTCATTTGCAACTCAGTTCCATTCAATTACTATCCTTGTGGCAAAATTTACTGTAAATGGTTAAAATGTTGCTTCCTTCAAGTCCAGACAGCAAAATCTCCACAGAGAAAGTTCCATGAGAAGAGCCTCTGATCCCCATCCAGCTGTATTTGGCTTATGATGATAAAAATCAAGCAGGGACAAGAGCTTAACCCCTATAAAGCTCCGAGAATTTGGTGTGACTTTAGTGTGACAACAGCATCTGGGAATTTGTGCTCAACTTCAAACTCCAGGCATGGGAATGAGGGAAAGCAATGAGGCAAAGAAAAGTGAACGAGAAAGTGAGGAAGAGGGATCCTCAGAGAGTAAAGCTGAACCAAATCAGAAATGTTCAATTTGAGTGGTTATGCATAGCAACTAATATGCTGTTATATGGTCTGGGGGGCTGCGTTTGGAGCCAGGGTGGTTGGTGTGGTGAGTGAGACTGATGTATGAGCTCTCCCGCTCTGTTATTAGGGCCTCTCCCAAGGTCCTCTTCCATCCCTATTAGCTGGAAAACTGACCTAACTCAGAGGTTATCTGGAAGAACAGCAAGCCACTAATTTAACAATGGAGCTATGTTATATTTCTGCCTTAAAGAGGTGAGAGATCGATATACATAGATGAAGAAAATTCAAGAATGATAATTATTTCCTTTTCAAATCTCTTTTCAACTGTGCACTCAACTCAACACCAACACTTTTCCTTTAGTGAATTTAAGTACTTTTGTGTGCAAAATACGATTTCCGATTCCCTGATTTTCTCCATAAACTTCCTCCAGTGCACACTCACCTACAGGAACTAATTAAACCTTAACTACAAACATGCACTGACTTCATATACAACAGACAACAGGGAGTTAATTGGGTAATTCATCTTCTATATTTACAAGCAGTAACTAGAAGCATATCAGGCTCAAGCTGCCTTACTGACTTACAGACAAATAGAAAACAAACAGAAAGATACAGTCTTGGGGAAAAGGACAGAGATCTGAGAGAATAGAGATCATTGATGCCAAGAGGAAGAGAAAACAAAGAGACAAAAGGAGGGAAGCAAAGTCAGCAAGGTCTGTGAAAGAGAGAAAAGAGGAGCTGCAGATATATGGAGAGAAGAAGACTTGGAAAATGTGAGAGTGCATGAGAAAATGAAAAAAAGAAAGACTTCACAGTAAACCCAGAGTGAAGGCACTCATAAAAAATCTGCTTTTTAAGAAGTGGGCTTCCGTCCCACCGAGCCGAGTGCAGATTTGTATTGGCTGGAGATTTTATTCACCATCACTGTGTCAGATGTGAATAACTGTTTGACTGGTTGTACATGGGCCTCACAGAGTCAAAGGAGTTGCGGCCAGTTGGTATGAGGAGACGGAAATGAGCTTAAAGACAGAAAATGAAAAGGCAGATGGGGATTTTAGTTGCTCAAATAAAAGCTTTAGGATTTATTACAAAACTCTGTTCTTATTTTTGTGACTGTGGCCGTCGTTTCTACTGGACATGGTGACGCTGTGCTCGTCAAAGTACCTTCAGTAATATGGACAACATCACTTCACCTCATCACTAATTTTATTTGGTGGTGTTTTAGAAAGTAAGAACTTCACTGTCACTAAAAATTCCTCATACATGCAAAAGGAATAAAAACTGGACTCATCATCATGGCAACTGTGGTGGACCTACAGATAAATACACTTGTACTTTTGACTTTGGTTATTTAACATGGTATGTGCCTTTGTGGCAGACTCCTATGGACTCACCGCTGCCGTTAATCTTAATCTGTGTATTTTTGTGCAACTCACTCTGTTTTTCTATGTGTGGGTGAATTGTCTGTGTGTGCTCATGTTAGCAAACTGGTTTGCCTTAAATTGTCCCTTGAGGGACAAATAAAAAAAATATCCAGAACATAATGGTGACAATTCATGTAAAAATGTATTTGTTTCCTATTCAAACAACATTTTGGGAATTTGGTTTTCAATCTGTTTTGTTTTATTGCATGAATTATTGTGTGTCTGGCTTTAGCCAATTCAATATGTTCCTAGTTTGCTAGTTTAGAAAAAAAGAAGTAGCAGAGTTGGAAAAGGAGATAATAATGTGAGTTTGTGTGGCTGCACCTGCGTGTGGGTGGGTGTGTGTGTGTGTGCAGGTGTTAGTTCCCAAACACAACTGGAGCGTACAAAGGAATAAAAGAAAGCCCAGATCAGGGATTGAACGTTCACCTGAGGACATCATGGACCAACGAACACAGGAATCACAGACGCACATATTTCTGTGTCGCCTCACAAAGTTCTGCTACGAAACGTTATAAGATCACAGAAGCAGGCGAGAGAGAGACAGAGAGAGAAGGGCTGATGGGGGTGTAGGGGAGATGACAAGACCCTCCTTGGATCAGAACAATAAACAACAAGAGAAAGAGCTCAAGTTGCGACAGACATTTGCTCGAACATGAAAAAAAAAAGAAACAGTTAAAGTAAAAGCTGTTTTGCTTCCCTTCCAAAAATCACACAAGACCGAACAGGGAGGATGTTTTATGCAACTTTTACTGCTGCAAGTTTTTTTGGAAAGCTTGCAATGCTTATGTTTGGCCTGACCTTAAATTCTTGTTAAACTTTACCTCTTCCTTTGAGCAAAACATGCTACATATGATTCTCTTCATTATCTTTAATATCAAGATTAAAAAGCTGTATCAGGGTGACATGAAAAAATATGCATTTAAAATAGATGTTTATGCAAATGTCCTATTGCATCAAATCCTGACTCTCAACGACCTCAGGCTTTTTTTTTTGCAGAGCCACTGCAGATGAAACCTGAGCGCACCAGGAATAAGCTGAAGCTGACACAGATGTACAAGTGTAGAGTAGATCCCTTTAAGCAGCAGTTTGTCACTTCACAAATTATCTCACAGGGTCAGGCTGACATCGACAACTGTCACTACCCAGCATTCCTCAGTCCAGGCCGCAGGAACAGAGGGATGTTGGTCTGGACGCCTGCAGCAGATCTTGACCTTTAACCTCTTGGGAGATAACAAACAAAACAGGAATTTCCATCGAGCCATCAGTGAGGATTTTCATCTACTAAACCATTAGTATAGTGTCATCTCACAGTTTCCAAAATCACTCACTGCTTAACCGCACACAACAGAGTCGGGGGGAGGGTGGGGGTAGGCCGCCGCTCTCCCTCTGAAACTCTATAGCAGCATCTCTCCCACAACAAGGCCAAATTGGGTAGTGTATCAATGCCAAGTCATATACTGAAAATGAGAAGCCCATAACTGCACTGTGGCTGGATACAGTCTTACAGAGTATAGGAAACTTATAGAGAAAGGAACAGAAACACAGGAGTAGTAGACATGGTAATTGGACCATAAAAAAAAACAAAAAAAACATTCAGTTTAATAATAATAATATAATCTTTCATTGCCAGTGGCAAATTAATAATTTGCAGTCCTGAGTGAGCTAATGAAACCCACACAAACAAAGGATAAATAAGAATAAACTCAGCTCTCAGTGGGCTTGTCTGGATTTATGAACAATGAAGGCAATTTCACACATCTCCTCTGCATGGAAACATAAGCCATGTGCCGTGACTCTTACTAAACCACAGTCCATCTGACACATTTGTCAGCTTCATCATGACATAATAAGTGACTACATGCTGCGTTGATGGCTCTGCTGAAGCGCTACCTCTAACTATTTGGTCCTGCTTGTCTTTACTGGGCCTCATAGGTTAAACAGGCCGATACACAAACCCCTCGATGTCCCCGTCAGCGTCAGCGATGGAAACCACACTGATGTATAGGGCCTGGTTAGTCCATTTTGGGTGAGGCTCCCCTCAGCTCACGTTACCAGCGCTGTAAGCAGACAAGTGAGGAATCTGCACAAGCATGTTACCACCTACTGTGTAGCTCATCTGTTTTCACCTGACAGGTCTGGTACAAGTGTGTGTGTGTGAGTGTGTATGTGTGTGTGTGTGTGTGCTCAGCTTTCTGGAAAACATGATCGCTTCCAAGCACATAGACTGAGCCCTGAGACCTTGACGTAATCTTCAGAGGTAGCTGTCTGTGTGTGTGTTCATCTGTCTGGGGAATGTGAATAGAGTCATCACACCTGCATGTTAGTGCTTTATTGCAGAGGATGAGCAACTTGGTTCTGAGCAGAATGAGCGTAACGTTGAAGGTGAATATGGTTCACATTTGTGTTTTATGTCCATGTTGATGTCTCTGTGTGTGTCATGGGTGTGGTGTTGAATATAAGATTTAAGACCTAAAGCCAAAGTCAGTCAGGCTGTCTGTCTGTGTGTGGGACATGAATATAGTCATCTCTCGACTGTTTGTACGTGACTTTTCTGTAAATAGTGTATCGTGTTTGCCAACAGTGTGCATGGTGTGAATAAGACACATGCCATGTTGGCATGCTCACAAAAAATTGTGTGTGCTTGCGTGTGTGTTTGTGTGTGTGTGTGTGTACTGAGGTGCAGTCAGGGACACGTACACACTCCATAAGCTAAGCATAACCGCCAGCATTCCCAGATTCCTCCAGAATGACAGATACAGCAGGAGAGGCCTTAGCAGATGGAATCTGGGAACGCCAGGATAATGCTGCAGGATTCGTGACACAGATTTAGACATCATGTGACTACAGTTGAGCTGGGCGCCATTCCAAAAACTATTCTTTATGTCTGTCTGCATTTTACTTGCTCGCCAGGTCATATCTCCCCTTGTCTGCAGGACGTATAATGACTGAAAAGTGTTGGCAGTTACAGCTTAAATCAGTAAAGAGTACATAGGCCAGAAACTATTAATGAAACACAGAACATGACCATTTCAAGCTAAGGATGTTTGATTTAAATGACACGTCAAACATGGTGATTGTGTAATTTGGAAAACATTAGTATTATTATCCAGAACGCAGAGTGGTCTGTCTTCCATCAGGCCTCAGTCACTGTTGCTTTGACGCTAAAATATGAATGAATTCACACACACACACACACACACACACACACACACACACACATCAAATTACATGGTTTAGTAGACATCTGTGTGTTTATTTGTTTGTATTTCCACATAAAAAGACGACTTTTTAAAATTTACTACATAATAAAATATATCCCCTTGGCCACGCTTTTTAAGTTTTACTGATTTTACACATCACAGTCTATTTAAAATGTAAATTTAAATAAATTTTGACATCACTAGAGGCAGCTAGAGGCAGTTAGAGAACTGAAGATTCAAAGTCTGAAAATGAAAAAAATATGGAGGTGTGTGGTGAAATATGTGTAACTGAATGTTAGAGGATTGAAAGGATAAGTGGGTGGAGTGCTCTTTTAAGCTTGATATGATTCGTTTTCCATCAAGAACTCCCTTGTGGTTTGCAATTTTTTTTTTTCGTTCTTTTTTTCTGATTGACCTGGCGAGTTACACGGGCCACTGACTGCACGGATAAACTTTGGTGAATATTTCTGGCAATGGTTCTGGGAAACTGGGTGTGAGACACTGTGTCTCCATCAACCCCATGACACTGTAGGATGCATCAGGCCAAAGTGAAATTATGACAGGGTCAGAGAGAGAAAAATTTAAAAAGAAGAAGAGTAATGAAAAGAACATGAAGTGGGAGGAAAATAAAAGCAGAGAGAAAAAAAGAGATGAAGGTAAGAGGGAAAAAAAAATGCCAAGAGTGTAAGAAATGTTCATTCCAGTCATCTGGGCTGAAAACAGCGAGAGTCTGAGTCAAACAGAGAAGCTATGATCGTTTTCAGCGCATTTCCCTGCCAATCACACCGATGCTCAACGGGAACCTTTTCCTCATCCCAGGTTAAGAAAATAAGCACAAGCATTCCTCCCCTTGTTTGGAGGGAAAGGTAGCTGACTAATGAGGGAGACAGGATGAGGAAAGAGATGAGTGGTGGGTTAAAGAGAAAAGAGATGGAGCTGAAAATAAGCCAGAGGAAAAGAGAAACAGGGAGAGAAACCTTCACTGTCGGTATCCAAAACACTTTCCGCTACAGCAGAGAAAATGATTAAGATCCAGGGAATTGGAGGGAAGCATTTCCACATATTAAACAAAACACAGAAAAACAGATTTCACATACATCTCAAACCAGAAAGGTCTGAGATGTACAGATTCAAAATATACAAACACAAAAATGAATCGTTCACCGTGTGTGTTTCATTCATTCAAGATGAGGAATGTATTGTAGATTATAATAAATTCATCTGAATGCGCCAGTGGGTTAAACACTGACAAATGTTCTTTTTTTAAAAAAAAAAAAAAAAAAAAAACCCCACAGGATCAGCAACATCTCTATTGTCCAAAGATGTGAGATCATTCAATACATTTTGTAAAGAGCTGAGAGATTAACATGAGACAAGAAGAGACAAGGCAAGAAAAACGATGAAAAAGTGATGATAATAGAAAATATATTGACAACAGTATATTCAAAGTTACAAATATTATGTATGCAATAAAATGTATGGTCAATAAAAAACTAGAGAGATGGGATTGGCTTTAGTTCAGACGGTATTTTCTGGTTTCTCTGAAAAAAAAACTCACGCAAGACTGATTGTATGTGATTGCTCTTTTAACGACAGCCTGACTTATACAGGAAAGACTGCGATGTTGGCAAAACACCAACATTTTGACTGAACACTGAACTTGTTATGTTGTAATATTTAATAGCTATTGGAAAGTAACTACAACCATGAAAAAAAATCTGATTAATATGTTTCCACTTTCTGCAAATTAGCTTCAAATATGTTAAAAGTGAGAAAAATGTGGAGTCATTTTAACTGTCAAAACCCAGACACCAACTCTGTCAATCAGTCTTTTACAAACAATCAGTTACAAAAATCCAACAATAAATCCTACAAGAGATTTCAGAAATAATACATTACAACATAACACATAATTAACAACATCATTTCCGATGACACAAATAAATTAAATGTATTTACATGAATGGAAACTGCCTTTTGTTCTGCACATGTCTGGGAGGATTCAGGTGATTTAACTCCATTAATGGAAATTGTCAAAAAAGGTTTCTCTTATTATGAAATTTGCCCATCTGCCCCAAAAAGTAAAGAAGCAGATGTGGCGTGTTTGCATGTGTATCCTCAATGTGCATATTGGAAAGAAAGAATCGCTGTTTCCGAATCCCCGGACACCTGCTCTGGATCTGTTTTGGATTGAGGAGGGAAAAAAAGTGGGCAACCAAATGTAAAAGAAGTACAAAAGAGAAAAGGAGTAGGAGAAATGTGAGGCAGATGTAAGTGATGAAAAGTGCAGAGATGATATAAGGTAGACTCGACAATGTGAGAAACCCACTGAATGGAAAAGGAGACCAGAGTTTCTTTTTAAACTGTAGGTTGGGAATCATCAGTGTGTACAGAGGAAAAGAAAAACAAATTCGAGAAATAAAAGCTTTTAAAAGTAGCAAAGGAGGAAAAGGGCAGAAGGTTTTGTTCAGTTATGAAGTGATGAAAAGACGAACGGATGAATGACGGAAAACTCAGCACGGAAAAAGACACCAGGCGAGCTGAATGCCAATCTGAGGGAGAAAATAACAGAGACAGAGAGAAATATCTGGTTAAAATGTAAGTGAATCTGGTTTCACGTTACTAAGATATGTGGGGAGCGGTTAGTTTAACCTATGTGACCTCTCTGAAAAGCATAAAAGTGGACACACTGTACTGTCAACATTCATATTTGTCAGTAAACGATGTGCATATGTGCAGTTTTCTACTAGAAAAAAAAAAAAAAAGAAATGCATTTCAGATGTATGATTAAGGATATTTTAATGTTTCCTTTCTCTGATGATAAAATAAACCTTTTCAGTAAGTTTTTTTTTTTTTTGCTGTTGACCCTCTTCCAATATTTCCAATATTTAAAGCCTCATCATTTGTAATTTAAAACAATTTATTATGATGATAATTTATGATGCATAAGGCCTCAAAGACGCAGATCAAAACAAACACGATGGGTGGAACATCATGGCTGATCTCACTTTATTTGACGTAGTTTTCCACTGGCTGCAACTGTGTACTGATTATGAAAACACTTCCACCCAAAGACATCCTCCTGGATCGAACACAGAGAACTTTTAAAAAGCAGTGGGGGTTCGTATGGCTGAGGGATTTAGAAAAGCCTGGATTTTATTAGAGTGGGCAAAGAGAGCGAAAGTAAGAGTGCCAAAGAGAGAGACACACACAAAATCTGCCACAAAGGGACAAAGAAGATCACAGTTCTTCTCACATTTCCATAGTGTGCTGTCATTTCCATCTCATTTCACCAGACGACTGGTGCGGGGGCTGACTAAGCACACCTTGTAAGGCATCCCAGCTCTCTTCTCCAAATACAGTTTCACCTCACCTCCCGTAAACCCGCTTCTCTTAGACACACACTTCATAACTGATCCTCCTCCAGCCCAGACGATGGAAAGGAGGATAGGCAGGAGGCGTCGTCGAGAAGGAAAAGGTGTTAAAGGAGCGACGCTGCACAAAGATCTCAATTGTATTACCTCATTTCCTGTTCAGACTCTCCCAGGTTGCAGAGGTGAAGTCTGTTAGATCCCTCAGAGAGTAGAAACCCACTGATACACACCCTTATGTTATTTTTCTCATTAGTTTACCAGGCTAATGGACCTTTGACTGACAGGCCGCTAAAAGCTTCATGTATTTTGACCCACCGGGGTCTGTAGGAGGATAAAAAGGAACTGAAAAGTGCAGAGACACTGTTCTGTTTGTTTCAGTCGACTTTAGACACATAAATTACTTAGAAGTGTCAAATAAACAAAGTTTGTGAAATGGTTTTGTCACTTTGCTCTACACCAACTGGTATGAATATGTTCTGCATTTTATCACGCAGGTGTAAATGCATCCAAGATGCACTAAGATCTGATCTTAGACCAGATTTGGAGATGGTCTGGGACACATATGGCCACATTCTTTTAGCAGCGTGTACGTGAAAGTGTTCAGGGCCAGACTGAGGGAGCGCTTCCTCCTCTGACAGCATAATTTGTCCCACCATGGTTTTATAATGAACCAACAACATTAACACTTTTAAAGTGTTTTTTACATATGCTGATTTATTCGTGTTTATTTGCATAAAGAGCTGGGAAATAGAGACAGATTCAAGTCACTGTCATAGGAACAAAACAGTTTGCCGGGCTCTTATTTAATATTGATTTTTATGAGACGGCTGTGGAGGGAAGTCAAAGAGAAAGGGTGGGGTGAGAAAATGTGAGCAGTATAAAGTCTTAAAATGTGGCGGGCAGTGTGAAGGCTCTTGTCGTGAGCGAGCATGCACGTGTATGAGTCCATGCATGTGCAGTGTCCATGTATGTGTTAGAATTGGCAGCAGCTCAGGCGACTCTGGCCTTGATTAGGCGTCTCTTTCCCGTTCACCAGTCGCTGAGAGAAGCAGTGAATTACGCTGCCATCTCTGCACCATAATTGGGGACACATGCAGCCTTAAACCCCTCCCTACCTCCCTCCTGCTCTCCATCTTTAGGTCAAAGTAGCAGTAAGATCAAATGCTCTCCTCAGTAGAGCATTCCTCAATAAAACAACAAGCCGGCAGGAGGAGAGAGGGTGGAGGAGACGAAGGGAAAAGCAGTGAGAAAAGGAGGAGGAAAGGAAATCAAAAGAGATGGAGTGAGACAAGCGGAGAGGAGAAAAGAAGACAAAGGTGGAGATAATAAGAGCATATGGAACATGTTTACAGTAATACAGCTGGGCCCTGATGTTATCGTGGCGCTTCATTTGTTGGGTCAGAACTTCATCAAATTTCACTCTGGTCTGATCTTTTCTCTTCGCCAACTTGTCACGTTCCCTCTCGTCTCTTCTCTGTGTAGGAAAACGTGCCCACACATAGTTCAACTTCATTACCTTTTGCAGAAATCCCCATTTTTCTCTAAGCCCGTCCTACCACCGTACACAGTGTCTCTGTCTTCCTGTCCTTTTAAAAACAATAAAACCTCATGATGTGCTCAGGTCTGGTTCATTCTAACATAAACATTCGTCCATCTTCTTCAAACAGCAGGGAGGAACAGAGGCTGAGGAATGGGCTGCTGTGCTACTGAGTCCACTCAGTTGAGATCCTCAGTGACAAATGTGGACACGAGAATAGTTCGGATCAAAGCGGTTGCAGAGTTTGCAAGAGCATAAAACAATTTATTATGAGTTTAGGACAAAGATGAAGGAATTTTTCCCACTTCTATTCCAAGTCTTTGATGATACGGCTGGAATCTAATGACGCACGCAGCTAAGCAATGTCAGAATGATTTCACAGGTTTTTAAGCTGTTTTATGAAAGGTGTGAAATTGATGTCTGAGACGGTGGAAACCATTTAGGGGATAAACTGAACCCAGGTCTCCAATATTAGTTTGGTAGGAAGTTGGAAGGTCTATTGGAGTGAGTGACTGAGCAAGAACAAAAAGAGCTGGAAACAGAGAAAAAGAGAAGAGAGAGATGAGCAATGAGGCTTTGAGCCGCAGATGAAGAGGTGGAGAGATCTACTATAACTCTGCACTTTTATGTCTGTGTGTGTAAGTATGGTGCCTGCTTGTCAGTGTGTGTGTTGTATGGTTGCGGCCTGCCGACAGACAGCACAGACACTGGAGTGTGTCAGACTCCACATCTGGTGGATGGGCTTTGTTCGCTCCGTCTGTCTGCATATTATTGTATAGTATGAAGCCTTTGAACTGAGCAGCCACTGCTGACAATCACCAGACTCAAACAGACCAGGTCAGTCCTGGATTTTTAGTAAAGACAGGGGCGCAGTTCTTTCTCACTAAGTGTTTTTGTGCTGTGAAGAGACAGTACGCTGTGTTCATTTTCCTTCACACTCAGAAAATGTGTCAGAGAGGTGAAGGGGCAATGAAAGACACAAGAGTTGCAGGAACATTTAGTCATTTCACAAAGAATATTTCAGTTTTGTATATAGGACTGATTAAGACAATCCACAGTTTCCTGATTTTACAAATGGAGGTTGTGGAGTTAATTATTCTTCAAGCCAAAAAAGAAAAAAAACATAGCATATAATTCTGGACTAGAGTTGTTATAAAAGTGTGTTTTACAGGCGAGGGAGAAAGTTAATGTGTTGCTTCACAAAAACCTGCAGACCAGCTGGACCTAACAACTATTTCTTAATGGGCACTTGTCATCACTTTGTATGGAATGGTCCTGATATACTGATGAAGTGCTTCAACACATATTGATATACACAAGACCTTCATAAGTCTTTCACAACGGGGAAACTAAATGTGGTATTACTGGGTGGTTCTCACTGGCTGGCAGCATGTTGAAAAGTATGGAGGCGTTCGGCTTTTCCTGCTGTTTCGACTATAAGTCAGTCCAACTTTTTCAGCTGTCCTCCGTGACAGTTTAGACAAAGACTTACCAGAAATATGAGCCACACCAGTAACATTTAACAGACTTGTTTCTAGTTCTCACAGAGGATTTGAAAGGTTAAGTTCAAGATCTGTTGTTCCAAATAATATTCAAAGAACTGCTAAAAATGAACATATCTAGGTTTGTTGCCTATGGCTCTACAGCGAAGCTTAAGGGTGTTAATCTTTTTTGGTCTAGGATTAGGACTTAACGTGAATTTTAATACTTTATGTGACCAGTGACTGAATTAAATGACAGTGTTATCTGGATTATGGATTATGTATAGCCTGGGAACTAGTGCACATAGTTATGCTGCTTTCTGTCTGGTTGAATAGTGAAATTATTTAAAACAGCATCAAACATCTTGGTTGATTTGGTTTGATTTCCCTGGAACACATCAGTCTGTACTGTTTTGATTTATTGTTCTTCTTCCTTTAATTTCTGGCAGAATAAGGACATTGCTGATGGCTAAAAACAACAACAGCAATAATGATGTATGTGTTTTTCTGGAGATGCACATGAAGATTTCTTCTAATGTGAACTGACCCTGTGCTTAGAGCTGTCTTCTTGTGATCTGATCACCCAAGACACATGTTAATGTCAGGTACAAACAGAGACTACGTGCAACGTCTCCCGCCGGAGGTTTGCCAAGGTCAAGGCCTGTCAGCTGAAGTAGTGACTCCCTCCTGATGAGCCGAGCACACACACGGCTGATGATATTTACAGCCACGCTACAACGACACAACCCAAGGAAAGTTACTAAAACGTCTTCCCTTCGCCTGCTTGTGTCAGTGTGTTGTTATATGTGTGCAACACGGACCACAACTACTTTTTGGTTTTTGGGTTGGCATTGTGAAATAGAGGGTGTATGATAAACTTAGGATAAACTTAGGACTTAGGATAGGATTTACGAGGTTGGTGTTGTTACATTACCAGTTTACTTTTTTTGTCCATGTAAACACACATCAATTTAAAACAGCAGACAAACATATACCCCTTCAGATTTATCTCATGTTTGTGTATGTGTGTTGCAACTTGGGACAAAAACATGTGTCCAGATTGACTGTTGCCATTCATCCCACACATTGAAACTGCAGTGAAAGGTGTCATTTTTATGCGTAGCTGCCAGGATGAAGTCAATATGGGAACCTTGTGCTTCGTGTGAAAAACAGGCAGGAGACACATGCTTCATTCGAGCTGTGTGGCCGCTCTAACCTGTTAACACAGGCGCTGACATGACAGCAAAGATGTCCCATGACAACTATGCACATGTGATGCAACCAGTGTCTCCCAGATGTGACCACATGGAGAACAAACAATACTCGGTTTAAAGGATTAAAATAAATCAGTATGTGAATGGGTGAGTTTGATTCATCTTAATGTAGCTCCAGAGTCAAACCCAAATAGTTTCTGTTCCATCGGGACAAAAATAACAGTCAAATCAAATCATATTACCAAAATAAAATGATTTGCAAAACAACTGAGCTGAATTTTCGATAAGACACAACAGAATGTAACCTTTTCAATGGCAGATGAATATTAGACATGCACCTTCTGGTTTGGCTTCATTGTTCTTTCAAATTTTGTTATTGGACTCATTTCAAAGTAAGAGTGTGAGCCAAATAAACAGATGACACATCCCTAACAACCATGACTTCAGCCTTATACAGCATAAAACCAGCCAGACAGTCAAATACACACATGCTAGCCTGGGCCTGAATTTATCAAACTTACATTTGATCTCTGACTTAAGAATAAAAACTTCTTGGCTGAGTGCAACCAAGAAGACACATTTATGGACTTACTGTGAAGTAAAAAGCAACTCTTTGCTTTCAAGTGACGACAGATCACATGCACACTCAGAGAGGGAATCCAAGACATAGAATGACCCAACATTTCCTGTATTATACAATCAAAACAAATATAATTGTTGCTAAATCTCTCAAATGTTTGAAGTTTGCTATAGCTTATTTCTTATGAAGACATTTATCAAGTGACTTTGCTGTTAGTTTTATAAAACAAACCCACAAAGAAACTGAATTGTCACTTCCTATTATTTTCATCTCTAACAGAAACACTAGGAATCAGTGTCCTTGTACTGTATATCCTAAAATGATGACAGTGAAATTGGTCGGATAAAAGCTTCGAGTGAAGTCGGGCATTTTTCTGCACAGCACGACGCGAGAAGCCCTATCTACAAAATAAGATGTTTTTGGAGCTAACCGGCAGATCGCAGTTATTATTTCCAAATGTGAAAAGATGAAGCTGAACAGCATTAAAGCGAAATCTGAAAACAGTTTACTTGTCAAATTTCACCAGCCAACCGCTCCAGCTGCAATTTTACACTGATAGTTTGAGGGGAGCATGTGCACTGTATGTGTGTGTGTGTGTGTGTGTGTGTGTGTGTGTGTGTGTGTGTGTGTTTATTTATTTATTTTGTTGTGTGTGCGAGCGTGTACTTGCACACAACTAACCGTGCAGGTCCAAGAAACCATATAATCCAGTGAAATGACTGTGAAACAAGCACAGGCAAAGATACAAACACACACACAGACACAGACACACACACACACAAACAAGCCTGGTCACAGCTCTGGATAACAGATCCGTTATTTCTCCTTGTACTGGATACAACCGCATATACAATCACACACACACACATACACTCATACACCGCACTGTATTGTCAGCCCCCTGATTTAAATCACTTGCAGACTCAGTTTTCCTGCTCTCCAAATGCCTTATTACTCCTCCTTTGTTTGACTGGAGCGTGATTTGAGCCCCGGCCCTTTTACATTCTTTCATTACGCTCCAGTCAACACAAAGCTGCCAGAGGGACTCTATGATCCACACTTCACTTACTTTGATTGTTTTTGGTAGAAATTGCTATTCTGGTTGGCACTTTCCTATTGGTGTAGCACGCCTGGAGTCTAGTAAACGGGACACTCTGGATACGTGGTGGTCTGCTATAAAGAATATCACTGATGCCCGATGAAAAGCTCCTTAGGTTTTTGTATTTTAAACCAAACTGAAAAATTTTATGCTTCTCCAAAGTTCAGGAATTCCACAGCCCCTTGGTTTATTAACATAAAAGACTGTTATGTGATTTGACGTTTTCTGTATTTTTAGCTGCAGCAGAGTGGTGGCTTTAGGGATGGCATTATCGGTCTGTTGGCCCACCACGCTGGTCCAAACCAGAAATATCTCAACAACCACTGGATGAATTGGCATGAAATTTTCTACAGACACGCACAGTTTCCACAGAATTGATTCAACAGACTTTAGTGATCTCCTGACTTTAAGTGCCACTAGCAGGTCAGTGTTTTCACACATACAGTGAAGTATCTCTACATCATCATCTGCATAGATTAAATTATGAACATCCATGAAATCAATGATTCCCAAGTGATGTATAGAGATTTCTGTAGTGACAACCTCACACCTCAAATCTGGGACTTTTGAAAAATGATGTCACTTACATTGTTGATTTATTGCTAACTTGAGGCAATGGAGAGCAATTGTCTGATTGAGCAACAAAAATCTGGTCTGAAGTCGAAGACACAGTGTTTCACTATCACTTTGTCGCTGCATCGTGCACCTGCTGTGTGTGCAGCTGCATCATCTGTAGCCTAATACTCTAGGTAGAAGATCTAGGAGTAATCAACAAGCACACCTGGCTTTAATGAAATGGATGATGACACACTGAATAGTTTGTTGCATGATAAAGTCTAAAACACACCCACAATTAATCAAGAGACCAAAGTACAAAGTTTTTGAAACTTTTTCTGCTTGTAAAAAAAGAAAAATTGGGTTTGGACACACTTAATGCGCTTGTACTATGAACTCTAGAGCATGTTCTCAACATGTCTAGTTTAATTTCAGCTACCTTGGCAAAACATGTGCAGCAAATCTCCACTTGTGCCACTGTTGGAATAAAGAATATGTGTAATGAGCATATTCAACTTTTCTTCATTAAGCTGATGGGCCCCGTGAGGCTCCTTCAACAAACTTTAAGCTGCTCAACTGGACTGAGAATCCAATATTTGTCAAGGTCAGTGCAAGGACAAACTATTATACAGCATATTAAGACCTTGGCGCTCTGTTTTTGGTTTTAGAGCAGATGACAAAGCAGCAGACATAACCGTTGCCTGTGAAGGCACAATAGTAGCAACTGTAGCATTCATGACCATGACCTTTCATAAGAGGGAGAGTGACAGTGAAGCAAGGCAGCTGGGCAGAGGAGAAAATGAGCATTCACTCAAGCTATGAATAGATCTTTGTCTCATCTCTTCTGTTAAGGAGGAGATTGGGAAAGAAATAAGAAAAATCTAGACAGGGAGTTAATAGAAGACAACCAAAAATGAAAATTGTAGACAAGAGAGCAGAGGAAAAGGTGTGACCTGGATGGTGCTAACAGACAGGAGGAAGGTTCTCCAGAGTCCTGGTTTAACCACTCAGGATCTGAGGGATCCTCATGGCTGTAAATACGCTGGAATTCAAAAGTGTGCCTGCTGCCTCCAAAACAAAACTTGTGTTTTCGTTTGGCCCTGTCGTCTAATCACTTGCACATGAGGGGAGGAACAACAAAGTTGGAGCGGTGGAGACAAGAAGACAGAGAAGAAGGGAAGCCCAGGGATGAGAGGAGGAGGAGAAGGAGGAGGAGGCCACTGAGGGCCAAAGCCTTTGATGCCCACTCTGTCTTTGAAGCTTTCCAACAGTCAGGGAGGATGGAGAAGACGACCAAAGCAGCCGCACAGCAAGAGCAGACAATAAAAATCACCAAACAAGGAAAACACTGTCCACACGGACAATGACGAGAAACACGAAGATGAATTAAGGAAAATAACAGACAGAGTCAGTTTTATTTACAGCTATGTCTGCGTTCCCTGGACAGAGAGCGGGAACTTTTTAAGTTCCTATAACCTCATGGACCACTGAGATCACATGATCATGACCTTGACCATGACACTTCCTGACATGCTGCATCTTACTCACACTCATATTCCACATACTGATGCTTCTTAATGCACTCAACAGGTAAAAATGTTGTTGCGATTCAACTCTCCATTGCGTGCTTCCTTTAATAATAAACTTCTTTGCACTGAATGTGATGACAGGCCTGAGCTGAGGTTAAACCCAGCAGTCTGTAAACCCAGTTCACTCCTGAGGATGCTCATCCTTCTCATTCCAAGACAAAAGAAATCAAATTTTCTGCTTGGCTCACTCCACTTGTATCTATCCCAAAAATAACACTGCAAATAATAACAAAACACTGCAGTCCAGGAACATTGTTGTTCCTTATCAGATTCATTTTGCAAATTTCAAATTCATTTCATCACATTTTTAAACTCGGATGATCTTGTTGTTCTTGTGGACTGTTTTGCTTCATGGCAATGCAGAAAAAAAAGTCTTTCAACAGGTTCACTTAAGATGTGAGAGTCTGAAGCCAAGTTTCCTCTTTGTAGATATTTTCCTATGTTATGACGAAGTGGTGAGGTATGTAACGTCATTTCTGAAGTGAATTAATTTGACTTGAAATATCTGAAAAGAAGCATAATGTTTATTTTGTAGAGTGTTTTCAGCTGCAGTGGTAAATCTCGCATCTCTGCTTTAGCACAAAGAAAAGCATCCAAATTAATGCAGCTAAGCTCTGACAGATTAGTTGACTTCCCAGAGGCAAACTACAGCACAGATTTTTAACAGGAGAACAACTGCTGTTGCTGGTGAAATGTGGTGAAAACACAGCATTACGAAAAAACAAGTGAGAAAACCTTGTACTCCTGTGTTGAACAATGCATTTGAAATACTGTAGGTGATGGCCAAAAGCTCTGCTATTAGGATGAATAATAAGTATGTTGTCATTCAGATTCCCCAAACACCTTTCGTCTCTTACTTTACATTTTATTTGTGTATCTGCTGTGTTTCCTCCCACATCCAAAAATCCACTCGGGAGTAATCTCCTCTCTCTTTTACTATTATTCCCTCTTTATATTGGACATTTCACTCTACACACGTGCAAATTGTCACTTAACTTGCAATTGTAGAGAAGTAAAACTGTAATTTACAGGGACAGTCCAACGTAAAGACGGAAGCAGCGGTTCTTAGTTCTGGGGGTTTGTAAAAGACTAAACACAACAGCTAAGGCAAAGAAATGAATTTCATCTTCTCCACACACACACACACGCAGACACATAAAATATCTCAAATATTCAGCCTGAGCTTTTCCACTGCACACACACACACACTTTAATACTTTTCATTATCTTTGATGGCTATCTGTGCTGCCAAATCCAGCTCTGTGTTGTTTTTTTGGCTGTGCAGCACAATGCTAATCCAGTGTCTTGAAAGACAATCCTTCCTGCGACTCAGTTTAAAATGAAATAAAAGCTGAAGTATACACTAAATACACGGAGCAATACAAGCCAAAATGGTGTTTACAATATGGACTCTTAATTTAATAGTTGAGAAATAGCTCAAAATGAACAAAGACAAAAGTCAAATTCATCAGTATTTTAAGTATCATCGTCATGTGACAAATGAAGGATATGGCTGCCATTGCATATTATTAGCCTAATATTTTCTGAAGGGATAAAGTGAATGTGACTACTCCTTTCACTCCCAGTTGAAACAAGAGTGCAAGTTTCCCTGCCAATAAAAGTACAAGGCAGCCAAACCCAAAAGCTCTTCTCAGACCGCAATAGGAAAGTCTGACATGCCCATTTCATGCGATAAGGGGTTTTCACAAGGGCCTGTAAAAAAAAGTGGCATTCCTCAAGTTTGCCCTGATGTTTCTAAGCTTTGTGTTTGTTTAAATCTAAAATATTAGCTATCTTGGACTCTGTGAAATGCAAAAATAGGCCATCATACCCACCCAGAGGGCAAACAAGGCCACTGACAAGCGCTGAGAACACTAGTCTTAATACTAACAATGTTGGACTCGGACCATTAACCCTCATCAAGTGCAAAATAATGGTATGGCTCGTAAAGCAAACTTTTCTTTGTAGAGCTTATCTAGTGTTATCGGAAAGTAGTTAGGCTTGGCCTCTCACCTGCTGACCCTCTTTACTGACAAAATCCACATTAATCACATTTAATCAATTAAGGTCAAGATTAAGACCAAAGTATTTTCATCTCAGTGTAAAACTAAGCAAAAGAAACGAACTGACGCAGTATATTTTCTGAATGAAAAACAAAAAAAAACATAACTTGTTCCACATAAGACCTAGTGAAAAATAATATAACTCTATATAGTTACAGGCTGGAACATGATTGAAATCAATATTCACCAGTGGCTGAGACCAAGACGAGTCAACATCCACAGAGACAACCTGAGTTCAGAGAAAAGACCAAGACTGTGTTCGAGTAACATACTGTCTCCTTCTGTATGTACAGTGTTGTGGGCAGCAGAAACTATAGTTACACATAATGAGGGTGCTGCTGTAATCTACACCCAATCGCTCACCCGCCCATAACTCTTCATCTAGTAACATTAGAAGACCTGGACCATTTAAAAGCTGAGCCCTGATCTCACTATTTATGTATCTTTGCCAGTGCCAGATGTTACAAGGTCCTAAAAAATGCTTCGGCTCCATGTATGATGTTGGGTAATATGGATTTGTGGCGGGCAAACTCAGGTAGTTAGGCCATAAAAATAGTCCAAACGCTTCCAGAGTCTGGGCCTGTAGAGCACACTGTGGGCTGTTAATGTTGCTCAAAGGACCTTTCTACCCTTTCACTCCCTCCTGAATGTGCCCTGGATATTTTCTGGTGTTGCTGGCAGACATAATATAATTCATACACATTTGTTTCTGTATGTTTTTTTAATGTTTTATCAGAGAATACAGTGTATTCATTGCTCTGTGTGTATATAAACACCATTACAGTTTTGGAGCTTTCTCATTTTCCATTTCGGCTCCATGTTCAGATGTGAAGCTTTGACTGTTACTTCCAAAAAGACAAGTCCCAGTACTAAGCGCAGTCCTATAAAGAGGGGTCTCCTAAACTTTTACAGGCTGACAACAGCCTGGCTTCCACTACCAGCCCAAATAGTCACATTCACATTTATAACATTCATATGTGACATTTCTGGCAGTTACTTAGGTCACATAGGATCAAACTGAAATTTGTCAGCTAATCAAGCAGCAGCCCTCCTACTGACACCAATCAAAGCCTGTGAGCAAACTGCTTTATGCCATTACAGCAACTGAGATTGATGAAGGGTGTTGCTAGAAAAGTTCATCTGCTCACTACATATTAAACTTATAAATGTAACGTAAAACGTAAAATACTGTACATATTAGTTTAGATGCCACCGATCTAGAAACTACTTTACACTTAAGCCCCTGCTGAGTGGTAGTAATGACTGAAAATGTGTCACTGCAGTACAACTGCTATAAAAAGGAGAGACATAATCGCCCATCTGAGTCGCTGCCTAGCTCGTGGAAAAGAACTGTCTTTCATGCTGCTGTCTAACAGATTTGGCATCGGCTGCCGTCCGTCTGCTCAGACGTAAAGCCTGGCGATGCTGAGCAGCATGGAGCCAGATCCGATTGCAGGGTTTACGCATGTTGCAACATTGTCATTATCCCCAGGGACCTTCAGAAATGCCATGCCCTGGAATAACTGCAAATAATAAGCAAGAATAACTGAGAGTGGCTGGTCATTCCTTGTGTGATTTATGAATGACAGTTTGTGCCATCTGAGGGTGATTGTATATCCGTATTTATGACTGGATTTTTTTGGTTGATCATCACGTTGGTTACTGTCTATATCATGCTTATTCCCAGGGGGAAAACCGCACATTGTTTGGCTCTTTGATGAGAGTTTTGCACATCATTTAGAGCAGCTTGTCACAAGGTCAAATTTTAGTCTACTTTAAGTGCTGCAGAGTGAATCATCTTGGTTTAATGACCTGTTGAAAATGGCATCAGAGAACTGAGACAGAGAGGTCTCTAAACTGTAAACCATATCTGTGGAGGATGCGAGTGAGGAGCAAATGAAAGAAAGGTAGAAGGACTGAGTAAAGAAAAGCTTGTAATGACTAACCAAACCAAACTATGTGCCACAAGTACTTTCACCCACACAGTAGGAGATGGTGAAAGTAAAGAGGGGGAGGGAGGGAGGAGAGGGGGAGAAACAGACCCGGGACAGAGAAGGAGAAGTTGAAGAAAGCTCATAAAAGCAGCATGCGTCTCTTTAATTTTCACACTCGCTGTGACGTTTACAAGCCGCTGTGGCAGAGCTGGGAAGCGGGTGAGTAAACGAGGCAGGAGCGAGGCCCCCGGGCACCCACATCACACTGCAGCACACGACCCCGCTCAGGCTATAACGTTATCACAGGTGGGGCAGGTCCATTCCTGAACAGACAGCAACATCACTGTGTTAAAAGCATGTGTCCCTTTGAACACATCTAAGAGCGGGTGTTTAACGATGACACGTCAGGACACAAGTTCGCGTTAACATCAACAAACGATGAGATGTGTAGAACAAAATTTTTACTGATCCCTTAATGCTCCATGTAATCTGCCCTTATCTACAAACGTGACATGCTTTTACAATAAGCAGTGCGCCGATGCTTGTAGCAGCATGTGTGTATGTTTTGGGAGGCGTGTCGAGGTGAGTATATTTTGTGAGGAGGTGGTGGTGAGTTGTGTGGTATTGAGGCAGGGGGTACGTGAGCTCATTGGGGATTGGCAGTGTGATATGATGCGCTTGTAGGTGTGTGTATGTGTAGAGAATAGCTGTCTTGTCTTGAGATGATATTCAATTTAAAAAAAAAAAGAAAAAGAAAAAAACGCTGACTCAGAAGTAATTTTGCTTGACAAACCTGTAATTTCATGCTCTTGAGTCAAGAAGAAAAAAGGCAGAACGTTATTAGATGAAGGTGGAGTGTGTGTGTGTGTGTGTGTGTGAAGGAGATCCAGAGAAGAAGGAGTTTGTTCATGGCTGCATGTCGTCTTGTATGACTACCTTCTTGCAAGTGTGAGATAAGAGAGAAGCCTCGAGGCAATTCAGGCCCAATAAATCTTTGTGTGTCTCTGCTGGTGGTGTGTGTCAATCTGAGGGCTCTTTGGTGGGTGGAGGATAAGACACTGATGTCAAACTTGATATGGTAACAGCTGGAAAGTTCACTTTATCTCCGCCCTCTCCACGCTCTCTCTCTGTGTCTCTCTGTCACACCTACCTCCCCTCAGGGCAGTTGTTCTGGTTGGCATGTGGCTAATTTGGTTAACTTCTGCCGTCTGTGTGCTTCTCAGGGTCCACATGTTGCACATGTCTGTACATTTCTGCGTGTATTTATATTTTATATTCTCATCTGCTTGTTGCAAATAACTTTTGGACCAAATCATTGTTTCACGTTTTTACTTAACAATCAGAATTAAATGACTTTTAAAGCGTTGGCAGCTTATACTTTCACCAGGCTTCAGTCCAAAAAAACCCCTGTGAGTGTGTGCTCAGGCAGGTCAAACATGATTAACGAGAAAATTACCTCTTCTACATGAGTTAACTTTGGACATCTCCATTACCTCCATGTGTTACTCGTGCTCTGAACCAGTGTGAGCACAACAGGGAAATCCAACCATCAGGATGACTCAATACCTAAAAAATGTTGGTTATGAAAATTGAACTGTTTTATTTGACTTGTGCATGATGAAACCTAATTAGCACCCACAATAAAATAAAAAGAAATTCCATCCCTTCAACAAGTGTTGCATTGTCTAGACATCTCCAGTAACTTATTCGTGACTGAAGAACCTGACAGACAAAAACCAATCAGACAGTTATTTACTGCTTTGCTGGACTCTCCTAACCACTCCCTGCTGCTACTGTTGATAAGTGGAGTTAAGGACATATTACTGGATTCCTCTTTTATCTTCACTATCTCTGGTCATCAACCTCTTTAAAACAAAGTACTGTGTCTCCGAGCTCCACCACTCCTTTTTTTGTTTAGAGTTTAGATCCACTGATGTCTAGAGTCACAGTGTTCAGTCTTCACATTGGTAGACAATAGATAGATCATGTGTTAATGTGTCTTACTTACTTACTGCACATTTTCTGCTCACCAAATTATTATTCTGGTCTTTATATCATCCCTGTTGTCTCTTTCCTCTCTGTTTTCCTTTGGGGGAACCCTTGTCACTATCATTACACACCCCACACAGAAGAAAACCTCACCGGACCCAGCAGCAACATTCCTACTTGTTTTACAACCTTCTTTCTACTAATGGTTCAGTATCTAGCTGCCTCCCTGTCATTTTAACCATGCCGCTGTCTCGCCTGTGCGCACACACACACCTACACACACTCGCTACACACAAACGCAATCATTCAGGCTACAAACGCAGGAGACATTACACATCCTTACATTATCTGTCTCTTCATCCTTCTTCTACCTTTTTCTTGGCAACAAAACTTATTATTAATTGTCAATCAGTGTCTTCTGCTTCTTCTAGACACGAGAAGAATGTACAAAAATAAGATGGTGTTTCACATCTGGAGGCTGGGGTGTAATTTATAAAGAAGGTGAATAATGCAGCTTCTTTAGCTGCACAAATACTCATACTGGTGAGAGCAGGGCTGAGACTGATACTGAATGCAGCCCAAACATTACAAATCCAATTTTTGTGATGTCATTTCCAATCTAATTGAGTTAAGCTGGTGTACAGCTAATGAATCATCAGATTCCTCTCCGACCTATAGACCCAGTGTCTGAGAACAATCAGTTCTTCAGTCTCTAGTCACAAATGCGCCTCCTGTTGGCATTAAAACACTGGAGGAAGCATCTGAATACTTGAAATAACCAAAAGTAACAATACCCCAGTGGCAACGCCACTGTTTTCACCAAATTTGGAATACCAAATCTCTTACGCATTTCCTCGTTGTTTTACTACTAATAAAAGTCACTTGTGTTGTGAGAAAGACAAACAACCACAAATAAAGGCAATAAAATTAAACCAAACCAACTGAGACGACCTCAGAAACTGAACCAATCTATGAAGTAATCCTACAGTGGTCACAATCAAAACTGCAAGTTATGTGATATGTTTTGTCCCCGAGTCACATCAGTGTAATATTTTTGCCATCCATGTATTTAAAGAGTTACGTCAACTTTAATTTGTCAAATTTTGGTTATGAGTTCAGTGAACCGGTTTGTTATTTGGGTTACATCATTACAGTGGTTAAGAAAAGGCCTCCAGATTTATTTACACTCACCTTGAATGTAAATTTCACTTCAAAGAAAATAAAACATTATCTCTCTAAGACATTGCAATGAGATAATAGCAATAATTTATGCCACTTAAAGAGGATGAGACATCAAGCTTTTGTGTTCAACTTATTGATTTAACAAATTCAGACAAGTCGCTCACAAGTAGTGGCTAAAATGATTTATTATTAAATCTCTGCACTGTGGAAGAACAGGAAACTGCTCAGCACATAAAAGAACTATGCCAACTTTCAATTCAACACGCACACATACAATTTCAAAATATTATCAGTTACATGAGTCTTCTGTTTTCACCCACAGCACTGTTAAATCATATTTATACCACATATCATTAACCCAGTCAAAGACTGTGTATCAGCAGGGTCATGAACATACGGCAGAGCAGATGACAATGTCCTATTCAATCAAACACACTAATGCACACACATGCATGCACGCACGCACACACACACACACACACACATGCACAAGACAAAGGGCCTATTGAACATAGTGTGGTAACAGCCCTTCATAATAAAGGCAAGCTGGAGCAGACTGAAAGAGAGAGCACACAGCCAGGTCCAAAGTCTTCATGAAACTGGACATTTGATAGCTGCTTGCTGGGCTGTTTGTGTGAGATTGTGACATTGATATGTTCTAATAAAACAGCGGACGGCATCCATGCGTCCAGCCAGTCGAAAGGTCACACCTAATAGGTCAACCTCGGACAGATGGGCATGGACAGAGAAGTTTGTGTGTTTGTGTGTGTGTGTGTTTTAGGGGCTTATTCCCTGGGAACAAGGGACCTCAACAAGTATAACCCTGCTGCCTCTCTTCCTCTAATATACATTGTTATTAAAGGTCATATGAGAGAGAGGAAGCAGTATGTATATGAGCACCTCGTTAAGGAGACCACAATCACCTCCGATTGTTGTGGCAAAACATGGAAATCAAACAATAATGATGACGTTATGAGCATCATTAAGGCGTTGTGCAGCAGACTAATGCCTCCGTTACACTGTTTGACTTTGACTAGAAGAAATAAGTGTGTGTGGGTGTGTGTGCGAACATGTGCAGCATGTGTGTGGTAGGTGTGTAATTTCGTGCCATGCTGGGTTTACCATCTTTTTTCAGGACTGCCCCTGTTCCTATAACTTGGTGAAATTACTTCCAGATTTAGGATCAGTGAATAGACACACACACACACACACACACATATGTATAAACACATTTTATGTAGTGTATAGCATGTTTGGAGAGGGTGTGTTGTGCTCATCCACATCCTGTTGCCAAGTTCTGACAGGAGATACTGTATATATCTATTAAGTCTGCATGAATGTTCATACGATCCTTCCACAGACTACGCCTGGACTTTCTTTGCAAAATGAGAAAAGACTTTACTTTGATCCAAGAATCACATATTCTGCTGGAAGATAAATCCTGAATACTTCATCTCTCTTTCTCCTCCAATACATTGAATGTCATTTATTTTTCATTTGTCAAAGGAGAAATTCTATAACAGAAAAAAAACGTACAAGCATTCTTCCAGGAAGAGAGAAACAGTCACTGTTGAGCTTGAAAGCAGCCATTAATCTGACAGTGCAACAACATCCTCACATGCAACTTAAATCTGGCTCCAAAACACTGAACAGAGAATAACAGAACAGGTGGAAAAGTGAGAGTTATCATGCGACATGGGTCAAAGGCCAAATCTAAACACACATGATACATGTTATTTGCTTTGGCTTGCCACACCACAGGGCAACCTCCACCTCATCGTTTCCTCCCATTTCCTCTCTTCATCTTAGTGAAGCATGAATGAGTGATGTTCTGTGGAAGCAGGGGGGGTTCATAGCAAGACTTGGTTCAGGTGAAGTCTTTGGCTTGAGTGAAGAGAGCTACAGCAAAGTACACAAGCAGAGAAACTAGGCAGATGGAGGGAGGCGGGTGGTGCAAGTTAAATGTAAAAAAGGGAGATTGAGAGAGACGGAGGAAGGGAGGGAGAGACAAGTGAGAGGAAGATGGATAGGAGAAAAAGACGGAGAGTTTGGCAAGTCTGAACTATTTCCGCAGGGAACTGTTGCTCATCCTGACAGAGAAGCTAGTTTTCTCAGACAAAGCCAGAGAACACACTGAGAAACACTTAATTGATACATTTGGCCGAGAGGAAAAAAAATGATGCTACATTAATTTAAATTTAACTTAATCCTACAGAGATATACTCCTACTTTGCTGTCCCTAAGGAAGAACTTTTAACATTTTAGGTGTTTTGCAATGTATAGCTGCATGGAGGTGCAGATGGGATGAATATACTGTAACATCATAATGGCTCAATAACTGTGCAGCAAATCATCAGGGTAAGTGATGTCACATCTCCCAAATGTAACTACATGTGTACAAAAACACTTCTTGTGAATTTACATGTCCATGCCTGTGATCATTACTTACTTCTGATTTATTTTTAAACTGTTATATTGTGGAGAGAACAGGTTTTTCCTGTATTTTACATGTGACTTCAGTTCATATTGTGTCTTATAAAAGATTCACAAATCCAGGTTATTATTCCTGCTTTTAATCCTTTTCGGGATCATTAAACTATTTCTTCTTGCCTGCTCCCCCTTTTTTTTTTTAGAAAAAGCTGCAAGGCCACCATGAGCAGAAGATATCTATTCAGATTATCAACTGTGCTTTAATTCCAGCTGTTGCTTCCCTGATCAGTCCGACAACACAGAGTATGAATTACCTGGGAGGTAAGTCTGGAAGGATCCCAGGAGACAGATTAGATAAGGTCTGAACACATCAACAGAGGACAGGCCTTTCATCTCAACAAACAGGGTCAGATGTGTCACAATGAGATCAGACACTTTCTGGCAGAGACTCTCTCTCTGTCTCTAACTTACACTTCTAAAAGCCAAAAACAAACCTCATCACTTTTTAAAAAAACTGAAGAATTACACTTTACAAATGACAAACAACGGTGGAAAGATACAATTAAAACTTTTTTGCTCTCTCACTCTTTTTTTTTTTATTCCAATAGTAAAAAAGAAACAAGCCTGATCCCACTAATATGCTTGATGGAAGCCAAACTACCACCTCATCAAAATTAAATTATCAGCTTCCAGCGTTTTCAACTAACTAAAAGGAAACATCATGCATGAACACAAAATGTAGTGAACTATTAGAGAGACAGAGAGAGAGAGAGAGAGAGAGAGAAAGGCCACGGGTTCAAAGTTGGGCCATTTACTGCATCGTTTGGCTGGACAAAGCTTCAGCATGCAGATGGTGCAGAGGGGTCTTTTCTCTGTCACTGGCTATGGTCGACAACCATCTGGTTGCAAGCAGGCAGAAAAACAATCCCTCGGAGCACTTGAACACAGCAATGACGTTCAATTAATTAAAGGTTAATCATCACCGGATCTCTCTTCCTCTCTCTCTCTCTCTGGCCAATCTGTGGAGGCTGAGGAAAAGCAGGATGTGGGTTCACTCCAAGATGAGACTGAAGCAGTAAATGAAGGAGGCAGCTGGGTAAAGAAAGGACAACAGCTTCCCCCTTTTAATATCTTCACTGAAAACTTGTAAGCTGTCATTAAAAGCATATTGTTCTGCTATGAATAAAGTAGAAAGGATGGGTGAGCCATCTAAAGTTTCTAGCAACGTACGAGCGAATTTCCATATAAGTCCCGACCCAACAGCCGTGACAGAGCTTCTCTCTCGTGTCAGCTTGTTTCAGTCTGGGTCATGGCTTTAAAGCAGAGGTCAAATGTTTCCTTTAAAGACCTTGTGAGAGAAAATTATACTAGAGTTGTTGCTTAAGCTTCTTATAGGTGGATGATGTTACTCCTTACTTTGCTGGATTTGAAACACCATATTACTGTTGACAGACATGCAGCCAAGTATGACTTTTTGAGTTAAACCTTTATACGTATAGATTAACTTTGTCCATCTTACAAGTTTTTGTGTGACCTATACATTTTAATATCCTTTACAGTGTATAAGCTAACATCAAATTGCTGAAGCTTATAATAATAACAACAAACACTGGTAATTGTAACTAAAAAACTGAATAGAGAAAAAAAACAGAAATCCATGACATTTACATCAGTCATGACACAACCATCTCCATCACCATGATGGAGTAGAAGGCAAGAGCAGAAGCATGTAGGCTAAGAACAAACAAAAGAGATAAGGATATTTCCAAGCTTTCATCTCACAATGCTGTCATCTAGTCATCAAATCACAGCCCAGAGAAGCAGGACAGCTCCACTCACACACACAGAGCGCTTCTTCTCTGCTCTGCATGGATGCAGCATACTTGGGATTCCTCCATACACAGGTAGTGTGTGTGTGTGTGTGTGTGTGTGTGTGTGTGTGTGTTAGAGGAGAGGATAAGAGAGTGAGCCATATACAAAGAGAGACAGAGAAAAGAGGGGATCAGAGGGGAAGTAGATGCAAGTTAGCTTGGTTACAGAGCTGAGGCTGAAAACAATTTAAACATTTTAATAGTTGACAAAAGACTAAGGTAATACAAACTGTAAGGGATACAGTTTGTTTTCAGTTGGTTTTGTAAATGACATCCTCCAAATGGTGGCCTCTATTCATGATACAGTGTTGAAGTTTTCCATCACCAGGGTTTGAACGCTCCAAGGTCGTCCAGGTGGCTTTTCTTTTTAGTGCTGAACATGTGGCTCTGAAATAGTCATCCCATAGCAGTAGCAGTATGGATTTTCAATCTGGAACAGCATCATTCTGATGGAACCTGAAGTGACTACAAAAAGCTCTCTGTCGTAATTACAGATTCACCATTTTTGACTAACGTTTCCACAGCAAACAGAGCAGTGTGCACCAGTCCTGCCATGATGGTAACAGAAAAGAAAAAAATTAAGACACTATCTACATGAAGACACCGTTACCACCTGCCTAACTAGCGTCACACAGAGACCATGGAAAATATGGGAGGTTTTTTCTGTCGCTGTCTGAATAAAGCAGATATTTAAGTGAGTGAAAGAGGACGAAACAAATTTTACACTTGTTGGATTCATGCACATATACAGGAAACGAATCAATTAGTGTTTTTCTCAGCAGTGACCTGGTTTTTGCCGCTGTATAGTGTTTGGTGTTGAAACTCATAGGAAGATGTGAAGGAACGGTCTGTGTGTGTGTGTGTGTGTGTTTGTGTGTGTTTATGTTTGTGTGAAAGCCACAGAGAGCGATATACGCAGGAACTTGTCTGTTACGCCTCTCAGGTGGCACCTCAGGGTCGGATATGGTCGGATTTCTCACAAACACACGGATACATACCGTTGATTTACTGCTCTGAGACAGATTTTGCAGATTACTGCAGCAATATACACCAACCCGTTTACCCCAGTACCCAAGCTTTAAATAAGCAGTGAGTTCAGTGAGTGGGAGGTGAAGACTTTATATCACAAAACTCATAATCAAACATGAGGAAGCTGAGGGCTCTTCACACGCCTAGGGGAAGGAACACATGCCAGTTATCACACCGGGTGTTTGGTATTTTAGACGTTACAGATGTTTCTTGGATAGTCAGGCAGGAAACATTTCCTCTGGGCTTAAGAGATCACACTCACCTCTTGTGTTGGGGGCAACCCATCACAGGACTCAGAGATTAAATTACATTTCAGAGAAACAGGTATGAGTTTCTTTCTTCTCATGACATTTTTGTTACTTTTACTTCTTCCCTCGGTTGTTGAGAAGCAGTTTTGAGTTGGTTTTGTCGTAAACATTTGTGATACAGTTACCAATCTTTACGGGGGTATAGTTGATGTCAAAATAAAAGCACAGTTTGAAAATAGGCGTGGTCTGACCAAAGAGTACTGAGTGATCCCATCACCAGCATTTTCATCCAATTTCTCCCATTTTTTTTTACATCCAGAATGAGCAGCAATTGTCTATAGAGAGATAATGAGCCATAATTACCCTCCTTTTCAGTATAACTCCCTCTTGTATTATCATGAAACCACAGCCCGACATTGGCATAATTAGCACAGGGAAAGTAGACTAATCTAAACTTCAGAATTCCCAAATGCCCATGTAACTGAATAGGTGAGCACAAAACAAAAAGGATAGGGTTTTCCATTGCAGCGCTCCATCTGCGGTGCTCCCGAGAAAACCTGAGACGGAGGAAAGTGTGGAGAAACAAAAAGAAGGTGGAAAAGAAAGAGTGAGGGAGTAGCAAGGGAGCAGAGAGATGGAGGGAGATGAATGGTTGTGTTTTCACTTAGAGCAGAGCTTTTCCAGGCTACATTTTTTGCAACAGCGGTGTAAGGTATCCCACTGTATAATCCTCTGGTGGTGACAGACACAGAGAGATGGAGGGAGTGAGGGATGGAGGTGGAGGCGATGTGTGCTGCTATGTGCGTGAGAGTCCACATGCTTGGAATAATGCTAATTTGTCACTGTGTGCCTACCGTATGTCCGTACAATGTGTGCATGTGTGTGTGGATGTGCATGATTGGACAAGCCACCGATGTCCCTCTGAGAGCAAATTAGTCTTGTGTTCACCTTCAGAGTCCCGCTCTTCCTCCATTACACTGTAAAAGCCATTAACACTCACTCTACACTGTAAAATCCTCTGGTTAAACTTGTTAAAGTTAAAAGTTTTGCAGCTGCACTTGTGACCATAAGCTGATTAAGTGTTTTTTTAGAGTTTAGTGCACCTGAGGATGTCACTGGACTCACATGGCTGTTACATTTCAATACATCTTTAAGGCTGTTAACTTTATTTATCTTGTTTGATTATTCTACATAAATCTATTATCCCCAAGGATTCCTGATTAATTCATAATCTGTAATTCCTCAGAGTTGTATCTTTAAACTGCATAAAACCAAGTTTGCAAAGACACTAGAGAGGAAGATTAGGTTGCAAAGATTAAATAATATTCTTAGTTTTAATGCTGCAATGTGATACAGGAATTAAACAGTACAAACAATAACAAACTGTGGTTTATTCGCATTTTGGCACAACCACAACATGGTTGAGTTCAGGACGAGGTTGTGGTTTGTGTTCAAATAAGCTTTAATAAAGGTTACATGACCTTCATCATCACATCCTAACTATGGCTCATTATGAGCTGATTGCACAGATGATTTAAAGGCCTGTTTTTTTTTTCTTTCTTTAAAACACCATATGAACAGAGTTCTCAAACCACAACAAAGAGCTTCATTATCTGTTTGTTGTCACCTTTAAGATGACCCCTGTTTCCCACATCTTCTCTGAATCTGCCCCAATCTATTTTCTCTTTATCTTTTGTCTTTTCCCCGAGGAATCGTCAATCTCCACAGTCTGTTCCCCTCAGGCCTGCAGGCCTCATTCACTAATTCAGCCAATTACTAACTTTGCAACCTCCTCTTCAGTTGCTGCGACCTGGAATCTAAGGGGGTAGGGAGGAGGGGAGGTGGGGAGGTGGGGGGTGAATACAACAGCTTGGCCAAAGCGAAAGATCGGAGCCCTTTAGGCTTGTGAAACCTGCCGCTGCAGGTTAGTTGAGATCAGGAAGACAAATTGTCAAAGATTTCATTCATGTCTGTATCTGCTGGAGGTCGGTGCAGCTGAGCCAAAAGCAAAGAGGTTTTCTTACATTTTCCCACAACTTAGATTAGAAAATAGCAAAAGGGAACATCTACCAAAATAAATCAGAGTGGGGTTGCTGTGTGATACTTTTACTATTTCCTGTCACCTTCCATGTAACAGAATATGTACAAATATAAAAAGGGGATTCCAACCCTGGAGGCCATTAAAGTTTAAAGGCTGGATCAGATCTGAGGTAAAAAAAAAAAAAAAAAAACAACCAAGTTTTCATTTAATGTATGTAGACATGACGTAAAAAGATTAGATGGTGCTCAGCATCACTGGTGGTACAAATGCATTGTTTCCACAGATGGTGAAGTGAATCTCTATCTCTATCTCTAAGTAACAGGATAACAGTGTACACACTGATATTCCATCTACTTGTCTGTGTTTATGTGTATGTGCATGTCTACCTACAGGTCGTCTGTCTGTCCGTCTGTCTCTGTGAGCCAACAGGTGGTCTGCTAATCTTTTAGCTGCCACTGTGGTAGAAGGAACGAGAAAGACGTCTGTACCACACCAGTTCAGGCAAAGGACTGGCACTGCTACAGGGAATATCTGCAAGTATGTGTGCATGTGTGTGTGTGTGTGTGTGTGTGGGTGGACCAGAGGACCCTCACAACCCTGCTATTCATGCACGCCTCAGTGCAGCGTTGCTCAATTCAGCTGCAGCCTTTCGTGAGGAATTTTACTAATTTTTTAAATCAATGTTTTGAACATTTCCAAGAGAAAAAAAAAAGTCAACTTGAAATAAAAATGACATGCAACTGCAAGCGCTGTTTTACTCTTCTTGTGCTTTTCTTTTAAAGGCAGTGATGTCTGTCGTCTCTGTCGGCTTCTCACTAACACTATCTTCTGATGAAGTAGATATCAAATACAGATATTTATGTTGTTTTTCTCCTGAGCTCTTGGATTTTGAAGAGAGTGAAATTTGGAAGGGGGTGTGCACCAATCAGCACTGAATAAAAAAAGTCTGGGGAGATTTTTTGGAGCTGTCGTTTTTGTTTGGTTTATTTTTTATTTTTTGGACCACAAAACTCCTGATAAATAAATAATACCTGAATATTTTAACTTCTTCATGTACATTTCAGGTTATAGAGAAATTCATTCATTCAGAAAATAAAAAAAAAATAATGCCAACTTGTAAGCAGGTCATTTCACTTTGACGGTAAACATGTACTGGAGGGGGTTTAAAATAACTGCAGCAAACAGACATGTAAAATGTCATCTCTCTTATCCATCTCACACATCTCAGCAGGTACGGATGAACCTGTCGGTTTATGATCCCTGTCTCCATTAAGACTGGTCTTTTTTTCTGAATGGGATGAGGAGTTACACAGGAGGGAGACATTAATCACTGACATGAACACAGAGGTCAGCAGCAGTTCACCGTGCAGGAGAGATGGAGGAAGAGGGAAGAAACTTAAAGAGATAAGGAGAGAAGTAGAGAGGGAGCATGCATCTCAGTGGATTAGGAAGTTGAGTGTGTCAAAGTGAGCAGCAGAGAGAGAAAAGATAAATAGAGAAAATAACAGAATTAACATATCAGGACGAGGAGCACGAGTTGATTTTAGACTTCTGAGGATCCAAATTACACAAATCTAATGAAATAAGTCGACCTTGATCTTGAGCAACACGACCTTTTTGAAGTCACGCTTCTGCATTAAAGCGCGTCATCCCTGCACACGTTAAAAAGCAAATGTGATCTGCGTTGATGAAACCATGTAGTATCATTACACCATCACCCAGTCTGGCCTGAGACTATCAAACACTGTGGAGAGAGATACTTAGTCATTCATTACCACAAAACCCAATATGTTAGAAATGTTATAAACCACTTGTCCTCCGCCTCTATGTGCACACGCGCACACACACACCTACTATACACATCTACTGTGTGGCTGAGAAGGTCCTTGTGCGTCTCCCCTCCCTCTCTGGTTTGGTTATCTCCCTGCTGAGATGTATTTATTTGTGGGTTTATTCCCACAGTTCCTGTTTGCGGAGGTGAAAGTCGGCACGCAGCTCACAGAGCAGGAGAACTAAGGATGTACTCACACAGCCTGCAGTGATTTAAGGCAGGATAAGAGCATGGCGTCTTCTTGTTAGTGTAATTTACTACATGCGCTCACTTCGTTTTTTCCAGAAACTAATTTTAGAGAGAAAAAAAAGTTGTTTTTTTTCTCTTTCCCTACCACTTTTCACCTTCTCAAATCTGAGTACAGGGCTGCCTGGCTTTGGGTGTTTCTGCACAAAGAAGGTCACTGGGGAGAAGTTACGGACTTGTGAGGGAAAATTATATACAGTATCAGCAGTGGAGGTTATTTGCTGCTGCCTTTAGTTTTCACTGTACAGTGCACGAAGATTTCTTTAGAATGAGAGCGAGAGCAGCCCCCCCTATATCTGGAGCTTGTTTCAAACTTTGTATTGGCTAAAATGAGTACGTTTCAACACAGTCAGGTCATTGCACTGTAGTAATCCTCCTCTGGGACTGTGACTGTTCCTGGATCAGTGACTGCAGCAGACTGCATGAGGCTAAAACGAGCCGGCTATAACTTAGACTGGAGCACTGGGAATTCTCTGTACAGTCTGAAAAATGGCAGGGATAAATATGAGTGGAGCCTTTACTGTGTGTGACACATGCACATACACACATACTGGACTGGACTGGACTGGACTCAGTCTGTACTGGATCAAATTAGACTTTGAGCACCTAAATTTATCAATACATGAGCACTAAGACATTTAAAAGAAAACCCTGAGAGGTATGTACGTTGGCTGTTCCAGATCCAGGTCTGTGCAGTCTAACTGCGGAGCTGAGGAGTTTGCAGAACAAGGAAAAGTTCATAAATTATCTTCAGTGTAGTGAGTGACTGCAGAGTTACAGCTGGAGGAACTTCAGTGCACTCAACGTGACTCTGTGTGGAGGGAAGAGAATCGTTTCATGTAGATACTGACATAATGTCCCAGAGTACATCTCAAACTGCGCAGTTTTGTCAGTGTAAGTGTAGAGAAAAGGAAAAAGCATGAAAAAATGCTTGTACAGTTACTGTTGTACTGTGGAATAAGTTCTGTATTTATATACAGAACTTATTCCACTCTACTTCTGTACTGTATTAGAATATTAGAGTTTTAAACAATATTTAGAATCATTATTACTGATGTGATAGTGTTAAAACAATACTTTATGATGTAGTTGACTGAGTAAAATTAGAATTAATCTGTAATGATGCACATTTTGTAAGATTTATAAGATTTGTTGATGTGTTTTGCAGGTAACTCTAATACATGTGGTGGAGTTGGTGTATAAGGGAGCAAAAATGAAAATATTGAGGTTAAGTGTGAGTAAATCATTTGTATTAATGTCCAGATGTTGAATAAATGCCTTAATATGGTTTCCCCACAGGAACTGTATAAGCCAAAAACATTTCAGATAATGGATGAGGATGTAAATGCGACCACACAAAAAAGAAGGTAACTCTAAAATTTCCTTAATTACAAAAGCCCAAACTTAACAATTCATTTATACTAATGCACAAAATATGAGAAACACCTGCTCTGTTTTACTGACATTTACTGGCCCGAGTCTTGATAAATGAGTGTCTGAGAAAGTGGGTTTCATTCAGATGCTTGTTTAAAACAATGGAGGGAAAAGAAGTGGGTGGGGTTTTGGGGGAAGCTAGGGAGGTGTGTGGGGGGGGTCATATCTGGTCTGGTGTGACTTAGAAGGGAATCAGGAGGGGATGGTGGGGGGGTGTTGAGAACCAAAGGCCAGCTGACCCCGCCTGAGGCTCAGAGCTGGGGTTGACGAGGGGAGCAGAGCTCAGGAGAAGAGAATCTGGACGGCTACAGTATGCAAAGGGCTGTAAAAGAGTCGTAAAACGGGGTCAAACAGAGGGGACACCGAGAGGTCTGGGAAAACACACCCTGACACACTCAGCATCCCTCACTCCCTGTTCACTTCAGCTCGTTCAGTTTGCTCATCTGCATTCCTGTGTTGTCTCTCAGTGAGTCTGGCTCTCTTTTCTCTAACCACCGGATCTGTCATCATCTCATCCCTCTGCTCCCAAACTTTCACTGGGCTCATCTGCACTCACTCTTTCTTTTTTTTTGTTTTGTTTCACACTACTGCCAGAAGCCATATCAGTGTTTCCTTTATAGTCATTTAGATCGAATGCTTCCAGGTGGATCTGCTGCTGCGGTCAACACGATATGCAGGTGTACGCCGTAAACGCTCGACGACAGCTCTCCATTTCCACACACCCACTTAAAAATACGCAGGGATTAGTAATAATAATGTTTGTGACAGAATGTACACTTCAGTGACTGTTTCACAAATGCCAAAGTATGACTACAATAAGATGAGCTTTGCGGGAGAAGAGTCTTCACCGTTCACCTCATAAAATTCACTTTGTGCATTGTTTATCTATGATATGAAGCGCAGGAAGTGGAGGTTCCCCATAGGACACACGTGTGTGTATGTATGTTGAGTGTGTGATTGTACTTGTGGGGATTCACTCTCAGATGAGTGTGTACGAGTCTAACAGAGAATGATATCCTGTTGAGCCTCTGCCTCTTTATATGTTGATCATTTGGGGCACATTCAAGTCAAATCAATGTATGAGTTCACTGACTATTTTTGGATTTTGGACTCTTTAACGACTCCATCTAAACTACGTGCTGGCGGCAGCACCTGAAGAAATAAATCTGGAGATGAGGCGCAATCTAAAATGTGAGCACACAGTTTTCTTTGGCTTGTTAAAGCTGAGAAAAACTTCACTTGAGCAAACTCCGACCTCTCTGTTGCCTTGTTCACTCACCCATCATTCGAGGTGCCCTCCCTCTCTCCCTACATCCATCTCTCCGTCCTTGCCTCCCTCTCTGTCCCTTCTCCACACATGTAGATTTAGAGACTGATAAATGCTGCTCCTCCATTATCCCTGACAGGCTTTGCTCCCTCTTTTTTTTGCCTTTCATCTCTCCCTCCCTCCCTTCTGCATTCCTCTCCCGCTCATCTTCAGTCTGTCTTGAGGCCTGCTCTGATTACCCATAATCCACCCCTGTGCCCTCCGCCCTCCAGATGATGTGTGGGCTGCGTTCAGCCTTGCACTGTCTTAGGTTCATGTTGAAAAATGGTGATTTGACATCACATCGAGATAATCAGATAAAAAGATGCCAAGAGAGGAGGTGTAGAGAGGCTGACTCAAACCTGTCATGGATAGTTCATGGATGACAGTACAGCTCTGGATAGCCAGTGTGTGTGTGTGTGTGTGTGTAGAGTGGGGGGGGGATTTAGTAGGTTTCACTTCATTTGTCTCTGCTGTGATTCAACTCATTGCACAATTACTGTCTATTCTTCCAGACATCTTCTTTTTGAATATGGCTAAATAATCAACCTGGACTTTTGTGATTTTTTTTCCTATGTTGGCTCAACTAACTGCTGACGTCTTCAGTTTTTACGTTGCATTAAATCACGCTGCCAGAATTACATGATCCCACATCTTTAATAAACATTTACAATCCGCCTATAGAACCTCATGTTTCAAAGATACGGACGAAAAATCGTACAGCTGCACCTTCAATAAAGACATTTTTTAATGGTCACAATTGACTTTCCAGCAGAGCAATAAATAAGTATAGTTCCGTTATAAAATACCAACTTGGTATTTTTTTTATTTTATTTTTAAAAAAGAAATGTCACCAGATGATAACATGATTAATTTAATTACAATGTCAATTCATGACATTCATGGTAAAAATCCTACTATAATATCTATCTCTACATTTTGAGCCATTTCCAAAACTTCAAACGTGCACAAGTGCATAAATCTCAACGAGCCCCTCACTGAAGGTAAAGGAGGATCAGACAAACAAGCTGGACTCTGATTAAAATGGGGGAAGAAAATACCAGAAAAGATCCAACATGAAGAAGAATGCACAAAAAATAATTAGAGTTACATTTTGTTGTTATTGAGGCAAATGTGGTTTTTAAAAACTTACTGGCAAAAACCTTCACCCTCAATTGTGGCTTTAAAAAAATATTTTTCAAATTATTCTGGTCACTCTGGTTAGATATAATCCTTTTCAACAAACCATAATCCTTTGGTGAGAAATGGTTGCAGCAAAAATATTGAAGACTCCTGAAGTTAATCATAAGACTCTCTAGTTTTACACAAACAACTTCACATCAGAAACAATTTATCTTTGGGACAGAGATGACATGACCATGATGTTTCAACTACATTGTCTTCAAGGAGGAAAAGGAACAAGGGGGGAGTGAAGTGACACATTGTGGCGATTTACTCGTGTAGCTCCAACACATCCACCCAGTGACTCCCTCTCCTACTCCCACTCGTCCCAGCTGGCCTTGACCGAGGCGCGGCGTGTTCGGTGCACACTGCGCCTCTTGCCACCTGCCTGAGGAATGTTCCATGTGTGCAGCTGTGTATGCATGAGGCTCTGTAATTGGCTAGCGCGGCTCAGATTGGCTTGTCGAGGACTCCGGTTGATTGCTGTACTGACCCTGGGGTGCGTAACTGAAAGCTCATTAGTCCCTGAGCACTACTGGTCCGTGACCTGCGGGGCCCGAGCGGTGGCTGACTGCCTGAGTGTTTTTTGAGCTATTGATCATAGAAAATATGAAGACGAGGTCAAAACAAGACTTATAAGACTTACAAACTTAAATTATTATTTATTCTCCTGCTAAATATTAATACATTTCAGGCTATTCAGTCTTGTAAAATGCTCCACTGTGTGTGGTTGTGTAACTGTGTATCGCTGCATCAAAGCTCTTGTGTTTTTATTGAATTTGGCAAAACAAAAACTTTTCGGATTGGAAAAATTCCTTCCAAATTACTTTAAAAATATAACTGCCAGAGCAACAATTGCTGGGTTCTGATAGCTGGAAGTTTTTTTTATTATTCTTGTTATTATTTGATTATTGAATCTAAAACTAAAAAGATTTGAAGTTGAAACTGTTCAGATTTGATTCACATATTCACCGGAGGAAAGAAACTTCAGGTTCTCTCACTTTGTATCAAATGTATAAACTTCAATTAAATCATGTACTTAAAAATCTACGTGATGAAACCCAAAGCTCGTTTTTTCTTCTTACATTTCTTCTCCCTCTCATCATTCAGCAGCCAGAGGCCACATTACCCCGCTGACGTCATCCTCAACAACCAGGCTACCTACTCCCACCTGCCTCATTACACTGATAAAATACAGACACAAGCCTCTGTTTACCACTCAAGACCAGGAGTGGGCAATGATAATGATTAAATGCATTAAACTTTTTGTCACATCTTCAACTCAGTTTCTTCTGGCTTATGTCGACGTCCCAGAGAGCTCGGCTTTTTCATGGGTGGGCCCTCAACTCTCAACCCTCTGTGCTTATTTACGATTTTTGAAAGCAGCCGCACATATATCAAAATCTTCTGGTATCTTAATATAATAATTTACTTCTTCAGATGTTAGTGTGACTCATGTGCATTATAAAGCATTGGAAGTGTTGTTGCGTCTGTGCTAACCTAGCCTTGCTTCTGCTAAATGGCAATGCGTGTGAATGAGCCAACCGTTGAGGAATGTGGGTCACACATGATGCAAGTCAGCGTGCCAGCCTGAAAACACACACACACACACACGCACACACACACACACACATACACACTGAACACTCTCTTTTCACCAGCCCACGAACAACCTCAATCCACAAATGCTGTCAACCACTTGATAGGCGGGTGTGTGTGTTTGTGTGTGCGTGCATGTGTGTGTTCAGCCTGTTTGTGTTTGTATGAAGTGGTCTGAGTCTCATATATGGCAGTATTTCTGCGCCAGCCTGTTTTCAGCACACTGAATATGACATGCTAACTAGATACTCTACCCGCCAACAGCCAGTTGTTGAGAAGGCGCAGCCCGAGGCCGGATTTAGACTCATTAATGACAGCTGTCACATACACCATCAACAGAAGGAGAGAGGGTGAGAGAGAGCGGAGCAGGAGTCAGTGGAGGACACAATCTGGGTGAAGAGAGTTGATAAGAGAGTGAATAAGTGGATACATGGGTGGGTAAAGAGGTTTTAAGCGACTGTCTCTGAGGCTGGTAAAGCAATTAGACAAGAAAACCAGGACCTGTCCAAGTTAATCTGTCATCTGTCGACATTGGACAGAAGTGTTTAAAATATAAACTCCTACCTCTGCCCTTGACCTATTTAAAATAGCCTTCTAATTTTTTTTACTAAAAATCTAATATAATAAACTTGTCTCTAGTGATTTATGTCAGGAAATTGTCATAATCTATTCCAATGGAAAACAAGTGGATAAGTTAAAAAGCTAATTGCCTTTGGGCCCGGCGGTTTTGTGGAGTCGCGGCTGAAAGGAAGGTGGTGGTGTAGCGAAGTAACAGTGCAGGGCAGAGGGGGACAGAGAGCATGAATGAACACTTTGTGGAGAGCACGGTCGGTAATGACATGCAAATACAAGGTCCAGGCCACAAAATGAGAAGACAAATATCCTCCGTTTGCCTTGCCCCTACTTTAGCTGTCTGTCAATGCGAGTTTGTCCTGTTCCTTAAATCTATCACAGGACGTGTCAGCAGGCAGGTAAAACACAGCTCTCACTCTTGATCTATGTGACTCATTTAGATAATGATGGTATAAAAAGAGGATAAAATGTTAATGTGTTAATTTTTTTTAATGAGTTTAAAACTGTTGACTGTGCTTCATTAATGAGCTCTAATACTAATACAAGTACTCCCACATCTCACTTTTCACTTTCTGGACGTCTCCACGCTGTATTTCCACAAATTCTTTCCAGGAAATGATCGATCGAACACACAACCATTCCTGCAGTTTAATCCTAGATTTTCCAGCTTACAAGATTTCTGTGGCAGCCTTGCGATTTATACTGGCTTTTAATGGACGTTTTCGCTGACAGATAGCGGTCGTCTGCGCTTTATAGAGCTTCTGTTGGACATCGAACACATTTGTGACCTAACCAGTCAAGGGGGGCCTCTGTGAGGGCGGGAGGATAGATGACACCACTGTCAACACCGCCACCGCAAACACACAAGAAAACACACATACGACCATCCCGTCGTCCTACAGGCCTCCCTGTTCTCTGTCCAACATCTGTGTTGTTGTGCCATGCACAGCGACTCCCATAAAAATAAAAATATATAAAAAAAAAACAGAGATATGGAACCTATTAAGACCACTGAGACTTTGCATTTTGGGACTGTGTTATTTTCCATTGCACAGATGAATATACAAAACTTATCACGACCCTCTGTTTTACGATCATATATTATAACATGAGGAACTGGTTCCAGAAAGTATCGCCAAAGGTCTTTTTATGCTATTTATGGGGTAACTGGAAAAGCAAGAGCAGGGGTGAATTAATGGATTGTAAAGGCAAACTACAGTAAACTCCAGGTGCTTTTGTGGTTGCATAAGTGACAAAAGAGAATAAACAGATGTACAGTACAGGTAACACAGAACGAGACTCCACTTTTAACTTTTAATGGTTAAAATGTTTTCTGAAACTGTAACTGATATCTATCAGACACAGTTTGATCATAATGAAATCAGATTCATGACATAATCTTTAAAATTTATTTACCATGTTCTATCTTTGGAAACAGCTCTCACTAAATCCTCATACGGTATTTAAGAGAGAATAAGCAGTTCTATCTAAATGCGGTTCGAACTATTGACTCCCAGCCAGATTCTCACCATACGAAAACAGTTTTTATCCTTTAATATGAGGGCTGTTAATTTTTTTTTTCAGCCTGAGACCAAGAGGAGACGTTTAGTCTCTTGCCTTCGATCCAGAACCCTGAAAGCATATTTCTGTACTTGTCATGTGAAAATGGCGACCCAAAACAGGTGGGCCTGTGGCCAAGCGTCTCAGAAACAACATTTCAAACAATAATTCATCTATAATCTTTTCAAAAGAGAGTTCATAAAAATCAGAGGCTGTCAACTGGTTAATATCATAAATTGCGGTCAGATTTACTGAGACTATTCTTCGCAATAAAACACAATAAATGTGTACATTTAGATAAATACAGGGTTTCGATTTTTCTTCTTCCAAAGATGCATTTGGCATTTTTTTGGTTTCATTGGGAAGCTTACAGATAAAAAAAGAAGAGGAGAGAGAAAAGAAGTGGACATGCAACAAAGAGATGTTGCAATTACATGGTTAGTCTAGTTTTAAATGTCACCAAGATGCTTCAGTCTGTAGAATAAAACACAACTTGAGAGAATACCACAAACACAAAGTCATCACCTCACAGTGACTTTTAAGTCTTTTTCTTTGTTCATTCAACAAATCCTGAGACGTCTTTTAAGGCTGAAGTTCAGTAATTGAGTTTTACTTATGTTTTTATTAATCATTAATTTACTCTGTAATGACACGTGACTACACGTTGATTCCTAATTCATCCTTGTTCTAGTTGTTTCTTGTTAAGTTAGTATCAATAAACATTATTGACGTGTCCCAGTTTGCTCAGTAGACATCTCAAATCATAAAAAAAAGGTTCCTCATCTTGTTGCAATAATATAATATATTTGTAATGTATAATAAGGGAAGGTAAATGATTTTAAGACGATCCAGTCATGGTCAGTGTCAGGTTTTATATTTCTCCTTCATGTAATTTGTGAATTGTACTATGTTGTTCCTGTTGATGACTGTGTTGTAGTTCCCATAGACAGGGGAGGTCTCCGGAGATTCTGGTCTTATGTGACTATGGTATTAGAGGTTCGCTCCCCAGCGTAACTCCTGCTCTCCTCTCATTAAGATCCCATCGATCAAATAACCCGCTGTCATCTTCCTCTGCCACCCTGTCATTTAGGTCCATGCAGAGCTGCAGCACGCTCGGCCTTATTACTTTCTTTTACCAGAAGCCTGAAAAGTAAAAGTGCATTTTTGGACGGGGGTTGTGTTTTTTTAATCACAGCTTGTGAATGTATGCATGTGGAATTTGTGTACATGTGGTTTTTAAAAACATACTTTAACTTCCGTTGCATACTCTTGCGACGATAATGTCGACGCTGGGGGGCAGTTCGTAACCAAGCAGAGAGAGAAAAAAAACACACAGACACAGTTTAAAAACAACTTCTTTGTATGACCAGTAAAAAGCACGACGTCTAATTCAACGAGAATGTGAACCATTTTGAAGTGGCTTGTAAATGTGGTCATGTGTGGTTTATGTGAATGAGGCTGCTTTCCCCTGCAAAGGTTGAAACTCAGTTTAAGTCGAGCAGAGGAAGGTACAACCGCCCCCCACCCCCTCACCCCCAACCCGTGTTCATGCTATACTGATTTCAAATCCAGCTTATGGCCTATATCACATTCCTCCTTCCCGTCTGTTATTCTCCATCTCACTCAGTCTGATGAAACACAATAAAAACACACTTCTTCGCTGACTAATGTCCGGCAGTATCCTTAGCCACACACACCACGCCAAGATATCTTTGCCTAAGAAAACGTGTGTGTGTGCGAGTGACATAAAACAGAATATTGTGATGGTAAATTCATGCTGGTCTTATTTTCTACAGCTCTGGCCAATACGCAAGTTAAAGAATGATACGTCTGTATAGGAGACCTCAGTCTGCTGTCCGAGACAGGGCTGGGAATATGGGAAATCACACATACACACACACAAGGTCAGGCCTATCTCTCTCTCTCTTGCTCCCACACAAACATAGAGGGACACAATGCACCTGGTCTCTCTCTCTCTCTCCCTATGCTTGAAGTGACACACTGCAGGTCTCAGAGACTAGTCCAACAAAAACAGCAGTGTCTGTGTGTGTGTGTGTCTGTGTGTGTGTGAGCAGACGTACACTGCACTGTGCATGCACAGAAATGTCAATAAACTGTGAGACGATGCGAAACCAAACAGAGAGAGCTCAGATTGAATCTACAGTTTGGTGAGTCTACCGCCCTCAGAGAGACGTCTCAGGACTCAGGCAAGACTAACACCTACAATTACAATTTATAGCTACAGCAATGCTAACATAATGTAACATAATTTACACTGTCAGAGTAGGAATAACTGTGGAAGAGGAGAGGCTCATTACACGATGCAGTTTGTTTATGAAAACACATACTTGACGTATGTTTCGGTTTATTCTCCATGTTTTGGCTCAGGCGAGTGTCTACCAGCATCGACCAGCACATAAATCAAAGTCAAACTAGCAATTTTTGAGAATGGAAGCCAAATTAGACAGAAAGTTAAAATTTATCTGGCTTACATTTAAATAGGCTTACAAGCAGAGTTGTATAAAGTAGCAGAAGTACAGACACTCAACCATAAAATGATGTTGGTAGAAGTTCAAGTCAGCGACTAGAATGATGTAAAAGTCTTAAATTATCTAGTATTTACTGTACTTAAGTATGACATGTAATCTATAATGAAATTTACTTAAGTAATGAAAGTAAAAGTACAAGTACATATTTATAAAAACAGAAGAACATTATGAAGTTTATCCAGCACTTTAAAACATGGAGCTACAACAATCTCTAAGAAACAACCTCCTAAAGTTTTTAGTTGAGAAACATTTTTTAGATTTACAAATTAGTCCATTTAATGGAGAGTTCAGTCTTTTATTTACTGCAGCAGTACTTTAGTTGACAGCAGTTCAACATGTTGAATGCAGTTTAAAATTTATTCATCAATTCCAACAGTTTCCCAACAGAGTGAACTTATGTAGAAAAGATTAGAAAACTGTCGTCTAGGGACTGATGTCATAATCAAATAAAAAAAAAAAACACACATGAAACACTTGAGCCTGTAATTTAAATAAAAAGTCCTGTGCGTCCTCAATGTGAGCGTGTCATTTCTTTCATTGAACGTCTTAATAAATGTTGGGCATGACGGAGAGAATAACTTCCTTCCAGATACACAAATATGACGCCGCTACAATTGAAAACAGTGATGGATTTGGAATACACTTGACCAACTTGTGTCGAAAATCTTTATACGCTTTCACTGTTGAAGCCAAGGCCCCCACCACCACCTACCCTCCCACCCTCCGCCTTTTCCTCACCCTTCTCCCCACCCTTCATGGTTTCAGTTAGCCAGAAATGCCTGCATTTGATTAGGGCTTCAGTGTCAATAATGCCTGTTTTGAAAAACACCCTCAAAGGGCCCTGGAACAAAGACGAAGAAGAGGGCAAGTGGGTGAGAAGGAGACAGCAAGAGGGATATTTGATGGCAAGAAGAAGCATAATAAGGTATTATAACTCCACATTCATGTGCAGCCCATGTGTTGCTGTGTTGCGTTTTCTTGCCCCTCAGCATGATATGACAGCTCCACTTGAACTGCTAAAACACAAATCCCTAATGGCCACGGCCATGGAAACAGGAGGAGACAGAGAAAATAAATAAAAAAATGAGTGAGAAGGGAGGGATATCAGTGACAGATAAATGGGAGGGTTTATGAACCATTTCAACTTACAGATGTCAAAAAGCTGCACGGACTGAGGAAGAAATTTTGTTTCACTGAGTTTCGCTCTTTAACTGGTGTTTTTACTGGAATGCAGTTGTGGTTAATTTGGTGGATTTCTTCATGCTTACTGCCGGGTCAAATGTCTGAATGTGTGAGGAAGATAAAAATGCAACAAATTGTCAATCAGCCAGTCTTCCACGTTGGTGTGAAGCTAGAGGCCTCACTGGCGTCACAGTTTCAGGCAACAAGACGATTTTCTTTTTGATAAGTAAGACGCCATTTTCTTGTTTCAAATCCTGCAGCTTCAAATACACAAAAGTGAAGATTTAACAATTTTCTACATAATATATGATCACAAACTGAAGATATTTGGATTGTTGGACATGTCATATGTCCCTATTTCTGCCATTTTACAGAAAACCCACTGACCAAATGATCAAGAATTAGCAGCTGATCATAAGGTATTACTCCATGAAGTTCAGACATCTTCATTATTTTTTGTTATGTTGCTTTGCAGTGATGCGACTAGCCAACCGTGGCCCACCATGGAGCAAAGCAGCTTGTTGTTTTTGAGATTCCATTGAAATTTAGTGATGGTTGAACGCTTTGCAAATGAAATGCATAGCAAACCACACGTCAAATGTCTGCATGTAGGGTCATGCAGCAACAGTGTGCACTTGGCACATTCAGTACAGCTGCCAACAGCAGGTAGAGGCCAAACAATCTGAATCAGCAGTCAGCTGGTCGGCAAATACGGAACAAAGGGTTTGTGTGATCGTATGAGTATATGATGTTGTGTTTAAGCGTCACATATCGTGTATGTGTGAACAGACATACTACATGTGTCTGTGTACACACCAGACATCATCTCTCTTATCGGTGTGTGTGTGTGTGTGTGTGTGTATGTTTGAGTAAATTCATGCCAAAGTGGGAGTGTGTGTATACTTGTGCCAAAAGACAAAATCCTTTTGCATGGTCCCATATGAGTATCTGAGACAGTGAGAGTGTGTGTTTATTTGAAGACTATGGGTGGTCCTTTTTTTTCGTTTCATTCACTCAGAGAAATTGTTTCTCTGTGAACCTTTTTTGTCCCTGGAGGACAATAACGTGACATTAAAGCCATCAAATTGTCACCAGAGGACTGTGGATCTTTTCTGTTAAAAAAGAGCTTACTAATGCTTAGTGGCGTTACTGATGTTCCTCCAAGGGCAGATGTCTTGTTTGTATATTTAAATACGAGCATGTGCCTCTGTGGATCAGCACATATTACTTCCTCAGGGTTTAGGAGAGGGACGTACAGTAAATGATCTACAGGAAAGATGTTAACCTCTGCTTCAAGTTCATCGCACATCATGACAAACGTTCACCCTCGAACTAAACATCTCCAAACATACAGAGCTCCCAACCGAACCCACAGCCTCCAAATCCTTTCATGGCTGACTGTGAGAGCTTTTTTTCCATTCTCCTACTGAAAAAGAAAAAAAAACATACACAGAGCCAAGCAGCAGCAATGTCGCCAGTCCCCACATTTCAGCACCATGGTTAATCAGGATCACCATTGATGCAACTGATAGGGCATTGGGTTTAACGGCATACTTTACCGTGCTGTGGATACTGAAGAAGAAGGTAATCCACCATGCTGCTAACTGACCCTTAAAACAACAGCGGGTCCAGTACCAGATGGCCTCAGAGGTCTGGATAACTCACAGATTTAACACACAAGGTCATTCAGTCTTTTATAGACAAACGTTTCTTGTGATGTTATCTGCGCCTCATTCATACATAATTCAGTTCTTAAATAAAATACTAAAATGTATGAGAGATGGAAGAAAAATCTGGTGACAAAAGCAAAAACAAGAAAAAAAACTGGTAACTGTGAGAAAAGAAATAAATGGATGAAACCACACTAATAAAAACACTGAAAAATCGTTACTCTCAGTGGTGTCACACATTTAAGTGAGCTATAAAGGGTTAGAGAAAACAGATGGGACCTGATGGAGATATTAAAATGTAAGAGTTCACCACAAGAAGTATGGAAACTAACAAAACACATTATGAGATCAATACATCACATGTCCTCAAAGCAGTTGGATAGTTCTAGACAGTTACCAAGAAATGGATCCAGTTCACAGCACCGAGCATGAAACATGGCAGGGAGACTCATGATGTTCAACACATATATACATAAGCACATACACACATGCAATAGCAGGAGGGGAAGAGGGGTGTAACACCCCATGTCTCCCCCAATAACATACCAAATCCATCAAGGTGCCCCAGCATCCAGCGCTGAGGGCTGCCACCGCTGGAAGCACCGAGCCTTTCATAAACAGCACCAAAGCAAATTAAGACTTTGTGGATTAAGGCAAATATAACACTCCAGTCACGTCGTCCCTCTGACCTGTGATTATCATATATAATCCCATTAATGTCACAGACTCTTTGATGCAGATAATTAGCTTAAATGTCAGCGTTTCTGACAAATAAACATATTTAAAAGGAAAGAAAATATGCAGAACTTTAGGAGCCATGATCTTTATCTTATCTTGAAAAACCTTTTATGTACCAATTATACATTTTTCATAATATGACACAGGAATGCTTTAGTGTGTAATTTCACTTCTATGCAAAAATGCATAAAGAATACAGTTTTATAAATACCTCAGTTGCAACACAACTCCAATTATGTTCAGTCAAAATCAGTGAAACAAAAAGGCAGTGAGGCAAAGTAACTAAATAAAAATAGTGAATTAGCTATGAAAGATAAATCTAAATAACCTTTGTTACTCTTTCCCAAAAACCCCTACGGTAAACTTTACATAAATGCCAAAACACACACACACACACACACACACCAACACTCGACAACAGCAGGCAAAGACTGAAGTCTAAAAACGAGCTGCACACAGGCAGGAAAAAATGTTCTCAGTGTTTACATAACCCGCAAATCAATTAAAAGAATATTGCGCTCATATAATTAAAAACAAATGAGACTACTAAAAAGTCAGTTCACTTCCTGGAATGTGTGTGAGCTCGGTTGGGTCAGGCCACTGGACGTCGTAGACCCACAGAGATGGTGGGATCTGAACAGCAGAGAGAAGACAAAGATGATGGAAAGAAGAGAAAGATACACACGAGCCCTGCTGAGTTTCATATTTGGTGAAAGTGAAATATGTGTCTTTTCTTTTCAAAAATTCAAAGACGGAAAAAAGGAGGTGAAGCTAGAATTAAATTTAGACAAAATACGAGGAAAGGTGACGCCGAGAACAGTTTGAGGAAAGGTGTGTGTGTGTGTGTGTGTGTGTGTGTGTGTGTGTGTTGGCAGAGGCAGAGATAGAAAAGAAAGAGAAAGAGAAGCATATGAATTCTCTGTTGGTTTTGATAACTAATCTCACAAGACTGAAGCCCTTTTATGACAAGTCGAGCTCCTCGGGACAAGTGGTGGCAGAGAGATGAGATCGTCTATGTTACATCGATGAATCTTTAGTAGGTTGATAAAGTTTCTGTTGGGACCTAAACTTCACCCCACGTTTGAAAATAAAGTGAACTCTGTAGGTTTCGTCTTTTGACACTAATAACATGATTAATGACAGATGTTCACTGTAGATACAGTATATCTGCAATACAGTCGTATGCTGCACTGTATCAAGTAACAGTACATAAAGTGAGAACACCGACCTTTTTTTTTTACTCAGTTTTTGAGGAGTTATTTGCAGAAATATAAAATGTTTTTCTTTCATTAATTAAACTTTGAAGTTGCATAAGAACGTAACAGTAAAATAGGTCATAAAAAAGGAAAAGTTAAAGATAAATCTGACCTGAGAATTTGTTGCCAATTTAAGCAACTTGACAGTTTTCAACACGCTGTGTGCTCTGGACACATTTTGTATTAGAAGTGTGTTTTGGTTGGAAGCAGGGAAAGTATTGAGGAATATTAGTCCTGCTTTTTAAATAACAAACACTAAATGATTCATGAATCTTTTATGAAATTAAATATCATTAGGTCAAAATAGCTTAAACAATCAGGTTTATTTTGGCATTTACGGTACATTTACAACAAAATCCATCTTTCTCCTTTAATGTCCCACAAGCAGGACAGAGACCTGGCAAACACACACTGGGTAGTCAGAGGTCAGACTGGCCGACAGGACACTACACTTTAAAACTGTCAACTGGGTAAGCAAAAAAAAAAAGTTCTATGTATGATAATCATCTTTTGCTACAAGACGTTGTATTGACGTTGACAAGTTACAGTTGCTCCTCTGTTTTCTCAGTAAAGGGGAAAAAAATTAGGCGACTGTATACAGAGTAAAATCCTACAATAAACATGTCAGCAGATGTGGGATTTTAACCGATTGTTGCTATTTAGTAGATCACTTGGTTTGTTCAGGCTACTTGTGGAATAAGCAGAATCTCTGCTCCAACGTTTCTTTCCATGATCCACGTCTGTCTCTCAGAAATTACATTTATATACAACAAAACTGCATCAGAAAAAAAAAAAAAAAAACACAAGAAAAAAAAAATGTTTTGTAGGAAACGTAATCGCTGGCAGGATTGTGTTCGGAGGCAAGATGCTTTTTAATGACTACAGCTGCACGTTTATTAACGGCAGTGGATTCACAAGGTGGTGGTTGGGGTGGATGGCTCGTATACAAAGCACACATCTGTCCCACCAGAGACCGGAGCTCGCATCTACTGCTCTGTATGTGGTTGGATGTGGTCGAGTTCAAGCAACAAAGAAACTTTATTTAAGGTTAGGGAAAGATGGTGGGTTTTGGTTAAATGTAAATAAACGCGTCATGTCTGAAGTCACTGTGAACTTTTTCTGTGTCGAATCAAGACCACAATCTTTCTCTAACATTAACCATGAAAAAAAACAACAGTTTAATAAGGTTGCAGTCACTACAAGCGGATATTGTTTTGCAAGATCAAATATTTTTTGGCAGGAAACAATGACGTCGTCTGCAAACACTTTGTTAATATGTTTAGAATTAATATATTTATGACTTACTGATACGTGTTGTAAATTAAAAACATGTCCTCATTATGTTTAAAGAAAAACATAACAAAGTCACAATTACATTTCTACAAGACGTGCTTGCTCTTGAAGTTCAGCTGAATATAAACATAATTTCTAGGAGACAGGGAGTTTGATGGCGGCGCCTGATCAGCCTGCTGTCCATCAACAGTCCTCTATTCACACTGAGCTAACTGCTGAGAACAAACACGTAAAAACATGCAAAAGAAAGATTCCTGTGCCCAAACACACACATGATCACACATTACAGAAACACCCCCTCCCTGTTTCTCTCTCACACACACACACCGCAGCGTCTGACCTGTCCGCCTGTCAGCACACCAAAAGGCTCTTTTGTCCTTTGATAACCCTTGTCCAGCCTCCTCTACAGGAGGCTGTCTCCCTAACAAGTCCTGGCTACGGCAGGAGCAGTGAGCTGGGGGTTAGAGAGCAGAACAATGCCCTTTCTCCTGCTGTAGAAACGTTCACACAGGGACCCTCTAATGAAATCCGTGTCTCACCAGCTTTTCTCCAACCTCTAACAGCCCCCCCTTCTTTTTTTCTTCCCCTCCTTCTCCTGATATTACATTTCCTCCTGTTGAGATTTGTGCTTAGTCAAGGAATTCATTCATTTCTGAAAACACTTCTCGCACTGTATTAACATCACACTCGAAGATGAAACTATGGCAAGATGTCGCTGGTGACAAACTGCACTTTCTTCTTAAATTCTCTGGAAATAATGAACAATACACTCTCCCACTCTCACTCTACAGATAATTGAGAACAAGACATTAAACAAGCCTTTGGCCTGAAGGGAGGAGAGGGCTTTAAATCATCTGGACTTCTGGATTTGAGTAAGACAAATTTCCTGAGCCAAAGAGCAGAGAGAGAGAGAGAGAGAGAAATGGTAAAGAAGAAAGAAATCAAAAAAGACAAGCAGAAAAAAACGGAAGAAAAGCAGAGACAGTGCGGATGAGGAAACGTTGACCTCTGTTTTGTGTGAGATGGACTGTGAGGAGTGAAAAGTGGCGGGATCATAAAAATCCTGTCTTCAGTTTCCATCCACTGTGGAAATCCGTCTGAGCCGGTCACCACAACAACCAGTCGACTGTTTATGAATCACATTTCAAACTTTTTCTTAAAACTGTGAGATACATCAATACATAGCTTCTGTCTTTCTTTTCTCATTATTCCCCTTTCAGGATAAACTGAATTTCATAAAAAAGCAAAGTAATAATATAATCCAAATGGATTCTGACAGTTTATACTAACATTTACTGTAGCTGATGTCACGACCGTTAAAATGTCCTTTAATTACAACAAACAATGGTTGAAAACATTTCCAGTCCACTTTTTTGCAACACTAAAATGATCTTATTATCAAAACTGGACATGCCTTGTCAACTCTGTTGATTAAACACACACTTCCTGCCCCGTTCACATCACTTCTTCTCAAATAAATAATTAACAGTTTAAAAAAAAAAAAAAGAAACCTGCCAGCTGTTTAGACTTGACAATATTATCCGATTCAGATTTTGAAAATACAGCAAAACTGGTTTTTTTTGATCATGAAGATCATAAATGTAAATATGTTTAGGTTTTTTTCCCGACACAACAGATTTTCCTGCGAGTAGCTGACCCCGCGCAGGACCCTGATTAGGAGATGCCTAAATGTATGTAAATGGCAAACAGCTACATGTTGAACGTCACTTTCTCTTAGATTGAATATCTCCATCTTCTCCTCTTTAAAAATTCTTCTAGTCATTTAAGCAAATGTGAACTTGCCTTTGTCCTAAAACCTTGCGTCAGTGACAGAGGCCTTCGTGTTTAATGTCTCTGTCAACACTTTAAAAGAGTTGGCGGCGTTGTGAAAAATGAGCCAGAGCATATAGTGGAGAGAGGTGATTTCCCCCGAGCTGCTTGTAATTGCTTCAAGCTTGGACCAGACAGGACAAAACCAGGAGGCCTGGAGCAGGAAGCTGGACAGGAAATGGTTCGGATTCAGCCAGTGCGGCAGCGTCCCGGCTTCTGCTGGAAGAGACGTGGGCAGACGTATAATGACAACAACGTCTTTTGTGGTATCTGTAAGGTGTTGCTCATTGGGTTTTGATCAACTTGTTTGACAGTGAAGTTTGTCAAACAAGTTGACAACGTTTGACATAACGTCTTAAACTTGTTCAGGTTGTTTTTTTTCTTTTTTGCTTAAACTTTATTTTTAGTCCAGGGCCATGTTCCCTCAGCTCCCAGTGGTCTGTTTCCTATCTGGGGGGTCAATCTGATGCTAAAGTCCTTCTCCAACATTCATACAGAGACTTTGAAGATCTGCTTTAAATCAAAACTCTCAAGACTCGTTCTGTCTCCTCTCATGCTTGGATTGAAAACATAACTGTCCATGCACGCTCGCTAACTTAGCAATATAACAGTTTTACAAACAGATTCATGAAATCTTTACATGCCCGCGGGTAAAAATAAAAATAAAAAATACAAACTTTTCCAAAAGGAGAGAGAATAGACACACGTCCAGGAAAAATAATCAAGTTACAGATGCTTCTGAGATTCTCAGCACAAAGTGCCTAATCTGAACTGGGAATTCTTATTGATTTAATTTACTGAAAATGTCTGGTCTAACCTAAAGCCATCTACTCAGTAATGAACAATATGGGCTGAGGTAGGTGTTTGTTTCAATATAAATGGCCCTTGAGGGTGAAAATGGCATTACTCACTCCCCTTAGCACTAAAAAGACAAGTGAGCGCTGGGCCATGGAGGCTGAGAAAAGCTGATCTAAAGGACTTCACCTCTCAAATGGTACAGCTGTCTCATTAACTCCAAATGCCTCGATAACTGAACAGAGACCAGTTGGACCACCAGCGAAAAAGAGAACACCCTAAAGCCATACAGAGAAAGCAGGTGAAAGTTGGAGAGAAAGAAGTGAATGGGAAGAGGGTTTTTTCTCAAGCAACCCTTTCCATTTCTGCCCAAACCCTCAGACCTTCTTTTGCCATCTTTTTTCGTCTCCTCCCTCTCTCCCTCGCTTTCCACATTTCTTCTTTCTTCCAGCTCGGATTAGCTCAGCAGGACACCAGCATTCCTTCTCTACTGGTCGTCTTTGTCTTGACATTCCCACTCCTCCCGTGTCCTCTGTGGCCCTGCATCCAACCAAGAAGACCAACTGTTCCAGAAACTGGCAACAGGTTTTCTCTCTTTTTTTCCCTCTGACATGTAACCAACTTTATCTATGATATAATACCAGAATTAAAAAACACACTGATTTGATTTTAAAAAGCTCCGGTGGATTATTGTTCAAAGTGTCTGGTGTATCTATACTATCCAACATTTAACCAGGGTCAGGCCTACACAGCTGCAGCCCTGACTGATTCAGAGTCAAGGTTGGGGGTGCCCTCGCAGTGACTTTGATCTGGAGTCAGTTTTGAACCCCTGACTACCTGTTGTGAGGTTTTGTATGGGTGTAAGATAACTGATATGCAGTCACGAATGGAGAGGAGATGTACTCTGTACTTGTGTGCCCCACCAGGGGAAGCCTGTATAATGTTGCGGTCATGTGGTAATCGTATTGCTCTAAATTTGGAATCAAAAGTTGGGCTACATGTTCCTTCTTTTGCCAGTTTTTCAACTCACTACTGGCCTTAAGAAACCATTAACCAAATGTAGCATTTCAAAGTTATGCTAGCATCAACAAGAGGGTAATTAAAATCACATAAGTACAGGGGAAAGTTTCACCTATTTTTGGAGATCTTGTAAGATGTTGAATGTCTGTTTAAACAATGAAAATGCATGTTATTTTTACATTATTTTAATACTGAATAAAAGAAGTTTTACTCTCCCTTGCTGACCCCCAAAAACTATCCACTGATAACCTTTAAAACACACACACATCTACTCCAACTCTACTCCAAGCACCAGAAGTTAAAGATTTCATTGCTGCATATTTCCATCTTACATCTCGACCTCTCTGCATGTTGGCTGTGAGTCTAATTGTCAAATGTTTTCTTTCTTCTCTTGGCGAGAGTCCTGTCTGATTTTTGCCAAAATGTGTAATACTTTAACTCTTTTCAAGTTAGAGGCAGATTAGAGACCCAGAAAACTGTTAATCAGTGGCATCTGTTTTTTTTCTCCATCTATAGTATCATGATATATTCCAGAGGATTTTTTTTTTTTTTTGCATGATCAAGCTGCTGTAACCATTAGTTACCCTTCCTTGATTTCTAATTTTAGGCTGTTATAAACAATCTTGAGAGCGAAAGCTTATTGGAACACCTTAATGGCTCTGATGTCTGTGAAAGTAGTTTCTAGAGCCTATTAATAAAAATCAAAGCTCATTAGTTCAATAGAGCCAGGAAAATTGTTGGATTTATGTTGACAGTAAATACCAACAACTTGCGTGGTTCAAACTAGCAATGATTTACAAGAGCAAGGGGGAAAGAGAGACCACAGGTAAAAGTACCAGCTGCTCTGAAGGAAGAAGTCACATTACAGCAACATTACAGCTGTCAGCAATGATATACAAACCGTAAGATGAAGTTACGTTCTGCACACAAACACATACACTACTCACACACAAACCTCAAAAGCACATGTTACACTGGAAAGCAAGAGAGGAGAAATGGTGGGTTTTAGTTTTATATTCCAATCGAGGCTTAAATCTGTGTATTCACGCTACTTGACCTCAAGAGGAGAACTGGAAGAAGAGAGAGAAAAAACAGCAAGGCTGAGAAATAATGAGGAGAAAAATACAGTCAAACCGTGATAAAACAAGAATGTTAATGTACAGAAAAGACAAAAGGTGAAATGAAACATGAAATAAAGATGACACACATGACTGATGGAGTAAACCTGGCTTTAACAACTGTTCACACACACATACATGCTATAGAAAACACACAAAAGTCTGTAAATGCAGACAAAGATAAGGCTCTCTTATCTCGTTGTGTTGAATACTCGAGTGGTTAATAGTTTTATTAGAACCACTGGTTCTTCTATAGGGCTTTACTTCTTAATCTCCATTATGATTTGTCTTCACCACAGTCTGAACACACATTGCTCATAGTGTGTCAGTGTGTGTGTGTGTGTGTGTGTGTTAATTACACAGGCAGAGTTGTTCATATGTCGTCCAGGTTCCAAAAGGTCCTGGGTATGTGTATGAGTGTGTGTGCACTGCTCAACATCTTAGTTTACACAAGAAGGTCATTTTAATCAGGTGAATACCAGGCTGCCTAATCTGCAGGTCTTTGCCTGAGCATAAACAGAGGATATCCCCGGGCTCAGCCAGGATCACATACCTGGAGTCATGGAAAAGTCATTTCTGGAACTGACCGGAGCAATCCAACAACCTCCTGCCCTCCTGCTCGCACTTTTCCTCACTCCCGACTCACAATCACCTCAGGTGCTAACATTCACTCCCATGTCTCCGTCTTTCACTCCACCTTAACTTCCCCTCTCTGCCTCGGTCCCCTCATTCCCCTGATTCATGTAACATTATTATGTTACATGGAGTAAATTACTGACTGACCTATAAGACCGCAGAAATAAAAACATGCACACTCTTATATGAGCATTTACACATGTCAAATGTGCAATCTATAGCTTTGCTAATGTAGGAATTGAATGTATGATCACATCCACCACTAAAAATACACCACATGATGTCATCTTACTTTTTTGTGGGAGGAGATCTCACACACTTTCAGGAAAATGTCAAAACCAAAAGTTCCTTTTTTTTTTTTTTTTTCATCACAACCTATTATCAAGTTTACAGACACGTACTAATACAATGTTGGAGGGAGAAAGGTCACTGTTGGCCTCTGTGTTTCCATCTACCTCCTCTTTTTCTCTCTTCCTCACTCACACCTCTGTGAGTCAGGGGTCAAACTGCATGTTCATGATACGCTGTAATAAAATTTTGTGGACAATATTCTTTTTTTTCATGAGAAGATTTGTTTAACCTTTACTGAGATTGCAGAAAAACACAAAAAGCAAATTCACAACACAACAATAAATAAGATCCCAGAGGATACTGATTCCTTTTATTAAACACTAAGGTATATACTACTTAACAACTAAAAAACACTCTGGCATAACAAAGGTGTCTTGGGCCTTGGGCTATTAAGTGGATTTAGTTCTTTGTGTTGGACGTGGACATCGGTAACGCGGCTCTAAATTAAGCTGCTCTGAAGACCTACAAAACAGCTCGTAATCTGGAAATAGGAGCACGACAAGTTATTGCTTGCTCAGCTAAAACAAAATGATTTGAACATAACTTAAAGTGAAGGCGGTTGTATGAGGAAAACAGCTTCACATTAGTGCTGCATTACTCTTCAGGACACCAGAGAATTATAGCAGGACCGAGCCTGAATTATTCTTGGCCGTTTATAATGCATAGAGGGATTTGTAAATACAACCCTCTCCTCCCTCCCTCTCTCTTTGGTAACTACTGCTGTCTGGCATGTTGCCTCTCTTCCTGTAGGTGATAACACAGATAAGGTCTTGCTCGTTATCTCAAATGGACACCAGTTAAGGTAGTGGGGCAGCCATGAAGTGGCGACCTTGTTATCAGTGTCTTATTTGAGTTTAGATAGATAGACATTTCCCCTTGAGTGTGTTTGTGTGTGAGAGAGAGAGAAAATAAAGAGCAGCCAAAGTGCACAGCATCCTGAGAAGCTTTACCTCACTGACACAAAACAAGAAGTGTTAAATAAAAGTATTATTATAGTGGAGACGTTTACAATCGCTGGAGTTCATTATAGAGAAAATAACTGTGACATTGTCTGGGAAAGATTAGGGACAGAAAATAAACACTAATCAATATCAGATTAGCTGATACTAATTACAACCAACCACTGGAATAGTCTTCAAAATGTCTGCACAATAACATCAATACAACAACAACAACAATATGTGGACGGTGCTCGTTGACTAGAGGGGAACTCTGCGTTCTTGTTAAGTCTTTAATCAGGATTGGTGTAGTGAATTGTTGTTTTCATTTCTATTTTGGGTCTGCCTCTTATCCAGTTGTGTTTATCAGTGCTGCTCTCTTCTGGAGAGGTCTGGAGCCTTGTGATGAGTCTGGGTCATTGAGTGACCGTTCGCTGACTGAGCCGATTCAATTAAGCTTGTGTCGCTGTAATGTAATCGAAAATAGGGGATTCCAAGCTTTGATAAAGTTACATAAAAAAGAGGGCATGGCCGGGTGAGAGATTATGAGAAACAGAACGAGACGAAGAGATGAGAAAGAGAAACAGACAGAAACTTTTGAATTAATTCATCTGAACAAAAAAATGAGTGAGTGAAAGCATACCAGAAGTGGTTGTGGGCATGGTTTTCTGTTGATGATCTAAGTGTGAGTGTGTGTGATTCAGACATTTAGACCAAAAAAAAAAAAAAGAGCTGTATGTCTTCGATCCAGATGTTTTACTGACTGTTGTCTGATGTCGCTCAAGGACACAAGAAGAAGAAGAACCAGTCGTTACAAGACTCGAACCAACAATATTTCAAAGACTAAAACCATCTTGCTCTGCGTCCACACAGACAGCCACACACTTTATGTTTTGGCAGACAAGAAGTTACACACTTGTCCGTCATACCCACTTCCAAGCTTTCCAGTCAGCCTAAATTGGCACACACATCATTCACACAATGGAGGCTCTGTGAATCATAGACGGAGTACAAGAGGTCAAAAGAAAAGCTATGATGTCTGTTATTAAAATTCCTCTTGACTCATCTGTCTTTACAATAACAATACTACACATCTTTACAGTGCCAAGGTGTGAGTACATGAAGTTTACACAAACACTTCCATGTCATAAATCTCCACATTAATAAGACCTTTTACTGGATTATGCACCAATTTTGTACTTTTAAGAAAATTAAAAGGGAAAAAATTGAGGTTTCCAGCAAGTTGTTTCCTGCCATGAGGAGAATTAAACAGGTTTTTTTAACGCTCTTTATGCTGATCAGCTAAAAAAGGGGCTACCAGCAACATATTATAACCATATTTCCTCAAAATCCACTCAGTGAGGTCTGACATATTGTATGTGACAGACTGAGGTTGCCATTGTGAATCAGAAAAAAGGAACTTTAATCAACAATCACTCGTCTAGACTCCACATATGAAGCTATGAAAATGTGATAGTGGCTTTCCAAAAATGAATGCCACAGGAAAAGATGCTAAGTATATTAGATTTGAAAGAACAAAAATATTCAATCACAGACTGATTTAATTTCATTTAACAAAATTACAAAATGACATCAATCAGGCGCTGCCTGTTTTTCCAGCTATCAAAACTGGATTTGTGCTCCGTTCCGCTCTAGTCTTAATAACCTCTGGAACACGATGAGAGACCATGATTTTTTACGTCAATCTAATCTAAATTAATTTGCCAGCTGGGTCAGACACAGTGGAGCGGTGGGAAAGCTGTCCATCTGTTTAAAGCTACAGCTTAAAGAGTTTTTACACAATTCAAACCACAAATCCAGGTGGTCGTGTAGCAGCAAACAGGAGATGGTGGAAAAGGAACTTGGAATGAAAGGCAGTTTGGTTGGATAGATTAGATCAGACGGATAAGGTGGTTTGATAAAGGTTAACAAAAGAAGGTAACAGAGAAAGGAGGGAAATGACTAACAAGTGTCTGTTCTTGGGCAAGATTGCAGTACTCTCAGTGGACCAGAGCTGGTGAAGGGAACCAGAGTAAAGGAGAGGTGGGGGGTTGTAAGGTTTGTCATGGAACACCTGCCTCCACTTAACCCCTCTCCCTCTCTTTCTGCTTGAGCTGCCTCTTTCAGCCATCTCCTCTCCTGCTGCCCCACCACCAACCACCCCCCGTCTGCCCCAGCATTCATCCACAGAGGATCCTGCGGGCTCACGGGCCCAAAGCTTCTTCTTTTCCCAAACATGGGAGGGCCCCATCGCCTGAGCTGGGATCTTTCTAGTCAACCACCCAGAAGCTGGTGACTGTTTCTCTTTTCTTACAGCTCCAATAAACACTAAATCAATCAATCAATTACGATACGTTTAGCTACTTTAAGCTAAGCTTTTGGTTCAAATAAGACATATCTGCTATTTATAAAAAATATTTATTAATTTGTTGATTATTTTCTTCATTACTCCACTACTTTAAAAACTAAACTATAAAATCTCTCATTTATAATTTTCCAGGGAGGACAGTGTGTGTGTGTGTGTGTGTTTTCTCAGTTTCACACAATCAAGCTGCCATAGCACTGCATCCAACTGGTGGTTATACCAATTAAAGGCCTGTGTTAGGTCAGGAGTTATTCATTTGACATTAAAGAGGACATGGGGTCCCCCTATTCAGACCCACCGCATACTTCAACTCCCCCCTCTCTCCTCTTTTCACCCCGTTTTCCATGCCTCATAAAAGATTTGCCCCCTCGCCTCCCCACTTACTCTCCCTTCTCTCTTTCACTCTCTTGTTTGTTCATTCTCCCTCCTTCATTCACTCATTCTTTCCCTCTCACTCATTCTCTTCACCTCTTCAACTCACTACCTGCCCTCCCCTCAACCCTCACGCCCCTATCTGCTGCATGGGGCTCAGCGACTTACAGTCACCGACATCATATCAAAACAATCAGACATACAATACGGCATTTAAATGATTACCAACAACTAACTCTCTCTCTTTCTGTTTTTTGTCAGACTGCTGCCTTTTTTCCCCAATTGTCCCCTTTTCACCCTCTGCTGGCCTCTCCTCTTTTCTTTCCTTTCATGGATGGTAACTAAAGATAGAGCTGGAAACCACCATTAGTCCCATATCTGTAGCACGTCTGCCAGTCCTGTCCCACTGTTTCTGTTTGTATTAACAGTAGTGGAATAGCTTCTGTAACACACACACACACACACATATGTGTATATATATATATATATATATAAACACAACATGAGGTGGAGGGGTCATTGGCCCTCAATGGTGTGTTATACAGTAGATCTCTCCTGTCCAAGAGCTTTTTATGTAGTGTGAAATGTCTCACCTCTTCCCTTAAAAACACTAAATTCAGGGAACAATTAGTAGGATCTGGGGATCAGTAAATTACAAAACATTACAGCTTAAAATGTGGATTCAAAGTCAAGTCAAATGGTTTTTCTGCAGGTTAACAGATGAATGTGTGAGACAGAGCAAACAGGATAATGAAGATGACAATTGAGGGTTTTTTTTTTTCAAATGACACAATAGTTTCCTGTGTTTCTTGGCCTTTTGACTTGTCTTGAAATAGCCGTAGTTGAGCTTCTTGCAAAGTTTTATTATCACAGGCCAAACTGAGTTAACAAGTTAATTAAATTACAGAGCTTTCACCAAAGCAGGTGAAACAAGGGTCAAAGTTTAAAAGAGAAAGAAAAAAAAAAATCAACACAAAGGTGTTGAAGAGGCTACATAGTAAATAAATTATGGAAAAAGTCAAACATATATGTTCTGTACATACTAAATGTGGCTTTGAAGGTAAACACAGATGAGGAATAATGTATAGCCTCAAGTAGTTTGTCTTGTAACTCCATTTAACACTGACTACATTAAAGTCAGTTGAATAACGTCTTGTCTCAGTCTTTCCACTATGGAGCAACTGCTCCTGCCCGGCTCTTGTTTGTGGAAGTTAGTCAAGGGGCAGGTCGGACTGAGAGCTTGGTGGTCTAGTGGCACTGATGGGACCAGTCTGAGTCATCTGCTAAGGAAGTGTACCGATTTGCATGGGTTACTTTATAGATCCCTGAAGAGACATTTTCTTTTTCATTTTCCCCTCTCTACAGGGTTGTCAGAGTGTAGGGTCAGTTAATGAAGAGCTCTCCAAGGGCGGTAGGCGTTCACTGTCTTGTTTAGAGGCACTTGAAGGACGTGGGTGTTCACCAACACAGACTCTTGAACTTGCGCCTTGTGGTTAAACAGGGGCTTTCCTACTTACTACAGTTTACCACCCGGATGACTTATGAGCTATGCTACTTGTAGATGATTCAATTTAAACTCTTAACAGGCGGCACCAAAGCAAAACATATCAACGGTAGACTAAAGCAGATTTGTAGCGTTTGTGTAAAAGACAGAATTAACATCAGGCCAAAGTTTGGAGGAGGGTCAAACTTTGAAGACATGTGAAACACAAACTGTTCAAACCTTTCTTTTTTTTGTATGGTGTGCAGAGTCTGAATCTTTGGAATAACTGCATTATTTTTCAATAATATGGTTCAAACAGAGACTGTAGAAGGTAAAATCAGCTGTGAGGTTTAGTTTAAATAGACTGAATGAGGATTTAAGTCACACAAATGTTCATGTAAATATAACAAATGGTACATTTAATCTGATTTTTTTGGAAAATTGTGAAGCAAAATATGTTGTCAGTGAATCAACAATGTTTCAGACTGGTAATGAGATTACAATTAATGTTCAACAGTGTCAAAAACAAGAAGACACGAGTTAAATAAATAACATGTAAGTGAGATATTGATGTGTGCATAAATCCTCTCTCTTGTCTCTCTTTGTTATAGTAACTGTAGTGTGTCTGCAGCAGCACTGTTTCACTGTTTATCCAGTACCAAACTGGTGTGAAACCTGGAAATCCTGAAATGACAGGTTGAGAGTGAAAGGCGGTAAGCCTACTAAATCTCAGCTGTGAGCTTCGCTTTGATAAACACGGTGCCCAAAATTACTCTCTGGCTAAGGCAGATTTCTTCCTGTCTGGGCAAGAAAAGGAGTAAAAGAGGATGAGAAAGGAAATGACTTAAAAAACAATTGTGCCAATCAGGCAATCCAGTAAGTGGAGGAAAAGACTATTGACATTAAATACAGAGGGAATGTAAGTGCGTGTGTCACAAAAGCATAAATAATACAGTAGACTGGACTGAAAACTGAAAGCAGAAAAACTGAGAGTTGCAGACAGTTGATGAATCCTCCCGTCTCCAGTGTAACAGAGTTAAAAAGTTTTGGTCCAGACTGAAGACAGAAACTGATAGTGTATCCTGGCTGTTTTTGTGTGAATACACACAATCTCCATTTAGTCTATAAAAAATGAAAGAGACTTGATTTACTCCAAGTTTGGACATTTTAAACAGAGATGTTAAATTCAACAGGAGCCAGAATTTAAAAACAACTTATAGTCGTCTCTCCAACACTCTGCACATGCAGCCAAATCTCTGACGACCTGTCTCATCACTCAAGGTCGACGTTAATCTACAGCACGAAAAGCACACAGATATATACGACGGCTGGCGTTTGATCTATAGCTGGCAACGACTCTGTTTTGTTTACTTTGTATTTCAAGTCTTTCATCGTGTTGATTTTTCCCTCCCTTTTCTTTCCCTCATCTTTTTTTTCTTTCCTCTCAGAGTACACTTCTGTGTTTCTAGTTGTGCCGTATAGTTTATGATTTGCTGATAGAGCAGCCAGGCAGAGGTCTTAGAGGGTCGCTTGAGACAAAAGCTGCTTTTCAGCTCTCTGGGCTGATATCTCCCCGCTCTGCTCCCTTCAGATAGCCGAAATATGCCGGCTGGAGGTTTTGAGGTGAGGCGGTGGGAGGGGTGGATGTTGCTCCTGGCCTCTTCTTCCCACCGCGGCCGAGGTGAAAATGACTTTACCATGTGAAGAGCCTGTGGTTGCTCCCGCTATGCATGTAGTCCTGCCAAACTGTCCTTCTCTTTTTGTCTTAATCTGACTTCTGAGGTTATACTAGGACGTAAGTACAGAATAACTCACTTAACTAGAGTATAGTCATGTTTCAGACTAGGTCACGCGTGTGTTTTCATGCTTGTGCACCCTTAGACACTGGCAGGCATATTCTGATAGGGGTTGTAAAAGGAGAAAAATGCAAACACAGCAGGCTGCTTTGAGTGTTTGTGTGAGTGAATATATGGATGTTTTGTGGAGAACAATGTGAAAGAGAGAGAGAGAGAAGGATCTGGGCAACAGAAAGTGTGAGAGCGAAAACATGGAAGTTAGACATCTCTACACCAGGTGAGTTTTCCTGAGGGCAGCTGGGAGTATTTTTCCCCTCATTTAGCAGTTCATGAAAAGAACCACAAGCTGCCAGATGTGACAGAGGGCACGCACCCTGCTCACACACTGTAAACACACACATATACACACAAAACAAGAATCTCACACACTCACAGGGAACTCAGTCAAACTCAACATGAATATGTGTGTGGCACTGATTTACTGTATTCCTGCATAAGTCAGAGGCAGATCACTATCAAGAAGAATGTCCGTCTCATTAAAATGAATGTCAGATGAAGTAAACGGAGGGTGAAGACATCAAAGAGGTCTGTAGGGAGCTGAATAAATCAGGGTTTAAACTCCCTACAAACCCATTTACGTCACAAATCTGACTATGAACCTGACCAAGAATCAAAAACTCCCCCTGAAAAGGCTGAAACACACCCCTTTCATTACATTTCTGTCAGTGTATGGTTCCTGTTTGGGTTTAATGCTAATTAATATGGACTATAAGTCATGTCGCAGTACGTAGAAGACTAAATTAGCATCAAATGTTTATGTAACGTATCTATAAATGTATACACCAACTTCTTGAGTGTCCTAACAGTTTGAAATTACTACACATGATCCAAAAGAATGCGATGGCCACACGGTGAAGCTACGGCTCATGCCTGACCTACATTCCCCTTTGTTATTCCACACATATCGGCACTGCATAAAACCGCTGGCTGCTAATTGCTTTCACATTACAGAGCAGCCGAGTGATCTTGGTGGCTTTCCAAGACCACCAACACCGGGACATGGGGCGTGCGCATTTACAAATGCATACCACCAATCACACTCTGGCTGCCTTACTTGTACAAGCACAGGCCGCGGGCAAACATGTAGGCAGCTATCTGCTGTGTAACCAGCAGTAAAACACTTCCCTGCTATTGTCTGGGACCATCGTTAACTACTGTTTTCCTTTAAGTTTTATTACTGCGGAGCCAAGAAAGCCCCTGTAACCTTTGTGGAAAAAAAAAGGAAAAAGCATAGCTGTCACATTAAAAGTTAGGAGGCTTCACTCCACATTTCTGGAGGCACTTTGTGCGTACGGCTAGGTGATGTAACTCATTCAGCACGCAGCCGAATGCCAGCAGTGTGACTTCCTAAAAACATTTACAAGCTTACAGTACACTCATTAGTAATGGGTTATTTGTATAAATTAGACATGGAGGGCAGTGGACAAGAAAATTGTCCCTTCCTTAAATAATCTCAAACGCTTACAGCTAACATGGAGGCACTTCCTAAAAATGTGACACGATGGCAGTGAGAGAGAGCATCTCGTTGCATGTAAAGTTTGTCGCTTCTAATTGGGTTTTAAACTAGAGCAACCACAGATCAAAAGATGGAGACAAATTATAAATTATGAAGGAAAATTCTGGTGGTTTTGTGTCATTTTATGGTATAGAACAATGACACAAAAATGCACACTAGGATGCTGCATTTTTCCTTTTTTGGTCTCAAGTCTCAACACTGTCTGCCTGACAACAAGTGAGTAGAGGAGAATGAATTGTCTCTGCTATTTTTAAGTGTATAAAAGATGACGTTTACTTCAGTTTGTTAATGTTCACTCACATACACAAGGAAGTGAATAACCAGACAAAAACACAAACGTCCTGTCCTGCTCGGGGTCATCATGGGTGGAGATTGAGCTGGCCAGCTGGCTGGGGTTAAATCAAGTTTAAATTAAAGAGTAAATGGACTAACAACGCCTGGGGTGCAAAGCGAGGGCAGAGGGCGACAATAGGTCAGACAGGTTGTGGATGCAGAGAACTAAAGTAACAACAGTGAGTCAGAACAGAACATGCTCCAGGATATAACTGAAATAACTGGGATAGAAACAGTTTTCATAAAGAGCCTTCTGTTTTGGACAAACTCTCATATGATGAGAAGGAGAAAAGAGACAAGGGCACATACACATAGTAGGAGAAATCATAAAAAAGGAAGCAAAGTTCAGACGAACTCTTACCCTGCCAAGCTCTACCACAAGTTGCCTGCCGTGAGCTGAAGGTAGTCCAAACTGTTGAACGGAACCAGCAGGGAAACTTCAGACCAACTCCGCTATTGTTTGAACTTCCACTCAAATAGTCATGAATCATGGCCACAGCGATCTGTCTCGCTCCGAATTATCAGCACCAGCCCATTTCGAATCAGTCCTTCAACAGACCGTGTCAGGAATAATAAGCCACAAAGCCTATAGCTTTTTTTCCCCTTTTCTTTTACATTTTTTCCCCAATTTCAATGCAGAAGGACCCTTCAGGCTACATACATCTACAAGGGAAGGGCCCCAACCTTGTTGCAAAACATCATTACACAATGCATGCAACAGTATAAACAGTTGTACATCTCAATGAAAAGCTCAATAAATATTCAGCTTAAGTGCAGCGGGACTGTGGCTAAATGTCTGGAAAGATGCTGAAGCTGTGCCATCTCTCCTTTGCTCCAATTATGGTTGTAATGACATGACCGGTTTTATGTTCCAGTAAAGATTACTGCGGGACAGTGAAATGCTGGGAATCTGTTTTCTTCTGTTAGGAAATATTGTTGCTTGCATGCATTGCTCAACGTTTCCAAATTTAATCTTTAAAAAAATGTTGCTATTTTTGTTGACGTGAGGTTAACTTAAATTTTATCATGACGTCTGGATGTTTCATCCAGCAACAAATAAGAGGTAAGAGAGGCAGCAGTGGGGTGCTGAGATGTAATGAGCTCTTGTGGGTAAAGCTTAGCACTGTTAAAGCAGCAACGCAGAGGTTAAACAAACAGGCGGTGGGATCACGCGGGTCTAAGCCTCTTATATAGGCCCCTCTCAGGAGAAGATCATTGACTTATGATAGAGGGATGAAGGTCAGGAGTTGTCACAGATAAAAGAGCCACCAGGATTTGATAGAAAATAGACACTTCTCTGTTTATTTCTGTCTCCTTTTCTTTCATGTGTTTTTCTAATGAGTCAAATGTTTCAGCTTTTTTTTTTTTTTTTTTTTTTTGGTTGATCTGACTCGCTGAGAATTCATTTAAGCCTGCTGTCAGTAAAACACCATTATGAAAATATTTTCTCATCTCAATATCATTCTTAGTCCTCTCAGTTTTTCTCTGCGGTGAACCAGGCCCATCCCAGTACTCACTCACATCCTTACACTATCAATCTTTTCAACTCCTTCCTTTAAAAAACTAGTATTGGACTTCTTCTGCTCAGTGAGCCTCTTCCTTTTAACCTCCTCAGGTCCCCCTCTCTCCTGCTGGGAGTCGCAGGGCAATGCAGTTTCATTTCCTGCCCTGCTGAAATCAATGCTGTCTGAGAGAAAAGGAGGGGAGCTGGGGAGTGAGTCGGAGAGAGACACGGGTCTGATATGTAGAGAGAGACAGGAGAAACAAGAGTGAGGTGTGAGACGACTGTTGGCGTATTGGACACAACCACACCAGTGAGTAAACTTAATCTTGGGTTGTTTGCGAGGCGATGTCAGCTTTAATAAACATCTACCTGGAAAATAAAAAAATGTTTCAAGTGAAAATATGAAAAAAATGGGTAACAGGTAAACTCAATTTTCCCCTAAACACTCTCCATCATTATTCAAGCAGCATTCGGCATCCCGCAGGATAAATTTGAATTCCTGGTCAAGAAGCGTCCCAGTTGACGAAGATTCCTTTCCGCCTGCGCGGGGTTAAATACAGAGCTCCTCATACTTGAGCTGAAATCTCTGGCTGAATGAAAAAGAGACAAATGTGGAGAAGATAGCATAACTTTGTGTCACAGTCACACAAAAAAACAGATTCCTGCGCTATGAATATTCCATACCATTCCCGCAGATTTCGCCACAAAAACCCACAGGCGCTCAGACATCAAATACAGGACTCCCCCAGTGATTCTACGAGTCTCTGGTTAAAGCATCTGGACACTGCAAAGTGACTGAGTTTGTCCTTCCATCCTGCTATTCTTTTCAAATGACTTGTTTCCTATTAAACCAGACCCGCAATCTGGATAGTTAGGATACGCAGACGTCAATAACTTTGCTTTGAAAGAAGCAGCCGTATGGCAACGCAATCAGGCCAATATTGATTTTTTTTTTTTTTTTTTTTTTAGAGGAAACCAAAGATCATGTGAGTATGGTAACAGCTTTTCCCCTGTGAAGACTGTGAAGAAAGCTTTGAGGATTTGCCACATTATGCCATAACCTTCACACTAGCTATAGTTTCTGGAAAGAAAAAAAAAAAGACTGTGATCTTTTCAAGCTTCGTCTAGAATTTTTAATAAGGTAAATGGAAAAAACAAGTTAGACCAACTCTGATCAAAAGACTAACCTGATAATTGAAGATTTTCCCTCATACCCAATCACCACGCTTGATTCACGAGACAGTATTTGACCACTTCTAATGCCACATGGGCAATGATTTCCTGGTTGGTGCTGAATTAGACAGACGGTTGGCCGGCGGTGGTTTGTGATATGGGCATTAAACCAACGGCACTTCAGTGAGACCTTGAACTCCAGATTCTTTGGTCTGTGTGGTCGAAACAGGATTAGAATGGATAGAAAGGGAATTTCCATTTAAGTAAATTTCTTATAACCCTCCGTGTCTTTTTTCTATTCATGCTAAGTCACTGTTTTATTTATGGTGGACGTTCAAATAAACCTTGTTTTGTTGGCAAATTAAAACAACACTGCTGCTACCGCTGACTGATTCCAACTGGAGGATAAAAGGGCAAGTGCTGCTGAGAAGTTCGAGATCCCCCGGACAACAGGACTGAGCCGCCACTTCAACGCAGCGCCTCTTAAGTCTTTTGTGTGTGAATCAAGTGGCTGGTTAAACACTTGCTGCTGGTTAATAGGGAGCTTGCTTAGAGAACAATGCGATAAAACCTTCTGGTTAAACAAACACGCTAAATCCATGTCCCAGTCTCACGCCGATAGATTTAAGACCACGTTAACACTAAGCTAACTACATGTGAAAGGCATAATTTTCTCTCCATCTTTGGTTTTTCACACCTAAAATTGGTACATTTTATGGCGATGACTTTCCGTCTCGCTTTTGTTCACTCTGAATTCCTGCACAGCCAATCACACAGTGTAACCACGTTTATTCTGTCACAACTTGAACACATACCACAGTCGTCTGACCTTGTTTTCATCAAGTATCGCCTAATAAAAGTACAACAGGATACATTTCAGTTGATAAGTATTGATACCTTGGGACTTTTTTGTTTAAATTAGTGGGTTATTGGAAAAAAAAAAAAAAAAAAACACACACACACACACAGAGGCATTAAAGTTGAAGGGAAAAAAAGCAGAGCAGACATAACAGAAAGGGAAAGTCAAGGACAAAACGACTATTATCATAATCCAATTTAATAGCAAAAAAAAAAAAAACCAATACCTTAAACTTATATAAGACAGACCTGGCAAACCAATTCCTCTGATGAAGGACACAATAAAAGTGACAGCAACAATAAATTCAAGAGCTGGACCACACAGGAATCAAACAGCTGTTCTGATAAAAAACTTCATCTATATATAGTTAATTTTGATAATGTAATCATCTACAAGACACACTCTTTAACTCTTTAATCAAAATACTTTAATAAATAAACACTCAAACGTCTATAATTTTAATATGCCACTGAAAACAATCTTGTTGTTATTACTTTTCCAGATCCACAAATCTACTTGGTGGCCACAGCAGACTTGTTAAAGCAGAGGCTTAAAAATAAAAGCCAATTTAAAGGAACTAATCTTCAAAAGACAGAATTCCTCAACAGAAGGCTGCAACAGGATTAAAGTTTCTATAGCTACTGATTGTTATTGCAAAGCAATAAAAAGCCTGAGTCTGTTGCACAAACATAAACATAAAAACGTAACTCAAATGGCAGGGCAACCCACAAATCACTCCTGTACATTCCCACTGTAATTCGCACTGAACACAAATCATTAGATGCCCTGTAAAATTTAATTTCCTGCAGTCCGCACATCAAATTCCACAAGACGAGTGAACTTTGTGCACTTTGCACTTTCCACATTAAACAGAACAAGAGGGGAAATGTGCGATTCACATCATTTCTGTGTGTGTCAAAGGCATGAAAACACAAAGACGGACAGAAAGAAAGATCTGAATGATGAACGCTGCCAAGAATAATACTGAAAAGCCACAACTGTGAAAAAAAATACATGTGATGATGTTCTATTAATAACAAAAGTGATAAGTTTATATAAATGTCTCAGTGGAGCTGATGGTCCAATGATTTCACAGCGCAACCACCATTTTGTCAGCGAAAGAGCAGGCGTGGAGCCACAAAAACGTATCAGCGCTGATACGGAGCAAGCCAAACTTTGATTAAACTTCCTCTTTCATATACTTCCCCTTCATAATCATCCCATAACTGTAATGGATGAACTAAAGCTATGAAGTAAGCGTGTCAACGTCATCTCACATCACAAAGGATGCATGTTGCTCAAATGTAAAAAGCTAAATACTAAAGAAAAAAGAAGTGGTTAAAGAGGGCAGGAGCTGGTGCGGAGCCACCTCGCACTCAGTTATTGTTGAGTAAACACAGACTGCGTAGCCAAGAGCAGCATGTCAGTCAGCCAGGCAAAGAAGGGCGAAGTGGAGGAGCCACTCGACGGCCAAAACGAACCGTTGAGACAGAGAGGGAAGGAAAACGACACGATGTATGTGTGTGTGAGA